>OY856386.1:8291347-9529891 GCA_963693495.1 Malacosoma neustria
AAAATAATTATAGGTATTTAAATTTAAGTAAGGTTTGTAAAACTTAGGTAACTATGTAACTATATATTTATCCGTGCATGGGCGGAGTTGGCCGGGGTTGGCCTGTCGTAAAAGGCGACAAAACAACTCACCCTAGCTACGTGGTAAGGCGCCAAGCCCGTCTGGATGGCGACCCCCTTTGGTCTTAAGTATGCAGTCATAATGACTTTGTGTTGTGTTCCGGCATTAGTGACTCAAGTTCCTGCACCCTTATGGGACAGCAGGGTATCCGCGATGCCACTGGCGTTGCAAACACCCATAGGCGACGGTAACTGCTAAATTCTAAGCGCGCCGTCAGCCTGTCTGCTGTCCCACAGCAATAAAAAAAAACTAATGCCGGAAAACAACACAAGGTTATTATGGAGGCATACTTATAGACCAAGAGTGGTTGCCATCCAGAAGAGCTTGGGGCTCTACCACGTAGCTAGGGTTGTTTTGTCGCCTTTTACGATAGGTCGGCCCCGGCCGCAGAGCTTAGTATTTTTACTTCGCCCCTGCACTGAGAAAAATTCTAAGATACGGAGAAAAATGTTATTCAAAATTACACCTGGCGAACCATGTTTCGATTTCTCGAGCTGTTTGTCTGCCGGGTGCACTCGTGCAATATATTAATTATATAATAATAAAAAATTAAAATTACTATAAATGAACTGATGATAATTACAGTAAAGAATATATATATATATATATATATATATATATATATATATATATATATATATATATATATATATATATATATATATATATATATATATATATATATATATATATATATATATATATATATATATATAAAATGTTGTGTCACGATGTATGTTGCCAATAAACTCCAAAACTACTGAACCGATTTCAATCAAATTTCACATGTACCCGTATTTTGGTCTAATTTACTGGATAGTATAGTTATAATTTCAATTATTCGCTTATGTCGTGAATGTAAACGAATAAAATGTATCAATTAATTGTTTCATAAGCAAGTGTTTATTTACTGTTTAGTTTTATGAAGATCTCATAGATGGCGGTGTACGTTGATTCATCGATAAAATTCTTCAATATTGCTTAACATCTAGGTTGCAAATACACTCAATAGATGGCGCTGTGTTCTGGTTCTTAGAATATAAATTCAGCTAATTCGATTTTACCGGAAGGGTTTTATTTCCTCAGTTGTGATTAGAGAAATAAAATATGGCGGTATGAAGTTCGCCGGGTCAGCTAGTAAATTATAAATTTAATATTGTGTGGTGCCTACAAGTTATTTTTAAAGATGACATAACCACTTCTTTTTATAAGTATTATATTATGCTTACTTCCGACTTTTGAAATTGTTAGACCTCCGTATTTATCCAGAAAATACCTGGCCATTTATTGTAAATATGTCATTTTTATTTTTATTAAAATGTTTATATAAAACACGCCTACTATGTATAATATATTTATAAATTCTACTATTATTTTGACATACTCTCAAATCCTCCACAAAGTAGTGACTTTGCCCCTATAATTTGCCTACGCCATTATAATTCTTCAATGATAATGAATTGCTACAAAATGCATAACTTGCACAAATTAACCCATCCATTTCTTCATTAAAGCTGGATGAAAAAGCTTGTTCCGCTCAAATTAAATTGGCTCAATAATCCCAGCTCAGCGATAGTTGCTTTGTGCAATGAAGCCAGTCCGACGCGTCATATAAAAAGACAACAGGGCGCATGCAATCAACCGTTCGCTACGATTAGCTCGCAAACCCCGATGACACGTTCCGATCATTTTATTATGGCTATATCCATATTTGTATGTAGCTTGTTATTTTAAATTGGCACCCCAGATAATGTGGATTTTACCTCATCGTGTAATTTATGCTATGGTTTACATTTGATCTTTATAAAAAAAAAAACTGAAAACTGTGCAATGTATTTCCACTCAGCCGAGATCACACCTTAAAGGCTCCCTGATGATTTGTGGAGGTGGTTGAACAGATCATACTCGCCTTTTTAGGAAGTCCCAGACATGTTCAACGAGGTTCAAACGATGAATACCGACCTCTTGCCTATAAGCATCTACGTCGACAGAGCGGTGGGCCCGAGCATTATTGATGCCATTTACATGGAGTAAATAGCATCTTCACCAATTACAGCCAGTGCGGGCTGTGCATGTTGACAATGGATTTCTATTATGTACCTTTGCGCATTTAGTGAGCCATTTTCCATGAATACTATCTCAGGACGATAGCCGGAAGTTACGCCCGCCCAAAACATAACGCCCCCCTCCCCTCATAATGACCACCATATGATTTTTTCAAAACACATGTTGGCATAGCGTTTCCCTGGTCTTTGTAACACTCTCTGGTCGGTCCTCACCATGTAAACAAATTCGAGCTTCATCGGAGAAGAGTACGCTATCCAGTTAGTTGTTACTCTAGTGTCCAAGATAGTCAATTTTTAGTGAAGCTCAATCGAACAATACGGTGATCACGGAGTAACTTAGGGGTCCGCGTTGGTCGTCAACTGCGTAAATCTGCCGCTAAAAGCTTACTCCTCACAGTCCATAGGCTAACTTGTGTTCCTCGTACCTCTTAAAGGTTTCTTTTGAGGTTTATGTAACTGCATTTGCGGTTCCTCAGCGCCTGAGACACTAACAAGTGGTTGTCTCGTGGTTGTGTGCAAAGTTTTTTCCCAGAACCTTGTCTTCTCTGAACGGAACCTGTCTCTTAGTATCGAGTCCAGGTTCTTTGGACGGTTGAACGACTCACGTTTATATGTATAAGTATTTTAAAGTTTCAGCATGTTAGTAAATCTTGGATAATTACATGTCGCCTCCGCCGGGTATGCCGCCTCCGCCGGGCATGCCGCCTCCGCCGGGCCCCGGCAGGAGGGGTAGACCCAAAAAGTGCTGGCTTGACGTCGTAAGGGGTGATATGCGTGCCAATGGGCTCACTACCAGGAATGCTGAAGACCGTGCGAAGTGGAGAAGAAAAAGTCGGAAAGCGGACCCCGGGCGCCGAAGCGAGAGTTTGGGCTGCAACCGGGATACAGCGCAAAGATGATGATGAGTAAATCTTGATAATTCGGTTTTATCATTTAGAGTCTAAACTTTATACATAGAAAATTGAATACGAGACTGTAGAGTGATATGAAGCTCTGGATTTCCACCAAAATTCAACTGTATAAAGTGCAAATTACCTTAATATATATCAAAAATTATAGCGATATATTATTTTAAGGGATTTAAAAGGAGATATATTCTTCTCCGTGTAGGGATTGAGATGTTATACCACTTACATTTATTTTGTAAATAAATACCTATATTATCAATACCCAGATTCAGGACAAGAATCGAACCTGTAACACTAAATATGACACTCACTGTCAGCCAAGTGGTCCATCAGTACGTTTAAAACTTAATTACGACTTTTTTCTCTTAGTTCTGGGGCGGAGTAAGAACAATGACCCTTACGGCCGGGTGGGGGGGGGGGGGGAGGGCTGCCTGTTGTAAAAGGCGATAATACAACCCTAGCTAGGTGGTAGGGCTTCGAAGACCGACTGGACAAACAAGGTTTCAGTTCCTCTTTAAGGCTGACAGCGCGTTGGCAATCTCTCTGATGTTGCAAACGTCTACCGTCTATCTGTGACCACCTACTGTCGGGTGGGCCATTTGCCTGTCTACTAATCTCAGCTTTAAAAAAAAATAAAGAGATATTGTGTTCTAACGTAAGGTTACTAAAATTTCATTGGATCGAGTCTAATTTCTATTTGTGTGTTTATTTAGTAGTCCTTTTTTTATACTTACAAAAAACCATTTAAGTAAAGCCTAAAGCCGGGATCATTAACAGTTATATAACCTGATTTTATAAATTACCATGGTTATATGGTACAAAAACATGTTCCTACGACAAATGTAATCATTTACGAATAATTCAATCCAATATTTGATTAACTCTCCTTTTGGAAGTCAAAAAGAATCATTTTTGCAGAATAATGTGATAAAAAGTTACCTAAAGTCTATTTCATTAAACTCGCAAACATTATGTTGGAGCGTCCGTTTCAAATTTCGTAATACTTTAAATAAACTTGTGAAGGGAAGTTGGCGAACAGGTGCTGCATCAATAAGTCCTGATATTCGCGAGATCATGCACAAAGGAATCTTGGAAAGAAACCTTCTTATTCAAGCTGGGGGGGTGATTTTTGAATTGAATTATTTCAAGTTAATTTAGTTATTAGAGATTTCACAAAAGCACGAATTTTTTCGTGTTTCGTATTTCTGAGATGTGATCTTTATTTTTTTTTTATTCCACGTCCTGCTGCGGCACACCTCTCGGCATTACATCGCGACAGGCGGGGAGAGAGGAATCCTCTTGCTGTCTCCTTGCCCTTTCATCTTGGTCCTTGGCCTTCATTATTCTGGTTAGCATGCACTCTATGCCGTTCCAGTTTCTTTCATTACGGAGCATGATCTCCAGCATATATTCAGAGGAAAGAGATGCTTCGATTTCGAGACTAGCCTCCGTGTAGGTCCTGATTACTTCCAACCTTTTACACTCAAATATAGTGTGTGATATAGTATCTTTTTCACCACAGTATAAGCATGCGTCGGTGTCAACTTTTTTTATTTTATGTAGGAAGTCTTGGAAGTTCCCGTGTCCGCTGAATACCTGGGTCGTATAATAATTCATTTCCCCAAATTTTCTCCAATACCATTTTCTCACATCTGGTATTAGTCGCTTTGTCCAGTTCTCCTCTCGATCAATCTTCTCCCACTCTTTTTGCCAATTTTCTACACTTACTTTCCTTAAACTCTTTTTTTCCTTCGCTGTCTTTCCTTGTGTTTTTATTCTTTCTTCGGCCAAAATGTGATCTGCCATGTTTGAAAAAATCGAATAATATTTTATTTTATTTTATATTTAATATCCGGATGACCGAGCTTTGCTCGGTATTTTTTTTATAAATTGTGTTTTTTGGAAATTAACAATTGATTTTCTTAGTCTAACCTCAAAGCAAACACTCATTGACTTCTTGTTACTTAACAACGCAACATAATCTGCTGGAATAGCTTTAGTGTTGTGTCGTTAAAGCAATTTAAAAAATAGTATTATTATTCGCCGATAGATGTCAGGAAGAGTCACATTTTTGTTATTTTTCTTCGAATAAAAAAAAGGCGAATAAAATGTCATTTTCTAGAAATGATTCCTAGCTAGATCGATTTATCGCCCCCGAAATCCCCCGTATACTAAATTTCATGAAAATTGTTGGAGCCGATTCCGAGATTCCATTTATATAAGTATATATATACAAGAATTGCTCGTTTAAAGATATAGGATATAGATAAATTACTAATGCTATAATATTCTATCTTTTTAAATATGAAGGTATCTATAAAAAAATAAGGGTATGTATACCTAAAGTGCTGGCTTTATGTCGTAAAAGGTATGTCAATGAAATCACTACCAATGATTGATCAAGACTGTGAGAAGTGGAGAGGGAAAAATCGGAAAGCAGACTCAAAGCACCAAAGTAAAAGTTTGGGTATGGGATTTAACTTTTATATGACGATGACGATCTAGAAGATGTTTACTAAAAAGTTTGGATTTTAAAAGAAAGTGCATTTCTTGTTCTTCGTCTTTTATTTAACGACCTTTGTGATGCAATGGATTTCGCCGGAACGCTTACGGGTGTAATGGGTATTTCTTCCAAATCTGGGTGTTTATGTATAATATATATATATATATATATATATATATATATATATATATATATATATATATATATATATATATATATATATATATATATATATATATATATATATATATCTAATTACAAAAGAAAATTAAATAATCAATATATAAGTTGTCTAGTACCTATAGCACAAGCGCTCTGCTAGATCTACTTGGGAATAGATGGCACTTGTCATTTATACGCGTTTATTATTTGATATATTCTATAAATTCAATAAATAAATAAATATACTGGCCCAATTCACATATCATAGCACTTTTTGTGTACTAGATAACTGATAAACTAAATATATACTATTATTTAGTAAATAAATACATAATTAAACATATACCTTGACGCGAGACGGGCATCGAATCCGGCAACGCCACAGAGCTCGTCTGCTATGACTCGATAGGAAAGTAATAAGGCAGAATTGTTTCTTTTTATTAATATAAATTTTAAAACTATTTATTTAACTCCATGAGTCTGACGCTGGTCTTATACCAAACGTTTTTTTAAATTACAACCACGTCCTAATCTGTGCCTGGTTTTTCTGTGTAATATAAAACTTTTATTTAATGTAAAATATTCAACTAGAAATCTTTAATTATAAATGGAATCTAGATATATAGATTTTTTGTCAAGGGTCCATTATTGAAGTGGTACAGATGCAACCATTTTTTTTTAAAAACACAGTTCACTGTCCCTGAAATTTTTATTTTTGTGTGGAGATTATCAGATAGAGATTATCTGCTGCTGTCATGAGACATTATGAAATTTTGCTATAAAAATATTTAAGTTGAATTTGAGGAAAAATTTCAAGTATTTAAATAATTTATAAAAGCAAATAATCTAATGAAGAATTAGTTTTAATCCTGTAAAAATGTCTGCGAAAATTTTAAATTGAATTTTCCACTGTAATTTGGATTCAAACACCTACTCTAACGAAAATACTAGTTTATGGTATGCACACGTTTTGGGGTGCTTGGGGTGGCTCGAAGCGTTCGAACGAGATAACGAACCCGTTCTGGAACTACGTGCCTTTCCTGATTTCGTCTGTCAAACTTCCAATAGATTATTTGATAAATAGTTTCCGCGTGCAACCATAGGGAATTTGGCTACATTTTCCATAATATGTTTTCTTGTCTATTTACCTATATTGTTGGAAGAATGTAAACAACGCCTACGTAATTCGAAAATGTTTTAGTTTCTTTTTGGCCCGCTCGTGGCGCCTCTCTCACTTTGTTGTATTGCATTGTCAATGGAAACTTACTTAATCTTTTTTTTATAAACAGTTTAATTGTTATTTCTTTAAATCGTATTATTTCTACATATATGCCAATTATTTAGTTTTTAGGAATTTTAACTTGTAACAGATATTTTTATTATTAGTTAGTTGTATGTCAATACGTTGATATGTATAATATTATCAATTTTACATTTCTATTTAAACAAGTGTGGAGGAAATTAATAACTATTTTTGGGATTTTGAATTTTAATTTGCTAATCATTCATACAGGCTACGGGTGCTTACGAACCATTTATTAAGTTTTAATTCCTAGAGCGACTAGAGATGACCTTGGCGTGGCTGGTAATACACGTTGGACCTTTGCAGGTGCGAAAGTCGCAGGTCCGATTCCTGTCTTGAGTCAGGGTATTGTTGATATACATTTATTTAGAAAAAGAAATATATGTAAAACAAGTATCTCAATTATTTTGTATCCATAATACAAATGATCTGCCTGCTAACTTTCAGACCAAACGGCGCTAAGTTACTGTATATACTAAGGGTGTTCAATAAAAAGTGATAATGAGTATGACGCAATTATTTTTTATTAAATATTTTTCTTCTTCAATCAATAAATAAATCTTCTTCCTGATCCCTTAAAAATCGTGTACCGCGGCGACTAGTGTGTCATCATCTTCAAATGAATGCCCCTGAGATGTTCCTTTAACCGCTAAAATAGGTAGAAATCAATAAGAGCTAGGTCCGAACCGAAGCTTTGAACTTGTGCGCGGGGGCGTTATCTTGGTGAAACAAAACAACTTTAGCGAGTTTGCCACGCCGTTGCTTGTGTATTTATTCATGCAACTTTGTTATTTGTCCCCGTAACAATGGCTCCATGATATTTTGATCTTTTACTCCATTTTTCATAATAATGTATTTACATTTATTCAAAGATAGTTTGTAAGTTAGTATTTTAAGTATATAAGTACAGTGTTTTAAGTAGTTATAGTCACAATGTTTTGTACATATATGTTTACCTAAAAGATATCGAGTCCAGATATATGGAAAATATGTATTATGTAAATAGATTAATCTAATTAGTCATTTGTTACAAATTTCCTTCTTCAATTCTTCAAGGCTTCAATTGAAAACCTCTCGTATACTGTTATTGTATATAATAAAAATATATATAACGAAAATTATATTATTTGTACATCTAAAGATACATTTACGTTAATTTAAAATAAAATTTCAACATCCAAAAAAGAAAATATACTTTTGTAGCTAGAATAATAAAATGGACTAAATAAATTCAATTGTGTGCCTTTCCATTGAAAGGGGAACTTAATTTCATAATGTAACGTTATGTTATATGTTTGCAAGGTACCAATAGAAAGCGAAAAAGTAGAACACACAGCTTAATGGCGTGCCTCGGTCGGGCGAATACCAGAGCTTATTTATAAAGAACAAAGCTGATTAAATTGCTGTTGGACCGACGAGATGCTCTTTATTGGGGCGCTCGGCTGCGGTTTAGTTGGACCACTCTCCTCTACTTTGTACCTCGTGTGAATAATACCGACAGAGGAATATATGCCAGATGTTCATTTAATACCATAAGATTGGTTTCATATGTCAGTGAAATAATTTTTTCGAAATTATTTAAGTATACAGATTAAATAACTTACTTACTTTAGGGAGGCCTACGTTCAACAGTGGACAACGATTGTCTGATGATGACTATATCATAATCAATTAATCAGTCAGTTTTTTTTTGAGAATTTTCTCTAATAATTTTATCATCGAAATATTACAAATAAACAAATCACTAATACTACAATCTTCTTCTTCGTGCCCTTATCCCAAACTATGTGGGGTCGGCACAACATGTCTTGTACTTACTCTCTCCTCTATTAGCCGTCATCTGAACATTCACACCTTTTTTAACCATATCATCTTTTACACAATCCATCCATCTTTTCTTTGGTCTACTCCTCTTGTATCCATCCACTCTCATTTCTAGCCTCCTCCTTGTTACATGACGCTTCTCACTTCGCATTATATGGCCATACCAGGCTAACCTATTACTTTTCAGCTTCTCAGTCACTGGCGCTACTTTCAAACTTCCCCTAATATACATATTTCTAATTTTATCCATTTTTGTAATACCGCTCATCTATCTCAATATTGGCATCTCTGCTGCATGCAATAATCTTTTATGTTTCCCCATTGTAACCAAGCATTTTGAAGCATACAATATGACAGCTCTTATAACGGACTTGTAAATTTTACCTTTAATTCTAAACGGCACTTGTGGATCACAAATTGTTTCTGAGACTTGTCGCCATTTCATCCATCCTGCATTCACTTTGTTTTTCACATCTCGGCCTATCTCACAGTCATTCTGGATTAATGATTCAAGGTACCGGGAGTTGGAGCAATTTGGCAGAGACACGCCTCCTAAGATAATCGGGGTAAACGCGGAAATTCCATCAAAGTCACAAAATAAATATTCAGTTTTGGATCTACTTATCTTCAACCCAACACACCCCTCCAATCTCTCCTGCCATTTAGCCAATCTGCGCTGAACCTCATTAGCATTTTCCCCAACCAGCACAATGTCATCGGCAAAGCGCAAACACCAAGATACCTCTTCCTGTATTCCTGATGATATTGCGTCTAGCACTAGGAAGAACAGATAAGGAATAAGAGCCAATCCTTGGTGTAAACCCACCGTAACATTGAACTTGTCTGTGACGCCGCTAGGGACTGGACGTGTGTACTTGCCTTTTATCACACGAATAAGATGTTAAGAATATTTCACAGGCAGGTAACTGCTAAATTCTAAGCGGGCCGTAAGTCTGTCTGCTGTCCTATAGCAATAAAATATGTTAATGATGTGATGAGATGTTAATGATGGTGCTATGTGACACAGTATATTTAATTTAAGTTTCTGATTTATTACATACTTGTTACTTCTAATGGTGGATGGAATGGTCGAGAGCAGTGGACTGTATAAGAGAGGAGAGGGAGAGGAGTGGTGGTTAGAGATATGCGATGCCTTGCAGTGGGCAAAGAAATTCGCACTGACTGATTGCGCTCGCGGAGGAGCTGTTGCACGGCCCCAGCTAAATGTCACAAGCTAGAAACTGAACACACAATCTTATGGCATGGCCAATGAGAGTTAATAAGGAGTAACCGAAGCTAATTGCGCACCCCGCAGAGAGTGGTCTTCGGGGTGGTCTAACGTCGACCGTCCCGCGCGTTTAGAGGCTCACGCGACACTGCTCTCGTCCCACGCTCGCTTTCACCATTCACCTCACTGAGAGTGAGGGTAGATAACAAAATTAGGAGGCGAGATCTCAACTATCCTTTATGCAAGGATCGAACAACGCTTATTGATTTTATTAGGGTTTTCAGCTTTTTCTGCCATTTTTATGCGGTACCAAATGGGGCCTGATCTTTTATCTGCCATAAGTTCAGCTAATATCAGCTCAGTGAGCTTCGTTTTTGTCGGTAACCTAATACCTAGTGGCTATACTACCAACATGAATTATTTAGGACTTGTTTATAATAATAATAATAATAATCATTTATTTCAGACATTTTTTTTATCCATAAGTTATTAGTGGGTTAGTTATTTAATAAAATTCTTAACAGTTATGGTAGACAATATGGTACAAAATAACCGTCATTAGGCCTGTCCTTTTATACGGATGTGAAGCGTGGCCGGTGTTAGAGCGACATAAGCAAGGACTGCGTGTCATGGAGAGATGAATATGCTGCGGTGGATGTGTGGAGTGACACGGAAGGACCGCGTTAGGAACTCCCGCATTCGCGACAGTCTTCATGTCCGTGACATTGCAGATAAATTGCAGGAGTTTCGGCTCCGTTGGTACGGCCACATTTTACGGCAACCGGATGATTACGTGGGAAACAAATGTCTGGCCATGCCGCCTCCGCCGGGCCCCGGCAGGAGGGGTAGACCCAAAAAGTGCTGGCTTGACGTCGTAAAGGGTGATATGCGTGCCAATGAGCTCACTACCAGGGATGCTGAAGACCGTGCGAAGTGGAGAAGAAATAGTCGAAGAAAAAAGCGAACCCCGGGCACCGAAACGGAAGTTTAGGTTGCAACCGGGATACTACGTTTAGATGATGATGATGATGACACAAAACTTAATTACTTTTTTAAGGACACAATTTATACCAAAACCTATGCTTTTCAAATTAAAAATTTTCTTAAATTTAAATTGAAACTATATGAAAGTGATTTTTTGGTAATACAATATGATAAGAGAGATAAGAGAGAGATTTTCTGCCAAGCATATATTCACATGTTTGTACATCGACAATCTCCTTGCTACGTGTGTGCCGGCGCAAATTTGGTTTAGTCGGGCGTTTCACTGGAAAATATACATTTTTAAACAGCTTTTGATGAGTTTCCGTGCTTAAAACATTTCTTGCAAGTTTTTTATTTCCGTTGCAAAACTGATGCTTATATAACTTGGGTGGTCTGCGATATTTCTTTAGTTCAAATAGATTGTGTAGTGGAAATTCAAGTAAAATTTTTGCGTATTATTTTATCTCTGAGGGAAAAATTTTGAACATTCTGTAAAACAAATATTTCTATCGTTATACTGTTTTTTGTGACACTTATATAAATATAATTTTTTAGTTTTTGATTTCTTATAATTAACGAATTAAAAAACTATCATAAAATTTTGCTGAAATTAACGAGTTTGCCTTTAGGTTACAGATAAAAATTATTTTTATTCATATTTTTGATTCGCATACGACTGATTATTGTTACAATTTTAGTCCTTATAGGTGAACCAGCATCATCTGTTGCAAGGTTTTTTTGTACATTGCCAGAGTTCAGCATACAAGCAAACGGCCCTCCGATAGTAGGTAGTCACTATCGCCTGTATCAAAGGTTCCCAGACTTATTTTCTCATAGGCCACTTAAAAAAATAGATAGCTAGCTATTTTTAAGCTGGTTCCGGTGGACCCCCTGCAGTTACATTTCTACCATATTCCCATAACTCGACAAAAAAAATGTGAAGACTAGATGTCATATTGGAAATTTGTGCTGCGGCTGAGTTCCAACCACGAAATTATCGTTTTTTGAAATTACACCCTTTGTTTTTATTAAATTGAGTTTGTCCCCTTGTTAATGTTATTAATTTTTTTTAAATCTGTCAAAATAAATACGCGATGTCTGCTTTCAAATTGATCAGGTTTTCTTTTAAACCTAGATCTTTACTTTCCAGAAACCCTTAAACTGATTCAAAAAGTGAGTAAAAATCTTGTTAAACATGCACCTTTCGACAACCAGCGTACTTTAGTATGTAAGGCATGCAATCGTTGGAAGTCTTCATCATTTTCATCGCACAATTGTGCAAATAAACACGTATTCAACGCATTGCTTCTTATTTTGTTAATTGCATTAATCACAAATTGAAGCGATTTGTGCATGCAATCTATCACTAAAAATTTTCGCTACTAGGTGTTGTCAGTGGATGATACAGTGAATTGCAGTTACCTCTGGTATAATTATTTTAAGATGGCTTATAAACCCACGTTATCGCTCAACCATGGCAGGAGCTCCTTAAAAAATAACTCAGGACATTAAATATTGATTCACCTTAGCGTCCGTCTCCAAAGTTTTCGCGAATAGTAGCTCTTTATGAACTTCTTCGTTCATAACAAATCAAACATATGCCAATAATAATGCTTTATTACCAGATAAAGTTGCTTCGTTCAGGTGAATAGAAAAGCACAAAACTTTCAATATCAGAGCTCATTTCATCAACCTATAATTACTTAAAATATTTAGGACAATGATATGTACAACAAAACAATTAATTTAGGATTTATAAGTAAATTTATTTCTATTTACAAGGTTATTATTATTTATTTTATATTTTTAAATCTAATTACGTCAATATTGGTAGCCTACATAATATATATTGGGTATTCGTGTTCCACTGAATATTATTAATTATGATAATAGTTGTGTTCAAACATCGCAATTCCCTTGTTAGTGTCATAATTTTAATTTCTAAGCTTTAATGATACTCGTACCGATAGAATTTATTAATGGAGCATAATATTTTTATGGAATATTTTTTAACGTAATTGTTTAAAAAATTACACAATGAATCTTGATAAAATATCACATGTCACATAGGCGTGTACTCGGGTCAGTCATTAATCACTCTCATTGTTAAAGGTTTGTCGCTACAAAAATACGATCAATGGGAACTCATGGGGTTCACATTTGGGGCAAAGTTAAAAATATTGAATCCATATGTTAGTGAATTTGAAACACTTAAATTTTTGATAATGTAACGTATTACTACATTGTTGCCTATAATAAATAGGCATGATAATTATTGTTGAGTTGACATTTCATTTATACTTCGTTCAAACTTGACCATTTCAAATCTTTTTTGAATTTATAGAGTTCTACAATATAAGACAAGGTCGTAAACATTTCGTAAAAGTGATAAAAAGCTTGGCTTTCATATTCGTAAGTAATAGATATAATTGTCGAAAATATTATGATACTACTAGTACAATAGTACTAGGCAAGAGTCTTGATTTGGAAAGAATGGACAGTAAACCTGCTGTTTCTCTGACTTGTTGGCCCTAACTAAAAAGCTAAAAAGGTATTTAGAGAGAAAACCGAAGAATCAAAGGGAAAGAAAAATTACTAACCTAATTACTATGAAAACAATGTAGATAAAATGCTAAAAAATATTTCAACACATTTGACTGCTGACGAATGAATAAATCGTATTACATTCAAAAACTTACCTTTATTACGAAATTATATGATAGAATGTGAATATTTTATACAGATATTGAGTCAAAATTGTTGGATTTCAAAACTGGTCCAGAGTTTACTTCGCTCTTGAACTTGTTGAACCGAATTTAAAGAAATACAAATAATTTTAATACGCCTTATAACTCTTGTACCTTAAATAATTCTCGAAGTTCAATTTATTCGAATAATTAGTAATAAATAATTTATAAGCGACAATTACAGTGGGATGCAATTGAACGCCAGTTCATATAATTATTCCAATTTCGGATGCATGTACTGGTAGTGTTAATTACGACCTCTGAACCAGTGAGCCTTATAATTTCGATTTTAATTTACCAACAATTTTGAATAGGTCACGTTTATACTCTGTCATATTCATCACACCACCAGAATTTAAACGCATGTTTATTTGCTATATTGTTTACCTAAAGTTACTTTTTAGTAACCGTTTCTCCAGCTGATGATTGGTCAGAGAGAAGTATTAAAATTACTTTATATTATTATTATACCATATAATTTTTACTCGGAATGTTTTATTTATTTATTTAATACGGTACACCAATAGCATACATAAAATTCAATTTGTGTATTATTTACAATAAAAAGGTGATCATAATTATACTAGGAGTGTTCAATAA
The DNA here is from genome assembly GCA_963693495.1 of Malacosoma neustria. NCBI lineage: Eukaryota > Metazoa > Arthropoda > Insecta > Lepidoptera > Lasiocampidae > Malacosoma > Malacosoma neustria. The sequence continues at coordinate 8,305,793 of OY856386.1, forward strand.
AAAGTGATTATCACTTTTTATTGAACACTCCTAGTATGACGCAATTATCTTTTATTAAATGTTATTTTATTTTTCGACGTAGTCACTTTTCAGATTTGTACACTTTGTCTATCTTTTTTCAAAATCAAAAATACCTTATTTAAAAAATGTCTTCTTCCTGATCCCTTAAAAATTCATGTATTGCGGTGACTACTGCATCATCATCTTCAAATGTATGACCCCTAAGATGTTCCTTTACCCACGGAAATAGGTAGAAATCACTAGGAGCTAGATCTGGTGATTTTTTTATTACTATAGGACAACAGACAGGCTGACGGCCGCTTAGAGTTTAGCAGTTACCGTCGCCTATGAGTGTTTGGAACGCTAGTCGCATCGCGAATATGCTGCTGACCCATAAGGATACAGGAACTTGGGTCACTAATGCTGGAACACAACACAAGGTTATTATAGCGACATACTTAAGACCGAAGGTGGTCGCCATCCAGACGGACTTGAGGCCCTACCACGTAGCTCTAGGGTGGGTTGTTTTGTCGGCTTTTACGATAGGCCGACCCCGGCCGCAGAGGTTAGTTTTCTTTCTCCGCCCCTGCACGGATAAATTGCTTGCGGATTGCTTGCGTATTTCCTCACTCAACTTTATTTGTCCTGCGTAAAAAGTATCCGTAATAGTGGCTCCATGATTAAGGACCATTACTACCCCTTGGCTATCCCAGAAAAAACAGCCCATGATCTTACCGGCAGATGGAATCGCCTTAAATTTCTTCGGAGATGGAGATGACGGTCTCTTCCACGTCATGGACTATGTTTTCGTTTCCGGGTCATAATGGTGAAGCCATGTTTTGTCCATAGTTATAAACCGAGCCAAAAATCGTCCAAGATCTTGTTGTAACAAACCCAAACAGCTTTGTGAAATTCTCAGTCTCTTTTGTTTCTGCGCGCCAGAAAGCATTCTAGGCACCCAGCGCGCTGACACTTTTTTCATACCCAAATGGTTGTGTATAATATTATGGACGATTCCTCCTATAGAAATCTTCATTTCTTCTGCTATAAAACAAACAGTTTGATCCACAATGACAATGTTTTCAACTTTTTAATCATTTATTCAGTCACTACCTATGTAGGGCGTCCCGTGCGGGGGTCGTCGTTAATGGAAGTTCTTCCTCGCTTGAACTCGGCACACCAACGCGCACCCGTAGAATATGGAGGAGCATGAACCCCTAATGTTGCTCTCAAGTCTTGATTTACCAGCACCGTAATAAAAATTTTCAAACAGAGATATTTTATTACCGCGTGAAATTCAATTTTATTTATTTTTAAGAACACGTTCCCACACGACGCAAACAAATGACTTCTATTTTTATAAATTAAAGGAGAATTGATTGGTTTTTTATTATTATTATTATATCTAATGTCTATATGGGCTATGCCTGCCAGTATTTGTTCTTTCTCTTTCGTATGTATGCCAATTGTAGGTGTACTCATTTGTCATCATAGTCGTTTTTTAATCACAAATGATAGTTGCAAATACAATTGCAAAATTTATGTACTGATGAAAATGACTAAATTTATAATCTTGATCTATTAGAAAGCTAGCTAATTTAAGTTATTTTATAATACGAGTAATGTTAAAAATCAATACCTGTTTTTGTGGATCTACTATTATCTGTTTCATTATAATTTGATACATTCCAATTCGAAATAACTGTAACTACTATATAATTACATACTTTCATAAGAAAGTGTGAACTTTTTTCTACAATAATAACAACACATTCTGCAACATGAAATTAATACAAAAATTTCTAATTAAATCGTAAAATTTTACATAAGGCACTGATCAGGGAACTAATTTTCGAGTGGAGTTCGCGTCTCGGAAAACGTGGTGTAAGACACCACGGTGAGGTGGAGCGATTACTTGCGCTAAATTACTGGGCTGGATGACTGGAAAATAGAGTTCTCCCAAAGCTTGCCACAGAGTCCTAGGAAGAAGCTTACGTCTATCTGTGGTCTTCAATTCGTTGTTGATAATGGTGAATAAATAACTTCGTCCATTTTCCACAAGAGTTGAATCAAAAAACATCGAGAAAGCGATCGACAAGAGTAAAATATGTAATACTGGTGTAAAATATGTAATCTAATTACATATTTTACACCAGTCGCATATTATATATACATGATGATATACATGACTAGTGGTGAGAAAATCAGCATAGAAATCATCCTTTGATTTTATTCAGCATTTTATAGATTACAGTGTGACTGGCCAGTTTAGTAATTACCTTAGAAGCAATGACGCGGTGAGCCCAGAGCAAATGACGCGTTGCTTGAAACGAGCCAAAGTAGGGGAAAATTGCTGTAAGTTATGCAATTTGAGTACGCACCATTAGCCCCCGGCTCGGTACGGAATCCACTACTTATCGCCCGTTGCAGCGTCTGCACCGGATTTTGTTTTTTATTATTTTGTACTCGTACGCTAATGCAAGTTTCGATTTGCTATTGCGATTGCTATCAGAAACCATTTAGATAATTGGATAGCTAAGGTAGATGTTTTTTAATATTAAAAATTGATAGTTAATTTTAAACTACCCTCAAATATCAAAATGAAATTAATTAATTCAAATCTAGCATGACGTGAAAGTGGGCGTAAGACAGACTATTTCACAATAACACATGTTTCGTAAATCATGCATTTGTGAGCGTAGTTAGTTCCAGTTATGGGATTTGTATCTGGTCTCTCTATTGATCATACCTGGACATTATGCAGATTATTCAGATATGTGTGAAATGTAGGTGGCGCATGGCGCTATGCAACAATGCTGTTCTTCTGTGAATATAAATCTAAACCATAGTGGGAAAGGATGGAATCAAGATAATTGGTGCCAATGATATTAATAATGATAACTGATGCCCATTGCAAGGTATCAAATATCTCTCATTAAAACGCTCTTTCCAATCTCTTAGCTCTTTTTTTCTAGTCGCTTACTTCACTAAATGAAGGTCATGTTTAGTTTATAGGGGCTGCCTGCCATCACTCGCCGCATAAGATTTTGCTAGGTACTGCTATTTTATGTCAATCTCATCGCCTCTGCAATATCTCTATTACTCTATTACTATTTTCTCACTACTCCCTCCCCATTGAAATTTACGGGTCTTCTTAAACGAGAGCACTGTTATAAGGTTAGTTAGCTTGAAATTTACTTTTACTACAAATCAAATATTAGAACATTATACAAATGCAACATTATTGATGCTTTATTAAAAGTTTAGATTAGATTACTCTCTATTGTACACATTATAAATATAATAATTACACTGTACAATTCAATTTAAAACGGTGTTAAGGTTACTAACAGGTTAAAAGGAACCCATTTCTTATATTTACATACTTTTTATAACAATAAAATAATTTTACGGAAAAAACGCAATATTTATCATATCAATCATATAAAAAAAGAATATAATATGAAACAAGAATTACGTATAATTCTACTAAAATATTTCATCTAGTTATTTCTAGCTATTTCATTATTACTTAAATATTAAATATGTTTTTAATTTTTTTCAGGTTCAGTAGCATATAAAAAGTGTCTTGACTATAATATATTCAAATATTAAAAATAAGCACCCTTTAAAATAAATACGTGAAAAATGCTTAATAGAAAAGTTAAAACTATTATAATTAATATTTCTTAAAGTTTCAAAACTAAATGGACTTTTGGACTGAATTTTACTTTATACCTGTAAGGGTTTTTGAAGTCTGCGAAATATTTGAGCCACTCCAAAAGTACATTTAACGTGTCATCAAAAACCAATTTAGCAATTTCAACATGTAATGAAATATTCATAGACCTTCAGGTGGTCTTTTCTTAACTGTTTTAACATTTATAGCAACAGGGTGGGCAGGTCCTGTAATGAGCGGGCAGTAAACTGGGCCAAGACATCGCGAGGGGTATAACGATGTCGTAAAGTAACATGAATGACAGACAAGTACTTGTATATTGACTTTTACTCTTGGTTGTAGTTTTTACTAGATTTGACCCTGTATTTTTAGGTATATGTATTATATAATACTAGCTGTGCTCGCGACTCCATCCGCGTGGAATAGTGACTGGGCAGAATTTTTTGGATATATCTTATGGTTTATTTTGGATTACAAACCCTATAAACCTTAAAATATAAATGAAATATGCAAACAGTCAGTATTATCGAATGCAACTGTTACGCTATGCGCCTCCGGAATACGTACGTTCGAACCTACAAAGTCCAGCCTAAGCTAAACCCTATTTCATATGATTGATGACATGAATCTGAGGTTAATTTAAATTGGAAATTCAACCTACAAGGTCCAGCTTAAGCTGAACCCTATTTCATATTATTGATGATATAAATCTGAGGTCAACTTAAATTGGATTTAAAATTACTGAAACTTATCATTTTTAACATAAACGATTTTTTTTCTAAAATAAAATAGCCTAAGTTACTCTTTGTTACATCAGCTATCTGCCAGTGAAAGTCCCGTCAAAATAGGTGCATCCATTTCAGAGATTAGCCGGAAAAAACAGACAGACAGACAGAAAGACAAAAATTGTAAAAAAATATTGTTTTGGTATATGTACCCATGTATACGTCCGAATGTACTTAGTAAAAGGCGGTTATTTTAATATTACAAACAGACCCTCCAATTTTATTTATTTGTATAGATAAAAGCATTCCGGCTGTAAAAGCCTGGGTCTGCTGTTTAGAATAATTATAAGAATACAACAAAATGTTTACCCCTTTGCTTGTGTTGTCATCAATTTGTGACGTCTGTGTAAAGAAAAGCAAGTTGAAATTCTTTTTATGGGTCACATATAATTATTATTATATACAAGGAGTTCATTATTTTATTGCGATAACCTATCTCATTTTCAATTCAAGCCCAAATTAGAACACTGGTAAGAAACCATTCCACGTCTCGATGTTCAGCGCCGGGTTGTCATTAATTCAATAGTACCGTTGACGGTAGGTGCTTATACAAAATCTTTTAAATAAAGTTAGTACGTGATCCGCGCGCTTCCTGCCAAATGGTTCTACAACAGATTTTTGTAATGTGCTGTATTGGTAAGCGGGGTTTGGACCTGTGCCAATTCGGCCATCGATTTACAAGTTCTGTTTATGTTTTCCTGATACTTCTCGCTGTTACTGCGTTTGCTTCCGTTTATTTGTTACGTACATTGGTCTGTGTTAAGAGTTTCGGGAGATTTATTAGTATTGGATTACTTTTTTACGTTTTGTATGAACTACTCTCGTAGAAAAACGGGCTTAAGATAAAGAAGTAATCACTTTGCATGGCAATTTTACATAGAAATCATGAGTCGATTCACACTCCGAGTATGATTGTTAATAATGTGTATTTATTTACAAAAAAAGTATGTAAGTACAGTCAAACCTGAGTAAGTGAGAACTGGGTAAGCGAGAAAACTCTATTAATGAGAGAATTTGCCTGGTCCCGTCATTTTGCCCTCCTAAAACCTCTATAAGTGAGAAACAAAACCTGTATAAGTGACAGCCATTTTTCAAGCATGAACCTCTATAAGTGAGATTGATACTTGCCTATACCTCTATAAGCGACAGTTAAACGCGTTTAACCTTCGATCAATCGTTTAACTTTTGCTATTTATGACTCATTTTTAAATTTCGAGGGACTCTTATTTAATTCAAACCAAACGTGCGTCTGTTATTGTTTTCTATAGTTTTAGGAACTATAGATATACAATGCGTATTCGAATGACCAAATGACGAGGAACTCATTCTATTCAAAAAGGTAAATGTGTGTGTGAACCAATTTGTTTCTCAAGCTATTACACAGACTTACACAGTCATCAAGTCATCAGTTCATAAACATCAGTTGCGAAGAAAGTTCCTGTACTTACTCATAATGTCTAAGGGAAAACTCAGTGTGTTGTCTTTAAGTGATAAACTAAAAATTGTGAATGCTTTTGAATCAGGGAAATTACGAAATCAACTTGAAAAACATACATAAAAATTAAAAACAAGAAAGCAAAAGAAATTAATATATTTTTCAAGTAAATTTTGTTAGTTATAATATTATTTAGATTAAACATTTCTGTTCAGCTATTATTTCACCAAACGTGTAATACGCATACATACACGTATTTTGTTTCTAATTACGTCGTATTTGCCGTATTTTATAGACCTCTATAAGTGAGACAGACCCCTTCTGTAACTCTGTAAACTAGAAACTCGGGTTAGTGAGAAATCTCTATAAGAGAAAAAGAGATCGCGGTCCCTTGAGCTCTCACTTATTCAGGTTTGACTGGAGTAAAGTAGACGTCTAATACTTATAACATAGGCTCAATTTGGGACAAAATGGCGCTGTGTGCAATATCATAGTATACGAGTATTTACTTATTATTTTATGTATGCTGTTTCACCTAGCCACTGCAGATGGTATTAAAAAAATCCGGTCTTCAAATTAAAAATTGGTTATTGAGCTAAATAAAATGCAACCATAAGATACAGAGATGTGAAATAGTCTGCAAATTATCCTTCTGTTTTAGTTTAACGAAATTATCACGTGTGTGTGATGTGATGATATGAAAACAAAATTTGAATTAACACTTTTTTAATTTTTATTTAATACCAGTAGTAAGCAAGCTGATAAAACTTATCAATATAATGGCTAACTTTGATAACCTTTACAGTTTAATGCGTCCGGCTAGTATTATACATACATATTTAAATACATACATTTTAATTTTTCAATTTTATGATAACGTAGTAACATAGATAGATAGTAGTAGTAGATAGATACTTCAGGCTCGTTATTTAGCTCGTTATATAAAGAAAATTGTTGGAAATAACAACAGCGTAGGCGTATCATATATAAATTTCAACTACTCATCTATTTAGGCAAATTCGTTTTTGTATTATGAATAATACATATACACAGTACATAATATATACAGAAAGCTAATCCAACATATTTCCTGATATAACTTATTGCTGATGCTTCTTTTAACAAGCGTGGCTAGAAAGATATTTTTTTGGAATAGGACAGCAGACAGGCTGACGGCCCGTTTAGAATTTAGCAGTCACCGTCGCCTATGGGTGTTTGCAACGCCAGTGACATCACGAACACGCTGCTGTCCCATAAGAGTACAGAAATTTTGGTCACCAATGCCAGAATACAACACAAGGTTATGATGGCGGCATACTTATAGATCAAGGGTGGTTACCATCCAGACGGGCTTAGGGTCCTACCACGTAGCCAGTAAGGTGGGTTGTTTTGTCGTCTTTTAAAAGAAATAAAACTTTAAATAATACTTTCTAATTTTTAGGTTGTGTGAAAAAATTAATACCTATAGAACTCAAAAAAACACCAGTTATTGGCAAGCGCCGATTCAATACTTGATTTAGTTGTCGTTAGCCATCGTCGATTACTGCTAGACGTAGGACTCCACCAGTTTAATATACAATAAATGAATTCTGAAAAGTAAACGATCTTGTCTCGAATTATTTCTTATGTTTGTAATAAATAAATATATATTCAGGGACAATTCACACAGCGTCATCTGGTACCAAAGTAAGTAGCATAGCACTTGAATTATGGGTACTGGATAAATAATATACTACACATATACTTTTGTAAATAGATATATATTATACATATACACAGAGACGCAAGACTGCAAGCGTACCGAAGTGCATTAGCCGTTAGACACGCAGGTCATCTAATGTAATTATTGTTAATTTAATTAACGAACAAAGTACCCAGACAAAAAAGAACTAATTTACAGACCATAGAAATATTATTGGCAAATCAGTGCCTAAAACTTGGAGGCACATTACTCGTATAAAAATATTAAGAAAATACAATATACTTCTAACCTCCTTACACATACTTACGGTTAACTGTAAGGTTTTTTAGGGTATTATTATTAGAAATACTGAAAATTGTGGACTATTGTAGGAAGACAGGGGTAACTTTTACTGCGTGCAGGGACGGAGTAAGAATACTAACCCCTGCGCCCAGAGCCAGTCTGTCATAAAAGGCGACAAAACCACCTTAGTTATAATCCCAATATGGCCTCAAGCCTATCCGGATGGCAATCACCCTTGGTCTGTAAGTATTCATATCAGCATATCTACGAAATTCCTTAAAAGATATTCTTCTTTTTTGGCCCCAATATTATCTCATATATGTAATTCTTGTTTTGATCAGGGTGTTTTTCCCGACTCTTTTAAAGTTGCTATTATACATCCTATATATAAAGCTGGGGATGTAACTCAACCTACAAATTATCGCCCTATCGCTGTTCTCACAGCCCTTTCTAAAGTTATTGAACGAGTGGTGAATATAAGACTTGTTAAATACCTAGAGCGGTTTGATCTATTATCACCTTGCCAATATGGATTCAGAAGAAACAAATCTACTCCTGATGCGGTTCAGGTTTTAACAAACTTCATAGTGGAAAATCTAAATCAAAATCGTAAGGTGCTTACTATATTTTTGGATCTGGCGAAGGCCTTTGATACAATACCTTCAGATACTTTGCTAATAAAGCTTGAAAAAATCGGCATTAGAGGAAAACAATTACAATTTTTTCAAAGTTACTTAACAGATCGCTATCAAATTGTTAAAATTGCCAATTACCTAAGTAAAAAACTTCCTGTTAACTACGGTGTACCACAGGGAAGTATCCTAGGCCCCACTTTATTCTTGATATTTATCAATGATTTGTGCAACCTCTATTCTATGAACCTTAAAATTACTTCATATGATGACGATACAGCGTTAACTTTTTACAATGATACTTGGGAAAGTCTTGAATGTGTATCTCAGCAAGGTCTTGATTTGGTGGTGAAGTGGCTTCAACTTCATACTTTAACACTAAATATCAGTAAAACTAAATATCTAGCTTTCTCGATCACTTCAAGGACTCAACCCACTTTTCCTTTAAATCTAAGGGTACATAATTGTATTGTTCAATCGCAGAGGTGTGATTGCCCGGTTTTAGAATCTGTTGAATATATAAAATACTTAGGTATAATTATTGATAGAAACCTTAACTTTAAAACATATATTAGTATCTTAACAGGCAGAGTCCGGAAATTAATTTATATTTTTAGAATCCTCAGACACGTTGCAAATATGTTTATGATACGAAACGTATACTTTGCGTTGTGTCAAACAGTTTTAAGTTATTGCATATCTACTTGGGGGGGGGGGGGGGGGGGGAGTAAGGAAAACCATGATTAAACCCCTGGAGGTAGCTCAGCGAGCAGTTCTTAAGGTGGCAACTTTTAAACATAGACTTTTTTCTACAACTGAACTTAACAAAACTTGCAAAGTGCTCACAGTGAGACAATTATATTATACTGCATGCAGTTTGCACTCTTCCTAATTCAATTGTAGCTTTTACAAGAAAAAATTCTATTTATTTAGGACCTCTTATTTATAATAAAATAAATTATGATATTTCTGTCTATAGCCTGTCTTTGCCTGAACTGAGAGAGAAAGTTTGTACTTTCCTGCTTTCCAAAACTTATGATGAAACCGAGCAGTATATTGAATCATTAATATAACATCATAATAATATATAATTGTTTCCATACACAATCACACACACACACTCACACACTTAATCGAACATTTATGTGTAAAATAATGTGGAGCTTATTATTCATATTTGTATGTTTCGTTGCATTATTTGTAGGATTTAAATGGCCGTCGTTCCTTAACACAGGCTATAAGCTGGTCTATTTAGAAACGACGACCATTGCAGTTGAAGTGTATTGTTATTGTAAAATTGAATAAAGATTATTATTATTATTCCGCCATAATAACCTTGTGTTCTGTTCCGGTATAATTGACCCAGGTTCCTGCATCCCTATGGGATAGCAGTGTGTTCGCGGTGGCTCAGCGTCACAAACATCCATAGGCGACAGTAATTGTTCATTATTAAGTGGGCCGTCAGCCTGTCTCAATAAAAAAATAGAGTTACAGTACTGCTAAAAGGACAACAGCGTATTTGCGGTACTTCTAACGTCGCAAACACCCATAGGCGACAGTAACTGCTTACTATATATTAACTGAGCCGTCAACCTGTCTGCTATTCCTCAGCAATAAAAAAAAAACACAGAAAAACACACATCTTCCGAAACACAGGTTTATTATACCTAGCTCGGACTTCATATTATTACTTTAGCTTTTTTGTTGTTGAATAAAAGTTTATACTATTATAAAATGGTTACTGCTTTCTTTAATGTACTATGACATCGTATAGTCAGAAACTTATTTACGTCACGTTCTCGCACTTATGTTGTACCCACTGCAAACTTACTCCAGTTATCTCGGATAGGTAATTATTGTAAGTGGTTTCACGTGTAGCTACTTGGAGGTACTTCCATTTTGTACAATAAATTGTAATTAGGGTAAATGAGAAAAATAAAAACATCTGAATTGCCTGAACTCGAGCGGCGTCCGGAAGTTTCCAAAGAAAGAACATAAAGTATAAAAATTTAAAGATTATTTCTCAGTTTATTTTTGAAGTTAAGAAAGTAAAATTAACTAGGCACGTTGATGTCACGAGTTGAAAACATTGTTAGGGTAATTTTGAGAAATTGTTTCCACCTTAACGTTATTAATATCTCCTTTAACTTCACAACACTTGTTTTGAATAATATAATAATAATAATATAAGCCTTATATTATCGGATAATAATTGTTACTAATTTTCTATTAAAGATTACATCTAAATTAAATCATTAGTATTATCAGAATGCCTCTCGGGCAAAAGCCTTTTCTAGTTAATTCCAATGTATTCGGGTGAGATCTTTCTCCAAAATGGACTTGCAGTTTGCTTTATTTCATCCACCTCACCTTTTGAATTGTCTTCCTTTTAATAGTCAACTTGCTTTGAATAGTCTAGCCTAAGGTAGGTAACATACAATAAGGTAAATGTATCGTAAAGGTTATTAAATTAAGGTTAACTTTGGTGTCTCGACTAAGTATTTCCTGCTTTAAAAATATGCATTCATTCTATAATTACAATAGATTGATGTTTCGCAATATAGGTGAGATCAATCTTATTTTCATTGTTATTATCAATATTAATACTACTTTTTAAGGACTTTAAATACGTATTGAACATGTTTTTTACATAAAAGTAGTAATAATAAGTAAAAAAGAAAAGATATTTATCGTACAACAGTTAACATATCATATAGTCTTTCATTAAGCGCTTCCTATCTTTAAATTTAAATAAAACAAAGTGTAAAGATATCATCGATTTTTTTTATTCGTTTGAAATATCTATTGATGCCATTATGTATGGAATATAACATCGTTTAAATATCCACCACGGCTTATTTGGGTGGAGAGCATCCGAAATGTCCAATTTTCCATGACTCTGGCATATAAATCAGGCTGAATTTGAACGATAGCATTAGTTTATGTTGGCTTCGAGTACCGGTGTGGTTTGTAGCTTATTTGCATACACTTAAGAAAACCCCACAAGAAAAAGTATAACGGGGTCTACTCGCACGATCTCGGTGGCCAGTTCACATCACCTCCACGTGAGATGACCATGCCCTCAATCGCTCGTTAAGAATATCCAATGTAGTATGAGTAGCGGCGTCTTGTTGAAACCACATGTCGTTGGTGTCCAGATCATCTAATTCAGTCCAAAAGAAGTTGGTAATCATCGACCTATAGCGCTCGCCGTTGACAGTGATAGCCTGGCCAAAATCGTTCTCAGAGAAATATGGACCGGTGACGCCGCCAGCCCAAAATCGACGCTCTTGGTTCTCATGTGGATTGGTATCGTCCCAAATTCGACAATTTTTGTGTTCACGTACCCATTCATCCAGAAATGGGCCTCATCGCTGAAGATGATTTTTCTATGAAAATTAGGGTCAGTCGCCAACTGCTCCAGAGCCCATTCAGTGAACACACGTCGTTGTCTATGGTCGTTTATCTTTATTTACTTGATCAGTTGAATTTCATGCAGGTGCAAGCCCGTGTCACGACGCAAAATTCGCCAAGTTATGGTCTGCAAAAGGCTGAGTTCTTGTGAGCGACGCGAAATCGACTCCCTCGGATTCTCCTGCACATTCTCACAGACGGCGGCGATGTTTTCGGCAGATCTTGCGTTTTGTCGACGTACGGGTGTTGGTCGATCATTTACTGAACCAGTGAACTCAAATTTATCCACCACATTGCGAATAGTCCTCTCGGTAGGACGATTATAGCAACCGTAAAATGAGCGAAGCGCGTGCGGTACTTTGCCCGAACAGAACACCCACTTTGATAAAACAATTTTATTATTTGCACCTGTTGTTGAATGCTATAACCGTCCATCGTGATTTGAACACACTGAATAAATGACAACTAATTTGACAGATGTAGCTTCAACAAGATGGCCGTTATCATCTATCAAAGTTCGGAAGTCACTGTTGGAAGATCCTATATTATATACACGATGAACCTTGTTTAATAAAAAATATTTCACAGATAGTACATGCATAATCCTAATATATTAAGCATCTGAGGTAGTGAATTTTTAGTAATACTCTAACTAAAAGTACAGGAAATTTTTGACTGCGACATTGCGGGTAAATTGTAGGAATCTAAAGTACTGATCAAAATATTGTAATGAACCAATATTAAAAGAAACAATTATAAATCACTGCCAAGCCATCAGAGGCAAGAAGTCAAGAACTTCCACTGTGATTCATCAGGTGAAATTAGTCGACAGTAAAATATCGGCATCATTAATTGGATCGAAATATTGTTTTAGGGGAACAAAGGAGGCTGTGAATGACAAATTTGTATCGTTCCTAAGGCATCAGTTGCTTACGAAATTTGATGGGCGGCCCCCGGCCTGCTTGGCGAGGGACGCCACTCAAATAATAAATTGAATCCACAAGGAAAGCCGGCTTAAGATATTATTAGACATTGTTCTTTATATCCCAGATGTAGCTTAACTGAAAATAAGTTAAAACGCCTTTGATTTTCATGGGTGTTTTGCTGTAGCGTAAAATAAATGTAGATACGTAGTAGCTACGTGATTTTATACTTCGAGGCAAACCTAGATATCATTGGTTAAACTAGTGGTCGCCCAGGGGTTGAAATTCAACCATAATTCTTTTAATTTTTAAGTTTGAACTATATTATGGTTCTTTCGCCTAAGGCTATATATATCTCTAAGGCCAAGGTTTCATCATAGCTATTCAGTTAAACTGCCATTTTTCTACATCAGTTTGAACAGTATCACTGTAAAACTTCAAAATGTTTTGCATTGCAAAAGCTGCACTGTAAATCTGTTTCGTAACCATATATTCGCATTTTGTAAACACTATTCTCACAAATAGGCAAGAGAAACAGTTCAGTTTACTTATACTCTATTTCCTTCATGCTTAAGCAAGACCTAAGTACACAAATAAAAACAATTCCAAAGTTTCATTCCTTATTATTGTCAAATATAAAAGAATAGAATCACTTAAGCCTATAGAGAATTCATGTTAATTTGTTAAATATATATTATTAATAACTGTATAATATTATTATTTAATTAATTAAGTATTTACTAATGTATATTATAAATATTAAGGTATTATGTGTGTGTGTATGTTGTGTATCATTCGAGCAGTAGTGTGTGTAATGTTTATTTTAATTAATTTAATATAAATATTATTCCAATGGATTTTAGGCAAATAGTTTTATGCACATCTCCTCCATATAAACTTTAACTGTGCCAAATATTATACTCCTCCGTCCGCGCATTTTTCGTAAATAGGGGTACAAAGTTTTCGCTTCACGTAATAATATATAGATACTCACGATGATGGACAGTTTTTCTCAGCTATTGTACAAACATAGCAACCCATAGCGTCCCACTGCTGGGCTCGGGCCTGCCCTTAGAGGGAACGGACAGCTATCCGCCCTACGCATATATTTACATAAGCTATCCGCTTATTGACGGAGGATTGGCGGGTTATTATACCGGTGAACTAGGTGCATACCTAGTTGCATAGTATGCAGGTTTCCTCCGAATTTTGTTTTTCACTATCGGTACATGGCAATTATGATATAATAGCATGTATTATTAGGCGAGGAAAACTGCCTAAGCTGTGCATGCTGCCGTGCTAATCAAACCCGTGACCTTTAAAAAGGTCCTTTAAAGTGTAATATCTATCAGGTACCTTATGTACATATATCAAAATTGCCAAGAAACCGGCGTACCGATATCGCCGGTACGAGTAACCCACTTTCCAGTCCGCTTCGGACAAACGTTGTGGGTATACCATAGGGCCCTCCATGATTCTTTTTTAAATAATTTTTTTACCCGTCTACGAAAGGAGGATTATGTTTTCGAGAATATGATGTATATATGTGCAGATGTATGTGTATTGTTTTTTTGGAAACATCTAAAAGTGTAAATGGCTTAACGAATAGAAACGTAATAGTGTTTACAAGGTCATTTAATGCGTCTTATTGCTGGAAGTATATAAAGTTGGTGTAAATTAAAGGTGTAGGGATTACGCACCAAAATAATCGGGCGCCAACAATATCATTTTTCATAAACTAAAATTCGTTCGTTCGCGCGTCTCTGCCAATCCGCGCTCACGCAATGCATCTCTCTTTCTCTCTCTAGCAGAGTGCTCTCCGTTCCACATGATGCCACGCGCGGCCGGCAGATGAAGAGTTTCCGCGCTCCGCTCGCAACTGGTTTACACACGAAAACCCTAATATATAGTTATAATGATTGTTTCCTTTGTGTGTATTTCTAAACTGTCTTCTTTTAAAGTAATAAATAGTTCAGTGCTCGAATAACAACGTTTCTCTTAATCGCATCCTCCACACAAGCATTACAAAGGATATTTTACAAACTGAACTTTGTTAAAAGTGTCCTCGTCCTATTGTGAATAATATTTACGGTTTATTTCATAAATATGTAAAATTATAATCAAATATGCAGCGAGTTATAAGATAAAATGGTTTTCAAATATGCACAGGTGTTGCGAGTAGGTTGTGAGGATGTATCGCCTCTCATGTTTCGAGCAAGAATCAAACTATACTGTACCGTTTATAGTTGATTCCTGGAGTAGAGGGTCTAACAGCTATCTTTAAACCTGATAAAAGTATAACTAAAGCAAATTTACCAATATAAATATATAGGAGAGAGAAGAGAGAAAGACGAGACATGTCTAGACTACACTATTCGAGCAGAGGCGGAGAAAGAATACTGACCTATGAGGGCGGGGTCAGCCTATCGTAAAGGGCGACAAAACAACCCACCCTAGCTTCGTGGTAAGGCCTCAAGTCCACCTGGATGGCGACCACCCTTGGTCTTAAGTATGCCCCCTTAATAACTTTGTGTTGTGTTCCGGCATTAGTGATCCAAGTTATTGTTTGTACCCTTATAGACCAGCAGCGTGTTCGCGATATCACTGGCGTTGCAAACACCCATAGGCGACGGTGACTGCTACATTCTAAGCGGGCCGTCGCCTGTCTGCTGTCCTACAGCAATAAAAAAAAAACATGTAGCGTAATCTTGGCGAGGCCTACATTCAAAATTGGCCTATAGCTGGCGTAGATATGAGGAGCATATACAATATTTGCACTTATCTACATCGTATTAAAGATGCATATATGCTTTACAAATTAATAAGACATGGCGATATGTAATGAGATCAGCGGCGTGTAATACTGAACTCAGATGTTGTTACGAGAGCGAAGTGAGATATATGCAAATGAACAGCGCCTTACTAGATGCAATGCATTGTTCTAGACGCGTACAAGGATATTGTCTGTTAATGTTTAATTTACTTGACACTGAATAAATGATACTTTTTTATTTAATTTTTATCTTTTGCAATATTTCTGAGTACATACTTGGCAATAAATTAGAGTTTATGAATTTGATTTGTGGTTTTATAAATGGTACCATGTTAATGGATATAAATTTTTTTACTATTGGAATACTGTATAAAATTTTGGGTATTTTATTTTATCGTTTATACATTAAAAACTTACTGCTTAATATTATTGTGACAATGATATATTATCGTATAAGAATAATTCATATACATAGTCTAGAAAGTCTTGATCAACCTAGATTACAAATAAACTAAATAATAAAACTTATTTAAATAAAAATTGCTTGATAATGTAATTTCACGACACGGCATTATTAGCAGTTAAAGTCTAAGTAGCCTTAAACTCAAATTTCATTTTTATTCAAAATAGGTTCCTAGCTAGAATATTTTGGTAACTCACTTATACGATCCGCAAATAATCTTGTATGTCTGCATGTGTCCATTACAATTTTATAAAAGTGCTGTAGTACATATTTTCATCTAACCCTTGCAAATGTTTTATACAGTATAAGGCAATTTTATAAATCAAAACGTATCGTAGGTACTTCAATTAAAGTAATAAATAAAACGATTAATTAAAATAGCTCCCCAAAGTAATTTGGAACAATTTTTCTGCGTAAAATCCATTGAATCCGACCGAATAATTGCAGCTTAATAATGACACCGTTTAAGATAATACCTTGTTCAACGGAACTGTCATTAATTAAACGGTCAGATAGAAATTAATGATCCTCCAATGAAATCCTCCTATATTGAGAAAAATGATGGGTTGGATTCGTAAATCTATCCACTTACTATATATTTTTTTAAATATTATCTCGGGATTTTTCTGACGCAATGTAGTGACGGCAATTCATTCAGTGAAATCATTTGTAATTTGTTAAAGTGTATTATGCAAAATGTTTAAGAAATCCAAACTTATCTATGATAAACACATTTCGATTGTCACTGTAGGGTTCTTACGGGTGCCTGATTAGCTAGGCAATATTCACGTATATCTGTATATCCCGCATACTCGCTGTGGCTCTCTTTTTGACATTTGAGACAGCGTAGGTATGCTGTAAATTCAAACCAAAGACTAAATCGCCTACACTACAGTCACTGCCGTCATTACTATCTATACCCGCCCAACAGGGTGGTCTAGACTGAAGTCTAAAGTTACAAAAGTAAAAAGTCACTTGGAAGCTGATTGATATATTTATAAGTGGTTTAATGTTCCAACCCCAAAAAGCCTAAATCCAGTTAAAATTGTAATATAACCAAAGATTTGCTAATTTTGATTCTTAAAATGATTAAGGAGTAATAAGAACTGGATCAGAAAATGACGGCAACTTGAGGAGGCCTACGTTCTTAGAGTAAAATATATAAAATTGTCAGTTTACTTTTTGATGTAAAACTTAGAGATAATTACAAATGAATTTCTTATTGAAATTTAAACAATTTTTTATCGAAAGAACTTATGGTATCCATATAGGTGAAAAATTGATAATATTATTTTCAAATAAAGAAAAGATCTAAATAAAAGTTTCACAAAAAAATAAATTACATCGTATCAGATAATACGAGTATTTTATTAAAATGATAAATATTCTCTTAAAATCTCTTATTGAAATCTCGGTGCTTAATATTCAGGCCATCTGTTTTAAATTCGTAAAATGTTTCCAACACCCTCTGTCAGAAAGTATTTTTCATAGACACAACCAATCTTTTTTTAGTTTTACAATTGAAATCGCATTAAAATTTTTCTAGTGCCACAATATTATTAGCATTGAAATGTAAATTGATATTCAAAATATTCTATTCACATTTGTTTTTCTTATTATGTTAATTGCTAATTTTATTTCATTTCACTTAACAAGTTCGGTATTTTTTTTTAATTTATAGCTGTGCGCCAAATGTCTTGACTTAGTAATAATATTATTGTAAATAAATATATGATCGTTTGTGATTTCCTCACTATGCTCATAAGCTCACCATAAGCTTATCATGATTACAAATTACCGATTATTTTGTTTTAGAAAAGTATCCATTTCGTTGAATTGGTGGAAACCGTTTTGAATCCTAAAGATTGTTTTCCTGTTGAAATAATTACGATTAATTATGATCCAAATACTCTTAAATCTTACAAATTTATATTATATATTTGCGATGTGTTTGCCTAATTAAAAAATCTGCAGTAAATGTTAAAAATATTGACTAAAAAATTAACAGTAGAACGGAATCTTTAGTTAGAGTACCAAAAAAATACAATACTCTAGATACAAGACTGTAACATTTGTAAGAATTTGGCCACCCAATGACGTTTTAAGAGGTATCGGAGTACACGACTAGATTGTATTTTGTACTAATTTATTGGTAAAAGAGGATCTTTTCCTTTTTTTCTCTCTGGTCGGTCCTTCACAACTGAAGATCGTGATTGCTACATGTTCCAATCCACCGGTTCCTATCTGTCGCCATTCTGGAACCCCGAAGCACTCCCTTCCCTTATTTGGTCTGACCATCAAGTCGGGGATCGCTTTCTGGCTCTTTTCCCATAGTCGGAGAGATAGAGACAAAATACGAAAGGATGCGACGAAGACAAAAATAGATACATTTGTGTCCCTGGCGGTCCATGGAACGCGCATCATCCGCCTCCACATTTCGAATGCATCTAACCTTTGCCTTTCCCTAGTAAGTATTGGTCACGTTTCGACAGCATAAAGAAATATCGGAAGCACTAAAGCGCGAAAATGTCTTATTTTGGTCCTTTTCCTTTATGCCAATAAATTAAAACTAGATAGACATGTGTCTGGTTTTCCTTGTTAGAAGCTTTACACTACAATTACCTTGAGTACTAGACTAGACTATAATAGTCACAGGAAAAAAGAGGAAGCGAAAGATTCTGGCTGGGCCGGGAGCATAAAGCTATTTAAAAACACTATAATGTACCGGGTAAACCTATAAATAATTTTATAAAACTAACTTTCGTTGAATCCAGTTAAAATTGAATAAATTTCTAATCAAGAATTCAAATTGTTCCATTAATTTCATTTGTTTACGTGTTGAAATAGCGTTGTGCACCACTTGAGCAATAAATCCTTTTACTGCAGCTCAAAATTGTAATAGTATGCACCTGTCACACGCTCGCCTGGAACATTACTATGAAAATATCTGCTTTTGAACAGAAGTTTAATACTTATATTGTTTATGTATTTTTATATTAAATGGACCGCGATTTGAATTAAGGAAGAAGCCCAGACAGAAAATATAACATATATAGCATAGAAAAAAGAAATTTCTATTGAAACCCATAAAATACACAACTGGATGAGTCTTCGTACTTTTTCACATAAAAAAGAGCCCGTCATTTGCCTTGATTCCTATAGTTCTCCTTTGTTTTTTTTTTTTAATTTATTTATCAAATTCATAGTTATTACATTGGCTTAATAAAATAATAGCACAAAAAACCACTAAGATTTGTACAATGCCATCGAAACTTAAGTCTACGCACGTTCAAATGACTGAGTAAATTTAGATTACAATTTCTCTAAAAAGTATTTTTTAAGTGAGGCTTTAATATTTTTTTGGGTTATATTATCTCTTATATTTGTTGGTAAATCGTTTAATAATCTTGGAACTAAGTAGGTAGTTGTGCGCTTGCCGTACATATTCTTCGCGCCGCTGATAGCAAACCGGTTTTGAGCAGCGGCCCGAGTATATACAGCGTGCTTCATTTTAGTTTGTATTTTTTTATTAAAAAAGTTTTCCTTGAGTATCAGCTTCTAATTAGCATTTAAATATAGATGGAATAAAATTTCTTTAAATTGGTTTTAATACGTAATTCCGTACGTAAACTGGCATGGAATACCAGCAGGTGAAGTTGGTAGGACTGCTAACACCTTACTAATGAAAATTTGAGTCACAAATGAGAAAATTGTACACAAACAAAATGTACATGTGTATTAAAATATACGTACTATACTAGTGTTACCCTGGCATATACAGATCTCCTGCACCACATGTACGGGGCATAAATTTGGTTCTGCGCGTTAAAATTAGAATTGTGCGCTCGCCACTGTGAAATATGTGCTTTTAAAATTTGCATTGTATCATTTGTTTGCATCGTGTTCACAAATATTTTAGAGTACGGAAACTGAGGATGATCAACTGGATTAAGTAGCGAATAGTTGAATAAATATTGAATATATTTAATTCTAGAAATCTTTGATTGCTTGCTAATTTTATAAAATGTTGGTTACTGGAATAAACAAAAAAGTTACGTACAGGGGTGAAGTAATACTAACCTCTGGAGCCGGGGTCGGCCTATCGTAAAAGGCAACAAAACAATTGTAGCTAGGTGGTAAGGCCCAAGCCCGTCCAGATGGTAACTACCCTTGGTCTATAAGTATGCTGCCATAATGACCTTGTGTTCCGGCATTAGTGACCCAGGTTCCTGTACCCCTACGCGGATAGCAGCGTATTCGTGGTGCCCCTAGCGTCAGATGCTAAAAATACAAGTGCTCTGCTGCTTGCTTTGTATTATGTCCGTAAATTAAATACTTTTCTTAATTAAACATTGTATTTGTTATGAAGCATTTTGACAATATGTATGGTACCCACATTAATTGACATTATTATTTAATAATGTGACACTTTGGTATTAAATGACCTGTTTGAATTGTCACTTTATATTATACTAGCAGCCCGTCCCAGCTTCGCATGGGTATTTAACAAAAAATTAAAAATTAAACCCTTCTATTTTTTTTCGGTCTCGGGGAAAAACCTCTCTTGACGGGTTATCCCGGCCCGGGGGACCGAGGGATATAAGGGACTCCGAAAAAGATGTTCAACCCACTAAAAAACCCCGCTGTTCTCCTATCGTCTACGCCCGGGCCCACGGATATATGGCCTGCCGATCTCGTGGCCCGGGCCGGCGCCGGCCCACGCTTTGTCTTAAAGCGGGCCCCTTCTAAAGTGCTGGCGCCAGGGGGTCAGGGTTTCGTTCCCCCGGCGCTCTCTTGTAACAACTCTAGGAGTTGAGGGGGGCTGTGGAACAGCACGCGGCCTTCTCCCTCGCGGCAATAGTGCGGGCGGCGGATCCTCCCCCGAGGGGCCGCCCGCGGCCGTTTTCTACGTCGGCCGGAGATCGTTGCCCGCCCTCCGGCGCCGACGACGCGGCCTACGTTGGCGGGAGGGGAGTGCGGTGGCGGACTCCCGCTCCCGTTCCGCCGCCTCCCTTGCAGACACTACTGCCTCGCAAAAGGAGGCGACGGCCGTCCATCCAGGATCGCCCCCGACCATGGACAGAACCAGGGCCGGGAGTGACAGGTCCGCGGCCAATTCCGGACGGGACTCGCATCCCCGTCGCGTGCTAGTCAGGCGTGGGTACGACTACCAAACGACACTCCAGAAAAAGCAGAGTCGCCTGACGTCATAGCCGGCCCAGCAAGACCAACCGACAGCGAGGATGCAATTCCCGCCCCATGAACACTCTGTGCAGGCGCAGTCGAAATAGGCATGGTTTCGACTACCAAATCAGGTCCCAGGGTAGAACCCGGGACCCCAATCAGTATTCGCAATCATCCCACCGGGGACAACGCCACGAACAGAGAGCTAAGTTGGAAAGGATGTAAGAGGTAGACGGAAAGAAACGTAGGACTCTGTCGCCTCGAACGAAGAGGGGAGTGAAGCGACGGATGCTCGGGCACCTCGGGTACGCACACCCGTGCACTCCTCGGACAGAGGAGCGCCCCTGAGGGCAAACCCTTCTATTTGCGTCAGGTTACTAAAAAAATAAAATTATAAAGAAAGTTTGAATATTATTATTTCTATGAGCTTTTATTTTAATGATTTTTTTTGTTATTACTTTTTATTTATTTTTCGTTATTTTTTAATAAGTATTCTAATTTTTGTAAAAACCCCAGTGACGCACGCCTACATTGCATAAGGTGTTGCCTAGCTAGCCGAACAGGGTGAGCGGCTACCACGCAACATTTTTCTAATACTTACATTTTTAAACTCGTGATATCTTTCGAATGGAATATCCGAATTGAATAATTCAAAAAGTTATATAAAGGTATTGAAACAGTTTTGAATATGAAGTAATTTATTTTGATAAGGATTAATACCAAGATCCAAATAAAGAGTCTTTTCTAGGGGCGGCATTTCAATTAAATTTTTAAAATAAAAGAACACTTATTGTGGCATAACTATAATAGTTAGACATATGCTGTCGCGACACTTTTTGTAAATAATGATGTGTTCTGCAAAGTTGTAGTACATTATTTTATTCTATCATCAATAGTTTTCGCAACGCACGCGATTTAAATAATATTTTAGGTAATTTTTTTACACTTTGGGTTACATTATTGGAGTTTTAGTAAGGATCCCTAATTTTTTTGAAAATATAATATAGCCTATGTCACCCGGGGATAGTGTAGCTTCCCAACAATGAAAGAACTTTTTAAATCGGGTCAGTAGTTTCGGAGCCTATTCAAAGCAAACAAACAAACAAACAAACAAACAATCAAATCTTTCCTCTTTATAATAGTAGTATAGATGACTATATTATTTGTAGTGGTAGCCTAGTCGTTGTATATGTCTACGAACGTGGTTTGGCTGTATAATATCCTAAATATCCGGACGACCGAGCTTTGCTCGGTATATTTTTTTATAAATTGTGTTTTTTGGAAATTAACAATTGATTTCCTTAGTCTAACCTCAAAGCAAACACTCATTGACTTCGTGTTACTTAACAACGCCATCTGCTGGAATAGCTTTAGTGTTGTTGTGTCGTTAAAGCAATTTAAAAAAAATAGTATTATTATTCGCCGGTAGATGTCAGGAAGAGTCGTTTTTCAGTTTAAATTGGGACTACTCAAAAGCCACCTTTTGACATTTTCTAGAAATGATTCCTAGCTAGATCGATTTATCGCCCCCGAAACCCCACGTATACTAAATTTCATGAAAATTGTTGGAGCCGATTCCGAGATTCCAATTATATATATACAAGAATTGCTCGTTTAAAGATATAAGATAATATAGACTTATAGGTATAATAGGCTCTTCTCATCTTTGAAAAATTATCCTTAAATAGCTCACACGCAGCAAAAGAACTTTGAGTATTGTTTCCAATCAAACTATAATCATCCTTAAAAAATTCTACATTTAAGTATTCCATTTATTTCCTTTTGAACTTTGAAAAATGATTTATGTAATGCTCTGTGTTTCAGTTGCACTTCCTACATTACTCTATTATGTTTAAAATTTAAAAAATTCCAACTCCAACAGTCCTCCGAGTCTACAATTTAATCAGCTACATTCTTTTCTCGGTTATCTCCACCCCTCAGTTACTTCAACAGTCCCTAGTTAATGAAAACTTTGTGAAAAATTCGTGCTTGGCTTAAATATGAGTAAAATGTTGTGGACGCTGTTTTAAGGGATATATACCTATAAAACATAATATTACTAATAGTGTTAAAATAATTTATTTAAATAAGTAGCTTTATTAGAGTGCCATAAAAAACGGAGCAAATGTGTTCTGGAGTGGAGATTTCGTCTAGACAAACGTAGTGGAGGACGACTCCCAGCCCAATGGAGCGATGACCTGCCCAAGGTTGCTGAAGAAGAAGAAGGTTGGGGCTGTGTGGGAGAAGCCAGGGACCGGGATTTGTGGCGCAGGAATTGTCCACTGTTAGGTTCGCGCTACGAATGTTTGGTGCTTAGTAGGCTACGTCAGTGATCTGGGTGTGCAGCATTCCTTAAGTTGCTTCTCTCTGCCGTTAATAATATATGTGACAATTAATGAACATTATGACAAGGCAGCCAGGGGTGGCTTATCTAATCTTTAACCTCGTCTGTGTGTTAACCCCACTTGGTGTCTATATGTACTGCCATAATAACCTTGTATTGTGTTCCGGCATAAGTGACCCAGGTTCCAGTTCCCGTACGTAGACGACAGCGTGTTAGACATGCCCCTGTCGTCGGAAACATCCATAGGAGTCGAAAACTGCTTTTTTTAAATAGAAACTAGGGTATTCTAAGCTATGTCCCATCCTTAATTAGATCTGTGTGTTGTGTTAACATTTGAATATTTTAAAATATCAATATTTTATTTATTATTAGGATTCTTATCATTTCTTTTCTAGATGTAAAATTACAAATAAAATTTATCCAAGTCAGGTTTATGAAATAAATAGGAAACAAATGTACAGTATCGTGTCAAGTAAATTTTGTGTCGAAACTTGAAAATGCTTTAAAGAATTTCCTTCCTCTAAACGTTAAGACATGCTTTAGTGATTTCCCAGACTAAAATGATTTACTAACTCACGTCCTTTGCTGTCGACCACCATTGTTTCGCCTCATTGCAATTCTCCAGACGTACACTTTTGGTTTGTTCCATTTTGTTCTAAAAATTACGTTGTCTTATTCACAAATCAATTGATTTAATTAAACTTAGTTAATTTATGTTATAAAATTAAAGCGGGTTCCATATAGAAAAATTTAATTTATTTGTACCTCAACTAAGAGAATTAATTATCTGAAAAGTGAGTGAGATACATTAAAGCAGCAGAGTATCGAATGTTGGAATGAATACTGGAGAGGCTTATTTGTAATAACAACAACCGATTTATATTACGATAAACTTCTTTTCTTTGTTTTTTTTTAAATCTTTAACTTTATTTTTTTATAAAATCTTTAACTTTTCTAACATGCTGCCCTAACCTGGAAGATATTCTTTCGAGTACTTTTTATTTACTGGATGTGATAGTAAGCCATATTTATCATATCTTAGTTACACACAGTTACGGAAATATATGTTGGCTGGTATAGGATTGGAAAATATAGGTTGATCGGACAATTGTATACATAACAATAGTATGATCATGAGATAGGAAATATGATAGGTACATTATTAAGATAAAATGTTTTCTTAATTGTGATTAATGCAAAACTTCTCGTTTAACAAATTAAAGTACTGAAAAAATTAAAGTGCTGTTTGCGTTATGTTCTAATTTGTTTTCGTTATATGGGAAATAAAGTATCATCATAATTCACAAAAAAATATCAATTATGTTTATAGTGATATAAGACATGTTTTTAGTAAAAGTCGCTACAAATTAAAACTATGACGGGAAAGAACTAGTTCGACATTACAATTTAATATGAAACAGTGCCGAAAGTTTTTTAATTTGTAGTTCCAGGCTAATTATTTTCAAGAGAACAGTTCTCCTTTCAGTTAAGTACTTGCGGTTATGTTTTCCGTTTTTATTATGAAATGTCTGGACCCAAGTGGAAATATCGTTTTAAACAAATGGGCGGCAGCGTACCCTAAGCTACGTTCACCGCATATGTAGCATGTTTATTATAACAAACGATTCTTATTTTTTATATTTTGACCAAATATGTGATAAATATTTAAATGCACAATTCCTTGTGCATGTTTTTTTATTATTTTGTGGTTTTTGGTCTGTAGCCAAAAGGTGTTAAAATATGTATTTTAATTTATATAAAACATACATTATTTTTTTTAAATGTTTGACCACGCGTGATATAACATTTAAATTTGATTTATTTATGAGACATATTTTATTGCTGTGGAGCAGCAGCCAGGCAGACGCAGTAAACACTGTCGCCTATAGAGGTTAGCGACGCCAAGGGCACCGCGGTAACTGCTAAGTGGGCTGTCAAAAGTGAAGTCCAAGTAATGTATATAATAAGCATTTTACTCATAATACCGTATTGTAAGTAAATAACTTTTTTGCACAGTACTATATAAAACTTAATGCTGTAAGTTATATAGATATTTATTTGACGTATACATAATCCAAGTCCAGAACAAGCATTACATAACCGTACTAATAAATTATATATGTATATTTAGAACACTAAAATAAAAATAATAATCTAAAAATCATTTAAGAAGGTTATAAGAATACAAAAGTTATGCTACTTTTAAAAAACTGTGAACATTTTTTGTCTGGAATATCGGGTAAATGTGTGTGAGGTTTGTTAAAGAACCTTATTTCGTTATACAAAGGACTCGTGCTTTGGAATAATGAGATTCTCACGTAAGAACACTCAGCCGTTGTTCTTCTCATTTCAAACTTGACGTTGGAGCCTCCCAAGACACGAGATGGGGAAATATCAGCTACTGAAAAATAAGGTAGTTTTATAAAAAAGCTTTCATACTAAACGCTTTGAATATTTACATATTATAAAGGTCTTTTTATTAAACTAGGTGTAAGGAAGATACGGCTAGCTTTTAATACAGACTGTTGTCGCCTTCGTCGTGACATAAGCAATAATTTAAAATATTTAAAACATATATTTGTATTAATATAGATCTTCCTGTTTGAATTAGTACAAGCATTGTATGTTATTTCTAATTAGAGGGAAAGCTTACCAATCACCGGAAAAGGTCTAAAAAATATGACGGTTCGGTAGTGGGCGAGGGTTTATAGCCAGCGGCAGACTCACTTGAATTTGGAATCTTGAAGAAGTCAGTCATATAATACCACAATATAAGTAAAAAATTTAAAAATTTAAATAGTTAAGAGTATTCGAAAAATAAGAAGCCTGTTTAAGTTACTCTGTTAGTTATTATAAAAATCTGGCCTTTAGCAAGTCTTGCTCCAGGTAAGTGTTGCGGGCTCAATTTCTATGGAGGATAAAACATTTGTATGTGTTCCTTGCATAAATATTAGTCGAGGTCTCACCTCCTGATTATTGTTTATCTACCCGCACTCTCGGTGAGGTGGTGAGAGTGAGTGTAGGACGACAGTAGTATCGCGTGAGCCTCTGAACGCGACCACTCTCTGCACCTTGCGCATTCGACTTCAGTTACTCCTTACTAACTCTCTTTGGCCGTATGGTTGTATGTTTAGTGTCTAGTTTGTGACATTTAGCCGGTGCTGTGCAACAGTTACTCTGCGAGCGGACCTGAATTGAACTGGAAAGGGATGGAATCAAGGTCAGTGCGAATTTCTTCGCCCACTTTAAGGTATCACATATCTTTAACCACCGCTCCTCTCCCCCTCCTCTCTCATACAGTCCACTGCTTTCGAGCTATCTCACTAATCCCTGTACGGTGCAATCTCGGTTTGTGACCGGCATCGTACAGTATGAAACAAGTGGTAATTTTTTTTTTAGGATCGTGGAATAACCTCTCTTAACGGGTTCCCCCGACCCGGGGGGACCGCAGGATATGTGGGACTCCGGGAAAGATGTTCGGCCATCCGACTACCCACTAAAAACCCCGCTGTTCTCCTATCGCCTACACCCGGGCCCACGGATATATGGCCTGCCGATCTCGTGGCCCGGGCTGGCGCTGGCCCGCCCTTTGTCTTAAGGCGGGCCCCTTCTAAAGTGTTGGCACTAGGGGGTCAGGATTTCATCCCCCGGCGCTCTTATAAATCAACATGAGTTGAGGGGGGCCGCAGAACAGCACGCGGCCCTCTCCCTCGCGGCAATAGTGCGGGCGGCGGGTCCTCCCCCGAGGGGCCGCCCGCAACCGCTTTCTACGGCGGCCGGGGGTCGTTAGTTGAAGTGGTATTTATTGGAGTTTACTCCTTAAGAATCGATTTTCATATATAAGGCGCCCGGTATGAGAAAAATGTGAGAGTAAAATCTACTAATGAATGACCTCGTTACGTTTTTGGTGCGCGTGCACCGGAACACACTAAACAAAACAAAACGATGTATCTCTCAAGGCAAAAATTACTTTATTTGTTACAACTTAAGGTTGATTTCACATTAAATGTTGTTTAATATATGTCTTTTCATTTGTAAGTGACAAGAGTAATTTATTGCTTTGCTCATTTTATATGACGAATGATCGTAGTATTAGATAATGTTTTGGAGATTTGTGACTTTATTACTAGGTGCCATAGTTGTAATTAGCTTGAACTTAAAACTGTTTTAAAACTTTTATATATGGATATTATTTTCATTAATTTGTTAATTTACCCTTTCACATGGTATTAATCTTTTTTCGGTTAAATAAACTCTTTTTGCGTATGTTTAGACAATCGTACTTAAGTAGTAAACTCCAGTCGTGCGTCAGAGCTGACACACACAGTTTTTTTTATTTCTAAATTTTTTATTGCTGTGGTACAGCAGACAAGCCGATGGCCCACTTACCGCCTATAGATGTTTGCTACGCTAGGTGCACCACTAACAAGCTGTTGTCCTATATGGGTTGTACAGGAACTTGGATCCCTAATGCCGGGACTAATGACGACTTACTTATAGATAAATGGTGATTGCCATCCAAACGGGTTTGGGACCCTATCACATAGTTAGAGTTGTTTTGTCGCCCCTTACGACACGTCGACCCCGGCCGCAGGGGTTAGTATTATTACTCCACCTGCACGGAGGATAGTTTTGCAGGCATTAATGTAAATCGCTTTATAAAAATATCATGTATAGTAAAAAAACACAACGCTATTTACAAACAGAATTATTATATTCTGTCGTACTCTAAATTGAATCTACATTACTGAACTGACATTAACTGAAATTTAAAGTTTAAATGATTAATATTGTTTTAGAAAAAACCTTTTTTTACTTTTACTGTATTAAAATAATCACTTAATATTTTTGTTTAACGCAAATTTAAGGCTGATTGAATGACTATATAGGAAGGTAAAAAGAAATTTTCAAAATGGGGTGCTGCAAAAATGCACCTTAAAATTGTAAAATGAAGTGCTTGGAATCTTATTAAAACATTGTTGGATGATGAACACCTTTAACGCTATTTTAAGAAGTTTCAAAAGGAGATTCACGTTTTATGTTGACACCAGCAAACAATTCACCATATTCATCTCTGAGCCTAAGTATATAGAAAAAAGAAAAGTTTACTTGTCTAAACGCTACATCTAACATAAACAATAATTTTTTTTATTGCTATAGAACAGCAGACAGGCTGACGGCCCGCTTAGAATTTAGCACAGTTACCGTCACCTATAGGTGTTTGCAACGGCCGTAGCATCGCGAACACGCTGCTGTCCCATAAGGGTACAGGAACTTAGGTCACTAATGCCGGAACACAACACAAGGTTATTATGGCGGCATACTTAAGACCAAAGGTGGTCGCCATCCAGACGGGCTTGAGGCCCTACCACGTAGCTAGGATGGGTTGTTTTGTCGCCTTTTACGACAGGCCGACACCGGCCACAGAGGTTAGTATTCTTTCTCCTCCCCTGCATGGATAAAAAATAGCAAATTATATAAATTAGCAAAATGATCAAATATCACTACGTATATAGTGATACAATAATCCGACGTCCATGATGTTTGTTAACAATGATTTGTTATTTCGTCAAAAAGACCTTAATAAACTGTCGTGTTCTCAATTAACAGCTAAGAAAAAATTAAGCAACATCTGAAAAAGGGAAGTAGTTGGTTGAAATCTGAATTTTTTCTTATCGCCTAGAAGTACTGCTTGCATAGAACGTTTATTACCAAATATTTGATACAAACTTGCTGCTGCTACAAGAAGTGAGATATGTACCAAATATTTGCTAAAAATATTATACAAAGGAATCGACACATCGCCCGATCAGCATAGGTTATAACTTCACCTAAATAAGGCACTGACTCATTTGACTCGAAAAAATACTCGTTTCAACTTTGTTCGATCCTTGCATAAGCGCATTTGAAATCCCGCCACCTGATTTTTGTAATCTACCCTCACTCTCGGTGAGGTAATAATGGTAAGCGAGGGTGGGACGAAAAAACTGTCTTCTTGTGTCAACGTTTGGCATGAGATAACCGCTTTTTGCACCGTGTGCGATAATTATAAATAACTGGACGGGACGGTCGACGTTCGACCTCCCTGGTTACTCTAATTGGCCGTGCCGTTAAATCTGTGTGTGTTCAGTGTTGTGTATTTAGCTGGTGCCGTGCAGCAGTTCCTCAACGACCTGAACCGAACCGGGAAGGGGTGAAAACAAGGTCAGTGCGGGTTTCTTTGCCCATAGCAAGGCATCAACGTCTCTCTAGCCACCGCTCCTTCCCATTCCTTTATCATACAGTCCACTGCTCTCGAGCTGTCCCTCTTATTCCTGTACGGTGCAATCTGGGTCCGTGACCGGCATCGTACAAACTTTTTTGGCCTTCGGCCGGATCGATCTTGAATCAATTCCCTTTTTATTTATTTATTTATTATTTAACTTTATTATATAACTTTATTTTATTAAAATATCTTGAATAAATAATATATATAATACGTATGCATTGTATATGTATTCCTTATATATATAAATAAAAATATAAGTATTGATTGTTTATACATATTAATAAAAACATAATATATTTTCAGTCTATAAGTCTAAAATAATAAATACCCACATCAGTTTTGACAATATTTTCAGCATACGATACTATTAATAAACTTAGGAAATAATCATGCCTCCTAAACGTGATATCCCTATATCTATTGCATACTTGAACCAGGAAAGGCAAGTTTTGTTCGAAAAATTGCAGGAAGTTTTTGAAATGTCAAAAGAAGCTTCTACTTCTACTTCCGAAGATCAAGAATTATTTTTATTAATTGCGTCGGAAATGGACGAGTTACGTGGTAAATTTGAGAAAATAATTTATAAAATATTTGAAATGGAGTTAGAATCAAATCCCGAGAGCGCCGTTCGCTCCCATGAATTAAAAAGTTTTGATACTATGTATTATCGAATAAAACTAGTCTATAACAAATTAAAGCCAAGTGAACCGGGTGTAAAAAATGAGACTCTGTCAATTAATAGTGAATCTCGTTCCCGTTTACCTAAGTTGGAGTTGTTCATCTTTGACGGTGACATAGAACATTTTGTAACATTCTATGAAACCTTTTGTTCTCTAGTGCATGATCAACCTCACATTCCCAAGATCGACAAGTTTCACTACTTACTTTCTTGTACAAGAGGAAGTGCATTAAATATAGTTAAAAGCCTACCAATAACATCTTCAAACTATGAAATTGTTTGGAAAAACCTTTTAGACAAGTATCATGACAAACGCTTGTTAGTTGTTAGATATTTAGATAAAATGCTCAATTTCAACCCGTTAAACAAGGAATCTTCAGCTCATCTAAATTTATTTATCGAATCCTTTGAACATTCATATAAGGCCATTCAGGCACTAAAAATTCCTAATTTAAGCAGTTACATAATGTGCCATATAGCACTACGGGCCTTGGATCCGCAATCTTGAAAATTATTTGAACAGGGTCTCGACCAGACCTCCATGCCTTCCTTTGAGGATCTAATGTCTTTTGTACACAACCACATTAAAGTATTAGATCATTCGATATCTTACACAAACAACTTTAATTCGAAATATCAGTTAAATCAATCTCAACTAAACAATAATATAAATAAAATTAAATTTAATAAACGTGTTTCGAACACCACTTCTTCGCATAAAAATATAAATACGCTTTGTTTACATTGCGGTGAATATGATCACTTAATTTATCGTTGCGACAAGTTTAAAGATTTATCAAATAGGGAACGGATCAGCCGTGCTGCCGCTCTTTCTTTATGTTACAATTGTTTAAAGCCTAATCATAATGTAAACAAATGCACTAGTCGTTTTAGATGTTTGGTGTGTAAAAAACAGCATCATTTGTTATTGCATACTGATAACAGCGAGCCTACTGATAATATAAAATCGACACGCAGTTGCACGCTTTCGTCACCGATTGCGTCATCGTCGCCCGCTGTCTTAAGTTCGTGTGCATTAGCTCAGAGCTATAGCAGCGTAGTTATATTGGGGACCGCGCTCGTTAATGTTTTTGATGCAAATAATGAATTGCAATTGTGTCGTGTTTTGATTGATTCTGGCGCTCAGTCTAACTTTATTTCGTTGTCTTGTTTACAACGTCTCGGCTTATCTCAACGTAAATGTTCCTTTAGTATTTACGGATTAGCTGGAGAAAATATTAAAAATTATGGCATGACGTCATGCACAATACAACCTCGCGATAATCGTGAGTCATCCTTTAATATTGATTTCGTTGTTCTACGTAAATTAACTTCCGATTTGCCTACTATTCAAATACCGGAGCAAGTTGTTATGCAATATAAAAATTTGAATTTAGCAGATCCTTTTTTTCACATTAAATCCCCGATCGATATGATATTGGGTAGTGATGTTTTTCCTCATATTTATGATGGAAGGAAATTTATTTTTAGCCGCGACATTCCTATTGCGCTAGGAAGTATTTTCGGTTTTGTTATCACTGGAAACTTGACCGTGTCTCACTCCAGTGATAAAGTGGATTGCCACGCAGTTGCGTCCACATCCTTAGTGTCGTACACTACTCAGGATAATCTTATTAATGAAACTCTCAAACGATTTTTTGAGTTGGAATCTTCGCCGTGCAATATTCCTTTAAGTCCAGATAACGAACTGGCAGAAAAAATATTTATTAAAAGACATTATCGTGACCCCACTGGCCAATATGTCGCACCTCTCCTTTTAAATCCCAGTCATGAACCGCTTGGCGATTCTTATGAAGTAGCTTACAAGCGTCTCATGCAAATTGAGCGACGTCTCGCTCGGTCTCCAGAATTAAGGTCTTCTTATGTTGATTTCATGAAAGAGTATGAATCCCTAGGACATATGGTACCTTACTATGGTACTGAACCCTCAAAATATTTTATCCCACACCACTGTGTGCTTCGTCCAACATCGACCACAACGCCCTTGCGTGTAGTGTTTGACGGCTCCGCGAAGACTAGCACTGGAACGTCACTTAATGATGTGCTCCTGACGGGTCGCAAGTTACATCAGGACATCATAAAAATCATTACACAATTTAGACTTTACGACGTCTGTTTCACTGCTGACGTGTCCAAGATGTATCGAGCCGTGCTCATTGACCCCTCAGAGCGAAAGTACCAACATATACTTTGGCGGGAATCTCCTGACCAGCCTGTGCGTACTTACGAACTTAAAACGAATACCTACGGACTTCGTAGCGCTCCCTTCATCACTGTTCGCACCTTGCATCAGCTCGCCGCAGACTCTCCGCCTTCTGAGGCTTCTCGTGTACTTACACAAGGCTTTTATGTCGATGACTTGTTGTGGTCATGCCGTTCAGTTTCTGAAGCTTGTTCCCTTCAGGATGAGCTAATATCACTTCTGAAAAGCGCAGGTTTTGATTTGCGCAAGTGGGCTAGCAATAAACCTGAGCTGCTTTCTAGGATGTCTGAAGATTAGATTACTAGTATAAATTTTCAAGATGATGCGTCATCATCTTTGAAGGTTTTAGGCCTGACTTGGCTACCTTCATCCGATTCTCTTTCTTTTAATTACAAGATAATAGATACAAAATATACAAAGCGATCTGTGTTAAAATTACTTGCAAGTATATTCGACCCCATAGGTCTTATATCATCACCATGCACTTTTGTTGCCAAGTGTATCATGCAGGATTTGTGGAAGCTAAGTCTAGGTTGGGACGATCCAATCCCGACTGAATTATCCAATAAATGGATGAAGTTTTTCACCAAATTACTTTGTTTATCTGACCTTCGCATAGATCGACATCTTCTTATTTCTAATTTCGTTGACGTTCAACTAATTGGGTTTTGCGACGCATCCTCTCTAGGATATGCAGCTTGCTTGTATTTCAGAAGTGTCGATACACAGGGTCAAGTTAAGGTTAGGTTACTAATGAGTAAGTCCAGAGTGGCTCCAATAAAACCTTTGCTTTCTATACCTAGGTTGGAGCTGCAAGCAGCCGTGCTGCTTTCGAAGCTTGTTAGTTTTGTCGTACAAAACTGCAAGGACTTTAATTTTTCTATAGTCGCTCTTAGTGACTCAACTATAGTTTTATCCTGGCTTCAAACACAGCCTTACAAATTAAAAACGTTCGTTGCTAACCGTGTTAGTGAAATAATTGAATCCGTGTCACCCAACTGTTGGCACCATCTAAGAAGCGAAAACAATATCGCAGATATATGCTCTCTTCTCCCTGATCAATTAGTAGATCAATCCAGAGAGTGGATCCATGGTCCCGTGTGGCTATCAGATAACTCTGAAAGGTGGCCTATTAGTACATTTATTATTACGGATAAAACCGAAGTCCCTGAGATGAAAACTTTAGTTGACGCCTTTTGCTTTAACTCATCTAACGAACAAATAATAATTAATGATTTAGAATTAACATTTAATAAATTTTCTTCATTTAATAAACTCACTCGCGTTATGGCCTGGTGCGTGCGGTTTAAAAATAATATAAAATTGAAAACTGGTGAACGCCTTTTCGGACCCTTAACCACCAGTGAACTGGCACAGGCTCGTGACATTATTATTCGTTCAATTCAAATGAATCATTTTAACTTAGAAATTAAAACTCTAATTAAAACAGGCAACGTATATTCACTGCGTAAGTTGCGTCCCTTTATCGATTCTAATAATTTCCTCAGGGTGGGGGGCAGACTTTTACATTCTGACCTTCCATATAATACGAAACACCCAGTTTTACTTCCGAAGAAATGTCATGCCACTAACATGATAATCGAATATTATCATAAATTATATTTACATGTAGGGCCACGTACGTTACATGGCATTTTATGTAAACAATTTTGGATAATTAATGCTCGAAACGTTATTCGATCAGTTTTATCAAGGTGTCCTAATTGTTTTAGGTTCAACCCCAGAGGTTTGGTGGGTCCCTTGCCTGCCGCACGTCTAAAACCTGAAAAGGTTTTCAGCCACGTTGGCTGTGATATAGGCGGTCCGTTTCTTATTAAGGAAAGTTTAAGGCGTAATGCAAAGGCGCACAAGGCCTATTTATGTCTCTCTGTTTGTTTCTCAACAAAGGCTGTGCACCTGGAGCTTCTCTCCGATCTATCTTGTGATTGTATTTTAGCCACATTTGACAGGCTCGTAGCTTGTCGTGGTCTTTGTAAGTTTATATATTCCGACTGCGGACCTAATTGCATGGCATTCGGTAAACATTTCAAAAAAGTTACAACTACTTTTAAACTTAAGTCTAATTTAAGGGAGCCTTTACAATGGCCCTTAGGAAGAATAGAGGAGATTTATCCAGGTATTAGTAATATAGTTCGTGTTGTAACTGTGCGAACTAAATCTGGTCTCTTTAAAAGACCTGTGAATAAAATTTGTCCTTTGCCCTACATTAATTAATTTCATTATACACTTATTTATTTATTTTATTAGTTGTAGAGTATTAGGATTAATTTATGTATTACACTCTTATTTATTTATCTCAACGTCTCACTCCCATTCTCACCTATTTTCTGGAAATCATCATAATGATTTCGGTGGGGGGCATGTTCGATCCTTGCATAAGCGCATTTGAAATCCCGCCACCTGATTTTTGTAATCTACCCTCACTCTCGGTGAGGTAATAATGGTAAGCGAGGGTGGGACGAAAAAACTGTCTTCTTGTGTCAACGTTTGGCATGAGATAACCGCTTTTTGCACCGTGTGCGATAATTATAAATAACTGGACGGGACGGTCGACGTTCGACCTCCCTGGTTACTCTAATTGGCCGTGCCGTTAAATCTGTGTGTGTTCAGTGTTGTGTATTTAGCTGGTGCCGTGCAGCAGTTCCTCAACGACCTGAACCGAACCGGGAAGGGGTGAAAACAAGGTCAGTGCGGGTTTCTTTGCCCATAGCAAGGCATCAACGTCTCTCTAGCCACCGCTCCTTCCATTCCTTTCCTTTATCATACAGTCCACTGCTCTCGAGCTGTCCCTCTTATTCCTGTACGGTGCAATCTGGGTCCGTGACCGGCATCGTACAAACTTAATAAGTTTATTTCTTATAAAATTAAAGATTTGAATAAGCATATACTATATAAGGCAATAATCCGCAATTGTTTTGACGAAGAAATAGAAACCGTCAATATATTTACGAGTAGATCATTATCATAAGATATATAAAAGTTAATTGCAGATTACTTATCTGTATTATATTATTGTATAATTATGTAAATAAAATAAAAAATACTACATTAATATTCTCTTAGAATTGAAATGGCAACATTTTGTGAATTAATGATTTTATACGAAAAAAACATGTTTTCGATAGTAAAATAATATACGCGCACTAATTCTTTACCGGTGTAATAGTATTTGCAGCAATATAGGTCAACAGGGTCGTTTGATTTTCAGCACATGAATATTTATTTTAATTTACATCTTCATCGGCGAGGTTTTATTTTAAAAATTAATCTGCGCATCCTGCAGTGAGTTCATAAAAACGATATAAATCCTTATTCTAACTTGTACTATATTTTTGGTGAACTATACGAAATTTTTTGACTACGTTGTTCATCATCATCAACTTAGCGTTAAATCCCAGTCACTATCTAAACTTCTGCTTCGATGCTCGGGGTCCGCTTTCCGACTTTTCCTTCTCGACTTCAGCCGATCTTCGGCATCCCTGGTAGTGAGTCCATTGGCACGCATATCATCCTTTACTACGTCAGCCAGCACTTTTTGGGCCGGTCCTCCTTGCTGGGGCCCGGCAAAGGCGGTATGGCTAGACATTTATTACTCATGTAAGTAGTCGGTTGCCGCAAAATGTAACATTACCAACGAAGACGAAACTCCAGCAATGTATCTGCTACGTCTCGGAAATGAATGCTGCCGCGGATGAGAGAGTTTCTAACGCGGTCTGCGTTACTCCACACATCCACCGCAGTATCTCTGCGACTCGCAGTTCCTAGTTGTGTCGCTCTAGCACCGGCCTCGTTTCACAGCCATATAAGGAGACATAACTAATGATGGTTTTATAGACCTGTCTATTCAACTTAACCGGCATTTTGGGATCGCAAATGATACCATTCACCTCACGTCATTTGGCCCACGCAGCAGTAAACTTTTGGACTACTTTGTTATAATGTACAAATTATATTATACACTAGCTGTGCCCGCGACTCCGTCCGCGTGGAATAGTGACTTTGGGCAGAATTTTTTGGATATATCTTATGGTTTATTTTGGATTAGAAACCCTATAAACCCTAAAATATAAATGAAATATGCAAACAGTCAGTATTATCGAATACAACTGTTACGCCATGCGCCTCCGGAATACGTACGTTCGAACCTACTAAGTCCAGCCTAAAGCTTTAGCTTAATAGGGTTTGCCCTATTTCATATGATTGATGACATAAGTCTGAGGTTAACTTAAATTCGAAATTCAACTTGCATGTCCAGCCTAAGCTGAACCTTATTTCGTATGAGTGATGTTATAATTTTGAGGTCAACTTATATTGGACAATTTTCCGAAACTTATCCTTTTTAACAAAAACTATTATTTATTTTCTAAAATAAAAATAGCCTAAGTTACTCCTTGATACATCAGCTATCTGCCAGTGAAAGTCCCGTCAAAATCAGTGCACCCGTTTCAGAGATTAGCCGGAACAAACAGACAGACAGACAGACAAAAATTGTAAAAAATTTTGTTTTGGTATATGTACTGTGTATACGTCCGTATGAACTTAATAAAATGCGGTTAGTTTAATATTACAAACAGACCCTCCAATTTTATTTATTTGTATAGATATATATTTTGGATGTAATTTGTATAAATATTTTATACAAAGTTTTGGCATTGTTTGACAGCTATATTATTATTATTAATATTTGTAAATTCACGATGATAAATAAAATTAAGAAATAAATCAGCACTAAGTATTCGAAACTTATTTCAATTGATTCCCTGCGAACCGTGACTCGAGAAATCAATAGATTAAGATAAACGAGCGGAGACGGTACGCGGACGATATGTTTCTGTTGTGGTGAACTGATTGAATGACTTTCTATAAACAATGATAGAGCAATTTTCTTAGAAGAGTTATTCTACCATTATTTTGTTATTGATATTTTATTAGTAGAGCCTTTTGAACGGATTTCATTTGGATTTATTGTTTATGTTTATGATCTGAGGTGTCTTTTTTAATCTTCTATTACTTTTGTTCCTCTTTGAATCGTTTCGTGTTATTAGTATCTACTACCTACCTATATCTAGTATCTAGTATCTACTACCGACCTTTAATAACATAATTTTTAGTATAGTATGTTTATTGGCAATCAGAAATTATTTATATAATTAAATAATGTAATGTTGGGAGTCCAGACCTAAACGCTAGGTACTAAAATACTAAATTTTACTTCTTAGTACGGCCAGTATAACTGCCTCCATACTAAGAGTGAACCGAAGAGAATTACAATTAATCGCAGTGAATTCGATTGAAATACAAAACAAAGCTTTGGTTCACGTACTTAGTTAACTAACTCTATACGTCAAACTAGTGAGTTTTAATTTTCATCCAGCGCCATCTCTTGTACAGGATCCGAACTAAGCCGGTTCATGTTACAGGTTTATTGTTCTAATGTGTAGCAATGTTTTGTGATGGGTAATAAAAGACTTTTTATTGCAGAATAACAGAAGAAGGTTCTTTAGTTTAGT
Organism: Malacosoma neustria; assembly: GCA_963693495.1. Taxonomy (NCBI): domain Eukaryota; kingdom Metazoa; phylum Arthropoda; class Insecta; order Lepidoptera; family Lasiocampidae; genus Malacosoma; species Malacosoma neustria. The sequence goes on from OY856386.1 coordinate 8,344,111, forward strand.
CTTTAGTCCCCGCAAGAAGGACGTTTTATTTTACAGTAGTTTTATAGTTGATATAAACTTGGTAATAACTGAATCGACCAGCTAATTATGGCACATCACAATTAATATTTTGTGCTACAGGCCATCGTAGCTGTCCTATAACAATAAAAAAAGTTATGTTCTATTAAGTGGGCCGTAATTTTGTCTGCTATCCCACAGTAATAAAAAAATCGGTTTTATTTATGATGAAAATGCAGAGAGATTACGGTATTTTCCTTGATCTAAATATCTTGGGCACATCTCCAGTAATTTTTCATGGGACACTATTTATTACATGTATAATGTGTCAAGTTTAGAAATATAAGATATGTTGTGATTGTGAGTCGTAAGACAAAGGAATTATTAAAAAAATGCATTGCAAAAACTGACTGAATATTTTACACAATCAAAACAAAGGGTAAGCTATGTAGCCAAAATGAAGGCGAGAACGCCGGTATTTGTGTTACGCGAGTCCAATATGCCAATATGCCGCGTAACACTGTGTACTGTAATCCAAAACGCCGGCTTTGTAAAAAGAAAATTCCGTTTGCAGATAATAATTAAAATATTTCACCACTCCAATACAAAGTAACAATCTGCAGGAAGAGCTGAGCCAACTTTGCCAGGTCGTTTGGCTCTCGCACGATCTGGAAAGTTATCTTGGAGTGCATCGGAATTACAACGTGTTTCCAAGTTTGCGACTCGAATTGGAGGAGAGGTGAGCTCGCTAGAAGGGACGGAAAAAAAATTATAAATCCCAAAAATTCATACTAATATTATAAATGGGACATAAGCTACTTTTTATTAAATATGTATGACAGAACAACGTTTGCCGAGTCAGCTAGTATTGTATAAAGATCTAATCAAATCTCAATCTTTATATATGATGTATGAGTAATATTCAAATAAGGTAGCAAAGAATGTTGTTTTTTAGCTATAAGATAGCAGACAGGCTGACGGTCCGCTTAGAATTTAGCAGTTACCGTCGCCTATGGATGTTTGCAATGCCAGTGGCATCTCGAACACGCTCCTGTCCCATAAGAGTACAGGAACTTGGGTCACTAATGCCACAACACAAGATTATTATGGCAGCATACTTAGGACTAAAGGTGGTCATCATCCAGACGGGCTAGGCGTGGTAGGGCATTATGTAACTAGGGTGGGTTGTTTTGTCGCCTTTTACGACAGGCCGACCCCGACCGCAGAGGGTAGTATTCTTTTTCCGCCCCTGCATGATTTGTCTGTCCATTGGTTGAAATTTACAATAGTATGAAAGCTTTTCAGTTAGTTAATAAAAACTATGTTATCTAATGACATCTGCATGCTTATTTAAAATTTATTTGGACTAGCATATCATTAAAACTTTTAATTCAGTTTTAATATTATAAACAGCAATAAATATATTTTAAAGGTCTTTCCAATTTGCGTTTGCTCTTTCAAAGGTGAGCCTCTGTTTCTGCACAGGTAACTTCTAGTAAAATTTTAATTCCATTTTATCAAGGTACACATTTGTGTAAAACGCTGTACTAAGTTTGAAGAGATACCTAGATGAATAAATGCAGTTGGAGTGCCAGAATGATAAGTTTCCAAAGTAGCATAGTGAATTCTTGGCTCTATAAGTTGACGAAACGGCAAATGGATACTGTACCAAAACATATTTCGTTTCATATTTTTCCGTTTTAAACACTGTAATTTCATTTCCGTGTATAAACATATTGATTAAAATGAGTAGGCCAATGTTTACCAGATCAACTAGTTGTTAACGAATCAAAATGGCCAACAAAAATGTTTAACAATTTTGGTACCCTATCATTTTCACTGACGTAAGAGAATATTTGAAAACTGCTTGAATGCGTTACGCGGTTGAGAGTGCTTCATTTTTTCAGATAGCCTGGGGTCGTAATAAATGATGACTTCGAAATATGCCCCCTCGCACCAAAGACTAAATAAACAGATGTTAAGGAAATTACGGTTGGTTGGATTTTGGCAAAGTAATTATTATTGATTGGTAAAAAAATTTGGCTTTTAGAATTGTAAGGAATGCTATATATTCTTTGATGTTGAATAAATATTAATATGATTATGAAATACAATTGTTTTTGTTCAATGAAATCAATATTTTTAACTAAGTTATTCGGTATATTTCTAAAGAAATTTTGATATGAATAAATAATGGATGTCAAAAAATAATACTACATTATGGGTAGTACAAAACGGATAAATAGAGCTGGATATCTAGATCTAGGTATCTAGAACCGCTCCCCGAACAGGAGTCTCGCTGACTTTGAAGGGTACATGGAAGAGTTGGGCAACGCGGTCCAGCGGTTCCTCCCGCGCCCCGTGCTCGTCCTCGGGGACCTCAACGCCAAATCTCAGGCCTGGGGTTCCCCGCGAACCGACGCGCGGGGTGAGCTGGTCGAGGACTGGGCCGTGGAGAGGGGTCTGGAGATCCTCAACCAGGGTCGCGAGCACACGTGCGTGAGGCAGTTGGGGGGGTCGATCGTCGACGTGTCGTTCGCGTCGGCCCTCCTGGCCCGCCGTGTGCGAGGCTGGAGGGTGCTCACGGGCGTTGAGTCGCTGTCGGATCATCGCTACATCCGGTTCAGCGTCTCCGCCCGTCAGCGAGAGCCTCCAACCCAGGTGACCCTGTTGGGTGACTGTCCGCGCTGGACACTTGGAAAGATGAATCGGGAGGTTTTCCGCGAGGCCTTGACCGTCGCTACGTGGTCGAGGCCGGGCGACGTACCTCCCGATGACGTCGACGAGGAGGCGGAGAACCTGCGGTCGCTTATGACCGACGTCTGCGACGCGGCGATGCCGAGGCGGGGGCCACACCGACCCCCGCGCCAGGTGTACTGGTGGAATGCGGAGCTCGAGCGGCTCCGCAGGGCGTGCAACTACGCCCACCGCCGGTACACCAGGCTCCGAAGACGGAGTCGCCGCGATGCGGACAGAGCGGCCGCGGAGGCTCAGCTCTACGGGGAGTACCGGAGCGCCAGAAACGACCTCCATCTCGCTATACGCGAGGCGAAGGCGGCGGCGTGGGAGGAGCTCTTGGCCAGCTTAGATCAAGATCCTTGGGGGCGACCCTACAAAACGGTGCGGGGCAAGCTCCGCCCGTGGGCGCCCCCGCTGACCGAGAGTCTCCCCCCGCGCCAGGTGGATGGTTTTGTCGGCGCTCTGTTCCCCACGAGGGCTGAGCACTCGCCTCCTGCCATGGTCCCGCCTCATTGGGATGAGAGGGACCCTAGCGCGGACGACGACCCCGTGCCCGACGTGGACCGGGCAGAGCTGGGGGCAGCGATGTTGCGGCTGAAGGCCAAGAACACGGCCCCCGGCCTCGACGGCATACCGGGGCGTGCGTGGGTTCTGTCCCACGACGTCCTGGAGCCCCGACTATTGAGGCTCTTCGACGCGTGTCTGCGATCGGGCCGGTTTCCCCTCAGATGGAAGACGGGGAGGCTGGTCCTTATCGCGAAGGAGGGGCGCCCGGCGGACTCACCGTCTGCCTATCGGCCCATTGTGCTGCTGGACGAGGTGGGGAAGATCTTCGAAAGGATCCTCGCAGACCGCCTCGTCCGGCACCTAGAGACAGAGGGGCCGAACCTGGCAGACGAACAGTTCGGATTCCGCCAGGGGCGCTCCACTATTGACGCAATCACGCGTCTGAGGAGCCAGGCGGGGGACGCAGTGGCTCGAGGTGGGGTGCTATTGGCGGTGTCACTCGACATCGCCAATGCCTTCAACACCCTGCCGTGGAGCTGCGTGCGGGAGGCGCTCAAGTACCATCGGGTGCCTCCCTACCTCCGTCGCATAGTTGGGGCATATTTGAGTGATCGTGCCGTCGTCTATCCGGTCCAGGGTGGGCAAAGTCGGCGAGACGTCGTGTGCGGTGTTCCACAGGGGTCGGTCCTGGGCCCCCTGCTGTGGAACATCGCATACGACTGGGTCCTGAGGGGGGCACTCCTCCCCGGCGTCGGCGTCATCTGTTACGCCGACGACACGCTCGTCACAGCGCGCGGGAGGAACCCCCGCCAGGCGTGCCTTCTGGGCACGGCTGGGGTGGCGCACACAGTGGCAAGAATCCGGCGACTAGGCCTGGAGGTGGCCTTGAACAAGACGGAGGCCGTGATATTTTACGGGCCCCGTCAGAGGCCGCCACCGGGCCTGCGCATAACGGTAGGAGGCGTCCACATCGCCGTCGGGCCGTCCATGAATTATCTTGGACTGGTGCTCGACGGGCGATGGGACTTCGCGGCACACTTCGAGCGCCTGGCGCCGAGGCTAGTTCGGGCGGCGGCGGGACTCTCCCGTCTGCTGCCGAATATCGGCGGGCCGGGCGCAGTGTGCCGCAGGCTCTTTGAGGGAACCGTGCGGTCGATGGCCCTTTACGGGGCCCCGATCTGGGCGGATCGCCTGACGGCCAAAACGACAGCGCTGCTTCGCAGGTCGCAGCGCGTCCTGGCCGTCAGGGCGATAAGAGGATACCGCACGGTGTCCTTCGAAGCGGCCTCCCTGCTGGCCGGATCCCCACCATGGGACCTCGAGGCCCGGGTCCTGGCGCTGTTGTACCAGTGGCGCCGGGGCGCGGCCGAGCGTGGCTCTCGCCCCACGCCTCGTGAAACTGAGGTGAAGCGCGCGGAGCTGCGCGACGAGGTGCTCATGGTGGAGTGGAAGGAGCGCCTCGCGCACCCCAGCGCGGGCCTCGCCACCATCGAAGCGGTGAGGCCCGTCCTGGCTGAATGGTTGGAAAGGCGCCACGGCGCCCTGACCTTCCGCCTGACGCAGGTCCTCTCGGGGCACGGTTGCTTCGGGAGGTACCTGTGTCGCATAGGGCGGGAGATGACGTCAGGGTGCCACCACTGTGGCGCGGGCGACGAGGAGGACACGGTGAACCACACTGTCGCCGTGTGCCCTGCGTGGCGCGAGGAGCGCCGCGCCCTCGTCGCCCAAATCGGCGTGGACCTGTCGCTCCCGGCCCTGGTTCTGTCCATAGTCGGGGGCGATCTTGGATGGACGGCCGTCGCCTCCTTCTGCGAGGCAGTCATGTCCGCAAAGGAGGCGGCGGAGCGGGAGCGGGAGTCGACCACCACACTCCCCTCCCGCCAACGCAGGCCACGCCGGCGGCGCCGGAGGGCCAGTAACGACCTCCGGCCGCCGTAAAAAGCGGCCGCGGGCGGCCCCTCGGGGGAGGACCCGCCGCCCGCACTATTGCCGCGAGGGTGAGGGCTGCGTGCTGTTCCGCGGCCCCCTCAACTCCTAGAGTTGTTAGGAGAGCGCCGGGGGGACGAAACCCTGACCCCCTGGCGCCAACATTTTAGAAGGGGCCCGCCTCAAGACAAAGGGCGGGCCGGCGCCGGCCCGGGCCACGAGATCGGCAGGCCATATATCCGTGGGCCCGGGCGTAGGCGATAGGAGAACAGCGGGGTTTTTTAGTGGGTAGTCGGAAAAATCCCGGAGTCCCACATATCCCTCGGTCCCCCCGGGCCGGGGGAACCCGTCAAGAGAGGTTTTTCCCCGAGACCAAAAAAAAAAGGTATCTAGAACCGAAAACATACAGATATTTACTTTGACTTCAATATTCTGGAAACACAAAGTTATCGTTTACAGTTGTAGAACAGTAGCCAAATGTCTGAACCACCTGATAAAATAAACGGGAACAGGTTGTTGGCCTAGACGACCACACCTATGTGAAAATATGTCATATTGTAGCGTAGTATGGACTCTGCTCTACATCAAAAATATTAGCAAGTAAATCCATACTAATATTGTAAATGTGAAAGGAACTTTGTTTCTCTCTTTGTTAAGTTTTCACGCCTAAACTGTTGCACAAATTATGATGAATTTTAGTATAGATATAGATTGGACTTTGGAAAAGGAGGCTACTTATTTCAAATTTTATAATTTTATAATTCATTGCCAAAAATTTGAGGCTTTTTTTATAAATCCTTTTATAAAACTGTAAATGTTTATTTACAGTTTTCTTTCACTACCTTCTCTTTATCTTTCTTTTTTTTGCACAACAGCAGCACGTAAGGTAGTGAGTAAGAATAAATAAGTAACCAAGAAATATTGGAACTATATATTAGTATACAATCACTAAACATTTAATAACATAAGAACTTTATTTACTTACTTTTTACTTAGTAAATGGCGTAAACATAAATGTCTACCAGGTGTAAGATTCTAAATAATGAATAATAACCGCCTATAACTTTCTGCTGGACTCGAGCCCCCTCTAAGAAGGTAAGGACAATATACCCGCCTCGATTGTTCAATATTGGTTGCACATACTAGTGATCTGGGTATGCATGTTTCCTCGCGATGTTTCTGTGGGCGCTTTATTAGTCCCAACCCACACTAGAAAATGCAATATCTAAAGACAGAAATTAAACAACGGAATTTGTTAAGATGCACTGTATTGTTAATTTGTCAATAGTTACTGTTACGAGAATAGAATTAGAAAGTACAAATAGAAACTACGTTACAATACGAATTAACGGCTTTCGCGATTGTCGGTATTGGCGGGCGCGCAGCCATTTACGAGGCGAGCACGAAGCTTTCCGTCTTGGCGTGCGGTGGATGACTTACTGGCTGTCGTGAGCCCTCAGATGAGCTTCCCCCGAACAGCAGAGAGCGGTGTTTGCGCCTAACGGTATTTTCTATGGTGTCGAACGGTGTGAACCGATGCGCGCCACATTTCTCTTCCCCATCAGCATATGAAAATAATGATTTATTATGCACATTGGATAAAAAAACTACCTAAGTGGTGCACGCTACCATGGGATTTGAGCTCTAAATTGGTCTTCGAGTATATAACCACTGAGCTAACAGGTATCTCTGATAAAGTACAGCTTTACTGAAAATCACTTCTCAGAAAATTCTCCGGTTTGTAACGAAAATTCAATGTTTTTATCGCACAACAGGCTTTCTATAAATCGAATGCTCGTATAAAGCATGAAGGGGGAAAAAAGTTGCCCGCGGAAATGTCCCCGATTCAGAACAGTGGCAAATGGAAGAACTTTGTTCAACTCAATAAAAAGAAAATTAAAAGCCCATGACCTGCTTGACTTATAGACGTATGATTACTACATTGCATTGAAAAAAATTCTTTACATTGATTATTTTCACACATTCGTTCTTACACCACAAAATGATATATTTTTCTCCGTGTAGAGACGGAGTAAGAAAGAAGAAGTAAGAACTGACCCCTGCGGCCGGGGTCGGCCTGTTGTAAAAGGCAACAAAATAATCCTAGCTAAGTGATAGGACTACAAGCCCGTCTGAATGGCAACCAACTCTGGTCCATAAGTATGCCGCCATTATAGCCTTGTTTTGTTTCGGCATTAGTAACCCAGATTCCAGTGCTCTTATGCGGTCGGCAGTGTATTAGTGGTGCCTCTGGCGTCGCACACATCCATAGTCGACGACAACTGCTTCTGTGTGCCTGTCTGTTGTTTCATATCAATGAAAAAACAACGGTATTAAATCAGTAGTTTTTGTTATTAAAATTTTTGCTTATTCAATTCTTTTTTTATTTAGTTTATTATTATTAGCTTTTCTTTTAATATAATATACCAATATTTACGCGAGTCGCAAACATTGAACATAATAGTTTTTGATGAAATAAAGCAAACCTCGTTTTTATCACTAAAAATAGATATTTTCTGCTTTTTAGTTTGAATAATGAACTCATAGTAATTATTTTATTTATTATTTCATAAAATATATTTGTAGCATACTCTATAAAACTATTATTGCATAAATCACTAAAAACATAGAATTGTAGTAAATAATGAAAATCATAAACGATTTATGTAGGTTAGGTAAATTAAACTAAATTAAAAATGAAATTAAAATTGCTTTATTGCACCAAACATTGTAAGGGTGAAACTTAAATACTACAAACTTATATAAAATGACTAAAAGTACATAGACAAAATAATTGATTCCACTTGCTCCAGAACTAGATCTATCTGTATCTCTGGGGCAAGTTTCCTCTCCCATTTTTAATTAACTAATTCTGCAAAAATAGTGTTATATATTTTACAATGTGAGTGATTATGTGTGAGTGTGAGCGAATGTTTGTTCGCGCGCGTATGTGTGTATGTTTGAGCAGGCGTGCATGCGTGAGTGCGCGCGCGGGCGCGCGCGCGCGGGTGTGTGTGTGTGTGTATGTGCATGTGCGTATGTGTAGGTGTGAATTTTTCTAGCTAGGATAAATATGTATTATACTCCAGTGTAAATAAATTTTTTTGTGTCGGAATAGTTCATTTTTAATAGCCCCATGATTTTTATTTATTTTTAATTTCAAATTTATTTAATGTTGCTATGTAATTTATTTATCAGCTGTGTTATATAAATATGAGCTTAATACTGAGTATTGTTTACTAGCAAATGATGTTTTAGTTATAAGTATATTTTATAGGGCCTGAGTCTCCTACTACTCGATTTATTTAATTTAAATAATGCATCAAGTACTTCAGTGAGCTTTTTTAATATTTTGCAAAGAATAAATATTTGTCTAACAGACAGAATTTGACTTTGCGATATAATATTGAGGTTGGATATAAAAAAGCTTTAAATTTCATGACCTTTAATACTGTTCTTTGAGCTCTTTCGAGTTTGATCATATACGTTTTATATGTCCCAACCCATACGGGTATACAATACCCAAGTATAGAATTACGCAAGGCATTATAGGTCATGTTAAGTATATTTACCTAAATAGTAAAATAATAGCACGAAAATTTGCATTATTGGCATATTAGGGAACCGCCATATCGAGATAGGCTCGTTTGACTGAATGTGCATTTATTATAGGCTCTAGATATTATTTCATTTCACACAAATATTCATCAATGCCATTAAAGGTTGAATATGTTATATAATAATATAGCCTTTTTATTTTCATATACTTTCTCTTTTCTACCTCTCTTCTTCTTTTATCTCCTATCTTAGTAGTTAATTATTAGTAGTTTAAAAAATACTAACCTTACTAATATATAGATAATAAAAGAGAATATTTTATAGACACGGTTAAAATTAATGCGTGAATTGCAAAAACAAATATTTATAATAAATCTAGAAATTTGGCTCTTAGATTATTAATGTAAATAAATTAGGTCCAAAATATTAGAACCAATTCTTTTTTTAACGATTTTTCTTGATTTAATGATTTTGTGTAAGGAAATAATTTGTAATTATGTAATATTTTGGCTGTTGATGATGGATGTTGGCAAAACATCAATTACTATTTAATATTGATTATTATTTGTTGTGCTGTCCAATAAATGAATAATATAAATAAATATTTTACCACAAATCTTTGTCACCGACAAATAAAACAATTGATTTAATAACAAAGTTGTGCATTAAATATTACATCAAACTATTTTACAGACTCAATTCATGAGTTTAAAATACATTCACAAAACTTTCAGCTTTTAATCCATTCAGGGACAAACTCAAAGCAGCTTTCGGTGGGCTTAAAGTGTCGAGGCCCGCGCGAATTTCCCGTTGCATGCCCCCCGCATAGATTAATGTGTGACGCACACTGCATGACGGTTGGCCATAGAGTATAACTAGAAATACTCAAAATTTATTATTCTCTAAGTTTATTAAGTTTATTATTACTAAAATAAATTTTAACAAGTTTGTCTTGTGTATGTTTTAGGTTTAGGTAATATTTTTTCAGTTGAGTTTGCAATTTTCTGCATTTTACAATTCTCAGACTTTTTGCTTTTTTCTATTGTATTGTAAGTAAAATTGTTTGCATACATCCCTCTAACTGTTCGGGCACCATTATCAGCATTAGACGAATTTGAAAATGATCTTTCATTTTACCTTTGATCTGGACGTTCTGATCTGGAGAATCAAGTCTAAATATTTTCTGTTGTACTCATAATAATTATCATCAATCTTAATGTCGCTTAATGTCACCCACTTCTGGACTCCTAGATCAGATTCACATTATAAAACTTGATTCACTTCGTTTCTTATCCAGTCACTACCATTTCATAGTTCTCGAACTGACGGTCTGGAAGGTTAGTCATCCGCTATTGCGTCGTTGAGACATACCTTCTTGTCAGTATGCAAAAATCTGAGTTACCTACAAATGATTGGTAAAAAAGTAATACTGTATGTCATCAATTTTATGCAAAACCTTACATTTTATAGCCATAGGTAAACTGTTGCTTACTTTCCTCTTTTTATTCCCTGTGACTGTTGTGATTGACTCCTATATTCCCCGTGATTCTTCCAGATTAAATTTTTCTGAATGGTTCTTTGAAATTAAAAAAATCAAATAGTGCCCTTTGCAAGCTGTGAATCAGCAAAAGGTAAAAATCCATTAGTCACAATGCACTAGACTGTAATTGTACTATTTTTATTTCTGGTTGGTCTCATAGTTGGTCTTTAAACGTAATGCCATCTCCAAATGTTTAATACTCTAAACAGTTGACGTAATAATGTCCACTTTGCAGTTTTGATTTTAGGATTTCATATGTGGTTAACCTGACATTTTATGTTGTATCTTTTAATATAGCTAGTATTCAACAATAAATGGTTATATTAAACTTTGACGCGTTATATATTATGAACTAATTTTATAGTAGATGGTAGCAGATTTCTGATCATTTTAAAGTAAGTGTAAAGTACGCTACGTTGTATCAATCTTGGGTCGCTATGTAAAAGTCTTAGATTCGAATACTTTTTAGGATATTTTACTACACGTTCTGCAAATTTTAACACAATCTCAACGTATTAGGTGGGAAGCATCATTTGGAGATATGGACACTGAAATTATAAAACTAGAGTGTGTAAACAGATGTTATTACTTGTCTACACAGCTGCCCGAGCGAATAGTCTATAAAAATTGTTAATATTTTTAAAAGTAATAAATCAATAAAATCTTAAACAATAATACTCATATGTCTTCCACATATATTTAGTTTTATAAGTGAACATAAATAGTTTCATAATTATTCATAACTTTCAATCTCTATATAATGCAATCTAATATATAATGCAAAAATCTACAAATAATCAAACAACCTTGTCAATTTTAACACATAAAGTTTCTAAAACAATCCTTAAGAAAATGTTATTTTCCTATAAAGCATTGGAGACAATATTTCACGTTTGCAGTAAACAATCATAGGTTTGTCCATCGGAAACCTATCGGATAAAGCGGCATTATATCGTTACAATAATAGATTCAATTTCTTTTACGCAACTATCGGATCCACTTAAGTATTATGAAAGTAATAGAGGGGAGGGAATAGTTTTCTTGCTGACGCTCCTTTTACGATAATGACAGAAAACGCGGTTCAATATCTATAAAATATTACAGCGTGCTCGTCTGGACTTCTCTAGCCGAACGTTGTCCAGCATGGGTTGCCATACACGGAAAATAAAAATCTTAAATAAAGTATTTTAAATTCAGAAGGAAACTTTAGCAAAAATTTGGAAGAAATCCAAAATATTATTAAAAAATCAGTATCCGTTATTTTCCTAATTTGAAGTGTAAGCAAGTCAATGGTTTTATATTATATTTTTTATTTGTGCTAGCAAACTAGTATTTTTTAAGACATGTTGAACGAACCCTTATTCGCCGGGCTAGCATCATTGTACTACAAAGTTTTCATGGACAGTTTCCAATGCTATATATTATTTTAGAATAATTCGAATAGAGTCCTAAAAGCTAAGGCGTAGTGACTTTTTATTATAGATACGTTTAGATTATGGAGGATAATTTAAGAGTATATAGCTTAGGAGTATGAAATTAAGTAGGTTGAACTTCACAATCGTATATTTGCTTAGAAAATCACATTAGACGATATAACACATACGCATATACAACACATACACAACGAATATACACATACTGTATAAATACATTTTCAAGAGTGTGAGAGCGTAATCCACACAGATGTCACCTTTTAAAATTCTTATCTAACATCGACCTTCGTATTCCTTTCACATTTTCATACCCCTCGCTTACTTATTCAGCAATGTTCCGTTCAATGGAACGGGGCAGTAGAGTACTGGACTCTACTACTCTGCAAGTATTTATCAAAAATAATCAAATTAGTTCAAATTTGCTAGATTCATGGGTAAATAACAGCAATAATTAATGTGATGCATATAAAAAAGTAAATCCAAAGAATAGGATCTTAAGTAGGATTATTAAAACTGAATTTTTAGAAAATTTCCCATAATGGCAACACTTTACTGTGTAGATATTACGGGAAGCTTACTTTATTCATTGATAGATTTGATTGTATGTATTAACTTTAACCGAGGGTTGTATTTCGCTAAAATAATATATGACACAGATATTTCTTTATCTATCAATTTTGTCCACGTTTCGAAATATCTAGAATGTTACAAGGCGTAAATCTTTATCTTAGTGTTAAATATCGGTTATATCTAGAATTTACGCTAGGGGCTCAGTATTTGGTGTTTCCTGTAGTGGGATTATTATTGTTTTAAATCGCCTCTTTTTGGCTGAACCGGCCATTGGAATAATAGATGTTTAGTCCATTCTTAATTGAGCCCTAATTAATAGATTTGATTGAAGTCATCACTGTTCCTCACACTTCCGAAGCTTTTACATCGTGAATTGACTGCATTAGCACAGTTCTACTATTCAGCACGCTTTTTAGGATCGACATCTTTTTACATTTTTTTTCCTTTTGCCTGTGTAAAGGGAAAATATAAATAAATAAATTACAATATGGGTTATTATAGTAGCTATTATATTTCCCTAATCCCAAAGGAAAAATTAATGGTAAACTTAGATAATCAGAAGAGTTATCGCTCTCATTAAATATTAAAACGGATTCTCTCTCTAATTTTTAAAATTAAAGTAATTCCTTTTACTAATTCCTTCTAGTATGCTTGATATTGATTTGATAGATATCTAACTATAAAAATTTAAATATACCGTAATAGTACAGTAATTTATTGCTCTCTTTAATATAAATTTAAATTCATTATTACTTCAGTATTAATACTTCAAACAGTATTATTTGTGACACTAAGCAGAGATGCGCTAATGAAGGGATTAGTGAGAAAAACTGTCCGATCCCCAACTGGCTCGAGCGGGATTATCGTGAGATGGATCATTAGTGAGTGATACACCTGATTAGGGCCCGACAAACGCTTTGATGCCCTTTGATATATGCTTTCGTCTTACGTGACTAAGTGATAAAATGACACGAGGAATCTGTTCATCGCGCTTGTTTATCTGTCATATAGTTGATTGTTAAAATTAAATTCAATCATTATTTATTATATATATCTATTCTTCTTTGGAAGATATTGAGAAGTTGGCACTGAAAACTAGCGCTGTGTCGGTAATTTCGACATAGCACAATGCTGCGACGTCACCCTCATTTAATATATGATCTTGTTTTCTGTGGTGTTACTTTTTGACAAATAAAATTGTTTCTTTCCTTCCTTTCTTTCAATAAGATTGCCGATGTAAAAGGTGCTTAGAAATTTTGTTCCGCGAGATAGAGCATTGTATTTTGAACACGAAAGTACTTTAGATGAAATATCGAAGAACTTTTCAAATTTTTTGTATTTTACAAAAAAAAAATTCCCTTAATTTAATCGTATTTTACTACGTGTATTAGAACTAGTGATGATTCGGCAATAAATATGTTTTATATCCTAAAACAGTACTATAGCTTGGAATGTATTCTGTAGGATCTCTATTCTTTATATGTATAAGAATATTCGTAGCCATTTTTTACTCATACTATATCTTTATGCAAAGTGACCGAGTTACGTGCAATGTAATAAGCTCTACCGGGTCTACTATCGTTACAAGAGTCCCGGTGGCGCATAATGCGGCCACTTGGTTACGACCTGCATTGCCTCGGAACCATAAAACTTAAATGCGCCACTGCATCTATCGCGCTTTATACAAATTTCAACGACTTAATTTAAATTATTTCTTTCAATTTTACAAAAGGAATATAGTTTGACGTTATTATCACGTTAAATGAAACTTATTTGTAATTGCATTTTAATATTTTGTTTTTAAAATGATTAAAAGCATTTGTTGCTTATTAAAGTAATGAAAAGTTATTGCTGTTTAAAATAACAAATATTTTAACGAAATATGATACATAAGATATTTAAAAGAATATAAGAAATTTTCTTAGTGACAACTTTAGTTATTATTCTTCTTCTTGCATGCTTTTAATCGACATTTTTTAAGAGATCCTCAAGATATATAGAACAGAAAGAAGAAAACATATCTATCCATACTTTAATAACTCAACTAGACTTCTTCTTCCTCCTGCCCTTATCCCACATTATATGCGGTCGGCGCAATATGTTACATGTTGTAATAGTTGTTTTTGTTGGCTTGTAAGGTGGGCTGAAAAGTTTGTAGACTGACGTAGATGACACTACTAGTATTTAAATAATATGATTATTAGTTAGCCCTATACTATTAGTTTGTCAGTTAAAGTATTTTGAGTGAAGGAACTTTTGTTTGTTTAAAAAAAATGATAAAAAGGATTTTCGTGTGTTAATAAAGCATTGCTTTTTGGCGAAAAAAAAAATACTACTGAAGCTAAAGCTTGGCTTTATTACATTACTCGGACTATGTGCCAGGAAAATTAACCGTTGAGAAGTGCTTTGCTAAGTTTAAACGAGGGGAAATGAGCATCGAGGACGATGCACGCAGTGGACGCCCCAAATAGGCTGTTACCGACGAAAACATCAAAAAAGTCCACAAAATAATTTTGGATAAGCGAAAAGTGAAGTTGATTAAGATAGTTTTTTTTATTGGAAAGGGTTTATCCCGAAGTTGGTTCCATAAAAACGAGAAAATTGAAAAAAAAAAACCCAACCCTAAGGGTACGAAAACAGAGAATGATTGATTGTTCACTCACTGATTATATCTATGACCTCGCATAACTTTTGAGAGAATTGATTTATTTAAGCATAAAGTAATTGGTAGATTATATCCACAAAAAATTATAAAATAAAAACCTTTAACAAAAAAATTAAGCCGCCGAAAATACTGAAAAGCAAAAAATAATAAACCTTTGTTTTATTAACCATATGAACAAAATTCTCAAACTAATGTAAGTATACCTAAGTAATTTTGAGTCGGCGCCAAACAAGCAAATTAATTAATTACGTAAAGTATGATGCGCGGCGGCAGCGCAGCGTGACAGGCCCCTTCGCCGGAAAATGCCGAGCGTTTATGAAGTTAATGTCAGCGAGACAGCAACCAGAACGGGCACACACGTGAGGGCACTAGCGGGAGTTCTTTCTTCCTCTTTACTATGGTAAGAGGCGTTGTCCATTACAACAATACTGTTCGGTGGTATATTGGGTATAAGTTTTTCTTGTAACCATTTTGTAAAATTTTGAGTATTCATCTGGTTATGATAATGGCCTGTTTTTGTATCCGCTTTAAACATTAAAAGAGCGTTATTGACAAATTCTAACTCACTCCCATCATAAACTATAATCCATCGGCGACCAGGGCTATAATTTTTTTTTCACTTCAAGATCCGTGTCAGACTGCCAACACTTTTTGACTGTTTAATGGGGGTGTATCCACGTCTCGTCGATATAAACCACTTGTTTTTTGTCAGCGCCAAGTAAGGCATTTAGTCTCATGCGACGTAAACATTTAGCCCTCAAGCCAAGCTTGAATATTTAATAATATTTTTATTATATATATAATTTATTTAATAACGTTGCTAACGGTACTGACGTCACCAACATGGCCGCCAGGCGCATTACCAATTTGTGTGGCTTATATCAGTTATTGTATATAACTCTTCATAAATTCAATAACTTACATATGTTAATATTCTTTATCAAAATAAAACAATGGAACTAAATAACATATTACCTCAAAACCTCTTAGCAAATATTTTGAAACCATTCCCGAAGCTCCCTTTAAATATTGACGATTTAAGACAAGCAAATCATTAAAAGTAGCAAACTGTACGCTTTGTTTCACAAAGCAGGAACCAGCAGTCGTCCATTAAAACTTAGCCGAACAGGGTATCGTCGAGCCATTCACCCAGATTACATGTTACTTTAAACAGTATAGAATACAGATGCTCTGATCAGAGAAGTGTACAATAAATTAGAAATTACTTTCCTCATTTTTATGATTTTTATGATGAACTTGAGACTGTTTTTTCTCAATTATTTTATAAAATAGTGTTAACTTTTCATTGTATTTTTTTATCACGTGGTAGCTAAGTCAATCGCACTAGAGATCATCTACGAGGTCATGGGTTCAAGTTTTGGAGGTGCAAGGGTTCCTAGCCTCCTATAGATTTGTAGTAAACCTGTTACTCGAAGGTCTTCTTGTTAGATTTATTCCCAATGAAAGTCAGTGCCGGGTTCCGGTAGTCCATGTTTTATCCTTTTTTTTCTTCTAAAAGCTAAAGCTGTTGTTGTCTTAGACGATACAACAGCGGCTCCGGTCGGAAAAGGCATTCCAACCCCGTGAGAGCGGGGTCGATCAGCCGTGTCAGCGTGCTCGACTTCCGACTCGACCGCTGGTCATGCATGGGGACCAAGCGAAAACTAGCCACGAACGGCAAAAATATTTTTTATATTGGGGACTATCGGCTCCACCGATCCTATTTTAATCTACTACCGTTTCGGAGTGTGTATATCTGGGGGAGAAGAAACGGCGGAAGAAACTTTTTTTTTTTTATTGCTGTAGAACAGCAGACAGGCTGACGGCCCGCTTAGAATTTAGCAGTTACCGTCGCCTATGGGTGTTTGCAACGCCAGTGGCATCGCGAACACGCTGCTGTCCCATAAGGGTACAGGAACTTGGGTCACTAATGCCGGAACACAACACAAGGTTATTATGGCGGCATACTTAAGACCGAAGGTGGTCGCCATCCAGACGGGCTTGAGGCCCTACCACGTAGCTAGGGTGGGTTGTTTTGTCGGCTTTTACGACAGGCTGACCCCGGCCGCAGAGGTTAGTATTCTTTCTCCGCCCCTGCACGGATAAAAAACTCAGGCAGTTGTCCTAAATTGGAAATACACACTAAGGTCACTAGTATGTGTAACCCGCCATTTCGCCTTGGACTATCGCAACGGGTACACTGCTAATTTTACTTGTAGCAATGCGTTACAAGCTTGCATTGAACAAGTAGTCGCCCTTCGTCTCACTTCGATCACAGACTTGCAGCAGTTCCGTAATTAATGTCAGTGTAGAAGGACATAGAATTTACAAATCACAATCTTCGGAATTAAATAAAATTTTCATTTCTACTGTTTAGTAATTTATTTTTAAGAATCCATCTACGAAAGTCAAGTCCACATGTGATAATTTTCCGCAATTATAATATTAACTATTCAGAATTCGTTATTGGGTTAGGTCGATGGATTGGATTATAATATTATTCCTTTGAATATAATCACAAATATCATAGTTATTGATCCGTGCAATATTATAAAAAAGTTACGTTGCGAACATTAAAGATTAGAGAGTAAACTCTATGTGCCGGGTCCCTCCACTTATTTAATCCCTAACTTCTTATATCTTTCCCGAAAATATTAGAGCGTCAAAAAGGGCACAGATATACCACATAAAAAAACACAGCATGTCTGACTCCAAACTGAAGGTTTGGAAAAGGAATTGTAGAGAGAAAATCATTACGCTGCACTACACCTAACAGAACTAAATCTAATTCATACACTACTAGGAGTACTGTCGCATAATCATTTAGGAAAAGTTAACAATAAAATTTCGTAATATGAGTAAAGATTTACATCGTTTTAACATGACACTTTACTTGAACGTTATATTGTCCTATAAAATAAACGGTTACATTACAGTGGGGGCGACAGGATCGTCTTAAATCAGTAAAGTTGTTACTGGTAGGAAATTGAAATTCCTTCATAACCACTTATAGATCCGCGCGAAGCCCTGTTCAGTTATATAATAATATGGATAATAAATGGGTTGTTTCATGAATAAAATCTCTATCACTAGAGAGAAATCTCTATAAAATCTCTATCACTACTATTATCGATAATTATATTTTTATTGCATGGAAGAAACTGCATTTTATTTTCAGAACAGTTGACATTATAAAGTTCGTATATAGTGTTTCTATGGGTGCCTCATTATCTTGACAATAACTAAGTATCTCCCTCGTCGATATATGTATATCACCCACACTTCTTTGACTCTGATGTTTCAAATATGGACATTCGAGACAGCGTAAGTATCTTAAAAATGCATACAATAGAGTAAATCACACTGCTGTTTATAAAAAGAATTGTATTAATTCATAATTCGTAGTTATTAATTAGTTAATTGATAGATATCCTTCACACGTTGAATAAATGAATTTAATTATTAAACCACACTTTTTATTATTTAAAATGCAGCAAAGTTAATTCAGATTTATTTAGGATTGGGTATTAAATCGCAGTGACCCCTGTAAAACTAAACTTATATCAATCAATTTCACAAATGGATAAAAGGATTAATGGAATCAAGTAGATGGATAACTGGAATGAATACGCAAAAAGGGTACCTAACGATACTGATGTAAAATGGAGTTAGGATTATGGAGACGTAGTTAATATTAATCTCTGTGCAGAAAAAGATTAATAAATAAATAAATAAGCCTTTATTTCTACTAAAATTCAGCATTAACAACTCCATTTTAACTCCTTAAATCTCTTTGATACGTCAGTCAACTTAGTTTTTTTCTAGCATCTTGTACATGTTTACTCGATCTTTTATTTTAATTCCTAACACGCTTCGTTCTATTTTTCGTTGACAAATAGCCAACCTTGCTTCATCTTCTTTTATAAGAGGCCATGTTTGGCACCCATAGGTTAATCACGGTAGTACTACTCAGTCAAAAACTTTCTTTTTTACATTTAGATTTATTTCTTTGTTTTTCGTTACTTCCTTCAAGCTCCAGTATTTCCTCCATCCTAAGGCAATTCGTCTTTGTACCTCTTCTGACTGAAGTAAATGTAATCGTTTACATATTCTATGTTCTTTTCATCTACTATTATGTCATACAACTCGCCGTTAGTCATATCTTTTGTCTTCATGTGTTGAGAAATAACCCTACTTTTTTACTCTCTGAAGTTGTCGTCACCTATTCAGTTCAATGGTATTTTCAGCAAATAGAACAATGTCATCAGCAAAGCGAAGATGACTAAGAAATTCTCCTAACTTTAATTCATTGTTTTCCCATTTGAAATTTCTAAAAACTATCTCCAGAACAGCAGGGAAAAGTTTTGGTGACATGATATCTCCCTGCCTCACGCCTTTTGCATAGGAAACTCGGAACCTTCTCTTTCTAATCGAATCACTGCAGAATATTTTTTTTAAATATTGCATATCAAGTTAATGTAATTTAAATGTATATCTTGTTGTTTTAGTGCTCTCTAAATTGCATCGAAGTATAAAGAGTCGAACGCTTTCTTGTAATCGATGAAACACATACTCGTATATAAACAATACCATATTTTATTTGTTTGTATTTTCTATAATTTGGGTAATAGCTTTTATATGGTCAACTGTTGAGAATTTTTCCTAAAGTCAGCTTGTTTTTTCGACTGGTTTTCATCCAATTGTTTAGCCAATCTATGTAACAGTATTTTTAAATATTTTGTTTATTATAAGTTAGTCGTCAGACTTATAGGTCTGTAATTTTCAAGGTCACGAGGGTTTCCTTTTTTATGTAACAGCACAATAGTAGACTTTGACCAATGTATCGGTTTATTAGCAAATTGTAAAATGTTATTAATTAAATATTGCAGCGGTCTTTGTAACGGCATGTTTAGGGATTTCAGTACTTCATTTGCGATTTGGTCGTTTCCAGTTACTTTGTCATTTTTAAGGTGTTTATTACGTATTCAATATTTGATTTCAGGACGCTATCAGGTATGTTGCTTGTATATATGGCATTGTTGGTGTTCTTTTCATAATAATAATTCTGATCTGCATATAGTTCTTTGTAGTAATGCTTTACCGCTTTTATTATATCGTGTCGTCTAGATAGATATGGAACTTATCTGAGAGTTCTTTGGACGTGTTGCGTAGAGAACCTGATTTACATACTAATTTTTCAATAATTTCCTGTCTGTGAATTTTCTTTTCTTATACTTGTATTAATTTTATACTTTACTCATTTTTGTTACGGCAGTTTTTATTACTTTAGTTATTTTTTGTTTATAGAGGTAACTTGTTTATTTTAAAAGGTTTTCCGACTCAATATTTCACATAAACATATAACATCCCATTTCAAAGACTTAACAGCCTTAATCAGTTCTATAAGTCTACAGTCTGATAAAAGTGTTCTCACATTAATAGATTATATGTAAATTATGTTGTGTGTTCTCTATAAGATTCTTAGCGCCTATAGTACTGGTAAGGGGGAGGGGGTCTAAATTCTCTGTTTGGAGAAGGTGGGGGGACATTTTTTTTGGGTGTTAGTGTTATCTACTTTAGATGCAGTTTTAAATACGTAATTAGATTGAGAGGGATGCCAAAAGTCAGTGATGCTTCTAGAATTATTTTTCTTTTGCACTTGTTTTTTTCCGTCTCTGCAGAAAATGATTACCAAAATAAAACTTTTATTTATAAATGAATATATTTGTAAATAAGTTATAATATATTTTCAACTTAATATCAACAGAAATCAAACAACATAGAGTGTATAATGTTTTAAGCTCTTTGCAGATACTTTGAAAACGTAATAGGGAGTATGTATTCAAGCTTCATAATTAAATTTGAAATTGAGTTTTCATCTTATCTTTTAAATAAAATCTCGTTGCACAGTTTCAGTTTCATTCGTTCAGTTATAGAGCGGGATTATACTTGTCCAATCTGTTTACAACTTTGAAAGGTTTAAAATCTTTTACAAAAATGCTCTTTCGAGTAATGGTTGATACTTAGCAAATTAAATATATTGTGTTTATATTCAATCAAATGAAAATAAGTTTGTAGTAACAATATAATAATATTGTGTATAGTTAGAAATACATACATACATATATATATCAGAACCCATGGTAGATACTGTGAGCGTACTATACTCTCGAGTTTGTCGACTTTTCAACGACAAGTAAGCACGTGGCGTCATACATATGTCAAGAATCATGTTAGTAATGCTATATTTACGTGACATGTACACGATGGAATGCATGACAATATTCTCGTAAAATGTGCATATTAAAACATAATTGCGAAGTACAGGCGGTAAAGGAGGACATCATGAAGAACCCTGCACACCATGATCGGTATGTGTAACCCGACAATCCTTGGACAAGCGTGGAGGGTATACGGTCAGTCCTGACTAGGTAAAGCTTGGTTAAAAATTGATATAAATGTTTGAAGCACCATTATACATGAATGCTGAACAGTACTCATTGATCCCGTACTTGGAAAAAACAATTCAAGCTTTTTTCAACAAAACGGGGTTCGGGTTTTCAAGGTTTTTATCCGTGCAGGGGCGGAGAAAGAATACTAACCTCTGCGGCCGGGGTCGGCCTGTCGTAAAAGGCGACAAAACAACCCATCCTCTATCTACGTGGTAGGGCCTCAAGCCCGTCTGGATGGCGACCACCTTCGGTCTTAAGTATGCCGCCATAATAACCTTGTGTTATGTTTCGGCATTAATGACCCAGGGTCCTGTACTCTTATGGGACAGCAGCGTGTTCGCGATGTCACTGGCGTTGCAAACACCCATAGGCGACGGTAACTGCTAAATTCTAAGCGGGCTGTCAGTCTGTCTGCTGTCCTACAGCAATAAAAAAAACGGGTAAGTTTTACCATAAAATCAGATAAGGAAAAAATTGTAGATTATTTAATTATCTACAAAAAATAGCTTATTAGTATTTTTCCTAAGAGCCACCGTTTCTGAGCAAATCAACTTATGGCTAGGATCATCTTAGATTTTCATAGTAAAATCAACGATCTACAAAAAAGGAATCTCATCATTTTTCGATACATTGATTTCTTCCAGAGTTATTTTCCAGTGTTGTTGGCATATCATAATTATATAAATAAATAAATAAACATTCATATGATTAATAGACAATCATCATGAAATTTTGAATCAAACTTGATTCCAAAAAAAAATTTAATGAAAAAAAAACGATTCAGGATTCATTCAGAATGATTCATCATTCCCAATACTACCTGTTTTTTCTATACTACTATTATAAAGAGGAAAGATTTGATTGTTTGTTTGTTTGTTTGTTTGTTTGTTTGTTTGTTTGCTTTGAATAGGCTCCGAAACTACTGACCCGATTTAAAAAATTCTTTCATTGTTGGGAAGCTACACTATCCCCGGGTGACATAGGCTATATTATATTTTCAAAAAAATTAGGGATCCTTACTAAAACTCCAATAATGTAACCCAAAGTGTAAAAAAATTACCTAAAATATTATTTAAATCGCGTGCGTTGCGAAAACTATTGATGATACAATAAAATAATGTACTACAACTTTGCAGAACACATCATTATTTACAAAAAATGTCGCGACAGCATATGTCTAACTATTATAGTTATGCCACAATAAGTGTTCTTTTATTTTAAAAATTTAATTGAAATGCCGCCCCTAGAAAAGACTCTTTATTTGGATCTTGGTATTAATCCTTATCAAAATAAATTACTTCATATTCAAAACTGTTTCAATACCTTTATATAACTTTTTGAATTATTCAATTCGGATATTCCATTCGAAAGATATCATGAGTTTAAAAATGTAAGTATTAGAAAAATGTTGCGTGGTAGCCGCTCACCCTGTTCGGCTAGCTAGACAGCACCTTATGCAATGTAGGCATGCGTCACTGGGGTTTTTACAAAAATTAGAATACTTATTAAAAAATAACGAAAAATAAATAAAAAGTAATAACAAAAAAAAATCATTAAAATAAAAGCTCATAGAAATAATAATATTCAAACTTTCTTTATAATTTTATTTTTTTAGTAACCTGACGCAAATAGAAGGGTTTGCCCTCAGGGGCGCTCCTCTGTCCGAGGAGTGCACGGGTGTGCGTATCCGAGGTGCCCGAGCATCCGTCGCTTCACTCCCCTCTCCGTTCGAGGCGACAGAGTCCTACCTTTCTTTCCGTCTACCTCTTACATCCTTTCCAACTTAGCTCTCTGTTCGTGGCGTGGTCCCCGGTGGGATGATTGCGAATACTGATTGGGGTCCCGGGTTCTACCCTGGGACCTGATTTGATAGTAGAAACCATGCCTATTTCGACTGCGCCTACACAGAGTGTTCCCGGGGCGGGAATTGCATCCTCGCTGTCGGTTGGTCTTGCTGGGCCGGCTACGACGTCAGGCGACTCTGCTTTTTCTGGAGTGTCGTCTGGTAGTCGTACCCACGCCTGACTAGCACGCGACGGGGATGCGAGTCCCGTCCGGAATTGGCCGCGGACCTGTCACTCCCGGCCCTGGTTCTGTCCATGGTCGGGGGCGATCCTGGATGGACGGCCGTCGCCTCCTTTTGCGAGGCAGTAGTGTCTGCAAGGGAGGCGGCGGAACGGGAGCGGGAGTCCGCCACCGCACTCCCCTCCCGCCAACGTAGGCCGCGTCGTCGGTGCCGGAGGGCGGGCAACGATCTCCGGCCGACGTAGAAAACGGCCGCAGGCGGCTCCTCGGGGGAGGATCCGCCGCCCGCACTATTGCCGCGAGGGAGAAGGCCGCGTGCTGTTCCACAGCTCCCCTCAACTCCTAGAGTTGTTACAAGAGAGCGCCGGGGGGACGAAACCCTGACCCCCTGGCGCCAGCACTTTGGAAGGGGCCCGCTTTAAGACAAAGCGTGGGCCGGCGCCGGCCCAGGCCACGAGACCGGCAGGCCATATATCCGTGGGCCCGGGCGTAGACGATAGGAGAACAGCGGGGTTTTTTAGTGGGTCGAACATCTTTTCCGGAGTCCCTTATATCCCTCGGTCCCCCCGGGCCGGGATAACCCGTCAAGAGAGGTTTTTCCCCGAGACCGAAAAAAATAGAAGGGTTTAATTTTTAATTTTTTGTTAAATACCCGTGCGAAGCTGGGACGGGCTGCTAGTATTCAATATTTTTAAATTAAACAGGATCATAATAGATCGAAAATAGGCCTACCGGAGAAACCATGTAAAAAAAAACGCGCAAGTACTTGTGAGGTAGTCCTCACAGGTGGTGTTTCTTTGGCGTTGCGTTCACTTTTTCAACTTTTAGAATCATTATATCTCAGAAACGGTGGCTCTGAGGAAAAAAGTATTCAGACATTTTTATAGATAACTAGCAGCCCGTCCCAGCTTCGCATGGGTATTTAACAAAAAATTAAAAATTAAACCCTTCTATTTTTTTTCGGTCTCGGGGAAAAATCTCTCTTGACGGGTTCCCCCGGCCCGGGGGACCGAGGGATATAAGGGACTCCGGAAAAGATGTTCGACCATCCGACTACCCACTAAAAAACCCCGCTATTCTCCTATCGCCTACGCCCGGGCCCACGGATATATGGCCTGCCGATCTCGTGGCCCGGGCCGGTGCCGGCCCACGCTTTGTCTTCAAGCGGGCCACTTCTAAAGTGCTGGCGCCAGGGGGTCAGGGTTTCGTTCCCCCCGCGCTCTCTTGTAACAACTCTAGGAGTTGAGGGGGGCTGCGGAACAGCACGCGGCCTTCTCCCTCGCGGCAATAGTGCGGGCGGCGGATCCTCCCCCGAGGGGCCGCCCGCGGCCGCTTTTTACGGCGGCCGGAGATCGTTGCCCGCCCTCCGGCGCCAACGACGCGGCCTACGTTGGCGGGAAGGGAGTGCGGTGGCGGACTCCCGCTCCCGTTCCGTCGCCTCCCTTGCAGACACTACTGCCTCGCAAAAGGAGGCGACGGCCGTCCATCCAGGATCGCCCCCGACCATGGACAGAACCAGGGCCGAGAGTGACAGGTCCGCGGCCAATTCCGGACGGGAGTCGCATCCCCGTCGCGTGCTAGTCAGGCGTGGGTACGACTACCAGACGACACTCCAGAAAAAGCAGAGTCGTCTGACGTCGTAGCCGGCCCAGCAAGACCAACCGACAGCGAGGATGCAATTCCCGCCCCGGGAACACTCTCTGTGCAGGCGCAGTCGAAATAGGCATGGTTTTGACTACCAAATCAGGTCCCAGGGTAGAACCCGGGACCCCAATCAGTATTCGCAACCATTCCATCGGGGACCACGCCACGAACAGAGAGCTAAGTTGGAAAGGATGTAAGAGGTAGACGGAAAGAAAGGTAGGACTCTGTTGCCTCGAACGGAGAGGAGAGTGAAGCGACGGATGCTCGGGCACCTCGGGTACGCACACCCATGCACTCCTCGGACAGAGGAGCGCCCCTGAGGGCAAACCCTTATATTTGCGTCAGGTTACTAAAAAAATAAAATTATAAAGAAAGTTTGAATATTATTATTTCTATGAGCTTTTATTTTAATGATTTTTTTTTGTTATTACTTTTTATTTATTTTTCGTTATTTTTTAATAAGTATTCTAATTTTTGTAAAGACCTCAGTGACGCACGCCTACATTGCATAAGGTGCTGCCTAGCTAGCCGAACAGGGTGAGCGGCTACCACGCAACATTTTTCTAATACTTACATTTTTAAACTCGTGATATCTTTCGAATGGAATATCCGAATTGAATAATTCAAAAAGTTATATAAAGGTATTGAAACAGTTTTGAATATGAAGTAATTTATTTTGATAAGGATTAATACCAAGATCCAAATAAAGAGCCTTTTCTAGGGGCGCCATTTCAATTAAATTTTTAAAATAAAAGAACACTTATTGTGGCATAACTATAATAGTTAGACATATGCTGTCGCGACACTTTTTGTAAATAATGATGTGTTCTACAAAGTTGTAGTACATTATTTTATTCTATCATCAATAGTTTTCGCAACGCACGCGATTTAAATAATATTTTAGGTAATTTTTTTACACTTTGGGTTACATTATTGGAGTTTTAGTAAGGATCCCTAATTTTTTTTAAAATATAATATAGCCTATGTCACCCGGGGATAGTGTAGCTTCCCAACAATGAAAGAATTTTTTAAATCGGGTCAGTAGTTTCGGAGCCTATTCAAAGCAAACAAACAAACAAACAAACAAACAAACAATCAAATCTTTCCTCTTTATAATAGTAGTATAGATTATAATATATGATCTACATTTTTTGTCTTATCTAATTTTATGATAAAATTTACCGTTTTGTTGAAAAAAAACGCGAAAAAACCATTTTTGACACCTTTGATCTTGAATTCAAAAAATTCAGGTACGGGATCGATGGGGACTTTTCAAAATTCATTTAGTATTCGAATCATTCATACCAATTTTTAACTCTATGTGAATTTTCGTAGCTACTACTATTTTTAGTGCCAATTTGACCGGACTAATTAGTATTTATGCAAAAATTAAATGAAGCTAAATATAACACGCAATCACTATTTTATAAAGAGTAAAATACAATATATCATTAACAAATAACGAACAGTTTGGTATGCAAATAAACCGGACCGCATATAACATACAGTATTATTTTGGAC
This sequence comes from Malacosoma neustria, assembly GCA_963693495.1. Classification (NCBI taxonomy): domain Eukaryota; kingdom Metazoa; phylum Arthropoda; class Insecta; order Lepidoptera; family Lasiocampidae; genus Malacosoma; species Malacosoma neustria. The sequence continues at coordinate 8,370,688 of OY856386.1, forward strand.
TCATTAAACGAGCTGATTTCACACATATTCGTCGGAAGATAACTTTTCCGGGGTTATGCATTTAAACGGATTAAATCCGGCCGCAGCTGGATTGTTCGCGTAATGGACAAACCATAAATTCGGTGAATTTTAAAAATGAAACAGTTGTTGGAGGCGTCTGTTATGAATAATATTAATTTTAAATATAATTACTAAATAAATATCAATATTATATGATTTTTTAAATAGATCACACGATTGGCTTTGTCTGGTTTAATTAATCTGCTACAATCGTGTTACGAGTTTGAGTACGAGTGTAAACAATAAAATATTTAAACAAGGGCAAATAGTACTTGATAGTCAAATAGTTTAAAACTATGAAACCAAACTAGAAGTCCCGTGTTCAAATCCTATGATCATATTATGTACCACTTAGACAGTTTTTTTCGACGCATTGTAACGTAATTGCCAGGTAGCAAAGGTGAAACAAAATATGAGGAAACTTACATACTAATGTAACCAGAATGTGTGACTCGCCAATCTGCCTTGGACAAGCATGGTGGGCATGCTGTCTGTTTATCTTACGGAGATCCGAGCCCAGCAGCGAGTCGTTATGGACTTTTATTATTTTTATTATTATTAAATAGTTCGATCTGAACTATGCGTATTTCATGTTATTAGAAATTGCTTAAAAACACGTGAGCTTGGTCCTTGCCTAATTTAGGTACAAAGTTATTGCTCTGCCAATTTTCGGAGACTACCTTCAAGTATGTTTGAAGCGAGGGTAGTTCAATAAATTTTTCGCCCTTTATGTCAACATTTGACAAGAACATTAATATTGCCATCTAGGGACGTCCGAAAGAAGCGAAGCTTTATAGTATAAGACGTAGGAACTAAGCGTTAAAAATAATGAAAAAAACATGTGAGGGAAAAAAGTAAAGCCTTGAGAAAAAAACTGAATACTTGAAAAAATAAATACATTAAAAATAAAATACACACCTAAAACGCAAGGTTACAACGGAGCTCTCCAACTTTTTTTTCTAATTGAGAAGAGAGATCCGCTGTAGCCTTGCGTTTTTAGGTGTGTATTTTATTTTTAATGTATTTATTTTTATATTCCCAACTACTCATTTTTTTTTATTTTCTCAAGGCTTTATTTTTTTCCCTCGGGTTTTTTTTTCTTTATTTTTTAACTTTTAGTCCCTATGCTTTGTACTCTAAAGCTTTGCTTCTTTTGGGCGTCCTTAGACGGCAATGTTATTTTTTATATCCTTCAAGAACTATTAATATAAAAATTATTTGAATCATGTAATTTTTGCATTATAAGATTTATTACATTCATATACTCGTATTAGTTGTTCATTTATATATAGTCTGTATGTATAAAGTTTTAACATAAAATTATAGAATAATTCACAAAGCATTATTATCTGTATGTTCATCTGAAGTACATTCAGCTATTTTTATACACCACTATTCTCATTCTTATATTCTACGAAAGTAAATATTGGTTGATCGTAACTAAACTAGATACAAAAGTTTTTGATTGAATTTTTTCAATAAATCTAGTTAATACTGCATTTATAATTGTTTTAGTTGTCGAACAGTTTGGATCATTATTCATCCTTAAATAAATTTTTTTCTGAGCGATAATCAACCAACGGCTTAGATTCATCTTCCAAATTGTAATTAAAATCTCCATCAATCTCAACCAAACTATTAATTTCATTATATTCATCGTATTCAATGTAAACTAATTTACCCATAGAACAATTCGATAAATAGTCGTTAATGTCTATGTTTGTTGTAATCATGTAATACTTATTAATGACGAAAACAATTTCATAAGGTGAAGGCCACGCACACTGAGGCGGGGAGATGCGGCGCGCGCGCCGCAGCTCGCGTAATGTTACTAAATCTGACGATTTTGTGTAACTTATCGAGCGGCCCGAACGTCCGTATATAAGCTTTGCTTCAAAAGATTTACTCGCACTTTTTGCATCGTGTTCGAAGTGCAAGCTCATATTTATAGAAGTCTTATATTATTGGCCGTGCTAATCTTAAATCCTTAACAACATAGAGTGCAGTGTCCTTGAACAACAATTTGCAAGAGTGACGCCGTGCGTGATTCACTGCGAGGTGCACCTGAGCTGATCTAGACCGAGGAGTTCGCTAGGTTGGTAAAGTTTTAGTACCTTATCAAAATTATACAGTCCTCCCTTTATTGAGCTAGCGCTCAGTGACACCAGTCGATGAGAGAGCTTGACACATGTGTATACGTAATCGATAAATTGCTATTATATATTCTGATATTCCATATGGGTTAGATTTGAAGATTTTATTTCAGAGCATAACTACACTCTGCTCTGCTGAGAATTGGCATAGAAATTAACATCTGCGTGCATTATTGTCGCTGTGGTTATGCCATACTTTTTCTTGTGTAAAGAGGTACAGAAATAGAATATTAATAGAGTTAGGTGGCACAGGGACAGTTTTAATACGACGCTTTAACGATGCAAGGAATGTTTGTTCTTTCCCCTTATGGCCACATATACCGATGATCTGGATGAGAAGGTTCTTATCGATGTTCTCCTTCACGATCAGTACATGGTGAATATCATATATCATATATATTTAATTTAATATATTTTCTCTGAACTCTGCAGCCGGGTTGTCGTAAAAGGCTACAAAATAACCCTAGTTCAGTGGAAGAGCTCCAAGCCCGTCTGAATGTCAACCACTCCTGGTCTATAAATATGCCGCCATAATTACCTTGAGCTGTGTGGTATAGATGAACATATGCCAGTTCCCCTACGCAGACGGCAGCCTCTTAGCAGTCCTCCTGGCATCACAAACGTCCATAGACGACGGAACTGCCTGTCTGCTACTCCACAGCGATATAAAACATGAGCATAATGAAAAAATATCGGTTTAATAAGTACAGATATCGTGCGAATTGAAGCCAAGACCATGCTTCGACTAAAATTTTAAAACCACGTACTGTTTACGAAAAAGCCCAATCTCTTTTTATCAAGCTTTTATTAATTTAACCTGTATATACATAACTATAACGGAATTTACTTTAATTTATATACTCTATAACGGAATTTTCGGACTCGATTTTTACCCACTTTGAACGATCAAAAAATTCAAAACTTTGCACACTTGTCAAGACCTGATGATAATACGCAAATTTAATCATTTTTCCCATAGAACTTATCAGGATAATCAGGATTAACGCTTTCTTTTCCATCTGCCGGAAGATGGCGGATTGAGAATTGACAACAAATAATAGATTAAAAAAAAACTAAAATACACGCTTTTATAGTTAATCGAACTAAACAGTTAAAAATAAATTACAGTTAAAAAGCTTAAAAATATGCTTTTATAGTTTTAATCAAACTAAAAGGTAAAAAGTAATTCTCAACATAATAATAAAATTACTGACGAGAATATTATTGTCACTGTTCTAAAAGCGTGAGGTGACGATATTTTAAACTAACTTTGCATTTCGGAAAGAAACTAGTAAAAAATTATAACGATTGATATCGAGCACCCCACGCTTTTAGAACAGTGATATTAATTTTCTCGTCAGTAATTTTATTCTTATGTTAAGAATTATTGTATACTAATTATGTTAAATACTTCTGTTCGATCCTTGCATATAGGGTTGTTGAAATCTCGCCTCCTGATTTTTGTTATCTACCCTCACTTTCGGTGAGTTAAATGGAAAAAGCTAGGATGAGACGAAATTAGTATCGAGTAGTATCGTGTGAGCCTCTGAACGTGCGGGACGGTTCACGTTCGACCTCCCTGAAGACCAGTCTCTGTGCCGTGCGCAATTAGCTTCAGTTACTCCAAATTAACTCTCATTGACCGTGCCATAACATTGTGTTCAGTATCTAATTCAGTGACAATTAGCTAGTGCTGTGCAACAGTTCCTCGGCGAGTGGACCTGAACCGAACCAGGTAGGGGAGGAATCAAGGTCAGTGCGAATTTCCTTGCCCACTGCAAGACAGCGCATTTCTAACCACCGCTCCTCTCCCTCTCCCCTCTCATATAGGCCACTGCTCTTGGGCTATCCTACTCATCTATTGCACGATGCACTCTCAGTCCGTGACCAGCATCGTACAACTACAGATACTAATAAAATACTAATAGATACGAAATATTTCCGAATATTTTGTTGCTAAACAATTTATATTGAACTTCGAATTTCGAGAAATTCTTTATTAGAATTATCCGACGCGGATAGTTTATTCTTGCTCTTTCATATACAAGTTTTGGGATCTCGGTTTGCAATAATACATAATTTTTTCAATTTCATAGAAATTTAACGCTGCGACGAGGATTATTGAATCGTTTCAATAAATCATCGGACAAAATTTATTTATATATAAGCGTATTAAGTATTAGGGTGGGACCTTCACGGTTTTATTTTTGATGTGGGGTAGCTTAGGAAGTTTGATTCATATTTTCGTTGTAATTAGATTGTCTGAAAAAGATTTGCTTTAAGAAATATTATAGTTTGTATGGTTTTATTCCAAGTTGAAATTAAATTTAAAAACTATGTGAAATTGTTTAGTTAAAAGAATAAAAATATCTTCTATTTTACACGTTTTAATTTGGCCGGCTTTTATCTATGTACCACTACGAAAAGCACTATTCATCCAACTAAAATTCAAATTTAAATTCAAATATTCTTTATTTGCATAAACACGGTACACCTGCGATGTTGTACAAAAGTGGTGTCCTCGTGAGCCTCAATGGTGTACAAATATTGTTTTTATAGATATTTTTTAAATATGGTAAACAGCTATCCTTAGATTTTAAGTTAAATATAGCTCTTATTTATTCGCTTTTGACCTCTGAAATCCATTTCTTTATTGCTCGAGTTACCCCAAATATGACACCGGACCGAAGCAATGACGATACTAGACAGTGATAGGCAGCAAGAAGAGCGTTAGTGTTAAGTTCACTAGATAACTTAGCTAGAGCATATATTGAACTAATTATTCTTTTACAAAGTTGTTCAATGTGTGCTTTCAATTTACCTTACTTTCTATTGTTAAACCTAAAAAAAATGTACTTGTAACATTTTTAACATTTGTATTATTATGTTTAACAACTATATTATTATTATTTGTCCAAAATGTAATATACAAATTTTATTTAAGTTTATTTTCAAGTTATTTTCCTCTTGCCACAAAATAATCGATTTCAATGATTCATTTATGTAATTTTGATATTTTCTTTTATTCTCACATATTGTAATTATTGTGCTATCGTCTGCAAATAAGGTCACAGAGTCTTTAAATGATTTAGGTATGTCATTTATATATAATATAAAAATAAGGGGATCCAATACGCTTCCCTGTGGAACACCGTAATACGGTGTGCGCTCCTGGGATTTATAAGTTTCTTCTTTTTTCTTAACTATATTTATTTTACCTATTTATGTATGATGTTTTCTATTTATTAAACATGAATCTACAAAATTCAATACATTGCCTCTAAATCCATATAATTCCAATTTTTTTTTATATCTTCTCTAATTAGTTTTTCATATCTTGTTGGTTATTTTTTATACTTACTTTGATACTTATTTGATACTTAATTTTTATCTATGCAGGGACAGAGAAACAATGCTAAACTCTTCGGCCGGGGTCAGCCTGTCGTAAAAGGCGACAAAATAACCCACCGTAGCTATGTGGTAGGGCCTCAAACTCATCTGGATGGCGACCACCTTTGTTCTTAAGTATGCCGTTATAATAACCTTGTATTGTGTTCCGGCATTAGTGACCCAAGTTCCTGTACCCTTATGGGACAGCAGCGTGTTCGCGATGCCACTGACTTTGCAAACACCTATAGGCGACGGTAACAGCTAAATTCTAAGCGGGTCGTGAGCCTGTCTGCTGTCCTATAGCATTTAAAAAAAAGTAAACTAGCTTTGCTTTAATTGGTTTTTACAATTACTTATAATTAACTTCGCAAGCCCGAAAGTGTCTTCACGACACGCTATGAAACGCAGACCCACATAATACAAGTTCATTATATTTAAATTCATAACATACACTTGCAAGTTTTATTTCGGTGTAAAGTAATAAACTCTTCATGCATGTACATTAACCAAATTGTAGCAAACAAACATATCTAATAATTACGCCTCCAACTCGTTTCGTTGAATTATGCGACGGCGTAACTTTTTCAATCTGAACTTCAACAATTATATTTACTCCCCAAGTCTCAACATAACATTTCAATAAGCGATGTTGCGCGGTTTTAGCGTGTTTGTCATTCAATCAACACGAAACCACAATTTAGAGTTAAAACGACCTTATGTGTTAATACATTTCATTGCATCATTAAAGCATCCGTGTATCCGTGCAAGGGCGGAGAGAGAATGACCTCTGTTTCGCCTGTCGTAAAAGGCAACTAAACAACTCAAGCTAGGTGGTAGGGCTCCAAGCCCGTCTGGGTGGCAACTACCCCTGGTTTTTAAATATACCGCCGTAATAACTTTGGAAAAATTTGGGAGCCTGAAAGAAGTACTAACGAGTTCTATGACCACTGAAATAAAGAAAACCGTGCCAGATACTTGCTTCCTTCCCACCATTAGATATGCTTGCCAAACTTGGGATTTCACAAATAAAGTAAAAATCAAAATAAAATCTTACCAGAGAAGTATGGAGAGAGTAACATATTATGAATCTGGAAAATCCAAAAAATATCACATACCTCTATAACAGAAAAACCAAAGTGACAGATGCCCTTGCCTACGTAGTTAAGTGGTCATTTGCCTTAATGTCGGATATGTTGCCAAAATGAGTGACGATCGATGAACCTGCTGATTAACTGTTTAGTCCAGTTCAAGAGGCACAAGAAAGAGAGGCAGGCCAGCAACGCGGTGGAAAGATGACCTCTCAAAACAGTGGTAAATTCATGGGTACAGAAAGCGAGAGACAGAGAATGTTGGAATAAGCTGGACAAGGCCTTCACCCTCATCTGAAGGGTTCTTACATGCTTTGTATATTATTTATTTAAATAGTTGAAATAGTTATATCATTAATAAGTAATAAATTAATTATTATTATTGTTATTATTAATTTAATTACTTGATATTTGTATAATTGTTATCTTGTTATAATCAAATTATAATTGTAAATAACTAAATCACCAGAAATAAAAGGTTGTTTTATTTAATTTTTATTTATTTATTTTAATAACCTTGGCTTGGGTTTCGGCATAATTGACTAGGTTCCAGTACCACTACGCGGTTTTTATTATTTCTACACTACTATAAAGAAGAAAGATTGTTGTATATTTGTAACGAATAAACTAGAAAAATTACTTGACAGATTTCTAATATTTTTTCACCATTAGGATGCTACATTATCCTTGAGTAACATTGGGTAAATTTATTACTTGAAAAAAAATAAGGATCCTTACTAAAACTGCAATAAAAAAACTCCTTATGTCCGGCTCTCCTGCATAAAGATTCATATTTTTTTATTGTTGTGGGCCAGCAGACAGGCTGACGGTCCGCTTAGAATTTAGCAGTTACGTTGCCTGTGGGTGTTTGCAACGCCAGTGGCATCGTGAACACGTTGCTGTCCCATACGAGTACAGAACTTGGATCACTAATGCTGGAACACAAAACAAGGTAATTATGGTGGCTTGTTTTGTTGCCTTTTACGAAAGGCCGACCCCAGCTGCAGAGGTCAGTATTCTTTCTCCGCCCCTGCACGGATAAAAATCTATATTTGACCCAAAATATAATTAAATAAATATACGCCCTAGTGAAGTCGGGATGGACCACTATTTGGATTATTTTACAGTGTAAACTCTATATAACGACACTTAACGGACTGATCATTTTTTGGCGTTATAGAGAGTGGTCGTTAAATGGAGAGAAATAAAATATATTATGTTACTATTCTATTATGTAGGTATGTATTTATTAATATATAATACTATTCATACAAATAACAATACTTATTACGTATAGTCTTATATCTTCGTCTGTTGTTTTTTGCTTCTCCAATATTTTAATAATATTTTCTTATGTTTAATGTACTCATATCTTGAGATACTGCCGGATCAACTTAATTAAATAATTTTTTTGCTATGTGCTGCAAAGTGCTTGTTTGATGCTTGGTAGAGGGACAGGATCGATTGTTTCATCTTCTTCATCCACTTTTAATTCATCAGTGTTTCTCACGGAATCCAAAATTTCTTCTTCTACCAGTGAAGGTGTTTTAGCCAGGTTGTCGTCAAGTTTTATGTAGGTTTGTATATTTTTATTCAAATTATTTGGCACGTTGAACTGCTTAACTCACTCAGTTATTGGAAGATCTTCTTCACTTTCAAACTCTGGTTCTGTTGTCTATAATGCCGTATTGTTGTCCTTAAATAAAGTTGGATGTTATACGCTGTTGTTGTTCAGAAAATATTGTCAAATGTACATTGTTTTCTAAAATTACGCCTGTCTGTGGTATACAATGTTCATGAAGACTTGTATATTTTCATCGGAATGCAATAATCTCAGAAAATGATTCGGAGCGGTCAAAGTGCCGAATCACGATCAGTCGAAATCATAAAAATAACAAACAATAACCCTACCATGTTGAATGTTACATATATTTATCAAAATTAAGCCACCACTTTCAGAAGTCTTAATAATTGAGCAATGACAAATGCCCGGATTCAACGACACAAAAGAACTGTATGGGTTGATAAATACGATAAGGAATTGTTGGAAAACGCATTGAAAAGGCCTCGTACATCATTAATCTTTACATTACAAATTCATTCGGTAAGAACTCACTCACTTGTATTAAGCAGAATTATAAATGAAGTGTCACGAAACGCGCACAAAAAGTGTGGAAGGAAGGCGTTGAATAAGGCGCGGATGCGGTTTTAATTCGGAATGGCACCCCTGGGATGGGGATTACTCGGTAATGCCTATTTAACGTGAAAAAAAAAATCAGCTGAAGATCATTTAATCTGATTTTGATTATCATATATTATTTTTATTAGTCTTATAGTTGGAATTTTTTATACTAAAGTTAGTAAGTTAAGTAGTACTTTCAGGGTAAAATTCAAAGCATTAATTATTGTACGTATTAGGTGCGTTAATATGTAAAAACTAAGTTATGTGCCATATTAGTGGATGAAATTACTGTATATTTTACTGTTACAACAAAATAACTAATAAACTGTTTTTGTTGTAGATCCCAGTAAGGCCGAAGTTTAAGTAATCATCTTCAAGCACGTATACCGTGTTAATGACCCAGGCTAGTTAAAAGGTGTTCATTGTGAAACAGAATGTTCACTGTAAAACCTAACGTGGCTACTAGTAATTTAAATATGATGATTATCACCACCAAAAATATAGTCATGTATGTCATGGCAAACTAATTTTACCAATGGAATTATGCAACAATGAACGCTGGATGACTTGTTATATTTATTATTGGCTCTTGTATTATTTGGAATTAATAATGTATAATGACAATCATATAATTTAATGACTTCTCTTCTTGCTAGCTTTTTAGCTCTAGTCTAGCTTTTTTCTCTACCTATCTATAGCTATATCCTTCTTGTAACCGAAGATATACTGCAGAGTCCAAGATCACAAAGCAATATTGCATACACCAAGGATGTGGAATGAGCTTTCAGCTGTAGTTTTTCACCACTCTACAATATGGAGTATTTTAATAGAATCATAAAATTTCTACATATTCAGCAGGATGTTAGTAATGCATTGCAAACATTCATAGTCGACTGCAACTGTTTACTATTAAGTGGGTTGTCATCTTGTATACTTGTTACCTTAAAAGAAAAAAAATCAAGGTTTTGAGTACAATGAAATGAAATGAAAACTTATTGTATACAGAAACATTTTTACAAGGTACAAGTATTATAGTTAACATAAAATAAAATGTTTCTTAGGATTAAAGCGTACCGATGAATACGTCCTGTTCTCCGCACTAGGTCTCATAAGAGCCTGTGTGGCGGAGGGTAGTGGAGTTCGCTTCGGTCTTTAAAACAGTTAGAATAATGGGAAGTTTTCTTGTTTACAGGTAGTATAAAATATAAAACTATAACTATACCTTATACACTACCATTTTTGTGTGGGTGAGAATGTGTGTGCGTTCGTGTGTATTGTTGTGAGTGTGAGTATGTTTGTGGGTTTTGCGCATGTCTGTAGTAGCATTAATAATGAAAACTTGTAATGAGCCAGCTTATAAAGGTCGTAAGAGATTTTCAGATTCTGCAAACGTTATATTGCATAAAAACGATGTCACACAATTATTACTAAACTAACACAAATTTCTTCCTCAATAGAGTTATCGTCGTAAATTTAATGTATTATATTCCAAGATGATTTGGTATCCAGTCCCCCTCTAAGTGGACGGCACTGTCTTAGCAGTGCCTCTGGCTTCACATCTCAAGGCGACGATAACGGTTCACTATTGAGTGGGCCGTCAGCTTGTTTAGAAATAAAAAAAAGATGAAATATTTATATTTTGATATCAATAGACTATAAGATTGATCGTACCACGTGCATCCAAGCCTTCATTATTTTGAAGCGGTGGCACGCTGTCTACAGCGTGACAGGACAACATTTCTGATCTTTTTTTTTTCTTTTATTGTCCAAAGGTAAATTGGTTCTTTAGCTTCTTACTATATCCTATAATGGGATCGGTGACCGGAACTGCGCTTACTCTCTGCTTCTGATAACTTATAAGTGAAGTTATACATTTATCGCCTATTACAACAATTTAGGAACAAAAAGGGAAGTTAGAACCTTCTTATCATTGATAAGAACCACATTCATATAATTTGAGGAAGAAATAACAATAATACCAAAAATATATATAAATGGTTTTAAAAAATATTCTTTGAGTTAAACTTTTAATAGCTAGATAACGACACGAAAAGTCTAAGTCTAAAGAGTGTTAAAATGCAGTGGCTACTAAGAAAATCTTATCGTTTGCTCAATAGTCACTGCATAACAACACAATATAACTGTTCATATATAAATAATTTAATCTCAAAAAACAAAATAATTTAGAAGTCCTATCTTAATTCTATTAAACTCCATTTTAGATATTACAAATCGATATTGAAACACGAGCTTTACGAAGGGGCCTTAATACCGTCTTTCCGTTTATCTGCATACAATCGCCCGGGTTGTGAGTGGCTGTCACTGGCTAGAACACAAAAGAACCGGGACACGCCAAGACGCTCTTTTTGCGATCCAATCACATTTTAGTATTGAATATTTGATATATATTTTGTTATATAGGTAGTTTATCTTAGTTTAAAGGACAAACTGTTTCAAGTTGTTCCAAGTTTGAAATTTTAAAATAGCACCGATTGTTATGGCTGATTAGTTTTCATGCAAATTTCATGATGTATTTGTAATTTTAAAATACGGCTAGCTGATTAGTTTGTTCTTATTTTGTGCGCAGTATAATTATTTGCATGAAATCTGAAAATAAAGTGAAAGAGCTTTAGTAGTTGTCTATACTGAGTAATAAAGAATGATTTCATTTGAGTTTACTCTGGCCTAGGAGTTATATGAATAGACTAGCTGTGCCCGCGACTCCGTCCGCGTAGAATAGTGAATTTGGGCAGCATTTTTTTGGATATATCTTATGGTTTGTTTTGGATTACAAACCCTATAAACCCTAAAATATAAATTAATGAAATATACAAATTGCGTTCGAACCTGCAAGTCCAGCCTCAGTGGAACCCTATTTTATATGATTAATGATATAAATCCGAGGTCAACTTAAATTGGATTAAAAAAATCCGAAACTGACCACTTTTAACTAAAACCATTTTTTTTTTCTAAAATAAAAGTAGCCTAAGTTACTCCATGTTACATCAGCTATCTGCTAGTGAAAGTCCCGTTAAAATCAGTCCAGCAATTTCAGAAATTAGCCGGAACAAACACACAAAAATTGAAAAAAATTTGTTTTGGTTATGTACCGTGTATACATCCAACTGCACTTAGTAAAAACCGGTTATTTTAATATTACAAACAGACCCTCCAATTTTATTTATTTGTATAGATATGTAGATATATATTAGATATATATAGATATATATTATTGTAAACTTTCATTAAAATCCATTCAGTAGTTTTTGCGTGAAAGAGTAACAAACCTACACTCTTACAAACTTTCGCTTTTATAATATTAGTAGAATGTGTTATTCTGATGTATAAGCTATATTATTGTAAAGTTTCATCAAAATCCATTCAGTAGTTTTTGCGTGAAAGAGTAACAAACCTACACTCTTACAAACTTTCGCGTTTATAATATTAGTAGGATTACGACAACTTATTAATTCTGTATTTTGCGTGAGAAATATAAATAGCGTGTCGTATACATACGATCATTTTCTAGACGCTGATCTCTAGATTCCAAATTTTCTTGAATCTTATCGGCGCGCTTTATATACCCGCGCAGGCGAGTAGAACCTACATGTCCAGCCTAAGCTGAACCCTATTTAATATGATTGATGACAGAAATCTGAGGTAAATTTAAATTGGAATATGAAATTTCCGAAACTTATCATTTTTAACAAAAACTATTTTTTTTTTCTAAAACAAAAATAGCCTAAGTTACTCCTTGATAAATCAGCTATCTGTCAGTGAAAGTCCCATCAATATTGGTGCAGCCATTTCAGAGATTAGCCGGAACAAACAGACAGACAGACAGACAAACAGACAGACAGACAGACCGACAGACAGACAGACCGACAGACAGACAGACCGACAGACAGACAGACCGACAGACCGACAGACAGACAGACAGACAAAAATTGTAAAAAAAGGTTGTTTTGGTATATGTAGCGTGTATACGTCCGTATGCACTTAGTAAAAAGCGGTTATTTTAATATTACAAACAGACCCTCCAATTTTATTTATTTGTATGTATAGATAAGATATGGTTTACCTTGTATGTTTTAGGATATAATATGTAAATTTGTATGTGATTGTAGTTTATTATTTGTTAAAATTTGGATACTCGTAAGTAATATAACCATTATGAAATTCTACTTTGGACGCAAATTTAAATGTAAAGAAATTCAGTACAATGTAAACAATATTTCAGATACTAAGGCCGACTTGCACAACCAATCACTAAACCAATTTAGCGCTAAACTTATTTAAATCGTCATTCTGTCCCTGTCAAATGTTGTCAATGTGACAGAGACAGAATGACGATTTAAATAAGTTTAGCGCTAAATCAGTTTAGTGATTGGTTGTGCAAGTCGGTCTAAGAGTATTTATTTTAATTTTTTAGTCTAGATAGACTATGAATGTACGATAAATTATGTGAAATTAGACTTGACATCTGACATGAAATGTTGTCTACCATATCTATCTTTGGAACTAATATTTTATAAATCGATTTACGTACATATGTTTAATTGATACGAGAGTCAATTAAGACACTTATACAGAGCGCAATTACTTAGTAAGCGATTAACACGCTATGAAAAATTCCACCACTAAATAATAATTTTCACTAAATAAATCTATTCTAATATCAGCGACCCGTCCAGCTTTCGCACGGGAAATATCACATATTATGCCTACATGTTGATATTGCTGTAGAACAGCAGATATTTTATCCATGGAGAGAGGGAGAAAGAACACTTACCTCTGCGGCCGGTGTCGGCCTGTCGTAAAAGGCGACAAAACAACCCACCCTAGCTACGTGGTAGGGCCCCAAGCCCGTCTGGATGGCGACCACCTTTGGTTTTAAGTATACCGCCATAATAACCTTGAGTTGTGTTCCGGCATTAGTGACCCAAGTTCCTGTATCCTTATGCGACAGCAGTGTGTTTGTGAAGCCACTGGCGTTGCAAATACCCATAGTGTGACTGCTAAATGCTAAGCGGGCCGTAGGTCTGTCTGCTGTCCTACAGCATTAAAAAAAAAGATAGGCTGATGTTCACTTAATAGTAAGCAGTTACCGTCATCTAAGTATATTTGCAATGCCAGGGGACCCGCTAACACGCTGCCGTCCGCGTAGGAGAACTGAAACATGGATCACTTGTGCCGAAACACATCAAAAAATTATTATGACGGATATGGCATGACACATTTAGTGACCAGGGGTGGTAGGTTCATCGTAAACAAACAGACAGACGCGGTGAACTTTATTTTATAATATCTAGTAATTATAATAATAACGTGATCAGTTAATGACTATGCCGTTTACTAAGAAACACAGAAAACATCTAACGATACACAAAAATAAAAAGTTAATTATGCATGTCAAAGAAGCTAACACTGAAATAACAAGCTAATTTCTATTCGGAACTAACGAGAGCCAGACAGACAAAAATAAAACATGGGGGTACATGAAATAAAGCTATCCGAGCTATGGAACCGTCCTTTGATTCATTACGGTTTTCGATTAGGTGGCGTTAGTTTTGTTCGAAAAATGTATGCGGGGTTTTAAAATATATATTTGTTCACTCTGAGGATAGAGAGAGAGATGAATGGTTAGTCATGACTAGAGACGTGTTTCATTATAAGGCAATATAAAGATTGGACATGAATGATATTGTAGTTTTATATTAATGTGAAACACCTATACGACAAAGAAAACAAAATTACACAGAGTATCGAGTGATACAAATCAAGTTATATTTTTAAAATTAGAGTGTGCATTTATGTGTGTATTAAGCCTGTAATAATGTCATTTTTAAAATATTATTTATTACTACGAAGCTATTAGTATATTATTAGTGTTAGTAAAATTCATTGACATTAGAAAATCATTACATTTTATATCCAGTCAATCTATGTACGATAAATAATGTAAATAACATATTTGAGGGTAAATGATTAATGTTATATTAAATTCATTCTATATGTATTGTTGTGTGTTTAAAATAAAAGTTATATTCAGGTTACATTCTAAATAAATTCATCAATACACAGTAGTGTACACAATATCAAGTGACCGGATTAGATGCATTATTAATACCGTTAATAATACCGTTTCGCGGCCCAATATCGATCCTCCCTAAATAACTTCTCAAGAAGGGCTTTCTTATCAGAGATAACGTTAATATATAATAATTCGAGTAAGTTATAAGTCCCGTCTCTAGAAATAGCCGTATTTTTCGTCTAGAAAAAAATTATCGTTAAGGTTTTTAATAAGTACGATTTCAAAAATCTTCTTCAATTACAAATTTATACACGTAAATGGATCTAAAAATATTGTAAAAGTAAAATACTAACAAGCTAAGATTAGCACTAAAATAAAATTGTGTACAGGTCTTATTAAATAAACAGCGAGTAACTGATAAAGTTTATACAAGTTTATCAGTTACTAGTTGTAAAATAAATTCTTGTATTCTTGTACGTCCGATTGCGAATGTCGTATCGTCCCCCGCTAAGTCAAGGCGGCTGCATAAGCCGCAGCTGACAACTCAGTCAGTCCCTTTCCAATTTACGTTCGAATAAATGGAAACGCTGGAATCGCATAAATGAAAACAGTGGAACAAATTGATTTCTCACTCAAACAGAACCATTCCCTATAACCTATTACATTTCAACTACAGAATATTTTTGTATTTTTATTTCTACTATATAAACTATGCTTAAATTGAGTCTTTGGAAGTGATTTCTTATGTATTTTATTTCTAAATTGGTGACCGACTCAATGATCTTATGTTAAATATACTTATCAATATAGACAGACTCATTGATTTAGAAAATATATTAATGGTGAACCATGAAAACTAAAAACATATCCATATACGAGTACTTGAGCTTTTTGACGGACATAAATATTAATTACGTTATAAAATATTGGGTCTTTCGAAGTAGACCACGCATAATCGCCTGAAACAACCATGTCGTCGACTCATTTTGTGATAATACTTCGGTTTTTAGCCGTTATATAATATATTAGATGAAAAATTTATACTATAGAGTTGTGGTCAAAATATTACTGAGTTTTGATCACAGTGCGAAATGCGCGCTATTGTCAGGGGAAGGAGGAGTCTTAGCAATTTGTAGAACCGTATAAAGAATATAGATGTGACTAAATTTTTCAGATATTAGTAGGTATGGCTTCTGCATAACTTCGAAAGAAAAAATAAACATGAAAAGAGAGTGAGCCATTTAGCCATAAGTTATAAGATAGTTCAACTAAGTCGAAAGTCATCATCATCATCATCTAAGCGTACTATCCCGGTTGAAACCTAAACTTCCGTTTCGGTGGCCGGGGTCCGCTTTCTGACTCTTTCTACTCCACTTCGCACGGTCTTCAGCATCCCTGATAGTGAGCCCATTGGCATGCATATCACCCTTTACGACGTCAAGCCAGCACTTTTTGGGTCTACTCCTCCTGCCGGGGCCCGGCGGAGGCGGCATGGCCAGACATTTGTTTCCCATGTAATCATCCGTTGCCGTAAGACGTGGCCGTACCAACGGAACCGACACTCCTGCAATTTATCCGCAATGTCACGGATATGAAGACTGCCGCGAATGCGGGAGTTCCTAACGCGGTCCTTCCGCGTCACTCCATACATCCACTGCAGCATATTCATCTCCGTAACACGCAGTTCCTGCTTGTGTCACTCTAACACTTCAACTAAGAGCTTCAACTAAGCCAGAAGTAAACGGTTAAAAAATAATAATACTTTAAATAACTTAATTTAATTATTTTAAAAGAAATCATGGATGTAACATATTTTTGTTTGCAAACCAAACATTGATTTGAGCAACTCCGTATGAAGTATACAGATAAGCGCATGAAGTGAGGTTTGTCCACTTGTCGCAGGCGTTTAGCCCCTAAACGAGTATCTATCAAAAGCAGACTTAATCGAATTACATGGAAGAGCAGTTATCGTATATCGAAGGGAGCGTGTCGTGAAAAGTTGTTACTGACAGTAACTGGGGAGATCTTATGTATGCCACATATTTGTTGTTTTGAGCATTTACATTATTTAAAGTTGATAAAAAAAATATTATTATATTATTTTAATATACTACCTAGTCAGGTCATAAATTCTGTCACATGTTTAATGTAAAATAATTGTAACAAGTTTATTAATTATGTAACCATTCATATACCAAAATGAACTTAACAAAACATAGATTCTTATGACATTAAAGTTTATTCAAAATGACCTCCGTGATTTTGAATACAAGCCTTCAATCTGCGCGGCCAGTTGTCTATCGCAGCACGAACGAGGTCCATGTCAATATCGGCGGCTGCCTTAATCAAGGATGTCTTGAGTGACTCCAAATTGGGATGAGGCTTTTAGCACGCCTTTTCCTCCAAGTGTTGCCATATCTTGTAATCTAACGGATTCAAATCTGGACTGGAGGAGGGCCAGTCTTCGTGCCGGATGAAGTCGATTTCACGCGCCGCCAGCCAGTCTTGTGTGCTCTTCGCTCTATGAGCTGGCGCCGAATCTTGTTGGAATACCCAGTGCCTGTTATTGAACATGGTATGAGAAACAGGTTCCACAAGGTTCGTCAGGACTGTATTTTGATACACAACAGCATTCGTTTTTACACCTTTCTCACAAAAATGTACCTCTGTTAAGCCCCAATAAGAAACTCCCAACCATACCATGAGTGAGGATGGAAAATGACCTCGTTGGACACGCGGAATACGGTTGCTCGCTTCTTCACTACTGTGTGCGTACACCTTATCATTTTGTTTGTTGTAGCTCTCTTCTACGGTAAACATTTTTTCACCCGAAAAAAGAATTTCCCGATATTTTTTTCCCGCGTACCGCTTCAACAAAGCGCGGCATCTCTTCAGTCTCAGGTCCATTAGACGAGCTTTCAAACGATGTCCTGTTTTTCTTCGATATGCCCGAAGCCCTAAGTCTTCATTTAACACCCTTTTCACCGTGGTTCTGCTTAACCCCATCTGAAGGGCCAACAGTTTCTGCTTACGTTTGGGATTTCTTTGAATTCGTGCCTTCACAGCTTTTATCACTGCTGGAGTCCTAACAGACCGAGGGCGACCACTTCTTGACCTGTCATCTACACTAGAGTCTTCATTGTATCGTTTGATGGTACGATAAACGAATCTTTTGGTAATATTCAAATTTTTCAGTATGTTAAAAATTTGAATTGGCGCGTAACCGCAACGATGCAACGCAATAACTGCAACACGGTCTTCTTTAAGCGTCCACTCCATATTTAAAAATGAGTAAAATTCTAAAAGTTATACATTTTTATTTTCATGAACAATTCGAAATTCTAATTCAATAAACTTTTTTGTGGCCAGCATTCTAAAAGAAAAGTTTTTACTGTGTGACAATACTTATGACCTGACTAGGTATTTTTTATATGTTTTTCTTCTTCAGCTTTATAGAGTGTGTTTGTAGAATTATGAAGCCATAACTTTAAAAAGTTCATCGAAAATATTTTTATAGCAATCTCGATATCTCATTAAGATAAACTGACTACAGAAATGAATAATTTCAAAAAATCAAGTTAAAGTTGATTCTGAGTAAAATAAATTATCTGAGCAAAGTTTTAAAGGAAGCCAATTATGTAATAACAAGTTCTAAGAAAAAATACTTTAATATAATAAGTCTTAAATATTTACGTCTGATTTTTCCAGCAAAATTCCTTACCTACCTTTTTCTCCGTGCAAGGGCACAGTAAGAATATTGATCTCTGCGGCCCATAAAATGCGACAATAGAACTCTAGTTACGTGGTATGGTTCCAAGCCCATCTGAATGGCAACCACCTCTAGTCTCTAAGTATATCGCCATAATTTCATCCAATTCAATTCAATCCGGACGGCAGCATGTTAGCGATTCACTCAAAATCACATAATCCTTCTATCTATCAGACCTTCCGTTAGTTGATAATGGCTTTTCATATAGCGTGGTTAAGTCCAGCGCCAGACCATCATTTGTATCGGGGCGGGTTCTTTATGATGGGCACGTTGCAGTATCTTCCGAAGCAACTATGCCTCAAGAGAACTTATATGAGAGTAACGAGATGCCGGTTCAACTATGAGGTCAGGATAGATTTCAATTATATTGAGACCCGCACTGAGGCGTGCGAAATTTCCATTCCAAAGTTAACACCTAATCGCGCAGCTCCGCTCGCTTTGCCTTGATCGCTATGATATTCCTGCAAACCTTTGGCATTCTGATATATAACTTTTAATTTAGTTTTATTTTACTTTGTTTCTTGATTATATTTTAATCTTTTCGGCATTTTGTCCGTTCTATCCGTGCAGGGACGGAGAAAGAATAGGTACTGACTTCTGCGGCCGGGGTCGGCCTGTCGTAAAAGACGACAAAACAACCCTAGGGGCCCTACATGGTAGGGCCCCAAGTCTAGGTGGTGACCACCTTTGGTCTTAAGTATGTTGCCATAATAACCTTGTGTTGTGTTCCGGCATTAGTGATCCAAGTTTCTGTACCGTTATGGGACAGCAGCATCTGCTGTCCTATAGCTATAAAAAATATTTATAATCTTGGAATCTTCTTCTTTCTTCTGCCTTTATCCCACATTATATGGGGTCAGCACAACATGTTACATGTTGTATAATAGTTGTGGCTTTTACAAACGGCCTCCTGCCTGTCTTTAACCCCTTTTTGGGGTTAATAATTGAAAACTCTTTGAATGTGGATCTGAAAACCTCCATGCCTGTGTTCGACATCTTATTCTCGCCTTTTATAGTAGGGATTTTTAACTTCTCACGATACATCGTTGTGCATTCTCCATGCAGTGGAATTTAGTAAGTATTATTTCCAGACGGTATTTTAAAGACATGTGGATAACCCTAGCTGATGTCACGCACGACTTGACAGTAGGCAACGAGGCGTCGTCAAATGCTTAATTGAATTTTCAGCCACGTTGTTGTGGGCCTGTCAAGAAGATTTACTTTTGGATTTTCTGGATGATTGTACACTATATTGGGGTCTGATGTAATTATTTTTTATTTATTAAATAACTAGTGAATATAATTGTGGGGCGATACCGTGAAAGGTTTAGTATTTAAATTATAAAATTAAATTTAAAGTAATTCTACTAAAAAACACGAACACTTTCTTCTTCTTGCCCTTATCCCACATTATATGGGGTCGACATAATATGTTCTCTCCTTCCACTATCCACTGTTAGCAGTTATCTCAACATTTACACTGTTTTTCATGTATCATCTTTTACGCAATCCATCTTTTCTTTGGTCTACCTCTGGTCCTGTATCCATCCATTCTTATTTCTATAATTTTCCTTGTGATATGGCATTCTTCCCTTCGCATTACATGACCAAACTGCGCTAGTCTGTTACTCTTAAGTTAAAAAAACACAAATACATCATACTAATAAATGTGAAAGTAAGTTTGTTTGTTACGCTTTCACGCGAAACTACTTAACGGATCATCATGAAACTTTGTACACATATTCTTGGAGGTATTAGAAGTAACATAGGATACTTTTTATTGAAAAACATTTTTTACGAAAATGTTATTTTTATCCGTGCAGGGGCGGAGAAAGAATACTAACCTCTGTGGCCGGGGTCAGCCTGTGGTAAAAGGCGACAAAACAACCCACCCTAGCTACGTGGTAGGGCCTCAAGCCCGTCTGGATGGCGACCACCTTTGGTCTTAAGTATGCCGCCATAATAACCTTGTGTTGTGTTCCGGCTTTAGTGACCCAAGTTCCTGTACCTTTATGGGACAGCAGCGTGTTCGCGATGCCACTGGCGTTGCATACACCTATAGGCGACGGTAACTGCTAAATCCTAAACGGGCCGTCAGCCTGTCT
Source organism: Malacosoma neustria (assembly GCA_963693495.1). Classification (NCBI taxonomy): domain Eukaryota; kingdom Metazoa; phylum Arthropoda; class Insecta; order Lepidoptera; family Lasiocampidae; genus Malacosoma; species Malacosoma neustria. Next base: position 8,391,469 of record OY856386.1, read on the forward strand.
GCTGTCCTACAGCAATAAAAAAAATATCCCTTTTTCATTTTTATTCGATTTAATTTTGCCTGTTAATCGCCCAGCGGAGCGGGCATGATCAGCTTGTTCTTATATAATATGCAAAAACGGACATTCGTGAAGCGTGTATTCAATTGTTATTTTTAAATATTTTATTGTTGTATCTAGCTGGCCATGAAAATTATGTTTCTAATGTAAAGGAAGGACTTCTCATGCAATGACACAAAACTTTTATCACTCACATAAGTGCTTCGATTTAAATAGTAATATCTATATATAAGGTACGTGATGACCAAGAAGTTATCACACTCGGTTACCAATCTAGCTGGTCATGGTTTGAAACCCTTCTTGACATTTTACGTTTACTCTTTAAAACTAAATTAATGCTTTATAATGCATTAGGTGAATCCTATATCCAGTATGGATTAACGAGTTATGGTTGCACCTTTAAGTTTTACATAAATAGACAGCATATAAATAAAATAAAAAAATGGTTTCCCTAAATATCAAAAATAATTTGTTGATGATGAATGTGGTCTTTTTAAATACTGCAATGTTTTACCCATAGAAATCCAATGTAAAAATGATACTCAAGTAAGACTTTTTTTAATATAAATACAAACTAAAATGAAGCACGTTGTTTATATTCGGGCCGCTGCTGCTCAAAACCGGTATGCTACTAGTGGCGGGAAGAATATATATGGCAAGCGCATAACATTAACTACCTACTTAGTTCCAAGAATATTAAACGATTTACCAAGAAATATATGAGATAATATAACCCAAAATATATATTAAAGGCTCACTTAAAAATACTTTTTAGAGAATTTTTAACCTAAACTTCCTATTTTTAAACGTGCGTAGACTTAAGTTTCGATGGTATTATACAAACATTAGTGGTTTTTTGTGCTGTTATTTTTAATGAGCCAATGTGAAACTGTAAATTTTATAAATAAATTTAAAAAAACATTTTGGTTAAAAGTTAAAGTATAATATTATTTTAATTAAATATCGGTGGTAATCATAAACGCCTTTTCAAAGCCAATCCACCGGGGTCAATTTACGATATTTTTACCCTACTGTATATTAATTACCCTTACTACGAATACCCTGAGAGTGGATAGATAGATAGATAACACTTTATTGTAAACCAAATAACTTACAAAAACAATGAAACTTATTTACACAATCAATATGTACTTGAGTTACAATGGGCGGCCTTATCGCTATAGAGCGATGTCTTCCAGGCAACCTGGACTATAGAACATTATTGGTGTTATATTGATGTGGAAGGGAGGTATGACAATAAATAATAATTATATTTTATTTATATAAATTTGATATTTGTTAAATGGAAAACTATTGTATTAGACTGTCTGTGACTCTTATAATCGACAATCTAAACTCCGTATCTTTCATGTATGCATTCTATATCTTTTGTTAGTTAGTTTTTTTAAATTTATTGACTGCTCCTGACATTTTATGATTTAGGACTATGATCTACATATTTTTGTGTTGTTATTATATCATAAAACAATAGTAATATATGCTTTAATATTCATATTAATATTATTTCATATTATTTCGTTAAATGTCGTGCTGGAGGCGTATGTTACTGATTCTTTCGCAGCTTTGTGTCAAAACACGCCTCTCGACTATGTGTCAGCAGAGAATACTGTATTATTTCGGCCATATAGTAAGGAATTAAATAATTGCCTAGAAAAGCTGATCGTAGTTTGAAACACAGAGGGTAAACAAGCCCGCGAACGGCTTCCAACCAGATGGTACGATTAAATAAAGGCCCTAACCTCGCCCAAATTTTGCTCGCTCGTCAAAGGCGCAACGGATAAGCGCCGATGGAGGTAGATTATTAAAAAAAAGTGCACCATAGTACCGATGTCCACATCCAGTGATGACCACGATCCTCAGCCACGAGGGAACGACTGCAAAGAGAGAAAGAGTTATTTGTACCTGCTGATGTAGGTCGTATTTAGTACTTCGCTAATTCATCATGATTTATAAGATACGAATATATATAAATCTCTGTCTCTGTCTTTAATAAACATTTTCTTTCTTTCTTTCAATGAAAATAAATAAGTACAAATTATACGAAGGGGAAGTGGCTGGTTGCGTTTGAACGATTAATCGCGGTTAAACGGCGTTTATCGCGGGTGAACGTAGGAGCGACCCCTCGCAATTACTCAACACTAACAGGTAATATGTTTAAACTATGGTTAGAATTAATTTGAATTGTAAGTTTTACCTAATAATATGAACGGTATGTTAGTACTTATGTATGTGGTTATTTAGGATTATACTGTTCTCCGTGCTAGGGTAAAAATACTAACCCCTGCAGCTGGCGTTGGCCTGTCGTAAAAGGCGATAAAATCACCCTAGCTACGTGGTAAGGTTCCAAGCAACCACCCTTGGTCTATAAGTATGCCGCCGTAATAAAATTGTATTGAATTTCTACATGACTTGTGACCCAGGTTCTCTATAAGACAATAACGTGCTGGCGTCCTATGTCCTAGCGTCGCAAACATATATTGGCGACGGTAACTGTATTAAGGGGGCCGCCAGCCTTTCTGCTGGGTCTTAACAATAAAACTATGAACATATTTAAATATGATCTAATTTTGTAAATCAACATTAAAGTTGTAATAATTATACTTACATTCCAAACTAACTCTTCTGAGCCCGGATTCAACTCTTCTCCTTTGTCTCTCTTTCTTCTCAAGGTTAATTTGAAATTGAATCAATAAAAACTTTTATATTTTAAACTATCTCTTAAATTGGTAACATTTATTCCAATTCAATAATTGTTAAAACTTCTTCTTCCTGCCGTTATCTCAAATTGGAGTCGGTTCGACGTTTCCATTCTCTTCTGCCGATATCTCAATATTCTTCTTTTACGTAATCCATCTAAACACACCAAAAAAGTCTAAGCAACATGTACTAATTTAAATTTTAGGATGGTTTTTCACATTATAACGTTGTATTTTATTGTTAAAATAATATTTTTAGGATCCTATGATGTAAAAATAACAGCTGTTGTCTTTATTATTTCTTTTAATAACAGAGATTAACAATATTAGAATATACTGTAGAAACTAAGGTACATAAGCAACTAAACATTTTTTTACTTCATAAATGAAATTTCTAAAGAAAATGCATTTATTGTGAAAGATTAAGATAATTTAATACAAAGTATGGCCTCCTCTGCTATTCAGAACTTGTCGGCAACGATTATTCCTTGAATTAATGAGACTGTTTATGTCATCTTGCGGTATTCGCTCCCAATGGAATTGTAGCAAATTCTTCAGCTGTTAGGTTGTTGTCACTCCGTCCAAGTCCTTCAAAACACGTCTATGGAGTATGTCCCATGCGTGCTCGATGGGGTTGAGGTCTGGCGATTGTGCAGGCTAGGGCAATACCCGGATCTTCTCCGTTGCCAAGTATTGACTAGTTCGCAAACTGTATGTGAACGCGCATTGTCATGCATTAACGTAAAATCGGAGCCAAAGATTTGTGCAAATGGGTGGACATAAGGTCTGAGAATATCTTCAACGTAATTTTCAGCGTTCATGTTTCCATTTACAAAAACGAGCTCAGTTCGCCTGTTCTTCATAATACTCGCCCATACCATAACTGTTGAGCCGCTGTATGGATGAACTTCCTGAATGCACCTGAGCCTTTCAGTATTTCCGGGCCGACGGTACACTCGCACCCTTCTTGTATCAGGCCTAAACCCGAATCGCGACTCATCGGAAAACATAATTTTATCCCATTGTTCCTGGGTCCATGTTCTGCGTTCTCTACAACATTCATTTCGACGAGCGCGATTCCCGTGACGTATCGGTGGGCACCTAATTGGGCGTCGAGCTCATAGGCCGTACTCATGCAGTCAATTTCGCACAGTTTGGGGACTTACATCAACACCACTTGAATTTTGTAGCTGCAAACTTATCTCTCGAGCGGTTAACATCGGCTGGCGTCTTGCAGTCAGTTGTATGTACCGGTCTTGCCGAGTGGTTGTACTCCTTTTACGGCCTGGATGCTGTTCAGTGGGTTCCCTTGTATTATTGTAGCGCTGCCAAAGACGACAAATAACACTTCTATGAATGCCAAAATGCCGAGATACCCGAGATTGATTACTTCCCGCTTGCAACATCCCTACAGCTCTTTGCATTTCATTTGCCGTCGAATGACGTCGCTTCAAGACGTAAAGAATACCTTACAATTCAATTTTGTCGCTAACCTTATTTAAATGGTTGGTAAAATTATAAAATCAAGACTAAACGTAGCAATAAAAACGCACTTAAATTCAAACAAATTCCCTTTCATTTAATTTTATGAAAAAAACAAAACATAATCGTTTTTTTTACAACCAGCCAGTATGTCATCAATAACAAAAAAGTTTACATACCTACGCACTTTGAGTGAGTAAAGACTAAGAAATTAATTAGTATAAATGGTAAATTTGTAATATCATGCATGTTGCTTAGACTTTTTTGATGTGTTAATTTTTCTCATCCCCCCTTCTTCTCTTTTCTTCCACTTGATTTCATAGTACTTTTTTGTCACATGATATTCTTCCCTATTGCTATATGTTGATATCATGCAATTGTAAAATATTTTTGGCGACCAGTTTAGTTTTTTTTTTTGTAAAATAAGTAGATTTTTCTACTTCTTTCTTTATTGCAAATTTATCTGCAATGTCACATGGAGTAGTAAAATATTAACGAATTTTTTTCATGTATTTTTTATTTGTATTAATCGAAGTAATCACCCATGCAATTAATGCATCTTTGCCAACGCAATGGCAGTTTATTGATGCCCTTATTAAAGAAATCAGCTGGACGGGAGGCAACAATATCTTCAAAGGCATTTTGTAATGCCTCTCGGGTATTGAATTTATTTCCCGCCAAGAAGTTATCCAAATTCTGGAAAAAGTAGTAGTCTGTAGGCACAAGGTCTGGTGAGTAGGGCGGATGACGGAGAACTTCCAACTCCAGTTCTTGAACTTGGAGACCGTCTGCTGTGCAGTATGAGGTCACGCGTTGTCGTGCAAGAGCAGCGGAGACGAGCGATAGACCAATGCTGGTTGGAGATGTGCCAGCTTCTCCATCATTGTGTTCAGTTCTTCACAGTACAAATCTGCAGTAATGCTCACCTCGTTTGGTAAGAAGCTGTGATGAATCACACTGGCGCTAGACCACCAAACAGTGACCATCACATCATCATAGGGGTAAGTTTTCATTTAGGGCATTGTTTAGGTGCTGAACCAGGATCCAACCAACTTGATGAGCGCTTGCAGTTATCAAACAGAATCCATTTTTCATCGCAGGTAACATTACGGTTCAAAATTTCTTCCTTTGTGTGACTGTTGAGCAGTGCAAGGCACGTCTCGACGCGTACTTCGCGCTGGCGATCATTGTATTCGTGGGGCACCCATTTGTCAAGCTTTTTACCTTGCCAATTTGACGCAAATGGACCAATATTGTTTTGACGCTAACGTCGAAAGCTGCTGCTAATTCAGCCGTAGATTGTGTATCATTAGCTTCCACAATCGTCTTTAATTCGTCATTGTCGACCAGTCTTCGGACGACCGCGAGGTTCATCTTTCAGGTCGAAATTCCCAGAACGGAAGCGAGCAAACCAATAACAGTTGCGTTGGTTTGTATTGTTAGCTCCGTAAACGTCTTTGATGTTGCGTACTGCTGCGTTGCTGCCACGACGGTACTCATATTCCATAATTACTCGAATTTGTAACGTATCCATGATAATATAATATATGTAGTACCGTCACTGATGATATTGATTTTACAATAATACAACATTTTAATAGGAGGGCAATAGGAGGAATAGCCCAATTAATATTTACGATTAATCGAGATTGTTTCCTTTTACTCTATTTCACTATATTTCTGGATCGCTCTTATTCTCAAAGCCTGTTTGAAGGGATCGTAATTTTACGATCGCCGATTACGTTTCTTAGGTCAAGTACATTTGTTACAGGGATTTTCTTATGTGTTATTATGAGCTAACTTGATTTCGGATGCCTTCTCGACTGTTGTAATCTTTACCTAATCCCTCCAGATCTAGTCTAAGTTAATCTAGCCAGTGTAAGTATTATAATTCCAATTTACTTTAAAAAACTTATATCTATCTCTTTTTTGGACAAGTCTTGTATTATTTTCCAATTTTTTCGAATTGGTTATGGAATATTTGTTTCTTGTTCTTTTCGGTTTTTACATTTAAAAATAATATTTGATATTATAAGTGATTTCATCGTAATATATTTTTCTGTAATATACGAGTAGATTAATCATTATATTATAGTATGTCTTTTTATTTTTAATATAAAGGAACTTGTACTATGTTTTGAAATAAGCAATGATGCATAAAATACCGATTTAATCGATGCATCTATTCAATACATTGTGATGTGTGTGTGTCTGTGTGTGTGTATGTCGCGACTACCTTTGGTATTAGTGACCCAAGTTACTGTATTCTTAAGGGGCAGCAACGTGTTCGCGATGCCACTGGCGTTGTAAACACCCATAGGCGACGGTAACTGCTAAATTCTAAGCGGGCCGTGAGCCTCTCTGCTGTCCTACATCAATAAAAAAATAGAGGAGAGCAGCTTAAAAGTAGGCGACAAACTATTATGCACTGGTATTATGCAACTGTTTCACGCTGTAGTAATTGATGATTATGTCACGTATTTTGGCATGCTAAAATAGCCGACAACTGAAATGTTTCGTTCTGTTATAAATATTATTTTTGAAAGAGATGTATATAATTTTTTTTGTAAGATTACTATATGAAGAAATAATAATTTGATAAATACAAAGTTACAAGATCACCAATAATGCTACAGAAATAATAGGACAGATTATAATTCTCTCGATCACTAACTTAACTATGGACAATGTAGACCCATTTCTTTAACATCCGCAGGTGGCCTCAAAGGAGAGTTCTGCAAGAGAGTTAAATCTTTCACTGTGAAGTCTTATATGCTCTGCAGTGACATTGGCTGGGAATCGGTGGTCTCCTGCTGTGAGCAAGTCATGCGTCGGAAGGAGGCCGCCTATAGAGAAAGGGAGAGGGACCTGGCAGCGCCACCCATTCGCCGACGGAGAGCGAACAGGGGTGAACGCCGTTTCGCACACCTTCTTTCTCACTAGGAACGACTGTCGGTGACGTTTTATCGCCAACCGGGAGGGCCGGGGAACCAGTGCGGGTAGCGGTGCGAGAGGGATGTCCCCTCCATGTATGAATGTTTATTATTTGGTTGAGAAAGTGTCACCAGGGGCACCCCGAAGGGCACGAGCCGGGTGCGTCGCAGAGTAATGACCAACAGTCAGTCCTGCGACCCCCCACAAAGACTTTAGGTGGCGACCGTGGTATTTAGTGGGTATGCCGCCGCGACCACCTTTGCTATCTTTTTCTAGGCAGCTGAGTGGTCACAGTACTAGGACGGTGAACGCCACATACCCGCGTCAGCTTCCCCCCGGAGTTCCGACGTGGCACTAATAAGCTTCAGTTTTCCCGTGCAGACGCAGAATAGAAATACTGAGCCACACGGTGGCCTGTTGTAAAAGCTATCTGGATGACAACCACCCCTGGTCTCAAAACATTCCTACGTAGGTTAACGCTAACACGCTAAGACGGTAGCGTGTTAGCGGTACCGCTGATGTTGTAAGTATCCATAGGCAACGGTATCTGTTTACTACTAAGTGAACCTCTGTTGCCCACAGCAATAGTAAAAACTACCATAATTACATATACATTATACTAGACTATGTATTTAATTATATGAAAGTTAAAATTTCGGCTTTAATAAAATACATGTTAATTCCAGATTTTATGAAGCTTTCTACGAAACTAACTTAACTGTTCAATTATTTCTGTATTTATTTCCTATAAACATACTAGATCGTTCTATCTTTATAAATGTACTAGCTGGCTCGTACGTTGTTCTGCCATATAGATTAAAAAAGGCTATGTCCTTCTTCAAGATCTAATCTAATTCTATATCAAAATTCATCAAAAGCGTTCAGTGGTTTAGGCGTGAATACTGTTAAGTTTACACGCCTACTACTAGCCTAGACAGGCAGATACAGTACTTTCACATCTATAATATTAGTATGGATACATTTCTTTTTTAAATTTATTTATCAAATTGACAGTTATTACATTGGCTTAGTAAAATAATAGCACAAAAAACCACTAAGGTTTGTACAATGCCATCGAAACTTAAGTCTACGCACGTTCAAATGACTGAGTAAATTTAGATTACAATTTCTCTAAAAAGTATTTTTTAAGTGAGGCTTTAATATTTTTTTGGGTTATATTATCTCTTATATTTGTTGGTAAATCGTTTAATAATCTTGGAACTAAGTAGGTAGTTGTGCGCTTGCCGTACATATTATTCTATGTAAGATCCAAGTTTGTTTTTCAACCAATGTTTATAGAATGTTACTAACTAAGTAGGGAACAACCCTAATGAATTACTTCTGATGAAGATCCAATAATCCTTTTACGCTGGGTATTTGGTAGGTAACTTTATTTCTGACATGTAGGTAACAAATCGATTCAAACAGCCCCCGTACGGTTCGTATTAATTGTGAAAGTTACTTGCTTGTTAGCTACGAACTAATCTGAGCTCCGAACGTGTTTCTATTACATGGTTTGAGCTTATCATTGAGCGAAATATTTTGCGTTGGTTCTAATAACTATTTAGAGACCCCTTATGAACTGTTTAGTGCTGAGGACCAACAGACAAGCTGATGGCCCACTTAATGATGTTTGCGACACTAGCGGCACCGTGAACACGCTGCTGTACTACAAGGGTTCAGGAACATGGGTCACTAAGAAACACAACATAAGATTATTAGGGATATTATTTATTAAATCTCCTCAATGATTGTCATAAGTCAATAAAGTCTGCACCCTAATGCAGCATTATCGCAAATATACAGTAGTTAGGATTAAATTTATAGATAGCATTATTAATATCCAATTATATGCAATTTTTAATCTTGACAGCATAAGTCTTAGTAATGTATATTTATTATTATTGCTAATGACCTTGACACATATCAAAGGGAAAATGTATATTATAAAAATACATATAGCCTTAAAAATATGTATGCAAGTTTGGGAAGTTGTAAAGGCACCTTGTAGCCGACAGATCGGTATCCCTTAATTATCCCGATTATATTGTATTAAGTTACTAAGATTTTTAATTATCATAATTATCCATAGAGCTGTATGTTAGGTAAGTGGTAGTGGTAGTCAACTGGTTTCATAGAGACCGACCTCATCGGTTTGAATACCAAGATGGCATGTACATATTAGGTAGTTTTTCTCGTCTAATCTGAAAATTAAACCACAATTGCCTCGTATCGACGGTGAAAAGAACAGCTTGAAGAATTTCGCCTACAGATATTTCTATAGTTATGGGTAACCCGGAAATCCGCCTTGGACAATAGTGGTGGGTATACTGTCTAGTAGGAAAGGAATACTGAGTAATAGGAAATATGGCCTTTTTATATAGCTAGAGTTCAGCAGACAGGCAAGCGGCCACCCCTAACAGGTGGTCATCGTCGCCTATGGGCGTTTGCAACACTAGAGGCATTACACACACGCTGCCAGCCTCGAAGAAATTTTATAACCCCTTTTTTAACCCCATATCGTACCGCTCTGAGAAAACTTCTGCCGGAAGTTCACCCCAGATCCTGAGAGTACGCAACATGAACGTTCTTGAGAACCGTTTCATACAAGAAAGAAGAGGCTTCAAGAAATGCGGATGAACACCCAGCCGATGGCGGGCGGTGCGGTGGTTAAAAGACGACGAAGGCACCATTCTAAATAGCTCCTCAGAACACTCCCCGTTCTACAGACGGTAAAATACGCAAAGAGACCCAAAATCTCTCCGAAGTCTAGGTGTATCTAGACCGACTGTGAGTATGGGATCGTCGACAACACGAACTGCGCGCCGTTGGATGGAGTCTAGGGGATTCACCTGACAGGCAGGTGCTCCAGCCCATAAATATGAGCAGTACTCCATATGCAGTCTGACCTGTGCTTTGTGTAGCACAAGCCGTTGCCTGTTATTATTATAATCGTATGGAATATTTTTGTAAAAATTCTATTACAGATGACATATCAACAATAATGTACTTATATGAAATTTGTATAGTTTAATACAAATATATTCAGACGGCTTCTGGGGCGTAACGGCTAACGCACTTTGGGACCTTTGTAGAGGTCACGGGTTCGATTCCCGTCTCGCGACTGGGTGTTTATGTATAATATGTTATACATAAACACCCAGACGCTTATTTATTTGCATGAAAAGTATATATTTAGTATATTAGTTACCTAGTACCCATAACACAGGTGCTACTTACTTTGGCACTAGATAGCGCTCTGTGAATAATCCCAGTATATTATTTAAGTGATTTATAATTAAAGTTACTGATTCCACGTCTTTGAAATGCATACACACTTGTTTTTATAATCTTTACACTTTGTAAAATAAAAATAAAATATGGATATAAAATATCCATAATTTTATTTAAATAATTTTTCTATTAAATTTAGCCTTAAAATATTTAAATGTAACAACAGTTCTACGGTTAGCATTATTACGAAAAAAAAAATTATGAATGTGTTGAATGCTTTATGAAATTCGTAACACACGAGTTTACAAAGGCATACTGACAGAATGCGTTTTATTATAAATGTACTGACTCACATAATAGTTGGCAGCTCATTCTGTTTAGAGGATTGTTTTCATTTGCCGCTGCATTCACAGCGCTCTATTATCCGAGGGTATTGAAGTGAACCGTTTGAGTATAAATGAAAACGAGAATTACAACAAGTTAATTTCTTTCTCATTCGATTTATAAAATAGGATTTGTTTACGGTTTTCTTCTCTTTATTTAACTTTTTAATGAGTTAATGTAATTTTCTGATGAAAACAATTTTCTAAACAATCTTTTGTTATCCAAAATGAATCAACCCGAGACTTGTCTTACCGAATGTTTAAAAGCGTCTTCTCATCGATAGCTAGGTGGTTTGTTCCCAAATCGTTGCGTTGCCTATAGTTACGAGGGATACCTCATGAATTACAGAGCAACTAATAAAATGATAAAATACTAGCTCACCCAGCAAACGTTGTTCTGCCCTATAAAAAAAAAACGGAACTTAGGTCCAATCTATCTCTCTACCAAAATTCATCAAAATCAGTTCAGCGATTTAGGCGTGAAAACGTAACAGACAGAGTTACTTTCACATTTATAATATTAGTATGGACAATTAGAATAATAATTATTGTATAGTCAGTTAGGGATATGTCTAATTTAATGGTCGTTGAAGGGCCATCGACCATCCAAAAAAGTATATAATTGTTATATACTGTAATGCTTGTGTGGAGGATGCGATTAAGAGAAACGTTGTTATTCGAGCACTGAACTATTTATTACTTTAAAGGAACACAGTTTAGAAATACACACAAAGGAAACAATCATTATAACTATATAGGTATATTAGGGTTTTCGTGTATAAACCAGTTGCGAGCTGAGAGCGGAAACTCTTCAACTAACTGCCGCGTATGGCGTCATGTGCAACGTAGAGCACTCTGCTAGAGAGAGAAAGAGAAATGCATTGCGTGAGCGCGGATTGGCAGAGACGCGCGAACGAACGAGTTTTTAGTATATGAAAAATATATTGATGGCGCGCAATTAATTTGGCGCGTATTCCCTACAATACTTATATATACATATTATAATTGACAGTGATTGTTAAATACTTTGTCTTCCTATATAACAATAACCAGATCCCAAAAGCAATCACCCGCGACGGTGTATTAGAGTAACTTGGCCCTCTTTAGCTCACTGCCCGGGGTAATTGCCCAGGCGTGTTGTCCCAGGAGAGTTTTTAATCCGACCCGAACTTTCACAGTCACATTAATGGGGAAATAACACCGAATTACCAGTCCTATTTCGTTTCCAAAGTTAGATTGAATAAAAGGTTGCGCACAGCTGTAACTTTAAGACTTAATTTTGTATTCTCATTTCAGGTATATGAGCTATAAAAACGTATCCCTACATTTTTACGCGAGACTGATTCATTATTTAAGTCTGATAAACTATTCGGAATTTGTTTAACTTGTTCAACTTGTTTGAAATATTGAATAAAAAGGGGCTGTAGGATTTCGGGCCAAGGAAACTAATATCTGTCTTGGGGCGAAAAATGAATTACTAATAGGTGTGTAGTAAGAAGAAATCCATTGTTTTGCATGAAGTTGGATGATTTATTTAGCATTTTATTTATAAAAATCCGATTTAGGTCAAATATGCAACGTTATTTTCAATAACTTGTTACCATTTTGACGGTAATTTCATTATGCCTCCCTCATGAAAGTTCTCGTCCATATTAGCGAACAGTCGATTTTTAAAATCTTCTCTTGAGGTGAATTTTTCAACAGTAAAATTTTTGGCGATGGACAGGAACAGGTGGTAATCCCTTGAAGCCAGATCCGGACTATAAGGTGAATGCTTATGAAATTCCTAACCAAGCTCCCAAAGCTTCACTTTCAACTTTCACACAACACTTCACAATCAACGAATGTGGCCTTGCATCGTCCTGATGGAACACAATTCTTCTCCTATTGGTCAAAACTGGTTGCTTCTCTGCTTCCTTGAGACGGTCCGATTGTTGACAATTGTTAGTTCATAGTAAACAATTCCTCGCCAATCCCACCAAACGCACAGTAAATCTTTGATGGTCACCACAACTGGTTTCACCACGATTTGAGCCACTTCGTCGAGGTTCGACCATCATCTTCTTCGTTTAGCATTATCACAAGAGATCCATTTCTCGTCACATTTCACCATCTGCTGCACCAAAAATGAATCGGACTTTGTTGCGATTTAGCAACTACTCGCAAATGCGAATTCAGTCTTTATTTATCCAGCCTTATTTAAATTATTCCAAACGATTTTTGTGCAGTTTTTAGCTCTGTTGCAATTAAAACAGTGTCTGCATGACGGTCGGACTCAAAGATTTCCATAATTCTTCCTTTGACGACGGACTTTCTTAATTTGACGTAGAATTTACCCGAACGGAATCGATGATATCTACCACAATTGCGCATAATTGGCTGTAATAATATTAGATCCATAAACACTATTTAGATTTACAGCAGTCTGACTTGCGTTTTCGTCTTTATCAAAGAAAATCTGTAAAATATAGCGTATTTTCTCTTTACTGGTATCCATCCGTCAAAGGACGCGTTTTCAAACAAAACTGAATCAACCGATAACAATCAGTAGAGCTTTTTTATTACAAAATTTTATGTTTCTAATGCCACCTAGCATGATCCGATCGAACTTCTACAGCGCGTGATACAGATTACTAAAGCCATCTATTATTATTATAAAAATTATTATTGGAAAAATAATGGATTTCTTTTTACTATACCTATTATAATAACAGCCCATAAAGACCCATTGTTGACTTCAGACCTTCCCATAGAGGGAAACGACTTTTTTTTGTCTCGGGAAAAAACCTCTCTTGACGGGTTCCCCCGGCCCGGGGGGACTGAGGGATATGTGGGACTCCGGGAAAGGTGTTCAGACATCCGACTACCCACTAAAAAACCCCGCTGTTCTCTTATCGCCTACGCCCGAGCCTACGGATATGTGGCCTGCCGATCTCGTGGCCCAGGCCGACGCCGGCCCGCCCTTTGTCTCAAGGCGGGCCTCTTCTAAAGTGTTGGCGCCAGGGGGTCAGGGTTTCGTCCCCCCGGCGCTCTCCTGTATTGTAAGAGTTGAGGGGGGGCCGCGAAACAGCACGCGGCCCTCTCCCTCGCGGCAATAGTGCGGGCGGCGGATCCTCCCCCGAGGGGCCGCCCGCGGCCGCTTTCTACGGCGGCCGGAGGTAATTGCTCGCCCTCCGGCGCCGACGACGTGGCCTGCGTTGGCGGGAGGGGAGTGTGGTGGTGGACTCCCGCTCCCGCTCTGCTGCCTCCTTTGCGGACATGACTGCCTCGCAAAAGGAGGCGACGGCCGTCCATCCAGGATCGCCCCCGACCATGGACAGACTGAGGGCCGAGAGCGACAGGTCCGCGCCGATTTGGGCGACGAGGGCGCGGCGCTCCACGCGCCACGCAGGGCACACGGCGACAGTGTGGTCCACCGTGTCCTACTCGTCGCCCGCGCCACCATGGTGGCACCCCGACGTCATCTCCCGCCCTATGCGACACAGGTACCTTCCAAAGCAACCGTGCCCCGAGATGACCTGCGTCAGGCGGAAGGTCAGGGCGCCTTTCCACCCATTCGGCCAGGACGAGCCTCACCGCTTCGATGGTGGCGAGGCCCGCGCTGGGGTGCGCGAGGCGCTCCTTTCACTCCACCATGAGCACCTCGTCGCGCAGCTCCGCCCACCTTACCTTCACTTCGCGAGGCGCGGGGCGAGAGCCACGCTCGGCCGCATCCCGGCGTCACTGGTACAATAGCGCCAGGACTCGGGCCTCGAGGTCCCATGGTGGGGATCTGGCCAGCAGGGAGGCCACTTCGAAGGACACCGTGCGGTATCCCCTTATCGCCCTGACGGCCAGGACGCGCTGTGGCCTGCGAAGCAGCACCGTCGTTTTGGCCGTCAGGCGATCCGTCCAGATCGGGGCCCCGTAAAGGGCCATCGACCGCACGGTTCCCTCAAAGAGCCTGCGGCACACTGCGCCCGGCCCGCTGATATTCGGCAGAGAAGGAACGGACTGTACCAACCACACTTGTCCGAGGTGGATTGGCGGATTACAAATATCTGTTATGTCAATGTACAAGTTTCTTCACAATATTTTTTAATCATGCATACGTGGTAATTATCTTATATATTATGCATGTTTGGCGAACTGCCAGGCGCTACATATTTTCATGGGAAATGAGCACGATTGTGATACCACTAGGCTATTATGTACGTAGAATGTTATAAATAATAGTATATTTAAACACCATCAATACCGAGCTTTATTCTACATTAGGATGCAGTACTAACCATAGGTGATACTATGTTGCTTTATTTTTTATATAAATTAATGATAACGTATTCGTGAAAATAATAACTGACACCTAAAATCACTGTACGTAACCAATTTGTGCATGCCCCGTTCGTTCTAATTTACGACTGATATTAAAACCACGACCGGTTCACACGTATTCCATCATAAATTTGTACCCGCTATACGGCGACTGGCTACTGTTTAGGGTTGCCAGTTAAGCATTCAGTAATCATCATAAAAACTACTTTGAAATTAAACAAGTTTGATGAAAACAATGATAAAAATTTGTAAATAATAGATTTATTGACGCATAACAGTCGCAAAAAAATTTGTATCTATCAATTCAAAAGTTTTTTTGAACGAATAATGTTTTAAAAACTTAATTGAATTTAAATGCAACACTGAATATAAATTAAATGATTTTTTAAATTAAAAATAATTTAAAAGTCACATGTGGTTTAGTCAAACATCTAAAATAATTATGATTTTGTTTCTTAGATAAAATCCATTCAATTTAATTAATATAATCCATTACTAAAAATAATTGAACTCCAATGTAGTATTATATTATTAACTGGTTAAACGTTTTCGACTTGTATCAAAAAAAAATAACACATACACTTCATATTGAATATTGATCTTCTAAAACCTTTACTATGCTACCGGCACGCTATGATGGTCGTTTTGATGTTTGTCCACTCCATGAAGTTTCGTATTAATTAGTAATTACATTTGAAGGAGCAAATTGCTGTTCTTTATTGTCAATAACTGCATGTTGCTATTGACAATAAAGAACAGCAATTTGTTCCTTCAAATGTAATTACTAATTAATACGAAACTTCATGAGTGGACAAACGTCAAAACGGCCATCATAACGTGCCGGTATATTAATGTAATATAATGTCTTTAATGACTTGATATTTTGTTACCTAGCAACCCTGTCCAGCTTAAAATTGGTGGGAACATTGTTTAATCTTCTTCATTTAAGGGTGCAATTTTCTCATTTCCAGCGCCGTAGGAAATTATCTTTATTGAGTAATTTTAATTGAGTTTGTTTTGTACGTGTTGGTATAGGATTTAGTTGAATAATTAAGTGATTTTATGAAGACAACGATGTAATATCTTGGTCAATATTTTCATTGTTTAACTTGATCGAATTTGTAAGGTTTTGTTAGACTGACTGATTCTTTAACTTAGATGATAAATAAAAAAAGTTTTCTACCCTACCTACTGGTAAAATGTTATTAATAGGAGCCCTTCAGAAGACAATCGGTAGTGTTTGCGACTAAAACGCTAAATATCCTTACTAAATGTGGCAACTTCAAATCAAAGCGTCAATGTCACTGTGACACACGGGTGAGTGAGACGCGAACTCAGCATGGATGCTTCTCGCCTACTAAAACGCCATGATGCTTCCTGTTCCGATCAAACTACCGAGGAGGCATACACACCGTGACCCCGAGAATCTAAAAATGTTCCCATGATCATAACGTGGACAGACAGGGCTGCAGAGCCTATATAGACGCAAGATTTGTACTGTTATATCCTACGTTGATATAGTGCATTTGGTAATGAACGAGTTTCAGTGGATTGTTATTCGGTGTTTGGTGGTCAGGTGAGAAGCCGCAGCTATTGTATCATATTTTATTAACATTAAAAGAAATAATCAGCTGCAAACTGAAATAGCTTACGAGATATGCCATAGTTGATTCTCAAGGACACGACCTTCGAAAATGAAGAATTTGACCAAGAAGAAGAAGAAAAGAAAGAATCACAGCCATAGGAAATATCGAAAACTAGTAATTATTAACTCGATTACATCATGTCTAACTCTACACAAATGGATCCCATAATAGTAAATAATGAACAAATAGAATAAATAAGGGAATATATTTATTTAGGACAGTTAATATCTACTGAATGCATGCAAACTGAACGGCGAATAACTAACACTTGGAAACGATATTGGTTCACAGAACTGCCTATGAAAGAAAAAAGTGTATATAATATGTATATCTTATCATGTCTATTATATATCTCCAAACTTGGGTTTTGATAGAACATTTAACACAAAATAAGAGTTTGTCAGAATGGGAAAGAGACAAGCACATTAGGTATTAAAAGAAGAGATAGACAGAGTAAAATTAAAGTAAATAAAAAGAAAAACAAATTTTTAAAAATACATATACGATGTACAAACAACTAAAATGGAGATGGGCAGGGCATATGACGAGAGAAAAGAAAGATAATTGGTCAAGAATACTAACAGAATGGTACCCAAGCGACAGCAAAAGGAACACAGGTAGACAAACCAAGAGCTGGGAAGATGATATAAGAAAAATAGCGGGGCCAACGTGGACACGTATAGCTAAAGAAAAGATACAGAAGAAGTCTTTAAACAAGCTGGACTATTTTGCCGACATTTAAAAATGTTATTGTTGATAAAAAAAGGCACCAGCAATAAAGGCTTTTTTTATATATTGTACTTGTAAAATAATAGAAAAGTCATGCATTGGATTTATGACGTATATATTTATACATTATCATAAGTAAATTTTCATTCGGTTATCATTAATCATTTGAGTACTACTAGGTTTCATTCGGTTTGCAACTTGAATAATATTCATACGTTTCTTGTCTGGTGTATATTTTCAGAGCGCTTAATCCCAGATGCATCTAACCTTGCAATTTTGAGCTCAGGGCATTGAATAATAGAGAATATGTTCGTCACTTTTAGAATGAAAAAGATGGGAATATGCTTCTTGTTGATTGAAGGGAATATGGAATTGTTCCGATTTCTACCCGTGAAATAAATATTAAAATTTATATGTATTTCGATGTAATATCTCCATTTTATATTACAACATTTCCTTCCTTGTGTGCGTGTGTGAATTATCGAAATTATAAAAATTTTACAAATTTATTTAAATTTTAAATTTTTTTCTATATAATCGAACTTAAAATAAACGTAAGTATTAAAATATATTTGAAACAAATTCAACGCCAGAATAAATATGACATCAATAATAATATAACATCAAGCATGTTATTTTTAAAACATGTTCATTATTAATATAAAAGGCAATAAGAGGTATGAAGCCATTTTTAACAAAGTGGTTGCATCAACGTTGGCGAGCTGGCATGAATTAATAGTATTTACACCGACCTGATTACCGTGCTATGAATATTCATTAGTTTTAATAATTATTCTTTAGGTGAGCTTTAAGGCTAGTTAGCCGAGGGAGATTCATAAACGTGGAAATTATGTCATAAAATAGAATATCGTTGTTGTCGATTCAATATCTAATATTTACAATAAGTTAAATTATGAGATATATAAATAACAAAATGGATTCTCGTGTAAAATTCTGTAGAAACAATTTATTTTAGAGTGATTTATATTAAGGTAATGTAATGATTAAGAATCGCATAGCGGTTTTTAAATAGCAAAGTTTGGATGGCAGATCTTCTATATAATAATATGATAGAGGTCTGCAGTTGTGCTTGCATCACTGCAAAACTACTGGATCAATAAAAATTTCTAAGATTCATTTCCTAGACACTTGGCCCTTATATAAGAAAAATTGCGATATCTTCATTTTTATTAAAGTTTTAAGAAACAATTATTTTTATTAGCACTACATGTTCAGTGACGTGTGTTTTCTTGCCACGGAGGAGTGGAGCAAGCGGTGTAGCGCGCTTGCATGGAGAGGGGAAGTCTTTTCTATCTCTGCCTCATGACGAAAACTTTGTTAATGTATCAAGCAACGCGGACGCGGGTGTCAGTTAGTTAGTCATAATAGCAAAATATTGAAATTTCAAAAAGCATAGCAGATATGATGCAAATGACTGATAAGCATGAAGGGTCATTTTGCATATTTTTAGGAGATTTTGTAGTTATACTTATTGTCTTTTTTATATTTTATTGAGATGCGACGCCATTCAATCAAAATATAAGAAATAATCACAAAGCACAAATGATATGATTTTCGCATTCGTCATATTGGTCCATTTTCTTGACTAAAGAGGCTCAAGAAATTTTTAGGAAAGATATTGGAAATAAATTTTTAGGAAAGATTTTGTTTTTAATTAGTTTACTGCTCCTCCTACCTTCGAAGAAATACTAATAGGTGTCCATTTTTGATGCTTTTGAGTTGAGAAGTAAGAAAAAGAAGTAGAATTAAACCTTTCTATGCTCGATATAATGGCGAATAAATTGATTTCAATAAATATTTATATGTCGTAAGTTCAACTATTTTCACTATTATTGGGCAAAAGGGGCATTGGAATGGGAGGTTGACTGTCAAATTTAATGCACTAAAGCTTCAGGAAAGGTCTACTGTTCAGACAAGTACATTTATAAACAGAACGTAATAGGCGCAAATGTTTTCTTGGTATCTATCTATTAACTATATTTTATAGAAACCGAAAAATTTTTATCGCTATAACAAAGTTAATTTATTTTCATAGTAATGAATTTTTTTTTGAAAATTTCCGTAAAATCCGTTCATAATGCGCGTCTGTCTACATAACGAATAAGTAGAAATATTCAAATTGATTAAATTTCAAGTCAAGTAAATTTTGAAAAGCGAAATGCCACTCATCACGTACACTTATTTGTATATCATAATATAGTAAATATAAAAATTTATATTTTTAAGATACTTCGAAAATACAAAGATTTAGTTGTTTAGTTACTTTTTTTTTAATTATATCAAATAGTATTCAGATTATTAGGTTAAATATAATGATTTTATAGTTCGGAAAACCTGTCGCACTAATATACAATTTTCATATATTGTGAAATCATTCGTTTATTTAACGTGTAATAATTAAATCAAAATTAAAGGAATCGATAATTATAATCGAACTGTTAAACTAAAAAACCGTAATGGTTATATAGTTGCAGTTTGGAATTTAACAAATGCTTGCTGCTTTAGGACTAGTTGATGCTTAGTGAATTCATTTATTATTACTCGTATGTACAACTTCTCAAGATTTTCTCTTTTTATGCGATTTTAAATTCAAAGCTCTAAATCTAAACGAAATGACAAAGTGACTAAAACTAAGGTAATACTGAAATTACATTGTTGTATATGACTGTACTGAATGCATTTCAGCAGACAGGGGCCATCGGTGGTCCGTTTTATCTCCAGCATACACTGCCTGATAAGAAGCTTACGAGGCGAACTTAATACATAACCCCGGTCCCAGTAAATGAGAATAAGCTCTTTGTTCTACATAACATGGTTTAATTTAGATTAGGCTAGAAGTGGATGGGTCAGTGGATGGTATTTGGCGTGTAAATATAACTTGCTATCTGGATATACCTTATTTTGTCAGTTCGACACAATGCATTTAAAATTAGCAAAAAAAATCCCTTAACGATTTATTAGAACAGGGATTTATTTTTTACAGTGATACCAGGAACTTCTTCTGTATGATCTCAATTCTGTATGTCATAAAAACTTTATAGTTGTTTTTGTTGCTGTAGGATAACAGATAGGCTGAGACCCACTTAAACCACTTAACAGTTAGAATTATCGTAATCAAATGGTATAATTTTTATGACACCTGTAAATACATTGAAACAGTATTCACAAGTAAGATATGTATAAATGAGACTCTTTGAAAGGAGAACCGATATATTAGTTTAATTTTATGTCTAATAATGCATATATAGTAATTATTCCATCTGCTGAAGTCAGAATTATAAATCAAGTGAAAAAGAATACATTACATTGTTCTATGAACATTTAATGTAAAATTATTACGGCTGAAAAAATTTGGTAAAGCGTTTAGAACTAGGTACTTTGAATGAATAATCGCTAAGAATCGAAGTCTTCAATATGTTGTAAATGTGCTGATTGACGCGGAACGACCGCGTTAGGAATTTCTGCTTTCGCAGCAATCTTTGTGTCCGTGAGATTGAGGATAAATTGCAGGAGCGTTGCTTTCACTGGTATGGTCACATAGCAGCCAGCTACTTACATGGGAAACATGTCTAGCATTGGCTCCTCTGTCGAGGTCACTCAGGAGACCTTCCTGACGTAAAAAGTACTGGCTCGAAAACCATGTGAAGTGGAGGAGAAAAATCAGAAATCGAGCTCCAGGCACCGAAGCAGAAGTTTGTATTACAGCGAGGATTTAATATTAAGATGATTTTAAGGAAACGAAGTCTTTAGCATGAAAATATATAGCACTTTTAATGGCTGGAAAAAGCTTAATATTTTTAGCACAAAAAATTTCTTTATATTAAGATCATATCATGGCCAACTAGATTCGATGATAAAAATTTTAATTAAAGGAACGTGCGTCATAAATGTTAATTGATTATTGTAAATAATATAGAAATATATATATTGCACTGATTAATTTTTAATTTAATTGTACAAATAAAA
Source organism: Malacosoma neustria (assembly GCA_963693495.1). Taxonomy (NCBI): domain Eukaryota; kingdom Metazoa; phylum Arthropoda; class Insecta; order Lepidoptera; family Lasiocampidae; genus Malacosoma; species Malacosoma neustria. Next base: position 8,412,952 of record OY856386.1, read on the forward strand.
AAAACATAAAAAATATAAACGTTTTTACTGTATCGCCCCACAGTACTGAGAAGAATATCCGAAAACAAGAATATCTTCGCACTTCAAAACAATCGAGTTGATAATGAATAGATAGGTACTAAATAAAATCATTTCACGGAATTCGTTTGATCTCACGTTAAACGTTTCACAGCCCAATTATCGATAACGACGCGTTCCTATAAAATATAATAAGGGCGTTGGGACTATTAAATTAATCTGCGACGATTATTTTCAGCAGTACCAAGATATCATTATATTTGTAAATGATATAAGATTTATGTAATAGGAGTTTATTACTTCTTGAATATTTAATGTCTAGGGTATCTTGGGAAATATAATTGAAGTATTTATTTATAATGTTGATGATATTGTCTAAGTAAATAGCCTGGGTCATGTCAGTGGGTGCTTTTTTTATTGCTGAGGAACAGCACCGGGCTGACGGCCGGAACACAACACAAGGTTATTATGGTGGCAAACTTATGGACCAAGGGCAGTTACCATCCAGACGGGCTAGGGGCCCTACCACCTAGCTAGGGTTGTTTTATAGCATTTTACGTCAGGCCTTCCGGTCGTAGGGTCAGTATTCTAACTACGCCAATGCATTGAGAAAGTCTAAGCAACATGCATGATATTACAAATTTACCATTTATACTAATTAATTTATAAGTCTTTACTCACTCAAAGTGCCCTACGCACTATGTAAATTTTTTTGTTATTGATGACATACTGGCTGGTTGTAAAAAAAAATTTTGTTTTGTTTTTTTCATAAAATTAAATAAAAGGGAATTTGTTTAAATTAAAGTGCGTTTTTATTGCTAGGTTTACTCTTGATTTTATAATTTTACAACCATTTAAAGTTAGCGACAAAATTGAATTGTTAGATATTCTTTACGTCATGGAGGGACGTTATTTGACGGCAAATAAAATGCAAAGAGCTGTTGGGATGTTGCAAGCGGGAAGTAATCAGTCTCAGGTATCTCGACATTTTGGTATTCATAGAAGTGTTATTTGTCGTCTTTGGCAGCGCTACAATAATACAGGGGAACCCGCTGAATAGCATCCAGGCCGTAAATCCTTTTAATTAAGGCCTGGATGTACTCCTGTGGTCCGAGTGGTTGTACTCCTGTACAACCACTCGACAAGACCGGTACATACAACTGACTGCAAGACGCCAGCCGGATGTCAACCGCTCGAGAGATAAGTTTGAGGCTACAAAATTCAAGTGATGTTGATGTAAGTCTCCAAACTGTGCGAAATTGACTACATGAGTATGGCCTACGAGCTCGACGCCCAATTAGGTGCCCACCGACACGTCACGGGAATTGCGCTCGTCGAAATGAATGGTGTAGAGAACGCAGAACATGGACCCAGGAACAATGGGATAAAATTATGTTTTCCGATGAGTCGCGATTCGGCTTTAGGCCTGATACAAGAAGGGTGCGAGTGTACCATCGACCCGGAAATACTGAAAGGCTCAGGTGCATTCAGGAAGTTCATCCATACAGCGGCTTAACAGTTATGGTATGGGCGGGTATTATGAAGAACAGGCGAACTGAGCTCGCTTTTGTAAATGGAAACATGAACGCTGAAAATTACGTTGAGGATATTCTCAGACCTTATGTGCATCCATTTGCACAAACCTTTCGCTCCGGTTTTACGTTAATGCATGACAATGCGCGTTCACATACAGCTCGGCGAACCAGTCAATATTTGGCAACGGAGAACATCCGGGTATTGCCCTGGCCTGCACAATTGCCAGACCTCAACCCCATCGAGCACGCATGGGACATGCTCCAGAGACGTGTTTTGAAGGACTTGGATGGAGTGACAACAACCCAACAGCTGAAGGATTTGTTACAATTCCATTGGGAGCGAATATCGCAAGATGACATAAACAGTCTCATTAATTCAATGAATAATCGTTGCCGACAACTTCTGAATAGCAGAGGAGGCCATACTTTGTAATAAATTATCCTATTCTTTCACAATAAATTCATTTTTTTTAGAAATTTCATTTAGTAAAAAAAAATGTTTAGTTGCTTATGTACCTTAATTTCTACAGTATTTTCTAATATTGTTAATTTCTGTTATTATGTAAAAGAACTTATAAAGACAACAGCTGTTATTTTTACATCATAGGACCCTAAAATATTATTTTAAAAATAAAATACAAAATTATAATGTGAAAAACCATCCTAAAATTTAATTCCTAAAATTTATGGGCATTAGAATATATAACCATCTTCCAACTTATATAAAGTCCGCTCAGTCTTTGAATGCCTTCAAAATGAAGTTAAATATATTTTTAATTAATAAGATTTATTATACAATTAATGATTATTTTAATGACAATTTTGATGATGTAACTAATGACTGACGTAGAAATGATTATATATTCAATAAATTGTATTCCGAAAAATAAGTGGTAATTGTGAAATATATTAAAAAAGTAAAAATTGACAATGTATATATGCTATACCTCAAAAGGGTCTATGTATAATGTATTGTTATATATAAGCATGAATAAATTGAATTGATTTGAATAAAATTTAAATTAGTACATGTTGTTTAGACTTTTTTGATGGGTGTATATTAATAATCATGATATCAATTTCATTTAACGAATCATCCTGCTTGAAAGACAAGATAAAGTTCCTGCTGTAATGATCTAAACTGGATTGGTGAGTTGTATTTAAGTGTATAGGTTCAAAAACACCTGAAAATTGAATACCGTAGTGATAATCTAATGTTTTGTACGTTGCGACAAAATTTTTTAGTCTAAGGCATTGGCTATGGACGTTTAGTTTAAGCTTGATGAATAGTGCTAACCAATTACTTACCTAGGGAATTCTAAAAGTGACTAATGATTTTCGAGAGCCATTCGGAGTTGGGGAGTCAGCTGCATTTGGTCCTGTAGAACATGTTTTAGTTTTATTCCAGTAATTTTATATGCTTCTTTGATCAAAAAAGCAATGATCACTAAGATCATCGATGCAAAAGGTCGTGCTAATTTACATTGTGATCTTTTAACTGACATTAGTAATTCGGATAATGGCAATGACATTTTATATACTAACTAGTAGACCCAGAAAACGTTGTTCTGCCATATGAATTAAAAAAGCCTGTGTCCTTCTCCAAGATCCAATCTATGACTATACCGAATTCATTAAAATTGGTTCAGCGGTTTAGGTGTGAAAGCGTAACAAACAAACAAACAACTTTCACATTTATAATATTAGTTAGGATTTATTCAACCAAGTTCCTTTATCGAATTAAATGAAATCTAAAGAAAAATGTAAAAAGAATTACACTCGACCTGAAATAAAGTTTTTCGTAGGTACAACAATTCCGAAGCTAAGCCATAAACTTGAAACTTCTTAAGGGAAACATTCGAAATCAGTACAAAGGCGAGTTCATAATAACGCCGCAACTCCATTCTGTATACTGTAATCATCTACCGATTCCAATTTTGTGAAACTTTTTTCATCTTTGTTCACATCTGTTTGGGCGCTTTACTTTTTGTCTTCGCTTAGGGTTTAAATTGTATAAAATATTCAATACAATACACATTCATTGTTTCCGAATTTTATACATAATTCGGATACATAATGAATATATAATTGTACGTTAAATTATTTTTGTAATTAAAAACCATTACTTGGAAAAGCAGTAGAATGATTTTCTCTTAGTAAATGATTCTTAAACCATTCACGCTGCTAATAAATATGCCCTGCCCTGCCTTTTACGTTTAAAGTAAAATATCCGGATGACCGAGCTTTGCTCGGTATTTTTATTTTTTTTGGAAATTAACAATTGATTTTCTTAGTCTAACCTCAAAGCAAACACTCATTGACTTCGTGTTACTTAACAACGCCATCTGCTGGAATAGCTTTAGTGTTGTTGTGTCGTTAAAGCAATTTAAAAAAAATACTATTATTATTCGCCGGTAGATGTCAGGAAGAGTCATTTTTCAGTTTAAATTGGGACTACTCAAACGCCACCTTTTGACATTTTCTAGAAATGATTCCTAGCTAGGTCGATTTATCGCCCCCGAAACCCCTTGTATACTAAATTTCATGAAAATTGATGGAGCCGATTCCGAGATTACAATTATATATATATATAGTCAGGTCATAAATTCTGTCACATGTTTAATGTAAAATAATTGTAACAAGTTTATTAATTATGTAACCATTCATATACCAAAATGAACTTAACAAAACATAGATTCTTATGACATTAAAGTTTATTCAAAATGACCTCCGTGATTTTGAATACAAGCCTTCAATCTGCGCGGCCAGTTGTCTATCGCAGCACGAACGAGGTCCATGTCAATATCGGCGGCTGCCTTAATCAAGGATGTCTTAAGTGACTCCAAATTGGGATGAGGCTTTGAGCACGCCTTTTCCTCCAAGTGTTGCCATATCTTGTAATCTAACGGATTCAAATCTGGACTGGAGGAGGGCCAGTCTTCGTGCCGGATGAAGTCGATTTCACGCGCCGCCAGCCAGTCTTGTGTGCTCTTCGCTCTATGAGCTGGCGCCGAATCTTGTTGGAATACCCAGTGCCTGTTATTGAACATGGTATGAGAAACAGGTTCCACAAGGTTCGTCAGGACTGTATTTTGATACACAACAGCATTCGTTTTTACACCTTTCTCACAAAAATGTACCTCTGTTAAGCCCCAATAAGAAACTCCCAACCATACCATGAGCGAGGATGGAAAATGACCTCGTTGGACACGCGGAGTACGGTTGCTCGCTTCTTCACTACTGTGTGCGTACACCTTATCATTTTGTTTGTTGTAGCTCTCTTCTACGGTAAACATTTTTTCATCCGAAAAAAGAATTTCCCGATATTTTTTTCCCGCGTACCGCTTCAACAAAGCGCGGCATCTCTTCAGTCTCAGGTCCATTAGACGAGCATTCAAACGATGTCCTGTTTTTCTTCGATATGCCCGAAGCCCTAAGTCTTCATTTAACACCCTTTTCACCGTGGTTCTGCTTAACCCCATCTGAAGGGCCAACAGTTTCTGCTTACGTTTGGGATTTCTTTGAATTCGTGCCTTCACAGCTTTTATCACTGCTGGAGTCCTAACAGACCGAGGGCGACCACTTCTTGACCTGTCATCTACACTAGAGTCTTCATTGTATCGTTTGATGGTACGATAAACGAATCTTTTGGTAATATTCAAATTTTTCAGTATGTTAAAAATTTGAATTGGCGCGTAACCGCAACGATGTAACGCAATAACTGCAACACGGTCTTCTTTAAGCGTCCACTCCATATTTAAAAATGAGTAAAATTCTAAAAGTTATACATTTTTATTTTCATGAACAATTTGAAATTCTAATTCAATAAACTTTTTTGTGGCCAGCATTCTAAAAGAAAAGTTTTTACTGTGTGACAATACTTATGACCTGACTAGGTATATATATATATATATATATATATATATATATATATATATATATATATATATATATATATATATATATATATATATATATATATATATATATATATAAATATAAAGTAAACATAATATTTACTAAATGAGGCGTGCAGTTGCAAAACCCGCTAAAACGTTTTTGGGAAAAATGACGATTTATCATTTTAAAACACTCTAAACTATCTCCATAGCTATCATCTTTTTATTGCACAAACGCCTCTATATTCTATTTATCCCAATATTTTATTCAACCATTTATTTTGAGTTTCGAAGCAAATGTAACTAAATCAGCATTGGTTTAGTTCAATTTAAGTTTCCAAAAAATATTGTTATAGCGGGTTACGCAACTACACGCCTCAAATATGCTTGATCAATCGTATAGCAGCAATGACTTGGAAAAGAGAACTAATTAGGGTTGATGAGAAAGGAAATCTATGCTTTTTTATTGCTGTAGGACAGCAGCCAGCTGACGGACTACTTAGAATCTAGCAGTTACCGTCGCCTATGGGTGTTTGCAACGCCACTGGCTTCGTGAACACGCTTTTGTTCCATAAAGGTAAAGGAACTTGGGTCACTAATGCCGGAACACAACATAAAGTTATTATGGCGGCATACATAAGACCAAAGGTGGTTGCCATCCAGACGGGCTTAGGGACCTACCATGTAGCTAGGGGTGGCTAGCTAGTGCGTTGTTTTGACGCCTTCTCGTTCAATATTAACAATTGGTCGAAGGGCCAGTTTAACCATCGCCCCAGGCGGTGGGCGATAGGAGAACAGTGGGGTTTCTTGGTGGGTTGTCGGATGTCAACCCTTTTTCACAGAGTCCCACATACCCTCTTATGATTGAGTCTTCTTGTTTTTCCTAAACAAAGCTTAAGATGCATTGACAAATGATTTTATTTTAAGGATTTTCAGGTCAGATAACAACTGTCTTCGTACCAGCCAAACCTAGTTCTTCTTCATCTTTTTCTGGTATGTCGTGTGTCAACACCAGGAAAAACTATCATGGATGGCCATCGACTGATAGAATGCTTTCGCTCAGATGGAAGTTTGAACAGAAGATACTGGGATCCAGAAAAATAATTTTTAATATAGTTAATCTAGCCTGTGTATAACTGAAATATTAATTTGCCTTTAAAAATTCCAGTTCATACACACATAGTTATTACTGTTAAATCTTTAATATAATCGAGAGGGGTTTATACGATTTTATAGGTATTCCCGTCTCAAACGCTGCCGGTGATTGGTCGAACAGGGCTGCAAGTGTCGTCCTACGTGATGCGAAACTGAATTTCCTCAAACGAGTTCTAAGTACTAACAGGTAAACTTGGAGTAAGCTTTACGCTGGCTTTTACTACGGCAACGTGAATGATACACTGGAATTACTGTACGTACATTTTTATTGCACAACTTCTTTCTGCATAGAAACTGTCGATTTTAAATTAACAGTTATCCATTATTCATTCATTTCATTTAATTTCACTTAATAAAGAAAAATAAATACACTGGCACAATTCATTCACTGCCTTCTCGTCCCAAAGTAGCATAGCACATGTGTTATGGGTACGAGACTTTCTTTTCTTTTGTAAATAAATATATACAAATAAATAAAATTGGAGGGTCTGTTTGTAATATTAAAATAACCGCTTTTTACTATGTGCATTCGGACGTATACACGGTACATATACCAAAACAATTTTTTTTACAATTTCTGTCTGTCTGTTTGTTCCAGCTAATCTCTGAAATGGCTGCACCTATTTTAACGGAACTAGCACTGGCAGATAGCTGATGTATCAAGGAGTAACATAGGTTATTTATATTTTTGAGAAAACAAATAGTTTTTGTTTAAAATGATAAGTTTCGGAAATTTTATATTCCAATTTAAGTTGACCTCAGATTTATATCATCAATCAATAATATGAAATAGGGTTCAGCTTAGGCTGGACATTGTAGGTTGAATTTCCAATTTAAGTTAACCTCAGATATATGTCATCAATCATATGAAATAGGGTTTAGCTTAGGCTGGACTTTGTAGGTTCGAACGTAAGTATTCCGGAGGCGCATGGCGTAACAGTTGCATTCGATAATACTGACTGTTTGCATATTTCATTTATATTTTAAGCTTTATAGGGTTTGTAACCCAAAATAAACCATAAGATATATCCAAAAAATTCTGCCCAAAGTCACTATTCCACGCGGATGGAGTCGCGGGCACAGCTAGTTGTACATAAACACCCAGACGTGAGACAGGAGTTATGCTACGGAGGTCGTCAAAAGCCTGGGCTTAGTGCGAAACACAATACAAGGCAGTTATGGCAGTTTACTCGTATTTTGAGACCACCCGGGTCGCAATCCAGTCGGGCTTGCAGCCCTACCCTCTAGATAGGATTGTTTTTGACTACAGGCCACCCCTTTTTTTGGTCTCGGGGAAAAACCCTCTCTTGACGGGTTCCCACAGCCCGGGGGAACCGAGGGATTTGTGGGACTCCGGGAAAGATATTCGGCCATCCGACTACCCACTAAAAACCCCGCTGTTCTCCTATCGCCTACGCCTGGGCCCACTGATATATGACCTGCCGATCTCGTGGCCCGTACAGGCGCCGGCCCGCCCTTAGTCTTAAGGCGAGCCCCTTCTAAAGTGTTGGCGGCAGGGGGTCAGGATTTCGTCGCCCGGCGCTCTCCTGAATCAACATGAGTTGAGGGGGGCCGCGGAACATCACGCGGCCCTTTCCCTCGCGGCAATAGTGCGGGCGGTGGTTCCTCCCCCGAGGGGCCACCCGCGGCCGCTTTTTACGGCGGCCGGAGGTCTACAGGCCACCCCTGGCTAAAGGGATCAGTATTCTTACTTCACCACTATCCGGAGAAGATATATTTTTATTTTAGATTAAAGTTATTCATTATTTTTCATTTACTGGGTAAATCTATCCGTGCAGGGGCGGAGAAAGAATACTAACTTCTACGGCCGGGGTCGGCCTTTGGTAAAAGGTGACAAAACAATCTACCCTAGCTGCGTGGTAGGGCCTCAAGCCCATTTGGATGGCAACCACCTTTGGTCTTAAGTATGCCGCCATAATAACCATGTGTTGTGTTCCGACATTAGAGACCCAAGTTCCTGTACCCTAATGGGACAGTAGCGTGTTCGCGATGCCACTGACGTTGCAAACAACCATAGGCGACGGTAACTGCTAAATTCTAAGCGGGCCATTAGCCTGTCTGCTGTCCTACAGCACTAAAAATAAAACAGGTTTATTGACTATGTTAAGTATAAAAAAGAAAGATTGACCAACAGAGTTCTCCGTACTACATACCGATTGGAGAATCTTTGTCGCATCTGAAGGTTTTGGTTTTTGTAGTTCAATTTTCATCATAGTATTGCTCAGAAAGTATCCTTTATGCCTCTTAGTGACCTTTTTCCGTGCAGGGGTGGAATAAGAATGTAGACTTTATAAAACCGAATCCGTACTAATATTTTGAATGTGAAAGTAACTCTGTCTGTCTGTCTGTTACGTTTTTATGCCTAAATCGCTGAACCAAATTTGATACATTTTGGTATAGAGATAGATTGAACCCCGGGGAAGGACGTAGGCTACTTTTTGTTGCGAAAATAATAATAATAATAAAATGATAATAAATTTATTCCAAAAAATATAAAATTAAAAAAAGTAAGACAACAGAAACCAAACTATACAAAACGGACCCATAACAAACGAATGAGCTCGCTTGTGTTTGTGTATGTATGTGTGTGTGTACCTGTGTGCGTGCGTGCATGTATATGTGTGTAAGAGAGGGAGAGAGAGACAGAGTGTGATATTATATTTCAATTTCCTATTTTTAGTAAATTTTCCACATCATCATAGTTAAGTGTTTTTAACCAACTTATTATATAATGTTTAAACTTCAAAATGAAACTTAAGGTATGAAATAGGGGTGAACATATTTAAGCTCTATTTTTTATATGGCAGAAAAACTTTTACCGGGTTAATTAGTAAATAATACAATATACCTATCCTGAAATGTTGTTGAAAATATCAGTCAAGGAAGTGTTATGCAAAAACGCAGTATTTTATCCTTAGAGACGTTGTAAAGTTGGCCGTAATTTAATACGGTGTATTTTGAGAGCGATTTGGGAGCGGTCTGTCTCGGTACAGATTGATTTATAGGAGCCTGGGGCCTTCGACGCATTCCTATTCCCCGTTAATGGAAATCGTAACTGGGTGTCTTTTTCATTTTCTGCCAATGACTGCTGGATTTTATAAAAGTTTCAATATCTACGCATTTGTTTCAATTTTTGTTTTACTTTTTCAGGTAGGGTGCCTGAATTTGAGATAAAATAATTTGTTTTGCTTGAATTGTTGTAATTAAGCCAGTAATTGTTTAATAATTTTTTTAAACTTTATATCGTGTTTATTATTATAATTGTTTAGGCTTTCTAATTGTGTTGATTAGTAGTTTACTCATTCAATATAAAAAAATGTTTACGGTAGGACATCTATATATTTTATATTTATATTTTTATAGATATACATATTTGTAATGTAAAAGAATATTTACGTTTTTCTTAATTGCTGTATTACCGTCGTTGGATGTTTGTGACACCAGGGGCACTGAAAACACGCTGACATCGCGTAATGGAACTGGAACCTCTTACTTATGCCGAAACACAACACAAAGTCATTATTTGAGGACCAGGGACGGTTGCCATTCAGACGGGTTTGAGGTCCTACCACGTAGCTACTTTTGTCGCCTTTACAACAGGCCGACCCCGGCCGCAGAGGTTAGTGTTCTTATTCTGTTCCTACACGGAGAAACGTAATAATATAATATAAGTCAAGTCTGTGAATGCTGACAAATGGCTGTCTGAGAAATTTTATTTGAATAATATTGTTCTGATTTCCTTTCACACATTTGCCATTGTAATTATGAGTAAAAAGTGAAAATAAACGAGAAAATAAAAAATAAACAAGTGAAAAATAAATTTCATAAAGTTTTTCAAAATGACAACTTACGTCAAAATTAAAATATGCTTTGGAAGTGTTGTAAAATTTAATATAAATAAAACAATTGTCACATAAACAGATAAGATAGCCAGAGGTAATCGCGCACGCCTACCTGCTGTACCCACTTCGCCAAGCTCCATCCGACCAACCTCTAGCGCAGAATAGAATAATTTGGCCAGAGGGATGTCGAGCCATAACAACGAGGAAGGGACAGCGTCGTCTACCTCGTGTCGAAGACCTACGCGGGAACGTGAACGATCACCATCGGCACGCTTGGAGTCTGCGGAGACGGCGACGTGTAGTGCGCTACATGAGATGGACTAGGGAGATGAATGAGAGTGTCACGCGGGCGTAGTTTAGGGCTACAAAGATAGGAACCTCACGGCGTATCGTAATCGGATGCTGTCTCTGTTTCAGGTTCTTACTGAATCTTCTTAATACCACCGTCACGGCACAGCGCTTTTCGGATCAGGTGCGGGCCATTCAGTGGTTAGTTAAACCTGCTGGACGAGCCTGTATTTGATCGTCTATGCACTGAAGTACGGAACAGTCTTAAGATAAACGAAAATGCATACTATACGACTTACAACATAACGATGTTATGATGGACATATCCTCAGCATTACCTATGCCTATAGGACTGATTCTGTAAGTGACCAGGATTTAGAGCGTATAAGAAGGACTTTGGAGGAGGCAATTAAATCCTATTCCTGTCTGTCTATAGACCGCAGCTACCTCGCCTACCTATACACAGACATAATTTGTCTATTATAGGTAATTTTAACCCGCTCTTAGAATCGTATTTAATATCAAGTAAAGATCTGACTGAAACACATTCTATTTTGTACTGTGATCTACAAAGCTGCTTACATCCATTTTGAGAACAAAACTAGTGAAACATCTCCTAGACAACAAAATTATAGCTGATACTCAAAATGAATGTAGATCCGGGTCCCGTGGTACGTAAAAGCTTCTCCTCATGATATGACTATTAATAAACAGATCTGTCGTAACTGAAAAAAATCTCTTCACTGCTTGGGTTGACTATAAAAATGCTCTATGTCTATAAAAGTTGAAACGTAATTACATTATTCAAAATACAAAATCGAAAGACAAATTCATTAATAATAATAATGTAAATTAAAGTGTATTTAGTTCTCAAATACATTTTATTCAATAACAGGAATGAATAACCCCTTATTAGTAATTATTTATTCAGGTAATCCAATAGAGTCGATATCAAATAACAAAAGTACTATAAACATCAGTTTTTCCTTTGACTAACACGGTCAGATAAATATATTTTTATTCTACGAATAGTTTAATCTTTATTTGGTCAGTCTGGTATCCGAGTTATATCAGGCTGTAGGTAGACAGAAACTTTCGAGAAATAATTGACAATTTGCAGGGCATCCTTCGGTTTTCAGCGTATGTTTACCGAGCTATTTTCAGTGTTGCTGTTAAAGCCGATTGTTTTGGAAATTTGCTTTCCAGTGTTATTCGTGAATCTGTGATACTACATTTTACTATCATTATGTAATGTGGCACATAATGGTAGTAAAGTGCAGGTTTTCTCCGTGCAGGGGCGGAATAAGAATACTAACCTCTGTACGATGCCGGTCACGGACCGATATTGCACCCTACGGGAAGGAAGGATTGCTCGAGAGCAGTGGACTGTATGAGAGAGGATGGGGATAGGAGCGGTGACAAGAGAGACACGATGTCTTGCAACGGGCAAAGAAATTCGCACTGACCTTGATTCCACCCCTTCCCGGTTCGGTTCAGGTCGCTGAGGAACTGTTGCACGGCACCAGCTATAGCACAACACTGAACACAGATTGAATGGCACGGCCAATTAGAGTAACCAGGGAGGTCGAACGTCGACCGTCCCGTCCAGTTATTTCGTTAGTTTTTTATAAATGTCGCACACGGTGCAAAAGCGGTTATCTGGTCAAACGTTGACACAAGAACACAGTTTTTCCGTCCCACCCTCGCTTACCATTATTACCTCACCGAGAGTGAGGGTAGATAACAAAAATCAGGTGGCGGGATTTCAAATACCCTTATGCACGGATCGAACAAACTCTGTAGCCGTCGTAAAAGGCGACAAAAAAACCCTAGCTATGTGGTAGGGCCTCAAGGCCGTCTGGATGGCGACTGCCCTTGGTCTTTAAGTATGTCGCCATAATAACCTTGCACTATGTTCCGGCATTAGTGACCCTATCATCAAACATACCTGAATTCCTATGGGACAGCAGCGTGTTCGCGAAGCCTCTAGTGTCGCAAACATCCATAGGCGACGGTAACTACTTACTATTAAGTGGGCCGTTTGATTGTCTGCTGTTCCTCGGTGGTCTTAATTATGCCGCCATAATAATCTTGTGTTGTGTTCGCGCATTATTGACCCAAGTTCCTGTACGCTTATGGGACAGCTGCGTGTTTGCCATGCTACTGGCGTTGCAAACACCCACAGGCGACGGTAACTGCTAAATTCTAAGCGGGCCTTCAGCCTGTCTGCAACTCTATAGCAATAAAAAATGGCGGGCTGCCGCTTCGCTTCGCTTTGAGATAGATTTCTTCCAGACAACCTATCACTTTTATGAGCCGAAAACAGTTATCGATGTAGGTCATGTGGACTATTATTATATACGAATATATACGAATATATATATATATATATATATATATATATATATATATCTAATAAAAATGTTTATACAAAATGTTACCTCCATCAACATAAATTACACAGAATTACGAGCAAATGCTTAATTTTGTAAAGACAATAAGAAAAGGTTGCCTGAGTTTCAGCCTCAAATTACTTCATGCATGAACCTGTTAATTGTGAAAGGCCTAATCATTGAAATTAAATAATTGTACTTACATATACGATATAAGGTTCATGTTTTTCGGACAGCTATTAATAAGTTTTTCCGTACTGTTGGCCACTCATTATATTTTTATAAATGTATATTTTTTACTCTATTTTTATAAGGTGATTTAACCTTATTTTATATTTATCATAATAATTCGAGAAATGAGACGATAAAAATAGGTTTTACTGAAAACATTTACCAATTCTTATAATAGGATTGATTTTACTCTAATTACCTTTATCTTTTATATATACATTTGAAAACAAAGTGAGTTTATTTTAGGTAGAAATAAAGGTAAAGAGAAAGTATTATTCGTTGTTCACGTTTAAGTCTAAAATTAACGTCAGTTACAAAGGTCTTCGTGAGAATTTTTATTATAGGAATGAGTACATTCATTTATTTAGTATTGCGCTTATTAAAATTAAAAATAAATTAATATATTTATTATTATTATTCGAGTGATTCCATTAATACTTTAATAGTTCACTGGCTAACAGGTCGATTTCACGGTCATGTAAGTTCTTAGTAGGCCCTCTTAGCTGCTTTCTGGAATACTAATAATTTTCTGATACAAAACAAGTCTTATTTATTGCATTATATTAAATTGCTTGTTTGTAAATAAGATGTAACCATTTCGGAAATTATTAGTGACACACAGACAGACAATCTTTTCTGAGTGTTTTGTATGTACCTACTAAAATGTTCCTGTGGGTACTTCACTGGCTCGGTAATGTCCACGTGTATCTTTTGTCGATATATGTATGCTTGTTATGTCTTCCAAACTTGCCCTTGGCTCTAGAGTTTCTGACAGTGACAGTGACATCTTCTCAACTATGCATAGACACAAAAGACAGCGTAGGTATGCTGTAAATGCATACCATAGACTAAATCTCATACTGCAATATATACGAAAGTATAAATTGTTTTTTTTTATTGCTTTAGGACAGCAGACAGGCTGACGGCCCGCTTAGAATTTAGCAGTTACCGTCGCCTATGAGTGTTTGCAATGCCAGTGGCATCGCGAACACGGAACACAACACAAGGTTATTATGGCGGCATACTTAAGACCGAAGGTGGTCGCCATCCAGACGGGTGATTTAGTTTGTAGCAATATTTCAATATTGCAAACGAAAACTTCAACATTTTAATTATAATGAAATTAAATTTTAACTGCAAATAAAGTTCTAAAATTTTGACAACGCTTTTACGAAACATGAACTATATTTTTCTGAGTATTGAGTCCATTCAGAACGAACAAGTTTCTACCATAACTACTTGTGTAAACAAACAAAACACTTGTAAATGATTTATCGGTTCGCCGCTGTGGCGAATCCCCGCACGAGCTAAATATCAATGACAGTAAGAAAGATTTATTATGTTTCGCAAGAAATGAGCCAACTTCAGCTGCAGTTAGCTAACCGATAACTTCAGACACTCGGGAATGTTTAATCTGCATGGCTTTTTTGCAGCTGCTACCAATCAAAATAGAAATGAAAAAGTTGATATAGTTCCTTGAAAGTAGACGGAGGACAAAAACAGATAGGCGTCGCTAGTTGATTTCACGTCTTCTTAAGAATTAACGACAGCCGATGACTGTATTAGCCAGGACAACTTGAGCATCTAATCGGAGAAAACAGCAGTGCGCACGGTAGGCCCTTATCATCCATAGCTGAACGCAGGAGCCGGGGATGTCGCAAAACAATTATCAAAAGTAGAATAGAATAGAATGTTTTTTATTGTACAAAACAGATACAGTTTTTATTATGAATACAAAATAAAACGTACTAATGGCGGTCTTAACGCCGATATCGAGTGATCTCTCTCAGACAACCTTTGGAGAGACAAATTATATAAGAGAAAAGTAGATCCTCCTTCTTCCTTTCAGTCGTTACACGTTTGTCGATATGATGAACCTTACAATGTTTCGCCATTTATACCTATGCGAGGTGAACCTGCTGGATTAATTTAAGGGGTTACATACTACAAACTTGATTTACTCGGTCGATCTTATGGATGATCGTCTTCGTGGTCTAGTACTTTCTACCTTCTCTAGATAATAAGGCGGTTATTGGTCTAGTTGTTGCAACTATTAATATTTTCTGCAACCTCCCGCAAAGGCTCCAAAAAGCCATCGAAGTATGCCATTGTAGCTGCCCTGGCTATCTTTGCCTAGTAACTGATTAGTTGCAGTAGACTTTAGACTTTTCTACTACTAAATAGCAGCAAAAAAATCTTATTATAACAACTTGAAGGAATTTTATTAAATAAAGACTATATTTACAATTTAAAAGTTAAAACCAGTTTAGTCAACAAAATCACATTACGCCGTAAAATGCGGCCGCGGGCGGCCCCTCGGGGGAGGACCCGCCGCCCGCACTATTGCCGCGAGGGTGAGGGCTGCGTGCTGTTCCGCGGCCCTCCTTCAACTCCTAGAGTTGTTAGGAGAGCGCCGGGGGGACGAAATCCTGACCCCCTGGCGTCACCACTTTAGAAGGGGCCCGCCTCAAGACAAAGGGCGGGCCGGCGCCGGCCCGGGCCACGAGATCGGCAGGCCATATATCCGTGGGCCCGGACGTAGGCGATAGGAGAACAGCGGGGTTTTTTACTGGGTAGTCGGATGGCCAAACATCTTTCCCGGAGTCCCACATATCCCTCGGTCCCCCCGGGCCGGGGGAACCCGTCAAGAGAGGTTTTTCCCCGACACCAAAAAAAAAAACAAAAAAAAAACAAAATCACATTAAAGTTAACAGTTTGTCTATAAAACTACGATTATAAATATTAAAACAAAACAAAATAACTAAATGAACGAAAAGCATTGCATTTCATATCCAAACATTTGATGCACAATTAAAACCACTTTTAAGTACAAAGGATTCCTAAGAACTAAGTTTGGCTCGAGTCTGTTAAGCGATAACTTCAGGCGGAAGCCTGGGTGTTTACTTTTAATCTGTGTAGATTTTATTACTCCTACTTGCTGTACAGCAGTTTTAGATGTTTAAAAAATGTAGACACATATTTACGAACATTTTAGTAAGTTTGCAGAACAAAAATGGGTACCAATATATAAGTGGTTATTCTAATTTCTGATTAAATATTGTACTTTATTGTCCATTGAGTACGACTACGGAATAATTAAGCGCGTACTTTTGCGTCATCTCACATCTTTTGGTAACTTCTACTTTTATTGACTGGTAAGGTGGAAAATAGCTATAGAATTAAACACATTTAGTTATTACGACGGATATTTTGCTATGCCACTGATGTTGATGGTTGGCCATGACTTTTTGCGCTTTGGATTGTCGTAATGGATCCATTTTCACCACCAGTGACAATTCGATGCAAAAACCTTTTGTTTCCTTCCGCTGAAGCAGTAGTTTACATTTCTAAAGACGCCTCTCAATATTCCTTAGTTTCTCTTCATATGGACATTTGGATGTCCCTCCTACTGAATTATGCCTACAGTTTTGAGACGTTTTCCTATCGTTGATAAGTCAACTTCCAATGATATAGACAATTCTTGAAGTGTTTGAGATGAGTCCTTCATTGAGCACTGCCTCCAACTTTTTATAATAAATTTTTTTCGGCTGGCCAGGTCGCTTCTTTTTTCCCAACTCGAAATCATCAGCTTTGAAACGTGCAAACCACTTCCGATATGTTTGTTCAGCTAGAGCATGTTCACTATACACTTCCACTAAAATACGATGAGCTTCAGCAGCACTTTTTTCATAATAAAATAATGAATTGAAACTCCCCGCAAAACACTTTACTCGGCACATATGATGATATATTTAATAAATTATAACGTATTGTTGATGACGATTCAAAGAAAGGTTATGTACAGCAAATGACGTTCAATGATAGCTGTTTCAAGATGAATACATTACTGTCGGTGACAATGAAATACTGTCCTACGCCATCTTTAGTAAAACGCTAGATTTGATTCCAACACCTAATAGTTATTGCTATCTAATCCTCCACACTCGGATGGGAAGATATGACCTGTCAAAAAAGGCGACAAATTATTCCTATCTAGTAGGGCTCCAAGCCCATCTAGATGAGGACCACACCTGGGTTCTAAATATGCTGCCATAGTAACCATGTATTGTGTTCTGGCCAACTTGACCAGGTTCCAGTTCTTCTACGCGAAGAGCAGCTTATTGATCGTACCCCTGATGCTAACATTCATATGCGACGGTGTTTGCTCTCTATTAATTAGGCCGTCATCCTATTTGCCGTCTCATAGCAATAAGAGAAATCGGTGCTCTTCCATAGTGTTACGAAAACTAGCAAATGAAGCAATCCATTAGTCGCCTTTTATAACTAATGAGGTAAGTAACGTTATAACTCTATTTTTATTTCTGATAAAATGTATAATATATAGGTATTGACGTGTTAATTATCAGACAACTGTTTCTATCTAAAAGAGTTATAATTTATTAACAATTTAGAAATGAAATAAAGAATTATATTACATTAATTCTGATTATATGTACAAAATTAACGTATTTTGAATAGCTCTTGAGAATTAAATTAATTATAAATTATTATAGTGTTTCTTAATAAATGATAAGTTAGTGAATAACGATTATACCTAGCCAAAAAAATTTCCAATTACAACACAATTATCCAGGCATGATTCACTGCCAAGTACCATGGAGGCCTCACGACAGGCAATGTGTCAACTAAGTATTACTTTCAAGGAGTGCATCATCTTGGAAGGGGAACTACAGAAGAGTTCGATCTCCTCCACTGCTTGTCTTCCTTAATTAGTGATTTCATAGCTTTCAAAGAATTCACCCTTAATACGCTCAAAATGTTGCATCGGTAAAAAGAACTGGTACAGCACTCAACCGATCACATCGAAATGCATGGCAGACGAAAAATACTACTCCTTCATGGAGTAGCTAAAGGTAGAAAGGAGAATGTTTTAAGTCACAAACTTACTGGTTACAAAACTTAAGATCACTGACTTATAGCCTGAGAATATCCGTTGCTGTCACCCACTGGGTTAAGATTACATTTACAGGAAGACGCGGGCCACTTTTCAAACTGTATGATGCTTCTATCAGGAGTGAAATTTGGTCATCCAAAACTATATTAAAGGCCACCGGTATTGCATTGTTTGAGTTCCTAACCCAAAATAAGCACGATATCTTTATGCAGGCAAGGCAGCGTTTTCGGCTTTTCAAAATGTTGGACACATTATGGAACCTATATATTTGATATTTGAAATGCATTTTGCACTGAATTCACTACAGGAAACCTTTTGAAAAGAAAAATCTTAACGAAAACTTGTACGCTACGGGTATAGTATAAGGAGGTCGTTTAGCAAAGAAGAAAATGCGATTAAATTAAATTTCCGGCAGTAGGAAATCTCAAAGGGCCTTCCGATAGCCGCAATATCTTAAGCCGGCTTGGTAAAAGTCCGGCGAAATCGCAGCCGTTCTTCAGGGATGCCTTTTCGTACTTGTTTAAAGTGAACTGCTCGAAAAATACCAAGGATATGCATAAAGTAATAAGAGTCACTTTCGCAAGATTCTTTAAAATGTTTTTATAATTATTTGTTTTGATTATTTACAAGAAAAATTTGTTGTATTTGTAATTACTATCAACAATATACTTCTACATTTCAGTTTTGAGAAAAGTAATAAATTTGTTTCGATTAAATATAAAGCGGGCGGAGCTGCGTGACGAGGTGCTCATGGTTGAATGGAAGGAGC
Source organism: Malacosoma neustria (assembly GCA_963693495.1). Taxonomy (NCBI): domain Eukaryota; kingdom Metazoa; phylum Arthropoda; class Insecta; order Lepidoptera; family Lasiocampidae; genus Malacosoma; species Malacosoma neustria. Next base: position 8,432,018 of record OY856386.1, read on the forward strand.
GCCTCGCGCAACCCAGCGTGGGACTCGCCACTATCGAAGCGGTGAGGCCCGTCCTGGCCGAATGGCTGGAAAGGCGCCACGGCGCCCTGACCTTCCGCCTGACGCAGGTCCTCTCAGGCCACGGTTGCTTCGGGAGGTACCTGTGTCGCATAGGGCGGAAGATGACGTCGGGGTGCCACCACTGTGGCGCGGGCGACGAGGAGGACATGGTGTATCACATTGTCGCCGTGTGCCCTGCATGGCGCGAGGAGCGCCACGTCCTCATCGCCCAAATCGGCGCGGACCTGTCGCTCCCGGCCCTGGTTCTGTCCATGGTCGGGGGCGATCCTGGCGGAGTGGGAGCGAGAGTCGACCACCACACTCCCCTCCCGTCAACGCAGGCCACGCCGGCGGCGCCAGAGGGCAAGTAATGACCTCCGGCCACCGTAAAAAGCGGCCATGGGCGGCCCCTCGGGGGAGGATCCGCCGCCCGCACTATTGCCGCTAGGGAGAGGGCCACGTGCTGTTCTGCGGCCCCCTCAACTGTTGATTCAGGAGAGCGCCGGAGGACGAAATCCTGACCCCTGACGTCAATCCGAGTCCGAGGCGGCGGAGTCCCACCTTTCTTCCCGTCTACCTCCCACATCCTTTCCCAACTTCGCTCTCTGCTCGTGGCGCGGTCCCCGGTGGGATGGTTGCGAGTAATGGTTGGGGTCCCGGGTTCTGTCCCGGGCCCTGATTTGGTAGTCGAAACCATGCCCACTTCGACTGCGCCTGCACAGAGAGTGTTCCTGGGGCGGGAACGGCATCTCCGCTATCCGTCGGTCTGGCTGGGCTGGCTACGACGTTAAGCGACTCTCTGGTTTTCTGGAGTGTCGTCTGGTAGTCGTACCCACGCCTGACTGGCACGCGCTGAGGATGCAAGTCCCGCCCGTCCGCAAAGGAGGCGGCGGAGCGGGAGCGGGAGTTGACCACCACACTCCCCTCCCGCCAACGCAGGCCATGCCGGCGGCGCCAGAGGGCAAGTAAAAAGCGGCCGCAGGCGGCCCCTCGGGGGAGGATCCGCCGCCCGCACTATTGCCGCGAGGGAGAGGGCCGCGTGCTGTTCCGCGACCCCCCTCAACTTATGTTGATTCAGAAGAGCGCCAGGGACGAAATCCTGACTCCCTGGCGCCAACAATTTAGAAGGGGCCCGCCTTAAGACAAAGGGCGGGCCGGCGCCGGCCCGGGCCACGAGATCGGCAGGCCATATATCCGTGGGCCCGGGTGTAGGCGATAGGAGAACAGCGGGGTTTTAGTGGGTAGTCGGATGGCCGAAGATCTTTCCCGGAGTCCCACATATCCCTCGGTACCCCCGAGCCGGGAAAACCCGTCAAAAGAGGGTTTATCCCCGAGACAAAAAAAAAACGGGAATCAAATCCATGACCTTTTCAAGCGTACCGACGTGCGTTACACCAGGAGGTCGTCATAAAATTAATAACAATAATATAATTTCCTTGTTATTGTCATTTTGGTTTGAGTAAAATGCTAATATTGAAAAAAAATTGACTCTGAAATTTTATATTTACCTATAGAATATAGAAATAAAAATAAAACATAGAAATTTAATATGTAATATTAAATACGACAATGACTATTATCTCTTGTTTATATTTTCTTATTTCCCATTATTTACTTTTACTATTGAATACTTGTATTATATTTCCATATAATGATTACTTATGTCTATCGGCTGCTTTGTAACTAATCTAAAAAAATACACTACTTAAACACATATTTTGGATTAATTTTAATGGGTTTTATTCAGTTATACGTGAATTTTGTATTAAGATATAAAGTTATTATTTATTTATAAAGAGTATTAGAGCATTAAGATAAAGAGTTATTATATAATTTAAAGTGCCCCGATAGCAATTTTCGATCACAATGTTCAACTCGCTAATTACCAGATAAGCTGTGCTTTGTTATGTTAGCTTGTATAGATGGGTAAGCTTATTATAATCGTATATAGTACATGTCAAAGAATAATTCATTAATGCAGTCTAGATTAACCGAGTGATTGTATTTTGTCACAAAGAGATATATGTTAGTTATTATATACTGTATCTATTCTCTCTATGCTCTGGCTGTGTAAATAAAAAAATAGTTTAAAAAAAACTAAAAAGAAAAAATAATTCTTAACATAAGAATAAAATTTCTGATGAGAAAATTAATGTCACTGTTCTAAAAAGTGTGGGGTACTTTGGACATCTTCTTCTTCTGGACTTCTGGACATGGTCGAAATCCCCGAAATTTTAGAGTTCGAATTTCCAGTACAAATTAATTTTTCAATTGCGAGAGCGAGTTGATCTACCCAACGTAAACAAACCGTCTATAGGTAATATTTTAATATGGCAGCCGGCAAATTCATTAATCCTGAGGATCCTGGTAAGAATAATGATACAAACTATAAAATTATTGCATTGTCATCGGTCTTTGATAAGTATTTCAAAATTCGAGTTAATCCGACGTTTTGAAAGGGGTCGAAAAATCATGTTCAAAGTTTCCGTTATATACTAACATACGAATGAAGCTAATAAAAGCGTGTATATGTCACTAGTTAACTAGACAAGCGTCATTCAGCACTATAAATTAAAGAAAAAACGGAACTTAATTATGTTTACCCCTATTACATCTCCATCAAGTTTCATTTTTGTGACAAAAAGTAGCCTATGTCCTTCTCCAAGGACCTATCTATCTCTATACCGAAATTCATCAAAATTGGTTCATCAGCTTAGGCGTGAAAACCTAACAGAAAGACAGTTACTTTCACATTTATAATATTAGTATGATTTACTGATATTAATGTATGTCATTATTTAATAATAATACTAATATTTCGAGTTACGTGGTAGGGCCCCAAGTCCGTCTGGATGGCGACCACCTTTGTTCTTAAATATGCCGCCATAATAACTTTGTGTTGTGTTCCGGCATTAGTGACCCAAGTTCCTGTACCCATACAGGACAGCAGCATGTTCGCGATGCCGCTGACGGTGCAAACACCCATAGGTGACGGTAACTGCTAAATTCTAAGCGGGCCGTCAGTCTGTCTGCTGCCTGTCTACGGCGGCGAGTGCCTCTTCGTGAGTGGGGGCAGAGCAGACCGTGTTTTTCCCGCTCTTGTTCCACCGCCTCATTTGCGAGCATAACATCCTCGCAGAAGGAGGTGATGGCGTCTCAGCTACTAGAACTCCTGACCATTGATTAAGTGATAAAGAGAAAGAGTTGGAAAAAGTGGTTAGAATCAATCACAAGGTCACGGCATTTGTTGTTCCTGAACAGATCTGGAGATTATGCAGCGCCATGTCTTCGTCACCATTACCACAATAATAGCACTCTGACGTTTTTTCACACCCTATCCGAAACAAGTACCTCCCGAAGCATCCATGACTCATGAGGACCTGTATCAGGCAGAATGTCAGAGTACCAGGGCCCCTCCCGTCAGTCCAGGATCGCAGGACAGGCCTCATTGCTTCTATAAAGCGATGGCATGCGTTGGGGTGTGCTAGGCGCATCTCCCTAACCACTATCAAATTATTTCGCAGTCAGTGAATTGTTCGCAATGTAAGAGTGAAGCATTTTAATGTCGATAAGGTCGATTTACTTCTCATCATGTGTAAAAAAATGAATACAAGAAATAATATCAAATATACGTACCGTAACATTTCTGCTAACCAAGAGTAAATAAACACATATTAAAAGACTATTTCTCCCCCAACATTCATTCGGTCCTACGCCAGTTACGTTTTGCGTCGTGTCTTAACAGTTTTCTACATTCTTCCCGGATTGCTACCCTTCGGCGTCTTACATTGATATAAAAACATTTATTGGACCGTCTTCTTTTATATTTTCTTTTTCTAAATAATAAATATTTGTATCATCAGGTACTTAATTTGTATTAAAAAAATAGCATTATAACTATTTTTCAACGTAAAAATGATATATATTTTATAATAATATAAATATAATATAATATAAATACTCAAATGAACGTTTTTAGGAAGCTTAAGAAGAAACAAATCGGTAGCAGTAAATCAACACATTATTATTAACACGGAACCGCTTTTTTACAATTAGTTTTGTTTCCAAATTCATTTTAAACTTGCATTATTGCAATAGTATGAGGAAATTTCTTGACTGTGCTAAATAACCATTTATGATATATCTGACTATAGATCCATATCTATAGTCTATTCGAGCTAAGAAAATAGTGAGTCATCATTGCATCTACACGATAAAGGTGTTTTCACAGTAGCGTAAATTCAAACAATTTATTTATTTAACATTTTATCGCTCACAATAAAATTACATAACCATTCATTTATATTTCAAATGTTTAAGTTTTATGGACAAAATCTACTAGGAGAGTAATGTTTTTAATCATTGTGACTAGAATCTTGATATGTATTTATTATGAAAGTATTTTGTTCCGCGTTCTCCATGACGTCATCCAAATTCCACATAAGGTTTTCTTCTTGTATCACGTGTTCGCAACATTTCTTCCATCTATTAGCATCTAATAAATTTATTGCGTCATAAAATAATTTTATTACATCACTCATCTTCAATGTTGAGTTATTGGCACAAACATAATTTTTTATTTGGGCCCACACCAACTTTATAGGGTTTAGTTTATAATGGTACGGTGGCATACGGAGATTTTCAATAACATTACTTTTAGCAATTTACTCTACTAAATATTTATTATATTGTAGGGCGATATCAGCCACTTTCAGGTAATTCCTTTTTTAAATAGCTCATGTCCAAGAATATCCCTTTGCTTAGTAGCTAGTCTGGTATTTGCTGTTTATTCCAAGCGGTTGATGGTATTTTATCAAATTTGACGGAATGATAGGAAGCGTTATCCATGACAACAACACTTCATGGTTCTAGTTTAGGTATAATGCGACTGAACCACGCGACAAACTTTTCGCCATCCATCTCCTCATGATAATCTTTAGTTGATTTAGATTTAAAAGACCATCTTCCACAAGTGCTTTGTCATTTCTAAACGATCAGTTTTTCCTGTAGGAATTTTTCAACTGGTAGATAAACCTTCTATAAAAGTATGTCTTATTTTTTACAGTGGTTGGTATGCTACCACGCTTTTGATTTAACATGTCCGGCGTTTACCCACGTTTTGTCAAGGAATTATATGATTTTATTTCTTTGTCTTTATTCTTGCATTTGTCTGAGATATTTACGCCACCATAAAATAATATCTTCTCTCTCTACTAACAATGATCTACTATCTCGTTTAGTAAAATCGAATCCAATCTCATGTAAAATATTATGTAGTGTGGTACGTTTGAAATCGGGAATATCTTCATCAGCTTCACAAAGTTCCATAATTTTATCTAATGTCGGGTAGTTGTTATTTAAATATATTGAATAAACTTTTCTTCTTATTGCACATATGTGTAATTCATCTAATTTATCAATCATAAATAGCCGAGCTCTTATTTTTACTTGAGATTTCAATGTTTCTTTTTGTTTCCGGATTATTAAATTTTATCAACTGTATTTTGAGAGACACCGCATTCACTTGCTGTTTTAAATACTATCTAGTCTCTCCATAGTCACATTTAAATCACCCATTTTAAAGTACTTAAAAATATTGCAAATTACTTGTGTTTCTCCATTACAAATTATCGTTTCATTTCTATTCTTACGAATGGGCGAAGTATTCATGTTAAAAAGTTTTATTACTATTTATTTAGTTAACGCACAAAAGACATAATCATACCTAACGACGATCTGCCGTCAATTGATCACTGTGAACATAACTTTTTAATATGTTGTAACCTGATTGGTCGGGGGGCATGGCTATGCCGGCGGACAAAGATGACTCTATTTCCTTAATGCGAATGGACTCTAGTACTAAAGTGTAACCGGGATTAATAGCTGATGACAATATTGGATTTAAAAATCAACTATATACTAAAACTATAATATATATTTATGTTATATTGATTTTCTTTATTCATAATTGTTATTAATGAATACACAATTAAAGCTTTACGACTGATAACATGTAATTATAACATGAATTTTTCACAATTAAATATCAAATATTAAATTTTACTTTTATTAATAAAAAAATCAAATAGTTTAAATAAACACACACACACAAAGATGCATGCGCATTGATACACGTTAGAATGCAATTTTGTACTTTAATATAAATAATTTAATCTTTGTTATATAACACCTAATAATAAATTTTAATTAAAAAGATAACAAGACTCATCTAGTAAATAATATCATTGAATATAATGCTGAAACAGCTAAGTAAGTGCGACTCAGAAGGAATGATCGCCCGCTAATACCCGATCCAAAATGGCTCAGTAGCTGTAGGACCATGCAGTTTTATTGCAGACTTTTAACAAAATTGACCATTGGATTGTCCTACCCAGTCTTTTTTGATACCCTTCTGTTTGGTTTTGACTTTCATTATTAGCCTTGTGGTCTTGGAAAAAAATATAAACAGAGCTTTTTCAACAGCTGGGGAGTCTTTAAAAGCGAATACTGGATTATAAAGATGAGAGCTTTAAAGACTAAGTGTTGGAAGTAGTATATACTATTACACAAATCTAGAGGTTGGAGGAGTCTAGGCTCTATTTGTACAATATGCAGATTGTAACTATTGCCACAAACCAATAATTAAGAAAACAATCGCGAGGAAACTTACAAAGTCACCAGTTTTTGTAACTATCCCATCCATTTTATACAAGTCAAGTACGATCCCTATGGACATGGAAAGATCGAGTCCATGTGTAGAGGTTATGGGTTAAAATTAAGTTAATAAATCAGCGATTGGGTTTACTTTCAGGGTTGTTGCAGAATGAAATTTATCGTAAGAATTAGCATTCTATATATATCTATTTGACCCCTTTTATTTCTGTTGCAGGAAAAATCTCTTAGTGTGGACTCTGATATTAAAAGCGTAAAGCATTATCTCGATAAGCAGCATACTATTTTATCAATTATGATTTGTAAAGCCAAAACACAGTTATTGGTTTTTGAATATAGAATATTTATGTAGGATTTATCTTCTACGAATTTCGTTTAAATTAAAATAGTCTAAGAAAGTCCTCAAACAAATATCTTGTGTCAAATATATATCAATATCCTGTGATAGTTTATGAATATTCATTCATCATAATCATTTAGAAAGCTGCCAGTTGAAAACTGCTACAGTTTTAGGTTTCTCCCAAGGCTTGTTACTAAGTTCATCTTCATCACATCGCATCCAACCCTAGCCAAATAATTTTTGCAAGTATTAATTAACCTACATCACAGCTGGGTTTTTTACGCTGTGTACGCTGAAGATGATGATGTGAACAAGTCAAGATACGGTTTTTACTCAAGATCTTCATGACGTTAATGATTATTTGTTCTAAAACACATAAAACCAGTCTATTACCACTTAAGCTTAACTTCATGCTTCTATAACAATTAAATTAGTGTAAGATTGATAATGCAAATAACTACACTTTATCATCAGTCAACAAAAACGCACTCAATCAACTGACGAATTTTAATGAAAAAAGTTTCTATACATTTCAATTTACAGCCCCCTTTCAAAGATTGTAATTTTCCGACGTTAACGAGTTAAATTTTATCGAAAATTAATTGCGACATCTTCATTGAAAACTTTTCACTCCATTTTGATACCTAAATTCTCGTGAAAACTTTTACAATACAGTGTATATACCTAGTCAGGTCATAAGTATTGTCACACAGTAAAAACTTTTCTTTTAGAATGCTGGCCACAAAAAAGTTTATTGAATTCGAATCTCGAATTGTTCATGAAAATAAAAATGTATACTTTAGAATTTTACTCATTTTTTAAATATGGAGTGGACGCTTAAAGAAGACCGTGTTGCAGTTATTGCGTTGCATCGTTGCGGTTACGCGCCAATTCAAATTTTTAACATACTGAAAAATTTGAATATAGCCTAAAGATTCATTTATCGTACCATCAAACGATACAATGAAGACTCTAGTGTAGATGACAGGTCAAGAAGTGGTCGCCCTCAGTCTGTTAGGACTCCAGCAGTGATAAAAGCTGTGAAGGCACGAATTCAAAGAAATCCCAAACGTAAGCAGAAATTGTTGGCCCTTCAGATGGGGTTAAGCAGAACCACGGTGAAAAGGGTGTTAAATGAAGACTTAGGGCTTCGGGCATATCGAAGAAAAACAGGACATCGTTTGAATGCTCGTCTAATGGACCTGAGACTGAAGAGATGCCGCGCTTTGTTGAAGCGGTACGCGGGAAAAAAATATCGGGAAATTCTTTTTTCGGATGAAAAAATGTTTACCGTAGAAGAGAGCTACAACAAACAAAATGATAAGGTGTACGCACACAGTAGTGACGAAGCGAGCAACCGTATTCCGCGTGTCCAACGAGGTCATTTTCCATCCTCGCTCATGGCATGGTTGGGAGTTTCTTATTGAGGCTTAACAGAGGTACATTTTTGTGAGAAAGGTGTAAAAACGAATGCTGTTGTGTATCAAAATACAGTCCTGACGAACCTTGTGGAACCTTTTATCCGTGCAGGGGCGGAGAAAGAATACTAACCTCTGTGGCCGGGGTCGGCCTGTCGTAAAAGGCGACAAAACAACCCACCCTAGCTACGTGGTAGGGCCTCAAGCCCGTCTGGATGGCGACCACCTTTGGTCTTAAGTATGCCGCCATAATAACCTTGTGTTGTGTTCCGGCATTAGTGACCCAAGTTCCTGTACCCTTATGGGACAGCAGCGTGTTCGCGATGCCACTGGCGTTGCAAACACCTATAGGCGACGGTAACTGCTAAATTCTAAGCGGGCTGTCAGCCTGTCTGCTGTCCTACGCAATAAAAAAAAAAAAACCTGTTTCTCATACCATGTTCAATAACAGGCACTGGGTATTCCAACAAGATTCGGCGCCAGCTCATAGAGCGAAGAGCACACAAGACTGGCTGGCGGCGCGTGAAATCGACTTCATCCGGCACGAAGACTGGCCCTCCTCCAGTCCAGATTTGAATCCGTTAGATTACAAGATATGGCAACACTTGGAGGAAAAGGCGTGTTCAAAGCCTCATCCCAATTTGGAGTCACTCAAGACATCCTTGATTAAGGCAGCCGCCGATATTGACATGGACCTCGTTCGTGCTGCGATAGAGGACTGGCCGCGCAGATTGAAGGCTTGTATTCAAAATCACGGAGGTCATTTTGAATAAACTTTAATGTCATAAGAATCTATGTTTTGTTAAATTCATTTTGGTATATAAATGGTTACATAATGAATAAACTTGTTACAATTATTTTACATTAAACATGTGACAGAATTTATGACCTGACTAGGTACTATGAAACTCACAGGAAGCTGAATAGCTGTTGAAATAAATCTTAAATAAATTGATCTTGAAACAACACATTAAGCGGAATTTCTAAAGAAACATTATTTTATGATTTGTTTTATCTTTGTAGCGAATACTGTGTAGTGACAGCTCATAGCCTTTAGGTGAACGTGTGTTGTCTGCTCTGAGCTATTTAACATGAAGGTTTCAGATTCATATTCTGAGGGAATATATCCGGTATTAATGATATTTTTTCGCAAGTGTTCTAGAATTTATTAACACAAGTAATGTTTGCTTCGTTTGTGAATGTATAATTTTATTGTCTTTATATAAATTAACATTTAAGGCTAACAAGATGATGATTTTAAAATTTAACATGTTTAACATATTTTTGAGCCATGAATGAATAAGTGAAATACAAGAGAAGTTTTAGTTACTACATTTATTGTTTTTGTATATCATTGTCTTATTGAGCTCATGTTCCGCCTGTATTTTGTTTTTGCTATAAGGAGGAAGTAGGAATACCTACTCTTACGACCGAGTTCAGCTTGTCGTAAAAAGCGACAAAATAACCCTGACTACGTGGTAGAGTCCCAAGCCAATATGGATGGCAACCACCTGGTTTCAAAATATGTTGTCAAACCTTGTATTGTGTTTTGGTATAAATAACTAGGTTCCGCTGACACTGCGAACGGCAGCGTGTCCCTAGCGTCGCAAACATCCTTAGGCGGCGGTAACTGCTTACTGTTAAAGCCGTCAGCCTGTTTACTATCTTACAGCAATAAAATAAGTCAATTGTCAGCCAATCACTGAATAATTTCTAAAATATTTTAAATGTGTTTTATATCAATTTCGCTGTTATTTAACTGAATTTCGTCTTCAACGGGTAACCGTTGAAACCTTTGAGTGGATAGACGAAACATTATTAAGAAAGTTGGCACTCTCATTTTGCCTTAACTTCAATTATACCGAATCAATGAAGTTTCTGCTCTTATTACTTTGTTCATAGCACTATATAATGACACTTTAATTATGTTTTTCGTTTGTATAATAAATCTCTTTTGACTTGATTATTTTCTTGTTAAAATTTATTTTCGAAAGACGTACTCACAAAATAATGAGAAAATACACACTCTAGTGAATTCAACAATAATTTTAATAATTTAGTATATTTATACTATGTATTTTACATTACTGGAGTTCAATATTTCATCATTATTTTATCATTATATCCCGACTGCAATCAAACTCTTGCTTCAGTGCCTGGAGTCCACTTTCCATTTTTTCTTCTCCATTTCGCATAGTCTTCGACATCCCTGGCAGTGACTCCAAATGCACGCACATCACCTTTTAAGATGTTAAACTAACACTTTTTGACTCTACTCTTATAGCCAGAGCCTGACACAGGCGGTTTGGTACCTACGTAAGTAGACGGTTACCATAAAAGTAGTACCAAAATTTTACTCAGTAAAGCCACTGCGACTCTTTTGAAATTAATCCGCAATATCGCAGTAAATGCTGCTGCAAGTCACTAATGCCGTTAACGTAAATACAACACAAGGTTATTATGGTGGTATTCTTAAGACCAATGGTGGTCGTCATCTAGACGGGCTTGGAGCCCTACCATGTAACTAGGGTGGGTTGTTTTGTTACCTTTTACGACGGGCCAACCCTGGCTGCAGAGGTTAGTATTCTTTCTCCGCTCCTGCACGGATGAATATGAATAGTAGAGAAAATGAATTTGAGATAGAACCAAAAAGTGCTTTAAGTCGTAAGGGGTGATATGCGTGCCAATGGAATGAATGTCAGGGATGCTGAAGACCATGTGAAGTAGAGAAGAAAAATCAGAAAGCGAACCTTCGGCACCAAAGTGGAAGTATAGTTTGTAACCGGGAGTTAACGTTAAGATGATGATGATTGAAGCTTCACTGTAGACTAGCTTAAGAGCGTAAGAGCATTACATAAAACAGGCTACGCACGGAAGTTAAAACTATTCAAACAGTTTCTTAACCTTAAACGAACTTGACAACAACGTTGCAAATTTTTTATACTGGTCTCGATGTACAACTGTGTGTTCGAATATTTAGTGTTGGTAAGAAAATACCTAGTGGCACAGTTTTTACCTCTTGCTTGAAAATCTGTTAAATTTTTTAAGTAAAAACGCTTATATACAATCCTATTTATATTTTTTTATATATCTTTGATATTATTAATCTTTTAATCAGATGTAATTAAATTGTGCATGAGTCATTTGTTTAAAAATACATACGAGGTGTGTTAAAAACATAACGGGAATTTTCGTTTTTTGAACAACATATTTATTCATTCGTTTACATTAATGTTGTCCGCCTTCAAAATTGTCCCCATTCGATATTATGCACTTATGCCAGAGCTTCTTTCAATCGAAACACTTCTCAAACTCGATTTTTGGGATAGCTTTTAGCTCTTCTAGCGATGCGCTTTTAAAGTTATCTAAGTTTGTAAAACGACGGCCCTTTAAGGTTCTCTTTATTTTCGGAAATAGGAAAAAGTCACACGGAGCCATGTCTGGGGAATATGGAGGCTGAGGCATCGTTACAGTATTGCTTTTGGCGAATAATTCACGAAGAAGCAACGAAGTGTGAGCCGGTGCATTATTGTGGTGCAAAAGCCACGAATTGTTTTTCCACAAATCCAGGCATTTTTTCGGATTGCTTCACGCAAACGGCGTTGAACTTGTAGGTAGTAAGTACTTCTTATTGACTGTTTGACCTTGAGGCAAGAATTCATGATGCGCTATGCCATTAAAGTCAAAGAACACAGTAAGCATAACCTTCGCGTTCGAACGCTCTTGTTGAGCCTTTTTCAGTCTTGGCGAGCTAGGATGCTTCTACTGAGACAATTGAACCTTACTTTCAATGTTACATAAATCCATGTTTCGTCACCTGTTATAACACGTTTCAGTAATTTTGCATCATCGTTGAATTCATTTAGTGATTCCTGAGCAACTTCCATTCACTGCTGTTTTTGTTCAAAATTCAGCAATTTTGGAACAAACTTTGCTGCCACACGTTTCATACCCAAAACATATAAAAAGATCATGACATGAGTCACTCGATACGCCAACATCATCAGCGACTTCTGTGATTGTCATTCGGCGATCATTCATAACCATTGCTTTCACTTTTTCCACGTTTTCATCGGTTGTTGATGTGCTGGCGAGTCCCAGGCGCTCGTCATCTTCAACGTCTTCACAGCTATCTCTGAAACGCTTATACCATTCGTAAACTCTTGTATTACTCATACTACACTCACTATAGGCCTTTCTTAACATTTCACATACTTTGTTACATTTTATTTAATTGTTTAAATTTTAAAGCAAATCCAGTGTGTGCTTAAAATGCGTGCAATAGATGCACGACAAAATTTTACAAATATTTTAATTATTTTGGACAACAATAATACAAAATATAACTAAGTTTACTGAAATAAACTTCTCATTTTGCATAAAGGATAAACAACCTCTTAGAATACGAATCATCGTTGGGATTACAAGTTTGAATCACTTGTATGTGAGGGTATAGTTACTTTGGTGTGAATAAGTCACTACTGGAGTATACATTTTACAAGCCCAAAAATGCCTCTTTCTCGCTTTCTCACAGGCCTCTTGTAATTTATACTTGTGTGCGTTGGTGTACAGTTACAGCGTAGTGTATGTAGGGGTGTAATCCAGGCCCGCGTAGCCCCCGCCAGTAGCGAGCTGGCCGTAGCGGCACTACGTCGCGTGTACGCCGCAGTGACTACGAATCCGTATCGGACAATAGCTCTGCATCGTCGCGTTTTGTTATTCTTTGTGAACAAAAGACTCTATGTTAGACAATAAATGTTTGCTATTTTAACTAAAAAAAAACTAAATATTAGTTTTGCTCTTATTTAATTTGTCGAATAAATTAGATGGTTTTAAACTATCGTGTTGCAGGAACTGAATAGGATATAAGCCAGCCGCAATTGGTAGTGCGTATAATAAGCTACTCAAACCAATTTTGGTACAGATGTAATCCATGTGACGCTTGTGTTGTGTAATTAATATATTGGACAATTAAAATTAAAGTGTGATCATGGAGTTTTCTTTGCTGATTATGAGAATTGAAAAATAAGGTATTTAATACAATATACGTAAAATAATTTACATGTAAAATTATCATTTCTATTTTTATATTTGCGTTTTATTTGTTTTGATTTCAAATCTATTTTTCAAGCAGTATATTATAGAAAATGTTATTTTCTATTTTATTTAATATATATTTTAATTTTATTTTCCACATAGTTGAAAACGATTAGTGTGTATTGTGACAATAAGTATTTTTGTTATATATATATATATATATATATATATATATATATATATATATATATATATATATATATATATATATATATATATATATATATATATATATATATATATATATATATATATATATATATATATTTATGACGTGGAAGTATGTGAAAATTTAACATAAAACATGCTCTATCTTTTTTATGATAAGAAGCTTTAGTTTGAATGTTGGGATTTGAATCCGAAGCATCTAGTAGGCTAGTTTTTTAGCTACTTTACCATAAGCTTTTTAATTATTCTCATCTTCAAATCAACATTATCATTCGGGTGGTATTACAGTTGTATCTAAAACTTAAATAATGAGCTCTGATTTCTTAGTTGTGTGCTATTTTAGGTGGAGACCAGTTGTGGTCATTTGTGTTTGTGCCACTCCTTTTATCGACGATATAAAACACGCAAGAGAGTTAAAAAATGGCATAATTAGGATTTCTAGGAGCAGCTGTCGTCTTACCTCCAACCTTGAAAGAAAAACCTTGCATTGGAGCTTGAGCCGTTGTTTGAGTGCATCAATCGGCGGATAGAGGTGATGGTTTTGTAGAGAAACTTTACATGAGAGTTGGAGAGACTACTATCAATATATACTGCCATCAGTTATATCTGTACTTATTATTATATATGTGAGACATTTATTATGTATGGTGTTAAGGTAAATGAATGGTGCTCTGTGAAAACAGGAAAATTTTAATTATTCAATAATTAATACTTACAAATACACTAATTATTTACTTTACATATTCTTAATATTACCTATAAAAACAGGAAACAAAAATAAAGTTTACTATTACTACTTTATCACTTTTTTATAAACTGAAATGTCATTATAAGATATAAACTTTTTTTTTCAATTATGTGTATAAACAGTTTTCTTATATTTCACACGTTAACTATTGTTTTTTTATTAATTCTTAAATCCTACCTCTTATAATAAAATAATAAAGACCTCGTATGAGAAGCGCGGCGAATTCAAACCTAAGGAAAGTATACTTTCCTCACATACATATTGCATTATAATATGTATTGTTCGGTATCGGGAGTGGAATCTTAGCACCACAAATGCACTACCACTTACCTCTTGTCTTCGTGCTGCTGGAGTTCTTCTATTAAGACTGTAGGAAGCATTGGCCCGAACTTCTTTCGATTGCGCTAGTTAATGTATGGAAATATTGAAAAGAACAACGGAGATCGATGCGACGCGTCCGCCGCGTAAGTTTTTAAAATGTATCGAATCGAGAGATGGCAGCGTCGTCGTAGAAGAGGGGTGGCAATACATTACTAGCATCTATATCAGCTATATCAGCACTATGCTGATATAGTTGCTATATCACTATGCTGATATAGCAACTATATCAGCATAGTGTTATCTAAAGTAAATTTCTCAACAAAAAATCCAAACACGCACTTGCGTGTTGTCTCTTGTGTAATACTTATTATTCAGGCGGAATTTAAATGAAAAAGAGGATATATATAATAAAAAAAATTGATAATAAGTAGCTGGCAATTTAGTCTACACAATGGTGAACCAGAATTTGAAATAAAAAATTATTTTTTCGAATTTCCGCCAAATAATTGAATGTAGAGATTTTTTCAATTCCGTCGAAATTTCTGCACTTAATTTCATTTTTGTTGCATAAATTATCGTTTTTATAACCGAGCTCTGAGCTGAGCATTTTATTTACCCAATAATTGAAAATAAATATTCTTAACCACAGAAATGGTCCTCAACAAATATACTTAAAACCTAAGTAAGTGACAATTCATTATTTAATAGAAGGATGAGTTTCATTTCTTCCTTTAAAGGGATGTTCTTGCGAACGCTTTATTTGTTTAAGCGCTACAATGTTACAAACAACATAAAACGTATCTAGGTGCTTCTATTAAATGTAAGTTGTTGAAATTTAAGGATGATTAGATTTCATAAATTTTTTTTAATAAATTTTAGCAAATCCTATGATAAAAAAGTAGGTTAAATTACATAATATATATTTACTAATTTTCTTTAACTTTTGTATTCGTATATGTTTAAAACAAAGCTATTTAAAGTTATTAAATATATTTTACAAACACATGCTTATAATTTTTTTTACAAATATTCTTTCATAATAGAATTATTGCAATTTAGAATTACCCTAGTTGCAGATCATCAAGTAAATCAATAACTCTCCGTCGTAATTCTTCAAATATTAAGAATATATACACACCAGTATCTATCAAATTCACGCAATTAAATCTAATTTCGTCTCATCTTTAAACACACAGTTGGACTGCAATATGTTGTATACAAATTATTTAGCTACATTTTGTTCACCAATTTCCAGTGTTTTTTAAAAATTCCCAATAAAAATACTAGGAATCAATAAATACATAATTTCTATTAATAATTGAAAAAATATTTTAGTTCTATAACATTTATGTCAAAATTTTAGATATAAATTTACTTACTACTTCCAAAAATTACCTTACTCTCTGTCCATCTAGGAATAGTAATACTGACCCCTACAGCCGGAGTATCATCATAAAAGGAGACAAAACAACCCCAGTTAGGTGATAGAGCCTCAAGCCTATCTCAATAGCAGCCACCAAGGGGTGCTTGTCAATTTATGATCTATAAATATACCATCATAATAACAACATTAGTAAGTCGCAGTCGTAAACATTCATAGACGACGGTAACTGCTTTCTGTTAAGTGGGCAGTCAGCCTGTCTGCTATTTCTCAACGATAAAAAACAACATTATCTGAATTGTTAAATTAATTTTGTGATAATAAAGTTACCTAATATTTTTCGTACGATAGTAACGAACGCTTACCAAGACTGTAAAATTCAGTGTTCACTGCCAACAATCCTCGTTGTGACCGGGCGTTGTTTGCAGAAGCAGCGATACCGCGATCGACTGCTTCTATTGTTTGACGCGGCGAGCGTAACTCTATTGTTCAGGGAAATGTCATAGCGTTGCCTATCGTGTACACCTACCCTATGTTTACACCTGTTCCAATTTATGTTTTCCTTGTAAGCTGGAAATGTTACTATAAATTTACGGGTGTACTTAGGTTTATTGTGACTTTGTTCCCGTAGTTTATGATATTCAATCATATATCTTGAAAAGTAACTTATAATAATTTTTATTTTGCTGTCGGTTAGCAGACAGGATGACAGCCTACTTAGAATTTAGCAGTTACCAACGCCTATGGGTGTTTGCAATGTCAGTGGTATCACGGACACGCTGTTGTCCCATAAGGGTACAGGAACTTGGGTCACTAAAGCCGGAACACAACACAAGGTTATTATGGCGGCATACTTAAGACCAAAGGTGGTCGCCAACCAGACGGGCTTGAGGCCCTACCACCTAGCTACGGTGGGTTGTTTTGTCGCCTTTTACGACAGGCCGGCTTCAGCCGCAGAGTTTAGCATTCTTACTCCAGCCCTGCACGGATGAAGGATATAATAGGACTGATAAGATAAATAAATTGATTAAATACAATATTTAATTTTTCTCATGATAGTGTGAATAGTTTGAAATAAATTTCAATGGATTGCATATACAGTATCATATGATACTGTGACTTTTTTTTAATTATAATATTGTTTTTAATTTCTTGTCTTGATATGTCTGCGTATTAACACGCACACAATCCTTAACATAATTTACCTTTATCACTATATTTGTATTCATCCAAAACTTGTCTGGTAGAAAGCGACTTTATTTTGTATTCAAAATTAACATAGACCATAGCCTATTTTATATATTAATAAATATTTATTTATAGAACATAGGGTATAGCATATTTTACTGTACATATTTTTACCTCTTTGCGTTAAAAAAATCAATATCATAACTTAATTTTTAACATAAGTTATTTTTAAAGTTTATATATCCTACATCGCTAAAAATAACAATTACTTACATTACGCTGCGTAGGTAATGAGATACAAGCATCTCTACGTTATTATTATCCATGCAAAGGCGGAGAAAGAATACTAACCTCTGCGGCTGGGATTGGCCTGTCGTAAAAGGCAACAAAACAACCCACCTTAACTACGTGGTAGGGCCCCGAGCAGGTCTGGCTGGCGACCACCTTTGGTCTTAAGTATGCCGCCATAATAACCTTGTGTTGTGTTCCGGCATTAGTGACCCAAGTTCCTGTACTCTTATGCGACAGCAGCGTGTTCACGATGCCACTGGCGTTGCGAAACACCCATACGCGACGGTAACTGCTAAATTCTAAGCGAGCCGTCAGCCTGTTTGCTGTCCTAGAGCAAAAAAAATATCAGGTGTATCTGCATATCAAGTTTACACTGTAATATATTAAACTAACTAAATTAAATTTGACTGCTAAATTCTTATTATTATAGATATTTTTGTTATTGTACAATATAATTATCTACCAAGCCAACAATGATATTAATTTGAAATATTATTTTAAAAATAAAAAATAAACAATTATCAAACAAATTCTGGCTCTTTGGCATTTCTTGTTAATATACATATAGAAACTCCCATAATATTTATGATAGCCACTTAATTAATTAATTAATAAACTTAATTAATTCCTATTTTCTTCTCCCCACTTGACAAATATTTCTTCATTTCTCTTCTTATTTAAAACCAGGCATGATAGTGCGTATAGGCGACGATTCTTCTTCGTCGTCGTAACCTCATGACTGAGGGACGTGACCGCGGTGCGTAGTCCTCGCCACCAGCTCCCTCCAGACACTCCTGTCTTGCGCCATCCGGATGGCGGTTTGAAGGGTGGTTCCCGTAGCGTCTCGAATTGTCTGCGTCCAAACTGTAGGAGCGCGCCCTCTGCCCCTCCTCCCCTCAACACAGCCGGTAATAATCAGCCTCTCAAGACTGTCTGGGTCTCGCCTGACAGTGTGTCCGAAAAACCTGAGGATACTCTGTCTGCATATTGCCGAGAGTCTGGTTTCCACATT
Organism: Malacosoma neustria; assembly: GCA_963693495.1. NCBI lineage: Eukaryota > Metazoa > Arthropoda > Insecta > Lepidoptera > Lasiocampidae > Malacosoma > Malacosoma neustria. Next base: position 8,450,693 of record OY856386.1, read on the forward strand.
CAGTTGCTTGAGGATTGACTCGTTTGTGCGGCGTTCTGTCTAGAAAATTCCCAGCATACGGCGCCAGCACCACATTTCGAACGCATCAATCCTCGATCGCACACGAGTTCTTAGAGTCCAGGTCTCAGACGCGTAAAGGAAGATCGAAAATATGAGCGTTAGCATTAGCTTCCTTTTAGTGTTTAGCCTAATGCTCCTATTCCGCCATATTCGCTCCAATCTCTTAACTGCTGCTTTTAACATTTGAGTTCGCCTAACTACTTCCTGCTCACAATCACCATCGTCGCTGATCTTACTACTAGGCGACGATTACTGTTTTCATATTTGAGTTTACCCACTTGTGAATTATACATACATATACTTAAAACAAAAATTAAAACAGTTCAAGATAAAAAACGCAACCGAACGTCAATGACATCGCGAACACGCTGCTGTCCCATAAGGGTACAGGAACTTGGGTCACTAATGCCGGAACACAACACAAGGTTATTATGGCGGCATACTTAAGACCAAAGGTGGTCGCCATCCAGACGGGCTTGAGGCCCTACCGCGTAGAAAATGCACGTATATGCAGTAGTGCTGAAAATAGCAACCAATACAGTGATATAATGTATAAACCAATCTGTACACTCAGAGAAAAGTTTGCAAACTGTCCTATTTACAGCTCCAGCTCCATTACTTTCATGTTCCCGTTAAAATAGGCTTTTAAAATGAGCTTTTATATTGGGAAATGGATTTTATATGCAATATAAATCCTATTAAATAACATTTGTAAAATATTAATTTGAATACATACTTAGTTTATATTTACATACGTCAGTACGGATATATTATTAGTTGAACAAATGGTTCTGAATGTTCCTATTTTAAATCGATCCCCACAGTAAATAAATATTTGTATTATCTGCAATAGTTTGTAGTAATCTGGGTGTACACGCTTTTCAATTCTATCTATGTAATGTCCCTGCAATGTAGGTTTTAACTTAGTGAAGGGTAAAGTAAAAAAATCAATCCATCCTATATAATCATTTGCTCATCTGCACAAGAGACCAAGTGTTACGAAACGACTTCGACGTAAAAATTGCGCAAAAATCTTTATATACGAGTATGTAAGCAATCATCTCTGAGTATAAATAGCTTTTCTCGTCTGAAGTGTATAATTATCGATATTGAAAGAAAACATTGTGCGATCGTTTTATATAAGTGTGGTGAGTATATCCGTTTGCTCAAGGGACAGTCCGAGTCCAGCTATAGCTGGTCCAGGACGCAATATTGGTAGTAACAGCATGTATAAACATATTTAGTGTTTAATCCAAACCTTCAGATAGCTCGACGTACTATATAGTCTTTGTAGTACAAAATAGTTTTCTACATAAATTTAACTGAACTATTCAAGTATGAATTGTTTTACTTGAAGCAGAATACTCGAACCTACTTTAATAAGTGAAACAATTTATACTTTATTACCGCTAAAACTATGTAACCAACGGTAAAGTCTGAATATAATTTATATACTCTTAGTTCATTGTTTTATGAGAAATTCTTTTCGACATTCTGTTATAACTTTGCAAAGCTCAGAACATACTTTTACGTAAACTGATGTCAGTTTATTTTCAGTATTTGTATTGAAGGTTGGACAGTGCTCCGTTCGTTCCACTTGTCAGTATTGTACGCAATCTTAAGTTTGAAAATGTCACCCAATACATAAAGAGGTGTACGCTGAAATCTGGGAAATTGAATTCAATTTCGAAGGGTGAGTAAAATAGGATGTTATTCGTTCGACAGCGAATTGGTGACTTCTATATGAAATGTCTCTACATTGCCTTTTGATTGTATTGATGTGTTTGTTATACTATTTTCTTCTTCTTTTTTTTATTTCTGTAGGACAGCAGACAGGCTAACAGCCCGCTTAGGATTTAGCAGTTACCGTCGTCTATAGGTGTTTGCAACGCCAGTGGCATCGCGAACACACTGCTGTCTCATAAGGGTACAGGAACTTGGGTCACTAATGCCGGAACACAACACAAGGTTATTATGGCGGCATACTTAAGACCAAAGGTGGTCGCCATCCAGACGGGCTTGGGGCCCTACCACGTAGCTAGGGTGGGTTGTTTTGTCGCCTTTTACGACAGGCCGACCCCGGCCACAGAGGTTAGTATTCTTTCTCCGCCCCTGCACGCATAAAAATTCTTCATTGTTTTTGTAATAGTTAATTGATTTAAATATTTTTTATTATTCTGTAACAGTAGACAGGCTGACGTCCCATTTAATAGTAAGCAGATTTAAAGTTACCTAGATTAGCAGACAGTTATTAAAGTTACCTATAGTTATGAGCGATGGCAGGAGCACCGCTAAAGACCTGCCCGCGTAAGGGTACTGAAACTTGTCACTTATTCCAGAAGACATCACGAGGTTATTGTGGCAACATATTTAGAAACCAAGTCTTCGCTTTCTGACGGACTTTAAACACTATCAGATAGGGTTGTTTTGTCGCCTTTTACGACAGGCCACCCGTGATTGCAGAGATCAGTTTTCATAGGGCGCCTTCAAATTAGCCGCACAGTGTCGCGCTGCAGCAGCGCGGCTGCAGCGCTGCGGCCGCGCGGCTGTCGCTTGGTTCAAGTATCATAGTGTTGTATACACGATGGACTCAGACGAAGAAACACTGCTCTTAGTGTTATGATTTTTCTCGTCATATTTTTTGCGAAAAATGCCTAAAGTGAAATCTAAATCAATTATAAATTTTGTAAATCAGAATTATTATTATAATTTATTAGCAACAGATGCAAAATAAAAATAGAATTTTTATTTTGGTTACATATTCTGTCTGTTTGATGATTATTTCTTATGTACAATTAATGCGATTATATTAAAAAAAATAAACAACATTCTTGTGATTATATTATAGTAGTGTATTTTGGTTTTAAAAAAACCCTAAAGAAAACCGGTTTATTTTCAAAGTAATCAGTACATACCGATGTTGAAAATCGTAATCGATTCACATCACTAGAACTGATGCGTGGCCGCAGCGCGGCTGCAGCGCGGCTGCAGCGCTGCAGTCGCGCGTTTTTGATTTATATGGATTTAGAAAACCGCGCGGCCGCATCGCTGCAGCCGCGCTGCTGCGGCGCGACACTTTGCAGCTAATTTGAAGGCGCCCTTACACTGCCCCTGCACGGAGACAAATAATATTTTTTTATAACTATAACATAAAAAATAACGAACTTTATAATGGATGACAACTTTTAGTCACAGATAATATGATATTAAATACATATATAGTAGGGTACAATGGATATTCGGGATCAATAAAGATAAATCATTTTTCAAAAATAACACGAAGCTGTTTGTTCAAATAATTTGCAGTTAGCACTTCTATACTGCTGATAAAAATAAAATTCAATGATATTTATTAATAATGATTATTCAATATATAAAATTAGAGCTTGGAGCTAATCGAAAAGTTAGAATATCTGCACACACTACATCAATTTTTGATAAATCTATTACTTTATATGAGCGATGCTGAAACCTTGCTTACATTTAAAACTAAATTACGCAATCACAATTTGTGTGTTAATTATTATGGGTTTAGTTTACTAAACTATCCAAGTTATTATTTCTATTAATTTTATTATATTTTAATTTCATAGAAAATCGTGTTACAAATTATATTTATGTGTGTATTTATTTATTTTTATGATATATATTTTATTTTTAAATATAATACACACATTTATTTACTGACACATTTAGCACACCATCTTCTCGCCAGATATTTTTTTATTCAAACTCCCTTTAACAGTTGCCTAGAAGAAATTGATCTAAGCGATAAAGCCGCTGATTTTTCACCATAAATTTCGGTAGATATAAAGAGCCACCTTATCCATCTATTCAACTATAGTAAATAATTAAGGTAAAAATACAGAATTATTTAATTTAAAATATTACTACAAAATTAAAAACCATAAACATAGTTTTAATGACAATTTACAATCCTTTGAGGCTGAAATATCGCAAAACAATAATTCTTAAGCTATTCAATTAATAACATTCCATTATATAATATAAAATATTTACTCTTACTCTTTCACATATATATATGTACACACACGCGATAGAATTTAAGAATTCAACACGATGCGATCTCAATATAATTTGGAAGATTACGTGAGTCAAGTTATGTATGATACGGAAGCGACAGCCTCCTGATTGAGTGGTATGTGATTTGACTTGTTAAATAGGCTGAGAGCGTATTCATTTGGTTTTATTCCAAGAACGCTCTGAAACATTGAAACCTTTTGAGTTTGATTTTAAAATAATTTTGGCTTCTTTTGAAAATATGCTCACCAATGCAAGTTGAAACCACACATTGACCACGATCACAGTAAAAACTTAAGTTAATTATTTGGCATTAGTTATTTCGCCCCTGTGACTCTTTTTTTTTGTAATAAGGACAAGAATCGTGAGAATAAATGTGGGTAAATTTGATTTTACATGAACAAACACCGCCTGATCCCTAAACCACATCGGAAAATACTGAAAGGCATATCGTATCTAAACTTTTTCATTGAAAAAATTGGTGAGTCACCGAAAGGCATAGACACAAACGCGCGCTAAGTTTTGCTTGTAAGTTTGTGTTTGCGCGCTAAGTTTTGTATTCGACTTGGGATCCTGGATCTGAAGCTTTGGTTTCAAATGAGAATAATCAATTCTATGATGAAAACATTTTTATATATTGCACGTATGCTTTCAAAAATAAAATATATAAGTTTTTAGTTACAAAAGTTTTTATCCATACAGGGGCGGAGAAAGAATACTAACCTCTGCGGCCGGGGTCAGCCTGTCATAAAAGGTGACAAAACAACCCTATCTACGTGGTAGGACCTCAAGCCCGTTTGGATGGTGACTACCTTTGTTCTTAAGTATGCCGCCATAATAACCTTGTGTTGTGTTTCGGCATTAGTGACCCAAGTTCCTGTACCCTTATGGGACAGCAGCGTGTTTGCGATGCCACTGGCATTGCAAACACTCATAGCCGACAATAACTGCTGCATTCTAAGTGGGCCGTCATGCGTCAGCCTGTCTGTTGTAGTACAGCAATAAAAAAAAAACAATGCCTTACCGATGAAATTATGTGAAAATTATGATAAGTAAAATATTATTTAAATCAATGTGTTGAATAAATTAAATATATTTTATTACGGAAAATACCCGAATTCTTTAAGTATAAGGGAAGTCATAAAATTAATTTGAATAAGTATGCCCGAAGAATCGGGGACAAAGTGCTGAGATAATTTCCTTTGGTTCATAAATATTTGATTTCTACGTAATCAACCTGCCGAGTATTCTTCACAAATCTTTATTTATCTATGAAGAATAATATGATTAAGAGGTAAATAGATGTTTTTGTTGAGATGATTGTATCAAATTGGACTGAGTCAAAGACCTCTTATAATAGAAGGTAGAAAATATACTTGTAAAACCAATTTAGTGTTAAGTTAAAAAAATTGTCATTTAATAGTATGAAATATTGTGATAAATTCTGTATTTCTTTCTTAAAATGTCAACTTAGTGACATTTTAACCTTTTTTTGATCACATTAGAGAACCGAAAGAGACGTCACATCTTACTAAGTGTTTTTATTTTTTTAATTCACGGGTCCAGCAGCGGCCCATCCGGTATCAGGTGGCCACCGTCGCCTATGGACGTTTATACCAGAGGCAGTATTAATGCGTTGCCGGTCCCGATTACTGAGGAACAGCTGACAGGCTGGCGGCCCACCTAATAGCGGTTACCGTCGCCTGTAGATGCTTGCGGTCCGAGAGCCTCGCTAACATGCTCCCGTCCACGTAGCGAAACTGAAACCTGGGTCAGTTTTACAATAATGCCGGAACGCAATAAAAGAATATTATGGCGGTATACTTATAGACCAAGGTCGGTTGGCATCCAGACGGGCTTGGGGCCCTACCAAGTAGCTAGGGTGGTTTTTTCGCCTTTTGCTGCATGTCGACCCTGGTCGCAGTTTGATATTCTTAACCCGCCCCCACACGTAGACAAACCATTAAAATCTTTACACTGAGTTTGGTAAGTTAAAATAAAAATTAACATATCACTTGTCGTGATAATTTATGATATCGTCTTTATGTATTTTTAGTACAGTGGTGCCTCACACAACGAACTTAATTCGTTCCAGGAGCAAGTTCGTAATGCGAAAAGTTCGTTAAATGAAACGCGTTTTCCTATATAAATACATGTTAAAAAAATAATTCGTTCTGTAGCATAAAATATGCTAATATGACATAAAAAAAAGATAATTTTTTTATTATTTTTATTTAGATACATACATCTAAAAACATAATTTTTTAAATTTTAAGACAGACTAAGTAGAGTCTACAGAATCTTGCATATCTTCATTCATTTTCTGCTTTTATAATACTGCACCCTGATAAATGGATAATTTTCCTGCAATATTTCCTCTAAGTCTTTTGGGTGAGAAGGGGCATTGTCAAGTATCAGAAGGGCTTTGTCTTTTTCCAGCAAGAATTTCTTTACGGCAGGAGCAAAGGTTTCCAGAATCCATTCGTTAAAGATAACTTGGGTCACCCAGGCTTTTTGATTGGACTTCCAATGGACGCTCGGGCGACTTCGTTGTGTGAAGCGAAGTTCGTTGTATGAATCATGAAATGAACGAATAGGAAGTTCGCTGTGTGCAGCGTTCGCTGTGCGAGGCGTTCTTTATGCGAGGCACCACTGTACTTTAAACTCTCAAATATATGTTCGACCCCAGATCAGTTCGGAGGGCCGAGAGTGACATCTTCTATTGTTTTTAATTTCAAAAATATTAATCTCCTGTTTGTTATAATTACACTTAATTATTTTGTCGTTTGGTCTATATATCTCATCTATGAGGATTATTTGCAGGACTTAATATAAACATTTGAATTATTTTCTTTAAATTTTTAGTATGCTTGGTAATATTTCATATATTTTTCATTCGTGCAAATTTTTGCCTCTAACATAATAAAATTGAATAACGAATGAATCGGCGCTAATTCGTTTACCAGTTTGGGGACCGGGTTCAGTAATTAATAAAGATATAATTTCCGCTCTGTTATGCGTAGGAATATCCATCCGTTACGCAATTAAATCGCATGTTACGGTCTGTGTCCGTTGCGATTTGCATATAGATATCGTGTTAGGATTATAATGGCTTTATATTGCTGTATAAGCAGGTATGGAAAACTTTATCGTTTTTTTTTATTTCCTGAGGAACAACAAGCAGGCTAAGGATTCACTTAATAGTAAACAGTTACCGTCGCCTATAGATGTTTGCGACGCCAGGTACCCCGCAAACACACTGCTGTCCCATAGGGACATTAATGACACAGTAACCTTTGCCATTAATGCCGGAACACTACACATGGTTATTACAAATACTTAAGACCAAGGTTGGTTTCCATCTAGACTAGCTTGGGGTCCTACCACGAAGCTAGGGTTGTTATGTCGCCTTATGACAGGCCGATCCCAGCCGCAGGGGTTAATATTCTTATACCACCCATACACGGTCAAAAATATCGTTTAGATTTATCAATAATATGAAAAAATCACCTTAATTCGAAGACGACCTCTATGGCGAAGCATCCAACGCATCGGTACGCTTATGGGGGGTACAGATTCGATTCCTATGTCGTGTCTCATAAGAAAAGTATATATGTAGTATATTAGTTATCTAGTATCTTAGTTATTAGAAAGTTATGTCAAATCCGTCAAAATTATCAACATTTTGTGGAAATTTATTTATTATGATATTAAATTTACAAAAGAAAACGAAGTAAAATCTAAATAAAAATGGCGTGATTTTACCCTCAAGACTGAGAGCAATTTGCAGTATGTCCGATGTTACTAACCTCTTGTCCAACAACGTGCTGTGAAGATCCACCTATGCTGTCTCTGCTTGCTGTCTGTGTTTGCATTCAAGCTCAACGGAATGCAGGACCAAGAGCATTCGCAGACGCTCGGCACTGCGAGTTTCCTATTTAGAAGCCCTCGTGACATAGTTGTCGAATGTGAATTGTGCATGGATCCTGTAAAAATCGGCGACCCGGCAAAAGTGCCACCCTGCACACCCAAACCGACACTCGGATGTTGTTTACTTAAGAAGAAACCAATAAAAGTGTCGCTTGAGGATATATTAGATGATTGACAACGAAATTTTGTGACCTACTTTCAGCGTGAAATTAGAAAAATCATTTAAATAAAAAGGATGACAGATTTGTCTCCAAAAAGAGGTTAGCGTCAGGCAGGCGGCCCATTGTAAAAACTAAGCCACAACTATTACAACATGTAACATGTTGTGCCGACCCCATGTAATATGGGATAAGGGCAGGAGGAAGATTAGTTATCTAACACCTATAATACAAGTACTATCCTACTTACTTTGGTACTAGATCGCGTTGTCTGAAATGTTATATATTTGTTTATTTATAATAGTAATAATAATAACTCCTTACCAGGTACCTGACTCATATTTCTTAAGAAATATCTTGAAAATATATAGAACATTGTTCTTGACAGAGAATTAAATTCAACCGATTAATTATAAAACTTAAAAACAGTCTACTATCTATAAATAATTTGATTCCGAATCAAAATAACCCTCGGGAGCTTCTAGAAGTCAGTGAAACATGCTTCAAAATAGTTCAAAGCGTCGACCTAATTTTAAACATTTTCAGTGTTCTGTCTGTTTGAGTTGTCTAAAGGATTTATTTGAATAACTGTTTTAGTATAGTATTAATTAGCGTTAAAGCAATATTTAACTACGTAATTTTTGTAATCAATGCAGCTTAAGATTATAATAATAATAAAAATATTTATTACCAACGAACCAAAGGTTTACTTATAAAAAAAACTAACGTCTAAACTAGGCCAAGCCTGTATCTTTGACATTAGTACCTTGCTCAGTGACATATTACATATAATTAAACGAAATCTAATCAATACATACTTAGTTTAGTTATTATAGGCTTTCAAGAATTCTGGTCAAGAATGTATACAATCAAGATTTGAGTCTATCACTAAGCCGGTACATGTAAGGTAAGGTAGATTTTACTTATTTTATATAGATAAAATATTTATAAAGCAATGGCGTATACCTAATGTATACTTTTAACTTAAGTTCGTAACTACTTATGAAATATTACGTGACTAACAGCCGATTTCACGAAATTTAATGTTGCGTTTTATAGAAAAACAAAATTTAAATTTGTCATCAAAATTTAAAATTCCAATATGCAAACGGCTTTAAGTTGCATAAAAGATTTTTAAATTATTAACATTTTTCTAAACTTTGTGTGTTAATTTATGTTTTAACCGTTTGTTCACTATGTTGTACTATTACTTTTTTTTCTAGAATATACCTTTTTTCTGTAAAATAGTGTGGTGGACAATAAAAAATTGTCTATATATCTATGTTTTATAAAATATAGTTGAAAACATTTATTTTATCATCGGTAATTAATTGCGGTTACAAATATTCACATCAATGTTCACAGACAAAGTAAAAAGTAAATCATAATATCCATACTAGCGAACAAATACTAAATTAAGATCATTTTATAAGTTTCAAATTAAATTGGTGCGAAATTAACTTCTTCTTCCTGCCCTTATATGAGTCTAGTCCATAGACTATGTAGGGTCGGCACAACACGTTCTCTTTTTCGTTCTCTTCTTCCACTCTCCTCTATTACTCGTTATCTTAACATTCACATATTTTATTTTGCGATATCGACCCCACGTTTTGTATTCATTTATTTTCATTTTTAACATTTTCTTTGTTATATAACATTCTTTTCTTCGCATTATAAAGCCATACTAGGATAGTCTATTATTTTTCAGCTTCTCAGTCACTACTTTCAAACATCCGATATATTAATTTCGGTAAATATTCCTTTGATATGTTCATTTCAGTAATGAACTATTTGTATATAATTTTCAGCTGCTAGACATATTAAAAATATAATATATATAAAATAGAGGAGATATGTACATATATGCTAATATTTTACGACATATTTATAAGTGAAGTCTTCTACATGAAGATTCGTATATGCCTCAAGACTCATGACTATTAAAAACGTAGCTTATAAACACATACTCTTTATTTTTTGTTCAAAATCAACTATGAAAAGTCAATAATGAGCAAAATATACACGCGCTTAAACTTTGTTAACTTAGTTTGAACAATAACAATCGTGAAAACTTAAACAAGTCTAAGTTAAAGTTTAAGTCTGTAAGATATATAAAATACTGTGCCTTTTAAGATATATATTATAATAAAATTTAATATATTTTATTTCTTATTATATTGACAGCAATTCTATCGTGACCTATTAACTTGTGACCTCAAATGTCGGTCGCTGTCACTAGGAATTCTCCGCGTTCCTCGACTTAGTAAGATAGTTTGAGATTGCCTATTGAGTTGTGTATTAAATATGTTTTCAGACACAATTATAGAAGATAATAGTTGCAAATTTTTTCATTTATTTCAACGTAGTCGTGTATTTTATTTTTTATCTTACATTATTTAGAAAAGTATAATGTACAGCAGTTGGAAAATTTATGCTCATACTTTATAAATATGTTTATAGTGGTCTATTAAAAACAAATTTATTGTAATTACAAAATATACCCCTAAAAGTTATAAAAATGATTTAGATTTTGTATGCCTTTTTAATTATGAAAAAAATGTTAACGAAGCGTATTGATGCAAAAAAGGGTTGTATTCCAGAGAAATGATGAAGCCCTACTAGCTAAAGCTGTATAACATGGTGGTTACAGTATTTTCTAGCACCCCATACAGAAGAGAAAGAAACAGGAGCCTGGAATTGGTGTTCAATGGCTAGCCGATATTATTCCTGCAAATCTTAAACTTAGTATTTTTTAAACTTACAGTATTTTTCCACCTAAAGAATAAAACAAAAACCATTCAACTGGAATAAAACTTTTTTAACGGTAAATTCTTATTCGTAAATTAAAATTTTATGAAACTACTTCTTCTTCTTCTCCTGCCTTTAACCAAAACTATGTCGGGTCGGAACAACATATTCTTTACTTCTACTGTCCACTATTATCTTGACGACAAGGACCTAAGTATAATCCGGAATTTGTATTAGGATCAGAGTGCGACGGTAAGGGTGGATGGCGAGCAGACGAACGTAGTTGCCATACAGAGGGAGGTGAGACAGGGTTGTATTATGTCTCCGATCCTGTTCAACAATTACTCAGAAATTATTGTCAAAGGGGCGCTTGAAGACGTGGAGTACGGTGTCGTATTAAACGCGCAATTTATTAATAACTTACGCTATGCTGACGACACCGTTCTGATAGCAAACACTGAGGAACGCCTTCGTGAGATAGTTAACAGAGTTTCGTTGCACAGCCAAAAAGTCGGATTGAGCATTAACGTCTCGAAAACTAAAGTCATGGTAATATCGCACCCGCAAAGAATCTTTTCAAACATCCAAGTCGATGGCAACGTGTTGGAGAACGTTGACAAGTACAAGTATTTAGGCTCGTGGCTCACTGATACTTGGGAAAGCGATACTGAAATCCGTGCTCGCATTGAAATGTCATGCAGAGAGTCCTATGCTGTCGACAACTCTCCATGGCGTTGAGAACCAGGCTCCTTCAGTGCTATGTATGGCCTGTTGTTCTGTATGAGTGTGAAGCGTGGACCATGAAAGCAGAGCTTCGTAAAAAGGTAGAAGCTTTTGAAATGTGGTGTTACCGCCACATGCTTCGCATCAGCTGGACGGATAAAGTTACAAACGTGGAAGTTTTGTTTCGTATGGGAAAAAACCTAGAACTTGTCCGGACAGTCAAACAGAGAAAGATTGCCTACCTCGGACATGTACTGCAGCATGATCGGTATTCCCTTCTGCAGACCATCATGGTGCCCGGAAAGCGAAAACCAGGTAGACGTAAAATGTCTTGGCTCCGTAATATCAGGGAGTGGACAGGGATTAAAACCGTTGAGCAACTGTTCAGATTGGCGCTTGACAAGAGGAGATTCAAGGAGCTGACTGCCAACCTTAAGTAATGGATAGGCACTTGAAGAGAGAGTGAGAGAGAGAGAGAGAGAGAGAGAGACTGTCCTATATTAGTCATTAATTAAATAATTTGCTTTAGTAAGATATTTCTTTTTTAAAGTATTTCTTATATTCTGAATGTAAATTAAACTTTTACATTAAAAAATTACTTTTATTTTACAAATAAATGCAGATTAAACTTTTATATGCGGAAAATTTTAAATATATCTTGTAATTTATTATAGTTACAAAATATTAAAGACATAAAGGGTTGATAGACATATATTCGAAATAAGACGTCTAGTTCCTGTCTATTGTTCTAATTATATAAGTTACTTTATTCAAATAGGCTATGTCTTGCGTGCCAGAATACCAATTGATACCTATCTGTTAATGGAATTGGCTAAGATCTGTTCCAATTTATTGGCCTAATAATTAACTTGACCCGGAGCGTGTTAGAGTTACCACACGAGCCAACAATTTCATACGTTCCTCGATTCGATTGAGTAATTTCATTAACAATCCATAAGGCTTTGAGGATAGTCTAATTATTTTTCTGTATATAGATCTCTTATATAGGTACCTGGTAGTTAAGTGGTGTCATACTTGAAAACTAGAGGTCCTGGGTTCGATCCACACGATGGCATGTACCGTTTAGACTGTTTTTCTAGAAGGAATGGGCAGTATGCCCGCCACGCTCTGGACAATGTGGATTGGCATGTAATACATTTCTCGTTAATTTTATACTTGCTTATTTTAAATGAATAATTGCTTAAACTTGGGGACCAGTTTAGAGGTCCTAGGTTCAAATCTTAAGATAGCACTAGTTAGGTAGTTTTTTCTCGCCTTAAATGCGTATCCTTCTAATATTATAAACGCGAAAGTTTGTAAGAATGTATGTTTGTTACTCTTTCACGCAAAAACTACAAAATGGATTTTGATGAAACTTTATATTAATATAACTTACACATCAGAATAACACATAAGCTATAATTTATAAAGATGTAGTATAAATTATCCAAAATATAATGATAAGTGTAAAGTAATTAGGAAAAAAATCTCCCATCTGCAAGCTATTCTGACATGCGCCGCAAAAACCGTTGGAGTTACAAGTACATATATAATGTATAATGTTTATCTTAAATATTCCTACAAAAAGCCCGTGACAACATATATCTATCTTTTATGCGTAAGCCATTATCGCCAAAATAGTGAACCATATAAAAAAATGATAATTTTTTAATGCACATTTAGTAGTAACAAGTTCATCCTTATACCAAAATAAATAATTTTATCGCATCTGGTATTTAAAGTAGATACATTTTGTCTTCTATACTACATCATTTGGACAAATATTTGAATAGTTATGACGATAAACAACCGAGTGCGCGATATTATGGTGCGGTCCGGCGGCGGGCGAATGGGACGATAATGGGCGAATAGCAGGATAATATAAAAACATTAAAAATTGACGAAAAAATAAAATACTTTCTATCATTATCACAACTTTCCATCACCACGCGAATGAAACCGCGGGGGGCAGCTAGTTTTGCCATGAACTGACGGTGAAGGAATACATCATTAGGAATTCTGAATACCGAGCTAACTGGTATGTGTAACCCGCCAATCAGCTTTGCAAAAGCGTGGTATACTATTCGTTTCCTGGATGTTATTAGTTTTGATTTATTGTAAGATTAGTAAATAAAACACGAATCATTTGTCTGTTTCACTAAAAATGTCATATTAAAGGTCGCTAACAGAAAACTACTAAAAACGAGCGCCGACTATCCTTGGCACTGGGGTTCATTGTTAAGTTGATGATTGATAAATGTTGCGACCTAATTTACGAGCCAGTCTTTTTTTGGGTATTTTTTTTAGCTTGATAATTCTATATTTAAGAATTAAAAATACATTTATTTCTGTTATTGAATCATTCTAGAATTTAAATATCAAACATTTTAGTCACCGTCGTCTATAAGTTTTGCAACACCAAAGTCATGAAAACGCACAGCCAGCCGACCTTTAAGAAAATTTATAGTCTTTTTGAAAAACCCCATATCGTATTGCGATGGTAAAGCCTCAGCTGGAAGTTCATTCCAGATCTGATGAGTACCTAACATGAATATAAAATATTTAACGGATCTTCACTAAAACTGTTTTCTTTTAATTCTGAGGTTATGTATTTTACAAAATTTATTTAATGAACAGATTATATGTAGTAAATCTTGTACAATATTTAAAATAGTACAAATTAAAATTTGAATTTCAATTGTGTTTTGTTAGGTATAGGTTGGATGAGGGCAGCGCAGGACCGATCATCGTGGAGATCTTTGGGGGAGGCCTTTGTCCAGCAGTGGGCGTCTTCCGGCTGAAATGATGATGATGATGTGTTTTGTTCTCCTTGTGAAATGTACAAATTCGAAAACGTATTTAACTTTTCAATTCCATTATAATGAATCCATTCAGATGGACTATTCAATCCACCATTTAATTATGGTGGCACACAGACCCTGATTTGATAAAGGACCCCCTCTTCCATTTTCTCAGTAATTAAAACTTTGGTTTGCTACTGGTAACGTGCTAAAAGCACAGAAGATGAATGTGTAAGAACAAAACTTTTTTTTTATTGAAGATGGCGTATATTCCATCCGCATATTGACTACTCTATCGTAGATAGAGATGTTGGCACATCCTATTTTGAATTTAATCAGTGGGTCTAATTTCTCTGTATGCATAGTGGTATATCCTGACACTTCATCACAGTACCACTCCAGGTACGGCCTGGCCTTATTATTGGCAATCAACTCAAAAATACTAGTTTCAGTGAGCTGAATACCGGTAGTAGCATTCAGTTTATGCCTGAGGCGGCATGTGAAAGACATTCCAACAAAAGATGCTGTACTCCTCGCTGTCATCATCACATGGACACGTGGAACTCTCTTGTGGACCCATGTTCATGTACCCTTATGGGACAGCAGCGTGTTCGCGATGCCACTGGCGTTGCAAACACCTATAGGCGGCGGTAACTGCTAAATTCTAAGCGGGCTGTCAGCCTGTCTGCTGTCCTACGCAATAAAAAAAACATTACATATATAATTATTACATTATTATTTAACACATTTTTATTCACAAGTTTATTATTGAATTTGAAAAAAAATGCTACGTAGCTTAAATCTAAATATTACTTTTATATTATATTACTCAAATAAAATGTATGAAATTTGAGAATAATAAGAAAATGTATATTTTGTTTTTTTTTTTGGTATTAATGTTCAGTTTATATTCAGGTTTTGCCTTTTTACAAAAATAGTATAACTAAAGGATACACTGACGGGCATTCTACTCAAAAGTTCGTCGTCACGTGTACTACACTAAGTATGATGCCAATTACAAGTCTTTACATGTTGACAAATAGACCAAAGAAAGGTTGAGCAACATCAGGTTTTGTGTAAAATCGTAGAATTTACACCGATCAACTTTAATAAACAGTACGTAAACAAAGTAAATATGTATCATTTTGTATTTAGATATATTTTAAAACAGCATGAGTGCTTTAGTTATCAATCAACTGACCGTGTACGACCCCCTGCTTGACTGAATGGAACCCCTTTGTAATCAAAACAGTAATCAAATGCTACGAATTGGGGAGCGCCCTCTATAAGACTGTATTTGAATTTTAAATACGCAATGAATAGTGATGACATAAGAATATATTACAAGCATTGATTTTGTAATTTGCGTACGTAATTTTATGCTCATTAAGAGGCTTAGAAGGCGAGATGAGACTCTTGAGGCAAAAATATGCAAATTAATGTATTGCCATTGATAAACTAGTCTTGAATACGTCACCCTTTTACTTTTGAAAGATACAAAAAATATTTTTATCTCGTACAAAATGGTTGGTATAAATTTGTTCTGTTATGTCATACTGATGCATGTTGTCATAGAATAAGGTTACCAATTTTTTTCTTATTTCTGAAAAATACCTAGTCTTAAATGAGAAACAATCAATTGTTGATAATAATTCACTAAAAAATTTAATTTTTTTACATTATTTACACATACATTTTTACATACCTTTTTTCCTTACTATTATGAATTTATTGAAGATTATTTTTTATTTTTAGTTTGGATTTCTATTAGTGTTTTAGTTTTTAAACTATAATCTATTATTCAGCATATTTAAGTGCTATAGGGTTCATCCAAATTGTTTCCCTGTAGAATATATACTTCAAAACCGAGAAATCTCTAGTCAATCTTTTTATTCGCCCTTATTGAGGAATCAAAAATCTCTCCTTTTTCATTCATGTATACAAATGTAGGGTGGGTTGCTTTTTTAATTTAACGTAAGATAAATGGGCGAGGATTATTTGGACGTCAGATGTGATACACCCTATTCAAATTTATTAATCCTGTTTTCCTAGCCAATGGTTTTATTAGGCCATCTGTTCAAGCGGTTTGTTTTATGATAATACAAAATAATGACTACGAATTTTTTTTTCTTCAATGCCAAAGATGTTGTTGTCTCAGACGACGCAACAGTGACTCCGGACGGAAAAAGCATTCCGACACCGTGGGAGCGTGGTCGATCAGCCGTGGCAGCGTGCCCTGGGGTACGCCTCTTGTGTGGCGTGCTCCCAGCTCGACCACTGCATGGGGACCAAGCGAAAACCAGCCACGAATAGCAAGAATATTTTTATTGGGGAATATTGACTCCACCGGTGAAGCCGATTCTAATCTACTAACGTTTCGGAGTGTGTATAGCTGGGGTAGAACAAATAGCGAAAGAAACTCCCCCGCAACACGTCTAACTATTTGTGTACTTGTGTAGTGTGTGGGTGTGTGAGACTATAATATATTATGGGAGGCGAATGCCGGTCTGGGGATGATTGCGTCCGCGAGGACATTCGCTTCAGCGTCCTAGTAATGGGGTCGGGTCTGTCCGTGAGCACGCTTCGCGGGCGACAACGAGCGTGAGCTGCTCGGTGGTTGGACGTATAATTGACTGTCTCCACCATCAGTGGATTGAGGTGATGGGAAGGGAGGCCAAAGAAGGATCAAGAAAGAGAGACCATTTACTCTTTCACGGGAAGGAGTTTTAGGTCGCAGTGTAGTCCGCGTTACGCATGTAAAGCGGTGCTTGGACTATGAATAAAAATTAACTATAAGATTTTTGGGGCTTAATCCTCAAACTCACCTTCTAATAAATTAAATCTCTTACATAATGTACGAGGTTCAATGCACAGTTTTGCTGCCATGGTTTAAGGATCATGGTAATTGTCCATGTTAAATAAAACTTTATTTTCTTGTATCTATAATATTAAAAAATATATAGGTAAGTCATCGACGTATATAGATCTAAAGTTTATCAATTGCAAATTTCGGACTGAAAACTAAACTAGAAGCCAACCCGAATATAAACAGATGAAAAAGTACCCAATAAACTAATGAATACAAAAGATATTTTGAATCTCAATTAAAATAATATATTTTACACAAACAAACACAAAAATTATACAAAAATTTTAAATAATATTCTATGTTCTCGCAGCGATACTCCCGAGTATAATCCGGGGGCACCCGCTAGACCAGCAATTATCTATGTGAAATAGTGTCCGTATTAGGAAGCACTTAGTTTATATCGGATTAAGCTGGATAACCATTACTACAAGTTGGAATATAAACTGGGATTTCTTTAAAACACAAAAGTTTTCAGAGAAAAACTCATAATTTGGTAGATAATTAATGGTCATATAGATATTTCATATATATAAATATCAATAAATATATTTTATTTTATATCCAAAATCCTACGTAATGTTTTGGGTGTTTCCGTGGAGAGGCAGTGGAATTCAGCAGCCTCCCGTTTATGCAGGACGACCCATCGCCAGAGGTTGGCGATCGACCTGTACTACTTGGTACAGGGTTACCACCCACACTCATGATCGTGGAGTGAGAGTGAGTGGGCGCGCCGAACACTGACGTGTACTCACCCTGCATGAAATTGAAGCTGCCAAGGGATCTCCCTGTCTTTGAATAGACGCGCGAGCAAGCGTCAGTCGGAGCCGCAGTCAGACTTACTCATCCATGCGTACGAGAGGACACTGGGTTGGTGTTAATGAGCAGCACCCCCGTACGCAACGTGCGCCCCTTAGCCAAGAATGGCAACGTACGTCCAGTTTTAGCCGCCAGTAGACTATTTTAACGTAATTTTAAATAATGTGAAATATTTTTTGATTATTTATAATTATTGGAGTTGAAAATTTTATAGATGAAATGTTTATTATTGAAATCTATTAAACAGTTAACTGTTATGAGTGGAGCTTTTGTTAGAAAGGGAATGAAGATGAATATAAAGAAGACGAAAGTGATGGGGGTTTGAAAGAGATGAAACAGTGACAGACTGCAATATTGTGATTGGAGATGAACAAATTGAACAGGTGAATGAGTTTGTGTATCTGGGTTCAAAGTTTACAAGAGATGGAAAGTGTGAGAGTGATATTGAAAGAAGAGTGAATGCACTCTTTTATAAACAGTCGGAAAGTGTCTAACAAGGCTTGTCTGGCTGTGCATGAGGGGGTGTTGGTTCCGACACTCATGTACGGAAGTGAAAGTTGGGTATGGCAGAAGAAACATGAAAGCAGAATAAATAACTGCATTTATTCTGCTTTCATGTTTCTTCTGCCATGAGATGAGAGCGTTAAGAAGTATGATAGGAGTTAAACTGAGTGACAGGATAAGAAATAGTGAGATAAGGAAACGTTGTGGTCTGAAAGAAGATGTAGTGACAAAAATTGAGAAAGGTATGCTGAGATGGTTTGGCCATGTATAAAGTGTATAAGGCGAGTGTGAATGGAAGTGTTGGAAGGGGTAGACCTAGGCGGACGTTTCGGACCACCACACTCCCCTCCCGCCAACGCAGGCCATGTCTGCGGCGCCGGAGGGCCAGTAACGACCTCCGGCCGCCGTAAAGAGCGGCTGCGGGCGGCCCCTCGGGGGAGGACCCGCCGCCCGCACTATTGCCGCGAGGGTGAGGGCTGCGTGCTGTTCCGTGGCCCCCCTCAACTCCTAGGGTTATTACAGGAGAGCGCCGGGGGGACGAAAGCCTGACCCCCTGGCACCAACACTTTAGAAGGGGCTCGCCTTACGACAAAGGGCGGGCCAGCGCCGGCCCGGGCCACGAGATCGGCAGGCCATATATCCGTGGGCCCGGGCGTAGGCGATACAGCGGGGTTTTTTAGTGGGTAGTTGGATGGTCGAACTTCTTTTCCGGAGTCAAACATATCCCTCGGAACCCGTCAAGAGAGGTTTTCCCCGAGACCAAAAAAAAGGCGGACGTTTCGAGACCAGATCAGGGCCGTCTTGAAAAAAGGCCAGGTGAAGAGTACCCTAAACCGAAGGGCATGTATGAAGGGAATAATGAAAGTGGAAGAAGCGAAACAAATATGTAAGGATCGTAGCAAGTGGAAAGAATTGGTCTCTGCCTACCCCTACGGGAAAGAGGCGTGATTATGTTTGTATGTATTTTACAATATAATACTGATACATATTACTCATAAACTATTTATGAGTAAATCTAAATAGTTCCCACACGGGTCCTTATTTAAAGTATGCACACGACCAAAATGTTTTAGTGAAACATTTCAACAGTATCGGCTTGGATAATGTGTTCAAGGCTACGAAGCTTGGACCCAAGGGATGTTTTCCGAAACAAAAACCAAGCGAAATAGGGAAAGATTAGACGCGGTACATTCTCGGAGCGCGGTACTAGAAATACCTAATGTCCTAGATTAAGAGTTTGTATTAGAAAGACAAGATTAATCAAAAATTCTTTAGTTAATATTTTTTTCTTACGTTTTATATAATTCTAAAATTAATTCAGCAATATATATAAATAAATATAATTCTATAAATGAGAGTGATACAAAATAAGTATAGAATTGTTTAAAAGATGAAACTAGTGAACGCCGGGGGTCGAAATTCGACCATAATTCATTGAATTTTTAAGTTTGACATTAAATAAGGTTCTTTTTTCAAAGGCTTTATATATAATCCAAGGTTTCATCATAGCTACTAAGTTAATTTGTAGATTTTCTACGCAAGTGTGAACAGCATCACTGTAAAACTTCAAAGTGTTTTGAATTGTAAAATCTGCATGTTGTAACCATATATTCGTATTTTGTAAACACTATTCTCACAAATAGGCAAGAGTAAATCAATTCAAATTTCTTATACACATTTTTTTATGCTAGAGCAAGATGTATTTCACCAATTATAAGTAACTTTACAAAATACAAATAAAAACTAATTTCAAAGTTTCATTCCTTGTTATTGTCAATTTAAATATTAAATTATTATAAAATTAACCTTAATGGTCTTTACCAGGCCACAAACTTTTATAAAAAAAGCATAAGGTATGTACGTGTGTGCATGTTTTATGTCATTTAAGCAGTAGTGTGTGTAATGTTTATTTTATTAGGCAAAAATTAGCTTTCTGCACTTCTTTTCCAATTTTTGTAAAAAGGGATACAAAGTTTTCGCTTCGAAAAATTTATAAATGTCAATATGACGGCTTACAGAAGAACGTATTAGGATGGAGAACGGTAAAAAGAAGAATAAATACTTTCGTCCTAAATAATTTTGACTCTTACTGATATTCTTACCATCTTTGGTATTATATTTTCCATTTCTTATTATCTAGCTTCGGATTACTTTACCTCCTTACTCGAGTCATGGAATTGTGTTTTTAGAAGATATTGAGTTCGCCCACAAATAGTATAAATAAATAAAATATGGCAGTGAATTGGAAGGAAAGTAGTAATAACTGTCAGAATTTTGTACGACTTCTTTATAAGTTTCTGTAATATAAAAAAAAAAGTTTAATACCCAAACATGTTATCCAATTGTCCAAAAATGGACCCTATTTTTGCCCTAAGGACTGTCGCGGAGAAATACAGGGCGAAGAATACGCTTCTGCATTGCCTGTTTCTTGACTTGCAGAAGGCCTTTGACTGTATTCCTCGCGCGGTAATTTGGTGGGCATTGCGGTCCAAAGGGATTCCAGAGGCCTATATTGACATCATCCGAGACATGTACCGTGGCTCCGATTCCGTAGTTCAGTTTAGCGTTTAGCGTGGTATTAGACGTATTGTCAAACTCACATGAGCAGCCCCCGTAGTTGTTCATATATGCTGATGATATCGCGCTGGCAGATTCGGACAGGGGTAAGCTGGTGCAACGCGTGAAGGCGTGGAAGAAGTCGCTTGAGAACGGTGGTCTGAAGATCAATGTAGCGAAGACCGAGTACTTGGCCTGTAACTCTACAGATCCCACACCCGTACGTATAGGCGGCAACACGGTCGAGCTCACGGACCAAGTCAAATACCTGGGATCTGTATTTCATGCGTCTGGTGACATCAACTGCGACGTCAAGGCACGCATTGCTGCCACGTGGGCCAAATGGCGTGAAGTAACTGGTGTCATTTGTGACCCCAAAATTCCGGTTAAGTTGAAGGGACAGGTCTATAAGACCATCATTAGGCCTGTCCTTTTATACGACTGTGAAGCGTGGCTGGTGTTAGAGCGACACAAGCAGGAACTGCGTGTCACGGAGATGAATATGCTGCGGTGGATGTGTGGAGTCACGCGGAAGGACCGCGTTAGGAACTCCCGCATTCGCGGCGGTCTTCATGTCCGTGATATTGCGGATAAATTGCAGGAGTGTCGGCTCCGATGGTACGGCCACGTTTCACGGCAACCGGATGCTTACATGGGAAACAAATATCTGGCCATGCCGCCTCCGCCGGGCCCCGGCAGGAGGGGTAGACCCAAAAAGTGCTGGCTTGACGTGGTAAAAGGTGATATGCGTGCCAATAGGCTCACTACCAGGGATGCTGAAGACTGTGCGAAGTGGAGAAGAAAAAGTCGGAAAGCGGGCCCCGGGCGCCGAAGCGAAAGTTTGGGCTGCAACCGGGATATAACGCATAGATGATGATGATATTATCCAATTGTGGCGCGGAGACTTCTCTTAAGGATTAAAATACACTTAAAAGTGTAATTGTAAATATTTTAGTGTATCCCGTGTATATATACCTAATATTGAAAAAGCAACAAAGAACTTTATTCTAATAATTTGTATAAGACAACCACAGCAATTATCAATTACTTAAAAAACAATATATTGCTAGCCCACCTTTTCCATTTCATCAAATCATCATCAATTCAGCCGGAAGACGCCCATTGCTGGACAAAGGCCTCTCCCAAAGATCTCCATGATGATCGGTCCTGCGCTGCCCTCATCAAACCTATTCCGGCGATCTTGACCAGATCATCGCATATTTTTTTTATCATCGGATTTTCATCAAATATTTTCCGTAATTTTCCACAATAAAAATGTTAAATATTGTATTTCTTCATAAAAACGTATCTTAGCCCTATAAGTAAAACATTTAAATTTAAAATGAACAGAAAAGCACTTAAGACATCTCGAACAGTTTTAACGAAAGAGAAATTCTAAATAACATTGTTATGTAAATTAGCAGGGTCGGTAAACTGATCAACAAAAACTATGAGGTCCATGTAATGCGGTACATAAGAACATTTGGCCACTTACCCTTCCGTTGGACGATTGCTTGTTTTGTTTAAAAGCCCTCAACGCCATGTGGCGTTGTAAAAACAGACCCCGATCCGGGCCTAATCCAGGCCACTAGGTAGGTAGTGATTTCACTTAAAATTATTTTTGGATTCAGTAGCTTCAACTCCTTGGTTTGAAGAAACATTACTACACATGATGTAGTAATTCTAATTTACCAAGATTATTATGTTTACCAATATTAAAAAAGCAGTAGAAGGTATAAGAAAGGACCATAGTGCTAAGCTCAAAACACTAGTCAGTGAGTTTGTACCAGCAGATAGTAAGTCAGGTGTCAACAAAAATTTAAATATAGAATATAATTGACTAATAAAAACCAAACAGTTCGCATAATTCGTTCCTAAATCAAATACTAAATAATTAATTATGGTATATTTTGAAATCTCAAAAAACATAATTTTTTTTGTTATATTATAATTTTATTTACGGTACAGAGCTGCTATTCAATTATACTCAACCTATTTGCAAAACACTAGTACGGGCGGCTCAACCCCATTTGCATAAATCCCCGCCCGTCATAAGATGGGTTGTAAAACTTTAATAAGACTTTTTGATGGCGGCCCACGAGGATTAAATAGGCGTATGTGGGATTATAATGATTGAAAAGCCCTCTAACGGTAATGTAGTGATAAAATAAATTTCATTTAATTTTTAATCATTATATTTTAGTATTTATTTGTACTGTCAATCATGTTTATATACTGTATAAACATGTGCAAATATACACCATGTCGATATGTCATACGAACTTGCTCTATATCTGATATATATCTTCTCTCGATTTAGGCGTATACCTGTCTCTTCTGCTTTTCTCCTTTTTATCCTAAAGCCAGTTGCTAAGCCATGATTTTGCAAATCTACTTATATGACACTATTCGCATACCATCAAAAGGGCTTAATTTTATCTGCCATATATCAACAACGAAATAACAGATCCTTAATGCGTGTAATTGAACCGTAGCATTGTTATCTTGCGTAGTATGATTCTGAACTAATAATGAATTTATTCTGTTGTAATACAAGATCACAATAGGTTGCAAATCTTGCTGGTGTTTTAACAAAAAAAAAAAATGTACAGTTAACTTAGGTTCAACAGAAAGTCGTTTATAACGAATATATTAAATATAATCCAGGTAACTATAATATTAAATTATGAATCTTTCCTGATAAAGCCAGATAGTTTTATGTCCATATTCTAAGCGGTGGAGAAGATAGGTCATAATAAAATTCTGTAATACTGAGACAACAACTCCTAACCGAGATAAAGTAGGTCTTATGATTCATAGACCGCAAGCTTTTGTTGTATAGTGTCTAGTGCGTAAGAGGATTGGAGCAAAGTATTTTGTTAGGATATTTTATTTATATACCATATGGCTAAGTTAATTAGATACATATAAGGCATACACATTTTATTTGATGATTTAGGTCTATTACATAAAAGTCAATCACTATAAGTGAAATTTTATTTTCACATAAAGTTACTTAAATTTCAAATATATGTGATTGAGTAATAAAATGAAGATTTATTCATCCAAAGTGAAAGTTTGTAAGAAATTTTAATGGCGCGGTGGTTATTAGATTAACATTCTCATTTTGTACTGTCTCTATGTATACAAATATTACCTAGTGTTGCAGTTAATTTTCTTTCCCTTTCTTACTCTTTATTTGCAACATTTTAACATAAACGATTCTAAGCAAAGTTTTATTGGATAAGAAAACTTTTAAACAAAAGTTTCAAGCTTTCAAAATATAAATATATCTCAAACATAATGGTTAATATCTGTCTAGTGAATGGAAATACTACAAACTAGCAAGAAATATAAGCGTTTAAAATCTACAAAACATAGCTAGAGTAATAAATATTATAACTACATTCATAAAATATATACTTCTAAAAATATGTACAACGGTGTATAGAAAAAATATTTATAAAGGTCGAGGACGCGGTAGATTTATAGAGCAAGTTGCCGCTCTATCGAGCACACGAAATATCATAGACAAGAATCTAAGAGTTTTTCCAATACATATTTGAAAAATGAACAATTATGTTAGATCTCTTTTAGAACGAAGTTTGTATTATTTATTATTGCAGATAGGCTGACGGCCCATTTAACAGTAAGCAGTTACTGTCTGTCACTTGTGTATGTTTGTGACGCTAGAGGCACCGCGAACACGCTGCAGTCCCATAGGGGTACAGGAAACTGGGACACTAATGCCGGAACACAGGACAAGGTTATTATGGCGGCATACTTAAAACCAAAGGTGGTCACCAACCAGACGGGCTTGAGGCTTTACCCCGTAACTAAGGTGGGTTGTTTTGTCGCCTTTTACGACAGGCCGACCTCGGCCGCAGAGGTTAATATTCTTACTCCGCCCCTACATGGAGAAAGAATTTAGAGGTTTAGAAACCAAAAGGACTGTCTGTCTGATGATAAGCGAATGTCATTACTTGGGGTTACATAGGCAATATTGAAACACCACGCACTTTTTATGTTGACGTCTCAGCATCTCTTACTAGTAGGTAGGTTCCTGGAATCTTAGAGGTATTTCACTTGTAGGCCAATTAGATCACGGATCTGAATTCCAATTTCCGTTTCTCGCCTATTCTGTATACTGACGCAACGATCTGCATATTGAGCCTTGTATAAGCGTGGTGGGTATACTGTTACTCTAGTGGGGGGCCCGTGACTAGCAGTGTGACGTTAAAAGATGTCATTAACACTAAAATATATATATATGCGATTACATTGAGATCAATAATTTTTAGTCTTCATCGTTGACATTTTGAATGGGGAAGCGATTTTAATTCATGAATAAACTCTCTGTGATCTTATTAAATGAAGAACATTCAGATATTAATTTATTGTTATTAATAATAAAAATAATAAAGATAATCACTGGAAAGTTAGACCAGTTTTTCCTGAACTAGTTTTTTTTTCTTTGAAAATGAGAAGTGATACAAACGAGGCACACTAGCTTCTTCATGTTACATACATTTTTCCGTCCAAGGCACATGCTTGGTTTGTGCCATACAAGGCACAGGTCAGACCGCATATGGAGTACTGCTCACATTTATGGGCTGGAGCACCCGCCTGTCAGCTCAATCCCCTAGATTCGATCCAACAGCGCGCAGTGCGTATTGTCGACGATTCAATACTCACAGACGGTCTAGACACGCTTGGACTCCGGAGAGACTTTCCGTCTCTTTGCGTATTCTACCATCTGTACAAAGGGGAGTGTTCTAAGGAGCTATTTAGAATGGTGCCCTCGTCATCTTTCTACCATCACACTGCCTGTCATCGGCTGGGTGTTCATCCCCATTACTTGGAGCCTCTTCTTTCTTTTACGAAACGTTTTTCAAGAACATTCATGTTGCGTACTCTCAGGATCTGGAATGAGCTTCCGGCTGAGGTTTTCTCAGCTCGGTACGATATGGGGTTTTTCAAAAAAGGCGTTATAAAATTTCTTCGAGGCTGGCAGCGCGTTGGTAATAAAGTCTGGTGTTGCAGACGTCCATAGGCGACGGTGACCACCTGCTAGGGTGGGCCGTTTGCCTGTCTGCTGAACTCTCGCTATAAAAAAAATATTATGCAACAATGGACACAGGCTTCAAAGTCAAAGCAATTGGTAAAGCAATATTATTAAATGCCTTCATATGTGAAAATCATAAAATACTCAGAATTTCTGCTCCGTTAAATTTATATCTGAAAAAACTTTTTATCCGTGCAGGGGCGGAGAAAGAATACTAACCTCTGCGGCCGGGGTCGGCCTGTCGTAAAAGGCGACTAAACAACCCACCCTAGTTACGTGGTAGGGCCTCAAGCCCGTCTGGATGGCGACCACCTTTGGTCTTAAGTATGCCGCCATAATAACCTTGTGTTGTGTTCCGGCATTAGTGACCCAAGTTCCTGTACCCTAATGGGAGAGCAGCGTGTTCGCGATGCCACTGGCGTTGCAAACACCTATAGGCGACGGTAACTGCTAAATTCTAAGCGGGCTGTCAGCCTGTCTGCTGTCCTACGCAATAAAAAAAAAAAAAAAAAAAACGAACAACGATTACATCTATTACCAAACAAACAACATTAAAAAGAACATCGAGGGAAACATGCGACACAATTTTCCCAACAAACAAAATATGGTGACCACGCTTCACTTGCTCTAAGCACTATTGTATTTTGTAGCCGGCCATCATTGTGTTTTCGAGTATTTGTTTCCTTACGAAACGGCAGTTAGGAATATTTATTGGATGAACTTGTGGTGTGACGACGCT
The DNA here is from genome assembly GCA_963693495.1 of Malacosoma neustria. Classification (NCBI taxonomy): domain Eukaryota; kingdom Metazoa; phylum Arthropoda; class Insecta; order Lepidoptera; family Lasiocampidae; genus Malacosoma; species Malacosoma neustria. The sequence continues at coordinate 8,477,703 of OY856386.1, forward strand.
TCCAAGCCAATTGTAGTGAATTTTATGTGTAGGTAATAAAAGTTGGGGGTCATAATTCTGAGCTGGGTCAGGTCTATTTTGCATTTTATAGATATCTAGTTAGAAACAACCGGAAATTATAGTTTTGTTGTATAGTGCTTGTTTTTATTCCTATTTTCTTCTTCATTCGAATATATATGAATGATATAAATATTCTGAGACAATTCCCAAATCGTCATGGGTACTAGACAACTGATATACCACTTATATTTTTTTCTGAAATAAAATACATATGATACATGTATACGGTGACTTGGGGCGGGAATTGAAGTTCTGGGAATTAAAATCGACATGCCCAAGTTTTTCGGAAATAGACGAGAAAGGCAAGTGACCGCGAGGGATGATGTAAAACTTGAAAAAGCTTGGGATTTTTGCTTGACATCATACTTTAAGTACATTACAATTAAGAGACATTTTTTGGAGTTTACTCCTTAAGAATCGATTTTCATATATAAGGCGCCCGGTATGAGAAAAAATGTGAGAGTAAAATCTACTAATGAATGACCTTGTTACTTTTTGTAGCGCAAGGCAAAAATTACTTTATTTGTTACAACTTAAGGTTGATTTCACATTAAATGTTGTTTAACATATGTCTTTTCATTTGTAAGTGACAAGAGTAATTTATTGCTTTGCTCATTTTATATGACGAATAATCGTAAGTATTAGATAATGTTTTGGAGATTTGTGACTTTATTACTAGGTGCCATAGTTGTAATTAGGTTGAACTTAAAACTGTTTTAAAACTTTTTGTATCAAGATGACGCGCGACGCACGCTCGAACGATCTTGTGTCGTCTTATTGGTATAATATTTGGAGTTTACTCCTTAAGAAACGATTTTCTTATTTTTATATAATCAACACAATAATACTTTTTATATATGTATATTTTTACATATGTTTATTATTTTCATTAATTTGTTAATTTACCCTTTCATATGGTATTAATCTTTTTTCAATTAAATAAACTCTTTTTGCGTATGTTTAGACAATGGTACTTAATTAGTAAACTCCAGTCGTACGTTGGAGCTGACACACACAGTTTTTATTCCTCTGTGTAGTTTTTACATTCATACGTATCCGATTGAAACCTTTTTTTACTGAGGAACAGCAGGCTGACTTCCCACTTAATAGTAAGCAGTCACCAGCGCCTATGGATTGTTGTGACGCCAGGGCCACCGCGAAAACGCTGCTGTCCCATAAAGGTAAAGGAACCTGGGTCACTAATACCGGAACACAACACAAGACTTGACTTCGTTTAAGTGACACTGCCCCTGTAAAAATTGAACTGGCCACAAATTTTCGATCTGTTTTCTTATATTATATTATTTTCTTTCATTTGTGGTTAAAATGACACCATGGGTATTTCGCGCATAAAAGTCACAGATTTCTTGTGTTACCTGTTTCTTCAAAATTCTGAGGAAGAAAATTAAACACGGAAAAATTATTGAAACTTTAAGCAAACCTAAACCTTCGATAATAGTTGTTGTTAACAGTGTGACTGTACATAAAAATATGTTTTATGTATTTCATATATATTCAGAAGAGTTTTCAAGCTAAATTTCTGCAAGTACTTCACAGAAATAAGACAATATAACCATCTGGTCTAATAAAGGATAAGTCTCCAACTTCGTAGTGAAAGTTTTGTGACGAAAAATGCCGATCTATTTTTCTTCGTCGCCAAGTAATTTGGTTCATGTGGCTGGCTGCCCGATTGCGCATTGAACAGATTATAATAAAGTTAGAACAGTCTGAAGGGTCATTAATTTTATATCGTCTTATAAACGAGTTCTTGAGGGAATTGTTTTCCATATATTGCGAGCCTGTATGGAATTACAAGAATGTTATTTACAGCGTTGTATCGATAGATTATATTATGGAAATCTTTGTTTTGTTAAGAACTGAAATCTTATTATGTGAAATATATGTTTTTAACTGCATAAAAGTTTAATTCTTTTATGAGATGGATCATTAAAAAAACTGGAATATTGTATCGCTTCTAGAGATGAGGCCGCCATTTGAACAATCCTTGCTATTTGTTTCCCTCCGGTGCTATATTTTTTTCGTGTGTTATACAATAAAGAATATTCGTATTATTTATTTGGTTGACGTCATCAGGGTTTACTGTTGGACGTATGCCTCCTCAATTTTACGCTCGAATTCCGGTTCGCATTCGTATTGAAGGGATCAGTCAGAGAAGCTATATCACCGACATCGCAAATAGCAAATTGAAATGGCAGTGGGCTGACTGTATCTGTCGTAGAACCACTGGGTTAAAAGAGTTCTCGAATGGAGATCGTGTCTTAGCAAGCGAAGGTAGGATGTCCAGCGGTGAGGTGGGCAACGTAGTGGGCAAGTAAGGCTGGCAAGGACTGAATGTAACGAGCTCAAGATAGAGCTCTATGGCAAATCTATGTCCAACAGGGGACTTCAGTAGACTGATGTTGATAACTTGTACTTTTCTATTTTACTTTATCAATTTAAAATTTCAATGCACAAAAAAATGTTTGAAGATACAAACGTAACCTTAGCAAGTAAAAATAATTTGGTTATAATATTCCAAGTTAGAAATAAAAATAAGTTTCAGAGCGTTCTATCAACTTCAGGTGAAATGCTTTCAAAACTTTAGTGCACTTCTTCCTTATACGATTATACTTAGTACATAAATTTGAATTCCATAAAACGGCGAGGTGGTGAACTGTATACTGTACAATATTTCAAAATTTTAGCAGATTACTTAAAATTTTAGCAGATACAATATTTCAGCAGACAGGCTGGCGGCCGACTTAATAGCGAGCAGTTACCCTCGCCTATGGACGCTTGTGACGCCAGGGTAACGTTGCCGTCCGCGGGAAATAGAACACCTATGCCGGAACACGACACAAGGTTTTTATGGTGGTATATTTAAAAACTTGCCTTTCAAGCGGGATCGGAGCCTTACCACTTAGCTAGTTGTCTTATCGCATTTCACGAGAAGACTGCAGGTGTCAGTATTCCCATTCCTCCCCTGCGTGTAGAAAAATCTGTGCAAAACTCGTATATCACGATACATTAAGCTTAGCCGAGACTTTGAAATTTTCAAGGCTTACAACTTATATGGATGCCCATCATGTTTGGATGATGAACATTTATTCAGCATTCATTTATTTATTGGTTTAAATTTTTTACTTAAAGTTGGCATAGAGTAATAAAAAATTTAAGAAAACATATTCTAGAAAGAGATACTTCTTCGCTTTTAAAAAAATATGCTGGGACAGTCTATACAAAGTTCTATCCGTGCAGGGGCGGAAATAGAATACTGACCTCTGCGGCCGAGGACGGCCTATCGTAAAAGGCGACAAAATAACCCACCCTAGCTACATGGTAGGGCACCAAGCCCGTCTGGATAGCGACCACCTTTGGTCATAAGTATGCCGCCATAATAACTTTGTGTTGTGTTCTGGCATTAGTGACCTAAGTTCCTGTACACTTATGGAATAGCAGCATGTTCGCGATGTTACTGGCGTTGCAAGACACCCATAAGTGACGGTAACTACTAAATTTTAAATGCGCCGTCCGCCTGTCTCCTGTTCTATAGCAATAAAAAAGTATTATGGGTACTAGACAACCGACAGATATGTTTTTCTTTTGTTAATAAATATAATATATAATACATAATCATCCAGATTCGATATGGGAATTGAATTCGAGATTCCACAGATATTCCGACACCAGGTCATGCCTCAGAGGTTGTCAAAGTGAATAATTAAAGAGTGGTACAGGCGAGCTGATGGCTACATATTATATTAATAATTTTTGAGCTAGATTATTTAAAGTGAAAATACTCTCTAACAAATTATTTTGACAGGCCATTTAGTTTACCTCCCACCCCCCGGAATTAATGCTGTTACTCCAAATAATATGCTTTAAGGTCCGAGGGTACTTTGCCTAACATACCGTAGCGAATTGAGGGTAACAGCTTAGAGAAACTCTTCATTACAAAGAAAATGGGGGTAAATGATCTCAGTGACGACACTTCCGAATTAAATTCGATGACAAAAATCTCATTCGTATTTTCTCCCTAAACTCGTTGTTCCTTTACGTCGAGGACCCTGATAATGGATTTTGTGCGAAATAACAAATTCTTTTTTTGTATTTACTGGCGTAGGAGAGATTTCTTTTATCGTGTTAATTTGCATAGGTATTAAATTCTATTCTTTGTTTGGTCGAGACCATCGTTTAGTATAGGGTCACCCCATCTCATTAGCTATTAAGAGCTGCGTTAATAGCTTTCAACGATGCCCTGAGAACTAAATGACGAAGCTGTTTTCTATTCGTTCTTTTAATCATACGGCAATAATAATTTTAGAAGATTATTAATAAATAAAGTATCCACAACCTCGGAGACATAGAGGCTTTCATACGTTGGGACACTTTTGGACATTTATGTATAATACGTATTAAAAAAGTATATAAATAGTATATATAAGCTGTCTATTACCCGTAACACAAGCTGCCTGTTGCTTATTTTGGGAATAGATGGCACTGTGTCTATTGTAGGGTTGCCAACCGTCCTGTTTTCCCAGGACATGTCCTAGTTTTTGTGGCGTCCTGGGATGTCCTGGATAGTTTTTAAGTAGCATCCTGTTTTTTAATATTCAAATACTTATTATTCAATAATATTTGTAACTAACTTGTTATATTCTCCGTGCAGAGGCGGAGTAAGAATAACCTCTGTGGCTGGGGTCGACCTATCGTAAAAGGCGACATAACCACTCTGGCTAAATGGCAGGGTCACAAGCCCCTCTAGGTGGCTACTATCCTTGGTTTATAAGTATGCCGCCATAATAATCTTGTGTATTTTTATGGGACAGCAGCATGTTCACGGTGCCCCTAGCGTCGCAAACATACATAGATGATAGTAACTGCTTACTATTGTACTAAGTGGGTCGTCTGCTGTTCCGCACCAGTAAAAAAACTAATTCTAACTGAACCTACTTAAGTATTGCAACTCTATTACTGCGTCCTGTTTTTAAACTAAATTGTCCTGGTTTTTCCATCATCATATCCTAGTTTTTTAAATTTGGGTTTGGCAACCCTAGTCTATTGTCACAGTACAATTGTTAATTATAAATAAAAATAATTTGATTGATATTATAAGATTATTATTTTTAACCATAAATATAAGAAACAAATATGATGGACAAAACCGCTGAGTTCTTTTTCTTCTCTAACCAGCGTTAGTAGCTTCTTGCTTTTTCCATAAGTAATCTTGTTATTTCTATATTCAAGTAAATAACATTTAAAATATAATAAATAAAAATAATTTTAACTAATATCGGTTTAGTATAATGCTATATACTTATTGTAGTGGTTACTTTATTATTTCATCATTCAATTCAAAGGTTAGAAAGCCTCTCGCTTTTCTCGAAGCATAAGGCCGAACGTGGAGGCATTTAGAAAATTTGCATGCCAATACGACGACTTAAATCTGACGAGGAAACTTCTGGGAGCAAGCCGTTACCCCGTGACCTACATTGTGGGCATATTTATGAAGGCATACCTTGCATTTGACGCTAATTGCGCCTTGAAATTATGATTACTGTGTGTTCCAAACATATGCATGATACATTATATTGAAATAAATAATTTAAATTTTTTTAATTCTATTATCAACTGAATATTTCCGGTATATTTTGCAATGTCACGTAATTTAAAATTTGTTAGTTGTATTGAAAGCTGAAAATACTTTTTAATGATAAATTTTAATCATAATTTTAGATACCTACGAATACCTCCGCCGACGCCTGCCAGAAATACTATCAAATTTTCGTAACAATCTGATCAGTAGTTTAGGAATGCATAAAAAATAAAACAAATTATGTATTAGTGTATGGGAAATGAAATTTCGATAATTCAAATGCACATCGGCACAACTTTGGCTTCGTGTTGCTGGAACTCTTCGATTATAGCTGTAGGAGGCACGGACACGAACTACTTTCGATGGAGCTAGTTGGTTTCTTAAAATATTAGAACAGAACAACGGCAATTGAAGAAATCGACGTAACACTTGCGCAGCGTATTATTTAACCGAATGAATTGTGAGACGGCAGCATCGTCATAGAATAGGTGTGGCAATAAATTTGCTATACGATTCATTCGATATTCAGAAATATTCGCGATTAATTGATGGAAATAAATATACGTATAATACTAATAGATAGTATTTCCTTTTTAATCAAAGTTTCACATCATTGGTCAGATAGCGGGGTTCAACCTCTCCAGTAATAGTAATGTATTTTCCGGGGATTATTATACGAGTGGTAACCACGGTGGTACGTGGAAATATTAGATCTCACACCAATTAATGCGAGGAATTCTAGCATTTACAGCGAAAGTACTCGTATATACTATAATTGCCTTTATCAATAAACGATATTAACAATAAATTAATCATATCAGGAATGCTACCATGAAGTAAAGAAGAAAAAATGGCAAGTGAACCATAGACTTCAAAGCACAGGAGAATGGCCATATATTTAAAAAATGTACAATTAAAAATATGTTTCGGTGCGCTATTCCACCAAAATACTTCGGAGCCACCAAAGCCTCGATTTTGCTTCCAACTCTACCATCGTTTTTAAACAAGCTGTTTTTCACGAGCTTTTCGTGTGTTATGATAATAAGGGTCCAGTAGAAAAATTGCCCATAAAATACACAACTGCCGGGGGTCGTGTCCACTTACTTTATGACGTAATTTGTTTAGAATGTGAATTAAGTCAGTAAAGTTAATGTATAACGATAACATGAAATTAAACGACATGCGCCGGGGTCAAGGGCCCGTTACCATAAATAGCAGCGTTTCAAATTGACTATTAAGCCAATTTACTTATAATATTTTTTTAAATTATTTTGTCCCATACAAACTGTGCATTCTATTAAATATCTTTAATTGCTATAAATAATAACATAAACTATATAAAATATAACACATAATTTTTATATAAGTACTTATTCATCGCAAATTTATATTTACAGCAGTAATACAACGGCACTAAAATGTATATAAAATTGATTATAAAAAAACTGTCTCTATAAAAAATCGTTCTTTTTCATCACTACTTACACTTGGACTACAAATACTAAAGAACTGATTAACGAGAAGATTTTGAATATCCTTAGGTCTTCATTGGAAGAATGGCCATAAGGTGATTAGAAATAAAACAAAAATTGTATTAGTTTGTTTATAATACATTGGCGTAGTGGTTCTATGCAAAATAGGCATAAAAATATCAGTATAATTAATGCCATCACTATTGAGTGCCTTTAAAAATGGATTAGTAGAATTAATGTAATAAAAATTATTGTTCTGACTCGTCGTTGTTATTTTTATGAGTCGGTGTTTGATTTATTAATGTAGCTGAAAATATCTATTAGTTTCATTTCAATAATGCGTATTTGTTTTAATTTCTCGGTTTTATGGAGCCGAAATGGTTCTACACGAAAATACATGCACTTACGTTACTGTACTGCGAACACTCTTCTGTTTCATAGGGGTACAGGAACCTCGCTCACTAACGCCGAAACACAACACAAGGTTATTATGGCGGCATACTTATAGACCAAGGGTGGTTGCCATCTAGACGGGCTTGGAGCCCTACCACATAGCTAGGGTTGTCTTGTTGCCTTTTGCGACTGGCCTATCCTGGCTGCAGAGAGATGGATATATGGCCTGCCGATCTCGTGGCCCGGGCCGGCGCCGGCCCGCCCTTTGTCTTAAGGCGGGCCCCTTCTAAAGTATTGGCCCCAGGGGTCAGGGTTTCGCCCCCCCCAGCGCTCTCCTGTAACAACTCTAGGCGTTGAGGTGGGCCGCGGAACAGCACTCAGCCCTCACCCTCGCGGTAATAGTGCGGGCGACGGGTCCTCCCCCAAGGGGTCGCCCGCGACCGTTTTCTACGGCGGCCGGAGGTCGTTACTTGCCCTCCGGCGACGCCGACGTGGCCTGCGTTGGCGGGAGGGGAGTGTGGTGGTCGACTTCCGCTCCCGCTCCGCCGCCTCCTTTGCGGACATGACTGCCTCGCAGAAGGAGGCGACGCCCGTCCATCCAGGACTGGCAGATAGCTGATGTAACAAGGAGTAACTAAGGCTATTTTAATTTTAGAAAAAAAAAATAGTTTTTGTTAAAAATGATAAGTTTCGGAAATTTTATTTTCCAATTTAAGTTGACCTCAGATTTATATCATCAATCATATGAAATAAGGTTTAACTTAGGCTGGACTTTGTAGGTTCGAACGCACGTATTCCGGAGGCGCATGGCGTAACAGTTGCATTCGATAACACTGACTATTTGCATTTTTCATTTATTTATATTTTAGGGTTTATAGGGTTTGTAATCCAAAATAAACCATAAGATTTATCCAAAAAATGCTGCCGAAAGTCATTATTCCACGCGGACGGAGTCGCGGGCACAGCTAGTTTTTGCAATACAAAATAATATTATAACAATCTCATAACAAAACTTCAATTTAAAATTTGATAACGTAGAATATGTTCCAAAAAACACTAGAAATACATTTTCACTATCGCAATGCAGAAATTCTGAGTACTAATTGCCACTTATAAAACTACCGAGTACATTACAAATAATAAACGCAAACTATCAAGGAAGTCAAGTTTTCAACTCGATTCTCCGTAACGAGGCAAGATGAATTCATTTTGAAGAATGTTCCACGTCTAACTCATCTGCGGTCGTCTCTGAATAATGGAAAGCATTAATATACAGGATTGTTTCTACCAACTTGAGAAGTAAGGGGTCGGTTTAAGCGTATTGTTTTAAACAATAAGGAAGCGGGCTCGCGTGAAATTATAAAAATGCCAGCGTCCAAATTGATTTATGCAATAGAATAGAATACTTCTTCAGCTTCTGCGTATTCATAATACCTTATGGAGAATTTTAGAAGCATAAACTTGAAAGTAACTAGATCATTATTAATCTTTTGCTGTGGGATAGCAAAAAGGCTGACGGCCCACTTAATTGTCAGCAGTTACCGTTGCTAATGGATGTTGCCATTCGCGTAGGGCAACACTGATCACTCATGCCGCAATATTACATAGTCATTATGGCGGTATATTTAGAAACCACGGGTGGTTGCCATGTAGACGGGCTTGGAACATAGCTAGTTGTTTTGTCGCTTTTTACGATAGGCCGGCCCCGACGCAGGGGTCATTCTTACTCCGCCCCTGTACGGAGCAATCTAGAGTTTAAAACCACCGCTTTCCAACATTTGTGGATGTTTTAATGTAAATAAGCAGCCAAAGATTCCTCTGAGGCTGCAATATACAACAACATGCACTTAAATATATATTTTTAAATTTAACATATTTTTGTTTTAAGGCCTTAAAGCCTCCTAGCCCGGTGGAGGTGGTATAGCCGGTTATTTGTATCAGTTTACGATTGTCATGACTGTGGATACCAACAAAGACGTTTCTCATATATTTTGTTACAATGTTGCAAAGACATTTTTTTTATTGCTGTAGGACAGCAGACAGGCTGACGGCCTGCTTAGAATTTAGCAGTTACCTTCGCCTATGGGTGTTTGCAACGCCAGTGGCATCGCGAACACGTTGCTGTCCTATAAGGGTACAGGAACTTGGGTCACTAATTCCGGAACACAACACAAGGTTATTATGGCGTGGTTGCCTTCCAGACGGGCTTGGGGCCCTACCACGTAGCTAAGGTGGGTTGTTTTGTCGCCTTTTGCCTTTTTTGGTATTCTTTCTCCGCCCCTGCACGGATAAATATTTCTACGTCTTTTTGTTCCGCTTTATTCCCCATTCTAGTATTGTAGCAATTTCTTCCGCGACTAAAATAAAGTACAAATTTAAAAATAACATATTTAGTTATTTTTATATTGACTAGCATGTCAAGTGTCAGCACTAACGTAATTGCTGTGTTTAATAATACCGGAATATCGTTTGAAAATTTTCTAGTCAAATAATTAACCAGTTTTACGATTGCAAATTCATGAAGGTAGATTTTGTTTATTTTTATGAATAGTAAGTTCTTAAATTTTATGGATCGAAAAACTTTTATGTGTATCAAGTACATTTCGGTATTCGCGCATTTTGATACTGTCGTAGCAGATAAATATACAATATGAACAAAGCCTTAGAAATTAATTATGAAGTCTAATATTAGACACATTTAGTACCGTACAATTCTAAGTAGTTTCTGACATGACAGGAACTATTACTCAGGATTGAGGAGGATTGTGACGGACGGAAGGTAGGGACATATGTTTAAGACGCTTACACATGCAAATTTAGAAGTGATTTACTGTTGTTGGGTAATCACGTTTGTCACTTGTACTAGGTAAGGTATTTCATTTGATCCAGGTATATAACTAAGCCATGGGACTGATTTAAGATTTAATTATATAAATTACTATGATTTGAATGTGAGGTTTAATTAGTTAATCATAAGAAATACACAAATATGTAATATTTTTTTCGAAATATAATTTTTTTTTCAAGAAGTAGGCAGTCAGATCAAGTAGTAAAATATGTTTTAACAAGTAGTTTTCTAATTGGCGTATTGAAGATATTTGAAGATTAAACTACATCTGTAGGTAGATCTGATGAGCTACTACAAAATCAACAATAATATCTTAAGAAAGCGACACCTGGACGTATATTGAGGATTTTCTTTCATAATAGACATTTATAAATGATTAAGTTATAAATAATAAAATAATTCTTTATAAAATAAGAAAAGATTAGAAAAGCGGCTCATTCATAAAAAATAAATCTTATTTTCCAATATTAAGCCTTTTGAGTTAACTTAAAACTAAGTAAAGTAAGTAAGTAAGTAAGTCTATTTAATTCAATATATTCAAAACCCTGTTACGTGTTAAATAATGAAGAAGTGCTTTGGCATGAATTCTGTTTTTAATACTGCAAAATTTTGAATATATGCCAAAAAACTTTCGCCGATTTCCTGTTCCGGTAGTGAAGTGGGTGGTAATAAGCCATAGTTTTCTGCTTGTTAGGGGGACTCTTGAATTTATGTAAAGTATTCATGAGTTGACCCGGAATATTGCTTATTCTAGTTACGTCATGGAAGAGCGTACAATGTTTATATGAAGAAACTATGTACTGAGTATCAGTTTCTTAATAATCGTGAAAAAATACTTATAATGCGCGGTTTTTGCTCTAATAGACATAATACTCGTATATATGTATACCCTTAAACTCGTAAGAGGCCGAGGCTAGACACATGTGATTACTAGAATTAGATAGATATGAACATCGGATATGAACCTCAGACTGGGATCCAACCAGGAGTAGCGACACGGCAGCGAGGCTTCCAATATGGTCTTAAGCACGTGGATACCGTGGAGGGTTTGATTAGATCCTAATACAATCTAACCAAAATAGACTATTTGCATCTTATTGATGTTAAATCCTCTACATTATAACCAACTTATCGGTCGTATCAGCCGTGTCGTATTTTTTCCGCCCGCTTCTTCATAGAAAATTAATTAACGAATAGAAATTTGATAGGAATTTTATTTTTTATAACCAACTCTAGATGACGAAACATGAAAATCGTTTTTAAAAAAATGGTACACCAACTAATATTCAACTTTTTCATTAAAAATAACCGGTTTTTCTTCTAAGCCTTTCACAAAAAAAATATTACTAGCACTATTATGCAGAACTATATAACATGCATAATTCTTAACAGGTTAAAAGTAAAATATTTGTATTATAATCGTCATATTATTGTACGGAACCACGCCACCGCAGTTTTCCGGGTATTCGCCGCACGTAACAGGCAAAGTAGGTTACGTTTTTTGCTGACTGGAGCTTTAGGTTTTCGACTAAGTAGAATCTAAATCCAAAATAATTGATGTACGTATGTAAAAGTATTTTCTTGTCGTAATTAATCCAATAATTCTTTTAGACTGTATGGTTTGAATTTATTTCTCACCTTTCTTGAGACTATTTACTCAAGATGAGGTGTTTATAATATTTTTACCAGCATTCCTCATTGGATTTGATTTAACATTAGGGTTTGTTTTTATTCTCTTTTCATTTTATTCTCCTCTTAGTATATTATACCTAATTTAGAGATTATTGGTAAGTGGAGTATTTGATCAAATCGTTATTTTTTGTGAATTTAAATAAAGATCAATATGTATAATCGTCAACCCTGAAAAGATTAAATTGTAATAGTACGGTATTTTACTTTTGCAAGATGTCTGTAGTAAAATTAATGTCATATATAGGTTCTGTAAAAGAAATAATCTATTATATAGGTATATTATAATAAATGTTTTACCGTTCGTTCTTTCTAAGGGGAGGCTCTAGCTCAGCTGCGGGAAATATAGACTACTATTATTTCTTGCAAAAACCACACGGCTTCTAAAGTTTATATATGTACCTTAAAAGCGGTTTATGTAGCTTTACGATGTGGCATTTAAATACCAGAATAATTTTTCCCCTAAGCCCGTTAATTTGTCACGGCTGTGTTCGCCGACGCCCTTACTTCCTACATTTCTGTAACTGTTTCTTTAGATCGTTATCAGCGCTTATTTAGTCATTAATTTATCACTGTCCACGAAATTATCTTGTCGCATTTGAATCAATGACCTCATTTGTTTTATGAACAGAAATTTGTTTCTTGCAAAGTGTAGTAGACTCATTTGATATTACCATTGTATACTTTTACATCATAAACATTTCTTCACTAAGTTAACAAAAAGAAACAGAATGTGTGTTTTGTTGTATAATTTTTCTATTAATATCTTATTGAACATCATGTTTGCCACATTATTTGTTATTAAGGCAATATTAAACTTTTTATGTCCTCTATCGCAATTTTCGTATCGAATTACGAACCTTTTACACAAATTTTTTAAAGCGTTTATCCAAGTCCTCTAGGGAAAACTAAACGTTTTATAAGAAACACTATTAAAAAAATTGTAGGCAAATTATTGGCTTCACTTATAACATTTAATTATTTATTTTGAGTACACGTTAAGTACGAATTATTTGGAAATTATTTAAATATTTACACGAACGTTATTCTGTACGTGCCAATGTCACTAAACTCCGCTTAAACGCCTGAACCGTTTTTATGAAATGTGTGTTCAAGTAGATTTGAGAATGGTTTACATTCACAATTCGGTTGACTACAATTTTTATTTATTTATATCGCAGAGCAGCGGTTGCCGGGTCAGCGAGTATTTTCTGTTATTGATAGATTCATACTGGCTTTGAGGTGTCATCCAATGCAAACAATGCATATAAAAGGAAATTGCTGGATATCTTAATACTTAACATGAATTAATAAATGTATTCCCATATATAAAAATTATAAAATAAAACCAAAGTTAACATTGACCACCATACATACATACATACATATAAATCACGCCTCTTTCCCGTAGGGGTAGGCAGAGACCACTTCTTTCCACTTGCTACGATACTTACATACTTGTTTCGCTTCGTTCACTTTCATTATTCCCTTCATACATGCCCTTCGGTTTAGGGTACTACTCTTGACCTGGCCTTTTTCAAGACGTCCCTGATCTGATCTCGAAACGTCCGCCTAGGTATTGACCACCATGAATATCGAAATCTCTAATATCGAAGAAGCACTTTCACTTATCAATTATTTTTCTCACACTGTTCATTTCTTAGTATGTCACCGTCTTTTATATTATCCTGTTGCTAGTTTTCCTATCCCGTTGAGATGTGTCTCCCTTCCTACTATTTATTACTTGCCAATCACCAAAATTAATTGTCTACCAAAATATTTAATACAGAAACGGAAACAATTCCGCTGGTTTATATCTATAGCAAAATTATGATGAAACTTCCGGTTAGTTTATGTTCGAAACCAATCAGGAGTTTTAAGTTTTTACGACGGCAACACTATATACGTAAAGTCATGCGCAGCTGGACGAACGGACGGTGCCCGGCTCGTAAAAATTGTACGGTTAGACTTGGGAAAACTATTACATTCGGCTCCCCAGTTTGCATAGAAGTTTAGAACTCATTACGGACAATTGTGAAGTAAGTGGAGTTGTGGTACGGCTATTTTCACGCGCCAGGAGATAATTTCACGTGTCACGTCACGCCGTACCTCATCATACCTGACATTTCCTGCCACATCCTCACCGTGAACCTCCTATCCTAAGGTACGATACGACGAGGCCATCGGATTCGTGGTAATAGGCTAATTGTATTATAATAGTACTAAGAACATCTTCGATATTAGAGATTTCGAGGGAAGAAGACCAAGAGGAAGGAGCCCCATGCGATGGACCGATCAGATTCGCACTGCCCTGGAAACTACTGTCCACGACGCTTTACACTCTGCTTCCGATAGGGGCAGATGGCGGCAAATAATACGCACCAAAGTACTCCGTCGAGATGATCACGACCCTCAGCACTGAGGAAACCGACGCGAGGAGGAGGGAGTACTAAGAAAATTTACATTACGGCGCCGCGTAATCGCGGCGTATGTTCGGCAGATTTCCGGAGCCCTAGGCTCAACGAGGGGGCTGGATTCGGAACGAACAGTTTATATTGAGTAAACCTCCATTTAGGTTTGTTTTAAAAAAATGACATTATAAATTTAAAAAATGTCATTACCATAATGATACTATTTACATTACACTTGAATCTAACACATATAAATAATTAATCACCAAACTATTCCATCGGTTTCACGTTACGTATCATCTGCAACGCATTTATGATAGAATTGCAAATTTAAACCCTTTGTAAACGCTCTGCATTTGGAAACACAAATTTGCTTTTACGTTCATTTGCATATTGCTGTGTCACAGTTGCGGGTACTTGCTAAATATTTTATTGCAATGGCGCATTGCAATATTAATAAGTGTTTTACCAACTAAAGGAATAATGATAACGTTTAAATCATAAATACAATTTAAACAAAATTTGGATACATGTATGTTGGATACTTGTAGTACTGAGTGGAACGATTTTTTTTAATTATGGCTAATTTTGAAAGATTAACTACATATATTTGTATACCTTATATGTATAAATTAAATAAACGTTGTATGCTCGGAATAAACTCCGAGATCATTGAACCGATTTTCATCAATATTCATAAATTTTAATTTGGCCATAATAAATATACTGATAAATATAATTACAATACGTATTTACTTAGAAAAAAACTAAATAAGTTGTCAAGTATTCATGACACAAACGTTCTGCAGCTTATCTTGGGACTTGATGGTGCTCTGTGATTTATCCTAGTATATTTATTTATTTAATTTTTATGCTACAAAAATGCTTTAAATTATTGCCACAAGATAACAATTGTTTATCTCTATGACAGCAGCGTGACCGCGATGCCCCTAGCGTCACAAACATACATAGATGACAGTAACTATTATTTGGGCCTATTAAGTGGGCCGTAAGCCTGTTTGCAATAAAAAAAATTGTGAGCGTCTCTTTACTTCAAATCCCTACTCATTCTACCTTGTCTCAAACAGTATAGGAAATTATTAAGTTGAGAAATAAATTCATCTCTTCTTCTTTTTGGTCGAATTCTTCATTAATGAAGGTTGTGTCCTTGAAAATCAACCGTGGCCTGTCTCGTAAGCTGTTTCCACTTCATACTGTCCTCAGCTTCTCGAATAGCGATTGCTATTGGAAGTCCAGTCAAGGCGGTTACCTGGTCAAACCAGCGGCTAGGTAATCGGCCACGGGGTCGCTTTCCTTTCATCTTGTCCGCACAATCAGCTTATCCAAGTTATCCGGCTGTTGTCGGGCAATGTGACTAAAGTACTTAAGAATCTTCCGATAACAGCTTGTTGAGAGCCTCACTTTTTGTAAATTATTTTTTGATTACTTTTTATAGGCTTAAGGTGAAATTTAGGTAAAAATCAACATTTTCGGCACCTGTTGTTTATCGTTTTTTTGTCGAGGTCAATAAGCTGCACTATACAGAGAGGGCATTATATGGGAGTTTACAGCACGAAATAGATTTGAAAAGTTTAATAAATGAGATTTTAACGTCGACGTAATGCCTCGCAGGGGAAGATATTCTGAATTCAACGAAGAGCAAAGCTTTTATGAAAGATCGAGACGTTGACCTAACAAGTTGTGAATTGGCCGAAAAATGAACTGCGAACGATTACTAATTTTCTTCATTCAGTGGGATTGGCCAACAAATTGGGCGCCTAATTACCTCATGAACTTAACGCATGCAACAAAGAAAATCACATTAAAATTGCTTCTTGACATCTATTGAACTTGCACTTAATCGTCACAGGAGATGTGAAATGCTACTTTTGCATAAATATGTAGCGATTAAAGGAGTAGATGGCTTCCAGGAGATATGCCAAAGTCGAGAGTCAAGTCTGACCACCGTCCAAAAAAAACGTTATCGGAGTCATGTGGGACTAAAGATGGATTTATATTTGTCTGAGTGACGCGTCAGAAGCATATCGGATTCATACATTTAGGACAGACGACAAACGCGTCACGACATACAAATATGTCCCTAACCATATTATATGTATGAAACCGATATGCTTTTGACGCGTCCGTCACGACACGACACGTCAGACAAATATAATCCACCTTGATAGAGCATGGTGCACTGAAAAATCCCCGAAATGCCACCGTCAAATAGGAACTCTACATTGTCGACAATTATCTTAATCGCTATGGAACAGCAGACAGGCTGATGGCCCATTTAATTGTACGCAGTTACCGTCGCCTATAGATGTTTGAGACGCACCGCTAATACGCTGCCGTTCACGCAGGGAACTGAAATCTGGTTCATTTATGCCGGAATACAACATAAGATTATTGTGGCGGTATATATCATATCATATCATTTATTCATGAACAAAAAAATTTGTGTCTGAAAATTTCTACATATTAATACCATACATTTAACAAATAACATGTAGTTAACAATAAATTGAAATAAATAATTAAAATCATTACATTTGTTACGTTTCTACATTATACTTATTTATTTTATTACATTTATTAATTTATTAGGTTTTCAAAAATACAAATTATTTATATAAGCTTCACATTGTCAAAATATATACATATAATATCCATATACACAACGAGTCAATATAAATTATAAGGAAAAGTATTCTTCGATTGAGTATAAACAATTTTTAATAAGAAAAGATCTAATGCTTTTTTTAAATACATTAAAGTGATACACCTTATTTTTTATATCTATTGGTAATTTATTAAACAATTTTACAGCTTGAAATTTATAGCCATGCATTACTACATTTAGGTTTAATTTGATTTTACTTTTTAGATCTTTTCTTCTTGTGGATTCTCTCTGTTTCCTTTCTTCTAGAGTTTCAAAATCAAATATATTTTTTGCAAGG
This sequence comes from Malacosoma neustria, assembly GCA_963693495.1. NCBI lineage: Eukaryota > Metazoa > Arthropoda > Insecta > Lepidoptera > Lasiocampidae > Malacosoma > Malacosoma neustria. The sequence continues at coordinate 8,495,135 of OY856386.1, forward strand.
TTAGTTAGCGTTACCAGTATATAAAGAGACGGGACCGTAAGTATATCCAATTTTCTAAAATGTTCTCTGCATGACTCCATTTGTGATATACGAAGCATTATCCTGACACACCTTTTTTGCAAAACAAAAGCTTTCTCACAGTTGTATTTATAGCTATTTCCCCAACATTGAATGCTGTACCTTAGCTTAGATTCAACTAGTGCATAATATACCATTTTTAAATGTTTCAGACCAACTTCATCGCGCAAAGTTCGCAATGCATAGCAAGCCTTACTGATAGAACCTTCAATTGCATACAGCTCTTCTTTCCAATTTAAATTAGAATCTATATATATCCCTAAGAATTTAGCCACACCCACAGAAGTAATATTATCATTTTTTAAGGTTACAATAACTTCGTCATTATTCCTTGATGTAGTTTTGAATAATAAGATATTTGTTTTTTTAATATTAATATCAAGATTGTTATCAGTAAACCATGTATAAAATAATGTAATGACTCTGTTCAGTTTATCATTTAATAATTCTAAATTAGCAGCACTTATTACTGCATTAGTGTCGTCAGCAAAAACTACAAGGTTGACATCAGGAATTTGATTTTTAATGAAAGGTACGACATCATTTACAAACAATAGAAATAGTATTGGGCCAAGTATGGATCCTTGTGGAACACCCGAAATGATATTTTGTAATTTGGAATTATGTGTAGTTTCAGTATTATTTGTGATGTATTTTATCTGAACATACATTTGTCGATTTCTAAAGTAAGATTCGAATAATTTAAGAGCAGTTCCCCGTATACCGTAATGTTCCAATTTAAATAGTAATAGCTCATGATGAATTGAATCAAAAGCCGAACTTAAGTCCAAAAATAGACCTGCTACTTTCATTTTATCATTCAATTTTTGTAAAACATCATTAATCAAAGTGTTTATTGCATCAGTTGTGCTAACATGCTTTTGATAACCGAATTGTCTTAGATTTAGAATTTTTTTTGTATTTAAATGGTCAACTAACCTTGTTTTTATTACGCTTTCTAATAATTTTGACAACGTTGGTAGCAGTGAAATAGGTCTATAGTTTAAAGCATCATTTTTAGAGCCCTTTTTATGGATGGGGATAATTTTTGCGATCTTCAGTTGGTCTGGAAAGGTCCCCACAACGAAACATTTATTACAAAAATTCGCTAGAGGCGCAGCCATAATGTTTATATTCTCTTTAATTACGGTGATCGGTATTTCATCATAACCGCAAGACTTTTTGTTTTTCATTTTTTTAACAACATCTACAATTTCTCTTTCAGTAACCGTGTTCAATATCATGTCTGACATTATCCTTTGAGTATTTTCTTCTAAATATTTTTTCGAATTCATATTTTTTTCTGCACCTAAAGCGCATTTCTCACTAAAACATTTGGCAAAAATGGACGCTACTTCATTTGGTTCAGTAATTAAATTATTTCCAATTTTCAGTTTGTAATTTTCGTTAGCTACTATTTTTAATTTATTAGTGTGCCTCCGTACTACAGACCAAATAGATTTGCTAATGTTTTTGGCTTTAAAAATTTCAGCATTGATAGCTAATTTCTTTGCGCATCTAATTACTTTTCTATAAAGTTTGATGTATTTTTCTCGATAATTTAAGATACTTATATCATTACATAATTTTTGAGAAGTGCATAAGGCTCGCTTTGTTTTACTCGAAATCTTTATTCCTCTTGTCACCCAATTTATTCGACATCTTTTTATTAATCTAGTCTTCTTTTTCATTGTGATAAAACTTTTACGAAAACAATCATCTAATTTTAAAATAAACCCATTTATACCTAAGCTATTCCATTTGATGTTATTAATTTTCTCTTGAAAAATGTTCTGATTACTTTGGTTAAATACTCTACGTGTGACTGATAGAAAAGGGATATGCGTTGTTTTATCTATGGATTTTTGTATCGACAAATTACATAATAATGCACCATGGCCATCAGCAAGACCATTATGGTCTACTTCACATTGTTTTATTATTTCATCTGACACATTTGTTAATATGTTGTCAATACAGGATTGTGACAAGTTACGTTTGAATGTGATGTCAGAAAACAAACATCTAAAATTATAACAAGTTAACAAATTAGTAAAATCTAAACATTTTCTATTTTTAACTAGTAAGTCAATATTAAAATCGCCGCATATTAAACATTTCTTTTTAAAAACATAGTCAAGCAACTTCTCTAATCTTTCAAAAAAACATTCAATATTCTTATCGTCCGGACATCGATAACAACAACAAATAATTAAATCAGTCTCAATATCTCTAACTCCACATACTTCGAAGCTTCCAATCTTATATAATTTATTTACTTGGGGCAGTTGTTCAAACTGTCGATTTAAATCTGCTAGAATTAAGGTGCCACCTCTTTTTTTATTTTCCCTAACATTATATGCCGCCAACTTGTAGCCCGTTATGTTTAGTAAATTTATTGAAAATTTATCTAGAAAATGCTCACTAATACAAAGATAAGTGAGAACTTTTCCTATAGTGTATATTTCTAATTCATCTTTTTTATTTGTTATGCCGCACAAATTTTGATGTAATAATTTAAAATTACATTTTTTATTACATTTCTGTACGAAAAAAAGGTAGGTTATCACTTTTACAAACACTAACTATATCATTAGCATTGTTTAGATTGTCATATCTTCCACTAAAAGTACTCTTAGTATTTTTTAAATTAATAGTGTAACATTTTTGTACATAAGTTTTAATATCATTAAAAATTATTTTAATTCCTAATTTTGTAACTGCCCCCGTCCATTTGACAAACATATTATAATCACATTTCAAATTTCTATTCGAATCCAAACAATAGGCATATTCATGAGATAAGACATCCAAAAATAACAAGTTATTGAACATTTCAACTCTGCTATTGTACATATTTGCATAATGTAGACATTTATAAGTAGGTACACAAATTACAATATTAGTGTTTTTTATTTTTAACAATTCTTTTCTTATAAAATAAACAAGTTCGAGATAATTACTTGTATGCTGAAAATCTTCCTCTCCTATTAGTATAAAACAGAAGTCCTCCCTTGTCAGGTGTTTCAGTTTAGTGTCAATGTTATTAAACATTTGCCTGATGCCAGCGTTGGGCATAAGATAATGACACAACTCATACTCCTTTTCGAATGTATCCTCAGCTATCGATAATAATTTGTTTGATTTACTACTGCTTAAAAAAGTAATTTTCTTCTTAAGTTTTTGTTCTTTCAAACTTTTATTACTTAATATTTTTTCTTGAATGACTTTTACTTGTTTTGGAGTTAAATTTACCGCTGTTTGAGGCAGTAATTTAGTAGGATCCTGAGTATGTTTTTTATTCAGCTCCTTTTGCTTGAGATTTTGGTTTTCTATCTTTAGGTTATTTATTTCCATGGATAGTGTGTCAATTGTTTTGTGAGCACATGTAAGATCATTTTCAAGTTGTTTCACTCGTTCACTTAAGTATAAAATTACATGGTTTTCATCATCACTAATTTCAGGCATACTGTTTGAGGTGCAGTCTAAAAAGTCAGCTTGTAATATAGCCTGGTCTTCATCTTGCGTGTAGGAACGCGTACGTACCCGCCTTGTAATGTTGTCTGGGAACTCCATTTATATTCGTTTTATTGAATATATGTGTGTGACGTAAAAAGTTTTCGTTAATAATGTTATTTTGATCCCAACTTTATATAAAGATAATTATTTTATTACAATTTATAGCCACCAGCAATAGAGGTTAAAATGTTAAAACTGGACTTTTCGTTTTGCGAACTACCCGCTCCAGGTATAGGGACCAGGTGTGGTTTATATTTAGGCGGGCTTGGAGTCCTACCACCTAGGGTTGTTTTGTTGTCTTTTACGAGAAGTCATACTCAGCCGGTGCAGTATACTTATTCCGCCCCTGCACGGGAAAAAAATCATCATATGAAGACTAGCAAGCTTTGGTACATTTGTAATGCCTAATGAGATGAATATTGTACAATGTAAGCATTTAATTCATCGAGCACAAGCCTTATATAATTAAAGTCACGATTTAATTAAAAGCCTTCGCTTACGAACGTAGCCGCGAAATCATGACAAACGCCAACCTATTTGTTCTGCAGCACGTGTATTCAAGTTATTAAGGCTTCAAATTCGAATTACGAATTATGAAATTTGTTTGCGTTTTAAGATAAGGAAGTTTATATAATTTTGTGGAATGAAGTTTTCTTATCTTTATCCGTGGATTTAATTTATGTTTATTTTTATTAAAAGAAATGGAACACACAAATCTGCAGTTTTAAAATATAATATAATTATATATGACAATATTTATTAAAGGCAGATAAATAACAAGAGTGTCGGCTCCGCTGCCACGTTTTACGGCAACCGGATGCTTACGTGGGAAACAAATATCTGGCCATGCTGCCTCCGCCGGGCCCCGGCAGGAGGGGTAGACCCAAAAAGTGCTGGCTTGACGTCGTAAAGGGTGATATGCGTGCCAATGGACTCATTACCAGGAATGCTGAAGACCATGCGAAGTGCAGAAGAAAAAGTCGCAAAGCGGACACCAGGCGCCGAAGCGAGAGTTTGGGACGCAACCGGGATTCAACGTTAAGATGATAGATAGATAACGCTTTATTTATCACCAAAATTACAAATTACAGCACAAGTATACAATAAATTGACGGTGAAAAATAGGCGGCCTTATCGCTCACAGCGATCTCTTCCAGACAACCGTACTGAAAAGGAATTTGGATAAAATATCTGGCGAGAAGATGGCGCTATAAATATAGGAATATAGATATAATAATAAATATATAATGATGATGAAATAATAAATATTATATGGTGAAAATTTACTAGATACTAGACAACTAATATGGAATAGAATATGCTTTGTTGCAGTGTGTGAAATACATGGCCTCACAGAGCTCTTCATATAATTTCGGCTCAATATATACAATTAAAATACCCCATTTCATACCTGAGTAAACGTTGGAAAATGTATTTTTTTTGCTACTCCTTAGTCAGTATAGAAAAATCTTAATTCTCTTATTATCAAATAGTAGTTTCACTGTAAAAACAAATTTTGACCATATCATATCTATTTTCTTCTTACGCAAAAATAATTATGTAAAGAATCAACATAAAATTCCTGTATTATATTTTTAGAACATTCATAAACGATAACAAATATGATGACGTTATTTCTGAGTTACCTTAATCTTATAGAGAAAGTTAATATTCAAATTTTGGGGACGAGAAGTTTTTGTACTATGTTGTCTCATGATTATGTACGTGTTATCATTTCATAAAGTAAAATTAAATATTATCAAAAGATATATTTATGACTTATATAAATTTGTTATCGGAAAATATTACTTTTATACTATGTTATTTAGTTCAAGCTATAAGTTGCTTCCGTTTTTGTGTCAAAGATTTGTTTTAATCCCATTACCGAATTTCGCTAGTTGGCGAAAAAATTTATAAATCAATTTCTAACTGCCCGATCAGTTGTTAGTCCTTTACCAGATACACTGCATATTTTTTCAAATATTGCCTTAACACTATTGCCTTGTTTAAATTCCCAAAGTATTATGACGTATGTACTTTTTGACTCTCCATTTCAGAGGTTGAAAATATGTTTCACGTGACATATATCATATAAAACAGTTGAAAAAAAAAACTAAGTAAAATCTTGTCTACGTAGAGAAAACCAAAACATAGCCGATAAGTACGTACGTATTTTACTTGCTGTATCAGAAATTGCTTATGTGTGACTAAATATTTTTCGTAATAGAATTTAATTTAATTTAAGGTATGGTGATTGTTATTGTCATATTCGTAGGGTTAAACTTCTGTATGCCTTTTCGCCTTTCTTTTCTCTTTTATTTTCTCTTTTTTGACGACCTCCGTGGCGTAGCTGTTAACGCACTTGGTACGCTTGCGGAGGTCATGGGTTCGATTCCCGTCTCGCGTCTGGGTGTTTATATATAATATGTATTTATTTACAAAAAAAGTATAATGTAATTTATCAGTTGTCTAGTACCAGTACGAGTGTGAATTGTGTCCGTATATTTATATTATTTATTTATTTTCATGTGCAAAAAGAGCTTGCTCGTATGCAAAGAAATAGGAGAGCAGACATCTTATTCAAAACTTTTTACCCTAAAGCATTTCCTTATCCTACAAAAATAATTTATAAAAATCCTAACATGGTAGTTGTGATATTAAATAGTTAATACTTTTTAAATAGTTTGTATCAGACTAAAAACGTAAAATAGCATCGTCGCAACTATGGTTTATTCCCTTTATTTTATATTCTACCATCTGTACAGTGGGGAATATTCTGAGGAACTGTTTAGAATGGTGCCTTTGTCGTCTTTCTATCACCGCACTGCCCGCCATCGGCTGGGCGTTCATCCGCATTTCCTGGAGCCTCTTGTCTCTTGTACGAGATGGTTCCCAAGAACGTTCATGTTGTACTATAGTACTCTCTGAATTTGGGATGAACTTCCGGCTATGCAAGGCCCCTGGTGTTACAAACGTCCAAAGACAACGGTAACGCTTGACTATCTGCTGAACTCCAGATGTAAATAAAAAATAGTAAACTTAATTTTTTCAATTGAAACAATTAACATATATGTATATTAAGATAAATTTTAGTTTTAAAATTAAGCATTTATATTAACAAAATAGCCTTTTAAGGTCATGATTATATAAGCTATGCAAGATAAATGCACACTTCTCGTTTATTCAATTTTTCGCGTAAATATTTGATTCTACGATATTGTTGTTTTCAATGTTACTTCCTTCACCCTTTTAATTTTCATTATAATAGTCAAACAGTGCCGTTGATAAAATCAAGGCTTGTTACGTAAGTAACACTAAACTACCGAGTGTGAAGGATTCAAATAAAGGTATTGTGTACAGTTTGCAATATACTCATATTTAACGTCAGTAAAAATAAAGAATCTTATGAGTATATAAAAAAGAGTTTGAGATAAATTTTAGTAGAGTCAACCAATTTGACCTCTAATGAATACAGATACTATATTATGTTTGCCTATTTGTTTGTCTTATTAGCTGAATTTTAAATTTGTAGCCAGGATGATAATGCCCGATTTTCTCTTTGCAAGAATACGAAACCCTGTGGCTGGGTCAACCTGTCGTAAAAGGCGATAAAACATCCTATCGAGATGATAGCGATCCAAGCCCATCTCTAATTATACCGCCATAATGAACTTGTGCGCGAGCGAGCGCGTCCAAATTGTTTCGACTCGCTAAAGACAGGCAACGATTCCAGAAGTTGGTAGCCAACCTTCACTAGTTGGAGAGGCACTTGAAGAAGAAGAAGAAGAATGAACTTGTGTTGTATTTCGGCACAAGTTATTTAGGTTCCCGTTCCCCTAAGTAGACAAGTATTCGCGGTACTACACAAACATCCATAGGCGATGGTAACTACTTACTATTAAAGCCGTCTGCCTGCCTGCTGTACCACAGCAATAAAAAAGGGTGACGTAGTTAATACTACGTGCACTAAATAATATACAACTAATGTTGACTGAAAAATCACCGTACGGTTCAATCAAAGTTTTTTTATTGCTGTAGGACAGCTGACAGGCTGACGGCCTGCTTAGAATTTAGTAGTTACCGTCGACTAGTGGTGTTTGCAATGCCAGTGGCGTCGCGAACACGCTGCTATCCCAAGGCTATTATGGCGGCATACTTAAGATCAAACGTGGTCGCCATCCAGACGGGCTTGAGGCCCTACCACGTAGCTCTAGGGTGGGTTGTTTTGTTGCCTTTTACGACAGGCTGACCCCGGCCACAGAGGTTAGTATTCTTTCTCCACCCCTGTACGGATAGAAAATCAAGAATATTTTTTATATTTTTATTTCTTTATATTGCGGTAGGTCAACAGACAGGCTGACGACCCGCTTAGAATTTAGCAGTTACCATCGCCTGGATGTTTGCAACGCCAGTGGCATCGCGAACACGCTGCTGTCCCATAAAGGAACAGGAACTTGGTTCACTAATGCCGGAACACAATACAAGGTTATTATGGCGGCATACTTAAAACCAAAGGTGGTCACCATCCAGACGGGCTTGAGGCTCTACCACGTAGAAAACGTAGAATATGCACACTCTTATCACAATTCTCTATTTCAAAGGAGGTAATATTATTCAACCAATTTTCTTTTAGGGGCTAGGGTTCAAACGGTAGGGTAATAAGAATTTTGTTAGTTGGTGGGATTCAAATTTCACATTAATCTATTTATCATCTATTTAAATCCACCTATCTAATATCTAAATCTACATTTAAATATCTACCACCTATTGCCTTGTACTAATTATGTTAGTTCAAGAAATGCATATCAGCATAATTCTACATATCAGCGTACTTCTAGCTATCATAATCCAATAGCTATCATAATCCATGGATCAAGTTTCAATCTGGGCTAATAACGTAAAATGAAAAAAAAAACTAACTGTATTGTAATGGAAAACAGCGAAGTGTAAAATTAATACGACTAGGTACAAAGTAAGGCAAGTGTGAAATCCACATCAACCCCTGTGAATGTAGGGCATAACATTCCCCATTCCCTCGCGTGGAGACCGTAAATTACACTGCGCACCTGTAAGTGGCTAGATTGCGTCTAGATATAGAAATTTAATATACGCTCTGCTGAAGCTGATTTGATATGATTTATTCAACATGAATGCACTTTTTGATTTACCTGTACCGCATTTTATAGATGAAAATTTCCTCTATTGGTTTATAGTGTACGTTAAATTAAAGCCCGTTAGAAAGAAAAAATTTACCCTCAACTTTAAGAACTCTTTTCTCCTCTTCTTATAATGATTAACATTTTTTCGAGTGTGCTGAATTTGTAGAACGAAAGTAGGACAATAATTCAAAGCTTAAAAAAATTTCATTACTGTTGCTCTCTAGTCTAGAAAGCATTATATGATTAAATGAACATATTTTATCATTTATTTAGTTCTATACTTTTTATAGCTACTTTTATATTTATACCTAGTCAGGTCATAAATTCTGTCACATGTTTAATGTAAAATAATTGTAACAAGTTTATTAATTATGTAACCATTCATATACCAAAATGAACTTAACAAAACATGGATTCTTATGACATTAAAGTTTATTCAAAATGACCTCCGTGATTTTGAATACAAGCCTTCAATCTGCGCGGCCAGTTGTCTATCGCAGCACGAACGAGGTCCATGTCAATATCGGCGGCTGCCTTAATCAAGGATGTCTTGAGTGACTCCAAATTGGGATGAGGCTTTGAGCACGCCTTTTCCTCCAAGTGTTGCCATATCTTGTAATCTAACGGATTCAAATCTGGACTGGAGGAGGGCCAGTCTTCGTGCCGGATGAAGTCGATTTCACGCGCCGCCAGCCAGTCTTGTGTGCTCTTCGCTCTATGAGCTGGCGCCGAATCTTGTTGGAATACCCAGTGCCTGTTATTGAACATGGTATGAGAAACAGGTTCCACAAGGTTCGTCAGGACTGTATTTTGATACACAACAGCATTCGTTTTTACACCTTTCTCACAAAAATGTACCCCTGTTAAGCCCCAATAAGAAACTCCCAACCATACCATGAGCGAGGATGGAAAATGACCTCGTTGGACACGCGGAATACGGTTGATCGCTTCTTCACTACTGTGTGCGTACACCTTATCATTTTGTTTGTTGTAGCTCTCTTCTACGGTAAACATTTTTTCATCCGAAAAAAGAATTTCCCGATATTTTTTTCCCGCGTACCGCTTCAACAAAGCGCGGCATCTCTTCAGTCTCAGGTCCATTAGACGAGCATTCAAACGATGTCCTGTTTTTCTTCGATATGCCCGAAGCCCTAAGTCTTCATTTAACACCCTTTTCACCGTGGTTCTGCTTAACCCCATCTGAAGGGCCAACAGTTTCTGCTTACGTTTGGGATTTCTTTGAATTCGTGCCTTCACAGCTTTTATCACTGCTGGAGTCCTAACAGACCGAGGGCGACCACTTCTTGACCTGTCATCTACACTAGAGTCTTCATTGTATCGTTTGATGGTACGATAAACGAATCTTTTGGTAATATTCAAATTTTTCAGTATGTTAAAAATTTGAATTGGCGCGTAACCGCAACGATGCAACGCAATAACTGCAACACGGTCTTCTTTAAGCGTCCACTCCATATTTAAAAATGAGCAAAATTCTAAAAGTTATACATTTTTATTTTCATGAACAATTCGAAATTCTAATTCAATAAACTTTTTTGTGGCCAGCATTCTAAAAGAAAAGTTTTTACTGTGTGACAATACTTATGACCTGACTAGGTATATAGGTCGACGTCCCACCAGGCAGTTAGCGAGACTATGCAAATAACATAGTCTCGCTTGACAATTTATTTGTATTAGTTCTCCTGATAAAGAATATCAAGAAGAAAGTATTTGGTTTTATTATAATTTTAGAGTTAGGCACTTGGGCGATAAATCAAAGTTTGAATTGAATTGAGTGACTACCGCCCGAGTTTCTTCATCGATTTAATTTTTTTTTTCACAGAAAAATAATCTTCTGATGTGCGCTGTTGAAAAAATACTAAGGGAATGTTTTATTATTTAACAAAATAGCATTAAAAACGTCTCGAAATGAAATTGTTAAAAGAAATAACGTATTTTACTTGTAATTAGATTATGTTTATACCTATAATTTGTGGCCGCATTACGTATAAAAACATGTTCGTGTAACGCCTAATTAACAGTAAAGCCTGTTGTAGATTATAGTATCGAATGAAATTTTGTTCAACTCGTTGAACTGTAAATTTCGTGCGCTACACTAGTCGATGGTGTGATATTAGGTACGTAACGTAAATTATTACTTTATATGTACTAGGGTTACCGAGTAACACTGAAATTGTGCTAATTTAGCTTTATTTTAAATTTCAGTATAGTTAAAATGTTTATGATCATTTCTGACTATGATTTTAATTCTGAGCTTATATTCCTTTCCATAGACGTAGTGTCTGCTAAATCTATAGGGCGGGAAGAATGCCTTATGAAAATGCTAGAAATAAGAATGGGTGGATACAAAAGAAGAAACTGACCAAAGAAAAGACGGGTAAAATGTGCAAAAGATAATCTGACAAAAATTTTGTAAATGTTGAGAGGACGGCTAACACATAGTGAAAGATTCCACATAAAGTGGGATTAGAATGATGAATGGCAGGAAGAATTTTTTTTTTCAAATATTAGTTTCATATCCTTTTTTGTATTAATCAAAAGAATGTAATTAATTAACTATTGTAATATAGTTATATTGAAATTTTTAAGGCCGTGTAGTTGACCGGGCAAAATTACTTCCTCGCAGTTCTAGAGTGCCCTTAACGCAACGAATGGATAAGTCTTTTGATATTTCATAAGTAAAAGAAGGGGAACCGTTTAGTTTTAATAGTAGTTTGGGGTTTAAACAATAGCCACTTCTGTAACAACTAAATTTAGAAATATCTAGCTTATTCCGCATGCGTTATTGATAAAAAATGTCTCAGACATGAGACAAATGTCTCTACCGGTACCTGACCGGTAGAAAAAATGCCGAATGTTTTCCCTAAATTGTCAGCAATTCGATGATAAATATTGCATTTTAATATATTAAATAAAAAACAATATTATCCCTACAAATTTAATATGCATAATGTACTACTGAAACCCAATCTTGATTATTTAAAAGCTTCATTAAGTAAACCTTTGGCTTCTCAGGAAACATTATTAACTTTCAATGAACTCGCACTAATTGGAGTTAATCACGGAATATTACAAAATATTTAAATTATACGGAAGGCTCGCCTGATTAACAAATTTCCTATACCTCTACATTACATGCAATAAATTCAGTCTGATAAACGGATATATAAAGGTGAGGGGCGTTAATTTTGCCTGTTTGTATACGAACGTATTTTTAATTTTCTCTTCTGGTAAATATTTTATATTAGTTATAAAGCTAAAGTTCGAGGAATCTTGCTGTGTATAGACATAGCATGCAACTCGTGCAATTCTTTGAATAGTTGCACTTTTTTTATGTATTTATTATATTTACTTTTTTAAAATAAATAGATATAGGAAACTACATAAGGCTAGATAAAGGAATTGAAGTATTCAATATGCTGCGGTGGAGATACTGATTGTCGTAGAAGGAACGCGTTCGCAGCAGTATTAATGTCCGTGATATTGCGGATATATTATAAGAGTGTTGTTCTCGTTTTTATGACCACGTTTTAGGATAGCCGGGTACTTACATAGGGAACACATGTTTAGCCATGCCTTACATTGCATGACTTACTACTAGATATGGTGAATACCTTCAAAGTGGAGAAGAAAAAGTTGGAAAGCAGACCCAGTACATCAAGCACCAGTTTGGGTTACATCAGAATTTACTGTTAAGACGATGACTATGGAGATAAAGCTAGTTTAGTTTTTCTATAAGCGAAATATTTGACTCACTTGATATTTGTAAACTGGAAAGAGAATAAAATTTTAACTTTTAAGTATACACTAGAATTCCATAATTTTTTCCTCAGAATAGAAATACAATAAAACTATCAACACATTTGATTATGTACTGTTTGTTAGCTACGTTTTCCTGCAACTGATTAATATATTTTATTTTCAATCAAATACTTCAACATAAATTCTATCGAAAAAAATATAATATAAATAATGGATTCACGAAATATCCCTTCTCTTATCATGAAATCATAATAAGGAAATATGAAACCACATTATTTGAAATAAAGTTGATTGGATAAATTTGTGTTATCTCGTTAATAAAGATTCATCCATATGTTAAATAGCTTCAATTATTTTTAAATAATTCACAATCACCGAAACTTAATTACGTTTTATGAAAATTTATGTAATTAAATTGTACGCGAGCCAAATTATTTTTAATGATAAAATGTTACTGCGGTGTAATTGTTTTTCTGGTTTATTTATGGGTTTTGCTAGTAAACATTGTCTGAAAGCAGAAGAAATGTTTGAACTGGCTTGTATTTAATTTTTTTAAACATATAAGTCTTTAGCATAATGAAGAAGTTCAATAGTGTATGGTATTAACTTTTTTTAGGAGCTATTGCAAACTCTAGGCACTCAATTTTAGCTTAATAAGTAAAATTAGTGTTACACATTGCTGAATTTGTGACGAAGCTCCGGCTCATGACTTTTTCTCGAATGAGGATGCTTCCTTTTTATCCAAAATGGGATATTGTGAGTAAGTAAACTCTACCACCAACTATAGTACAGAAACTAACTGAGGATAACCGCTAAGTGAAAATTTCAAACGACCCATCCGATAGCAGATGATCACCGTCGCCTATGGACGTTTGCAACACCAGATGTATGGCCAACGTGCTGCCGGCCTTGAAGAAATTTTAATAATCTTTTTTGAAAAACCCCATATCATAGTGCGATGGGAAAACCTTACACGTTTGTAGTACGTAACATTAACGTTCATGTGAACGATTGAATATCACAGATGGTTACGTATTATCGTCATCTATTATTGAATCATAGTTTACCTTCACGGTACGTTACATGGATGATGTGAAGTACGTATAGATATCTGCATATGCATGATACACATTTATTGTGATTGTTAAAGCCTCCCTTGTCAAACATATATGAGTGTTTAATGTAATTGCAAGAAATGTCTATTTCTTGCATGTAATACACAGAGTACTAATTAAACTCGATGAAATTTAAATACACGGCTCCATTTTACTGGTGACTACACACAATGATTTTGTTAGTTACAGTTGTGTGGAGTAGCGAACATCAATAAAATTTAAATATCAGAGGAAGTTTGAAAGTATTGCCAGTTATTGACAAATTCTAAAGTAAGAGACTAGCATTGTGTAACCATATCATTAGAAGGACAGAATGCCACGTCACTAGGGAAATTCTTCTTCTTCCTGCCCTTACCACAAAATATGTGAGGTCGGCACAGTATGTTCTCTCCTTCCACTCTTCTCTATTAGCCGTCGTCTAAACATTCACACCTTTTGTAACCATATCATCTTTTACATATTCCATCCATCATTTCTACCTCTCCTTTTGTATAAATCCACTCTCATTTCTAGCATCCTCTTTGTTACATGACACTCCTCTCTTTGCATTATATGGCCATATCTTTTTTTTTGGTCTCGGGGAAAAACCTCTCTTGACGGGTTTCCCCGGCCCGGGGGACCGAGGGATATGTAGGACTCCAGGAAAGGTGTTCGACCATCCGACTAACCACTAAAAAACCCCGCTATTCTCCTATCGCCTACGTCCGGGCCCACGGATATATGGCCTGCCGATCTCGTGGCCCGGGCCGGCGCCGGCCCGCCCTTTGTCTTAAAACGGGCCCCTTCTAAAGTGTTGGCGCCAGGGGGTCAGGGTGTCGGTGGCGGCCGGAGGTCACTGCCCGTCCTCCGGCGCCGATGACGCGGCCAGCGTTGGCGGGAGAGGAGTGCGGTGGCGGACACCCGCTCCCGCTTCGCCGCCTCCTTTGCAGACACTACTGCCTCGCAAAAGGAGGCGACGGCCGTCCATCCAGGATCGCCCCCGACCGTGGACAGAACCAGGGCCGGGAGCGACAGGTCTGCGGTCATTTCCGGATGGGACTCGCATCCTCGTCGCGTGCTAGTCAGGTGTGGGTACTGACTACCAGACGACACTCCAGAAAAACCAGGGAGTCGCCTGACGTCGTAGTCGGCCCAGCAAGACCAACCGACAGCGAGGATGCGATTACCGCCCCGGGAACACTCTCTGTGCAGGCGCAGTCGAAATAGGCGTGGTTTCGACTACCAAATCAGGACTCAGGGCAGAACCCGGGACCCCAATCAGTATTCGCAACCATCCCACCGGGGACCACGCCACGAACAGAGAGCTAAGTTGGAAAGGATGTAGGAGGTAGACGGGAAAAAAGAAAAGAAAGGACTCTGTCGCCTCGGACGGAGAGATGCTCGGGCACCTCGGGTACGCACACCCGTGCACTCCTCGGACAGAGGAGCGCCCCTGAGGTAACAGAGGAGCGCCCATATGGCCATATCTGGCTAACCTATTACTTTTCAGCATCTCAATCACTGGCGTTACTTTCAAACTCATTATATACTCATTTCTAATTATATCCATTTTTGTAACTCCGCTCATCCATCTCGACATTTGCATTTCTGCTGCATGCAATAACCTTTCATCTTTCCCCTTTGTGGCTCATCACTCTGATCCATACAATATGACAGGTAACAACTTATAAATTTTACCTTTAAGTCGAAACGGCACTTGTGGATCGCAAATTGTTCCTAAGACCTGGCGCCATTTCATCCATCCTGCATTCACTATGTTTTTCACATATCGGCCTATCTCACTGTCGTTCTGAATTAATGATCCGAGGTACCGAAAGTCGCAGCAGTCGCAACATCCTCCAATCTTTCCTGCCATTTAGCCAATCTGCTCTGAACTTCGTGAGTATTTTCTCCAACCAACACAATGTCATCGGCAAAGAGCATACACCAAGGTGCTTCTTCCTGTATTTCAGATGCTACTGTGTCTACCACCAGAAGGAACATATAAGGGCTAAGAGCCGATCCTTGGTGTAAACCCATCGCAACATTGAACTTGTCTGTGACGCCAGCTAGGAACCGGACGTGTGTACTTGCCTTATCGTACATCACACGAATAAGATGCAAGTACTTCACAGGCACTCCTTTCGCTTTCATGGCCTACCACAAAACCTTTCTACGAACCCGATCATATGCCTTTTCGAGGTCAACGAATATTATGTGCAGGTTCTTATGTGCACTTCTGTATTTCTCGCACAGTTGGCGAAGCGCGAATATGGCATCCGTAGTCTCTCGCCCTGGCATGAAACCGAATTGATTCTCCGTTATTTCACTCTCCTCTCGTAGTCGCCTAGTTATTAAGTTCTCCCTTGGGAAGATTTGGGAAAATCTTCATGCTGTGCGACATAAGCTTTATTTCTCTATAATTGTTATTATTTATAATTGTTATCACAGAAAGCCATCTAGATAAACTAGAGCGACTCCAAAACTTCTGTATACGATTCATTCATTGGTTTGCGTAACTATGATCACATTTCCCAATTTCGAGACAAGCTCAAAGGGAGCCATCCCTATTCGTCTTCGCCGGAATGTTAATATTCTGTCTTTGCTTTATAATTTACTTTTCAACCTTAAATGTCCTTGTTAACTTAAATAACGGTTTAAATTCGTTCAAGATGGCACTTCAAGACTTATGACTGATGACACCTCTGCATACAACGCAATCATATAGTAAATTTACTATCCAAGCGGTAATACTATGGAATGCGCTGCCACTAAATATAAGAAATGCTGTCTCTTGTGTCTTTTAATAGGCTGGTAAAAGAACACTATTTATCAATACAAAATTAGTAGTTATAATTTGTGATATGTATATTGTATAAATATATATAGCAATTTATTATATAGGTAAAACCTTAATATAAGTTTGCAGTTATGTGTAACACCGGCCGATTCATTTTAAAAAGCTTTTATCCACGTGTTTGTCCGGAAGAAATCGCTCACAGCGATAAGACCGCCGATTGTACTATTTTTAATATATATATACTTTTTACTATTGTAAATAATTTTACCTTTACATCCCCCTTGTTCTTAAAAATAAGCACTAGTGTACTATTGTACCATTCATCTGGTTTCATCCGATCACCAACAGTTTATTGAAGAACAAAATTAGCCGCTTCCATCCATCTGCTTTCAAGAACTTCCATACTTCCATGGGTATTTCATCTGGTCTTACTACTTGATATTTAAAGGAATTTATAGAAATAAAAGTTGTATACAGATGTAGATTAGACCATAAAATATGGATGGTTTGTGTAATAGATGATATGGCGAGAATAGGGCGTAAAGATGTAGAGATGATTGCTAACAAAGGACAGTGGAAAGAGAAAACGTATGTTTTCTTTAATAGGAATTTGAAAACAACTTGTTTTGTATTTAATTTATTATAAGCATGTTAATGTGTCGAATCTTTCAATTCAATGTAATTATTGATATTTTCTAAGCCTTTTATTACGGTTATATCTTAAGATTTAGCAGGTATTTTATGAAAGTTTTCACTCAAATTAGATATGGGTTTTAGTTGTTTACAGGAATCACCATTTTTGACTTCAATAAAGAAACTCTTAGCTTGAGCGCTAGAATAAGAAGGTTATTTGCGATGCTCAAGAAACTTGACATTCTGCTTTACGTTCATCATTATATAGCAATATTTAAAACGATGAATTTAAATTGAGCTTGAAGTTATATCTGTCATTATTATTTGATATTTCTACTTGAAATAATCTTATCTTTTATATAGTACGTGAGGTTTACTTTAAGGTTAAAATAAGTAAAAATTTCCTTACATTAAAAACGTATATTGATTAAACCGAATACAATACCATCTAAAATATAACTAAATGTTTTCATGCTCTACTGTATTTCCGAAAACGTGTCAATAGAGAGATTTGATAAATGTAGCGATATTTTGTTGCAGGTATCGGGCGTAAGGAGCAAATAAACTTACTCAACAAAATGTTGTGACGAAAATCGTGCCCTACATGAATACGGGGGACTTACGAAAATGTGTTTCCTAAAGAGGTTTCAAGATGTTTCCAATAATAGAACATTTCTATTCATAATAGTGCTTTTGTCGTTGAAACTCTGTAGCCCTCAGAACTTGAACGAAGAATTTGTAAATGAGGACAATATAGATACTGGTTTGAATATGGTTTCCACTGTGAAGTTTTCAAGGGACTCTGGGGCCGGGCCTTGCAGTATTAGTGAAATGCTTTGTGATACTGGTCATTGCATCTCTTTAGACAAATATTGTAACGGAGAAGATGATTGTGGTGACAAGAGTGACGAGCCGAAAGCGTGTTCACGTAAGTATTTTTTTCTTAATTTTTTTAAAGATATTTGGTGACTTCCGTAGCGCATCGGCTTTCACTGTCGGTACGTTAAAATTCTAACTTTGATAACTAACTGAAACCTTTTCTATATATTAAAAAAAGCTGTTGTCATGGTAAATTATAGAAGGTAACTTATAAATATATGCACTCAGCTTTAATGGTACCTTAAAATAGTCGTTTAATTAAACTAAATAAATATTTAATTAAGTATTTATTCAAGACGAAGTGCACAACACATATAAAACCAAGAAATACTAACCCTTTGAAAATAATCGGTGACCTTCGCAACGCATCGGATTTTGCTGTTGAAATCGTTCGAGTTCATTCGAATTTAGCCCGTTAGGTAATATTTTTGGTGTTTATGTACTCGTGTTTATTTACAAAAAGATGTGTGTTAGTCGTATTTTTATTATTTAGTACCCACGCTTTTCTGCATATTTAGACGCCGTATGAATTTTCACAGTATATTTATAAGTTAAAATCTTTTATAAGAAATATAAAAAAAAGTATTCAGCATACTATGCATATATCTTATAAGTATATCGCGGAAGTGTGCAATCAAAAACTTAAGCCGCACAAACATATATTTTCTTGGATAAACCACTTTAGTTTTCATATAAGTATATAAATAAAATCTCATAAGCACGAGCGCGTCGTTTGCTCAGACGCCATATTTCAAACTCCTTGCGTTACGTCATCATTCATATCTTTTTCACACATATCTTTCCATATCTATTGCTCACTCATTTAAAACGTTCCATTCTTTCCAGTAATCTACCACCACACATAAATAAGCAACTATGCTTGTATTAGAGGTAATATACACTGTTTATGGGTCTAAACCAGAAATAATACCAACATGAGAAATAATAATATAAATATTATAATACAGTGAATAACTCGAGACACTCAGTTTTAATGGTACCTTAAAATAGTCATTTAATTAAGTTAAATAAGTATTTAATCAAGTATTTGTACAAGGCGAAGTGCACAACATATATAAAATCAGAAATAAGAAATGCTACTAGTATGTACTACTAAGTGAAAATAAGAAATACTAAATCTCCTTCTTCCTGCCCTTATCCCAAACTATATAGGGCCGGCTCATACCCTGTCCTTCCACTAATACACACAGTACTAATTAAACTGGCATTAAATGAAATTTAATTGCGGGGCTCCATTTTACTAGTGACTTGTGACACTATGATTTCTTTTTTAGTTACTGTTGTGTGGAGTAGCGAAAATCAATAAAATTTAAATAACAAATATCAGAGGTTTGAAAGTATTGCCAGTTTTGACAAATTCTAAAGTAACAGACTAGCATTGTGTAACCATAAATCATTTGAAGGACAGAATGCCACGTGATAAGGGAAATTTTTCTTTCTCATCCTGGCCTTATCTCAAACTATGTGGGGTCGGCACAATATGTCTCTTCTTCCACTCTCCTCTATTAGCCGTCTGCTGAACATTCACACCTTTTTTAACCATATCATCTTTTACACAATACATCCATCTTTTCTTTGGTCTACCTCTCTTGTATCCATCAACTCTCATTTGTAGCATCCTCCTTGTTACATGACACTCCTCTCTTTGCATTATATGGCCATACCAGGCTAACCTATTACTTTTCAACTTCTCAATCACTTCTCAAACTACTTTCAAACTCATTATATACTCATTTCTAATTTTATCCATTGTTGTAACTCCGCTCATCCATCTCAACATTCGTGTCTCTGATCCATGCAGTAATCAAGAAATACTAAATAGCATATACCTAAAATGAAAATCAAGACAGAAGCGATAATGAATCTTATTTTAAGTAATGGTCATTAAAAAAGTTTTGAAAAATAGTAAGTGATTTTGCTTTTCTAATATCTAAAGGCATAGAGTTCCAAAGTTGGCATGTTTTTTTAATTGCTGTGGTACAGTAGACAGGCTGACGGTCCTCTCAATAACAAGCAGTTGCCATCGCCTATGGATGTCTACGACACCAGGGACACCGTCAACACGCTGCCAACCGCGAAGAAATTTTATGACCCCTTTTTAAAATACCCCATGTCGTAGGGTAGTGAAAAAACAGCCAGATGCTCATTCCACATCTTCACTGTGCACAAATAAACGTTATGGAGAACCTTTGCGTGCATGAACGCCCAGCCGATGGCGATTGGTTCGATAATAGAAAGAGGACGAAGGTATCATTTGAAACAATTCCTCAGAACAATTACCATTATACAGACTGTAGAAAACGCAGAGATGTCAAGTCTCCCCGAAGACCAAGTGTATGAGAAGCGTAAGCGAACTGCGTGGCAGTGGATGGAATCTAGGGGTTTGAGGTAGCAAGCAGGTGCCCCAGTCCATGAATATGCGACCTGATCTGTGCTTTGTAAAGCACCAGGCGATGCTGCGGTATAGTATTGCTTGGACCGGTTTAGCACACAGCTTCTTGGAGGCAAGTTTTGCCTTGCTACTGAAACCATACATGAGAGCAAATTCAAGGGCATTAGGGTTCCCGGGAGATCAGTCCGGGGACAGCCTAAGCATTCAGAATAATGAACATTAAAATCTCCAAGGGCGATCACTTCCTTGAATACCTTGAAAACCACGTTGTAAAAGTCTACTTCGAATATAGAGGAGGGATCCGCTGATGTAAACTTGTTATTTCTCTTTCTTCGGCTTATGGTTGTTATATGAAAAAGGGAATATAAGGAAGTAATACAGTGTCAGTGATAGACTAGGAAAAAAAGCAGAATCGTGTATTTCACAGACACGCTTGTAGGTTGTGTGTTTAGCTGATTTGGGTTATGGAAGGACGGACCCTCCATCCCTCCTAGAGAACAGCGTCGGATCTACTTCCGGTCTCCGAAGCGGCACGACGAAGCTTTCCAAGATTTTTCACCAGCTGGTGGGACAACCTCCCGGACCGGATAATTCGGGTTCGGGTCCACTACTAGCTGGTGGGCGGCCAGCCGATAACCGTTTCATCGCGTCTCCCTGACCCCCCACCCCTCTCCGATATGCTTACAGGAATGTTGTATGATTAAGCATAAATCAAGTTCCATATCTCGTAGGTACTGCAGCACTTTGGATCAAAGGGGATTGGATCGTGTCCACTGATACTTGAACACAACAAGAGGTCATTGTGGCTGCATGTTTTAGAATCAGGGGTGTGTGCCATCCAGACAGGCTTACCACTGGCTGAGGGTTGTGTAGTCGCCTTTTACGACAGGCTGACCCTGACTGCAGGAGTTGGTATTCTAACTCTACCCCTGCACGAACAGAAGCCCCTGTACAGCAAAGGAATTGAAACAGAGTGTCAAAGAGTGTGCATGGGAGTGTACAGTAGAGCGCAGGAAGCGGGATTGACTATGACGGGAGTGTGATTTTAAGTCGGTTAAGATGAAAGCGCTAGTCACCGCATTAGTAACTTGAATCAATGTGCACTGCAAAACAAGTGTACGTTTGTAAAGTCCCGTCTTTTAGTCCTCTTGAAGACCCCTAAATTATAATGTTCGGGAAACACAGACGCCGGCAAAGAATTCCACTCCTTGGCGGTTCGCATGATGAATGTGGAAGCAAAACGCTTTGTGCGGATAGGGGGCATAAATGGGTGGCGCATTGCCCTACCTCTGGTTGTCCTGTGATGGAAGGGAGATGGAGGAATTAAGTTGTGTAATTCCGCCGCACACTCTCCGAAATGTATCCTGTAAACCACCGGGAGACTGGTAACTTTGTGTCGATGTTCAAAACTCTGAAGTCTAGTCTCAACCAAAGCATCATTACCGATGAGTCTTTTGGCTCGTCTTTCTATAGAATCCAAGGCCTCCAGCCGATATTTGGCAGAGCCATCCCACAAGTGGGAAAAGTACTTCACACATGATCGGACGTGAGCTTGGTATAGATCGAGAAGCTGTCCCGGTGTAAAGTACTGTCTCACCTTGGCCAATATGCCTAGTTATGTTTATTTCTAAAAAGTATAAAATATTACACAACCTTAAAATTCTGTATGACTGAAATCTTCTAAATAATATCGTTGTAATATAATAGGTACACAATAATTACAATCGACGATTATTTAACATGTGTCAAATTTAATCGTTATCAATCAACTTGTTACTGGTTACATCATTTTATTTACAGCCTTGTTTTTACAATATATATACAATTATAGCTATAAAACATATTTTATCAAGTTACTTCTAAAATGCGCCTCAATCCGTTGGCACTCGAAACTAAACTTACACTGACTCCGAGGACTGAAGACTTTACAATACGAGTATTCACCAAGTATCAAAAAGCAAATCCTCTGCGCTCTTTTTTCAATCGGCACCCCCAACTGATAGTTTTACTTAGTTTTTAAAAATACAAAACATATATAGGTCTAAATTTAGTCATTCACGTAATACTTTCGACCAAGTAAAAAAATCACCTTACTTTTACTTGAACGATTGCTAATAATTTAAAAGATACCTCTATTTTTATTTATCGCTCAGACAATACAATACCATAATATTTTGCATAAAATAAGTTGTCAATAAATCAGACTAAAATAAGACTACTTATTTCAAACAAACCAATAACTATCAAACATTTTTTTTACAATTTTTTTACTAAAGCGTGACCCTAACGTATATTTGGGAAATGAGCCAATCCATTCTAACTTGCATTGCACTCAGCTGTGCCAGCTTTGGCTAGCATAGCTTCTTTCGTTTTTTGCGTATCACTCAGATCCAGCAGTTATGGGGATAGCTTGCCAACATATACAAGCATTTCGCTTTAAGTTTATGGATTTATGAGAACCTAGGCCAACAACTTTTATTTCATTTTAAAGTCTCTTTTTTGATAATATAAGAACGGCAAAGTTATTTGTTGTCTGGGGTAATACGGAAGTAAAAACATAATTGAACTAAGCAACATTTTTAATTGTCTCTTTGTACTAATAAAAAAACTCCATAAAAGTATACAAATGCAAAAATACTTCCTGAAATGTTTACCCTATAACCACTCTTAGCCCCAAATAGAAGTTTCACATGCAATGCTTATAAAATTTGGAAAAAACAAGAAGAGTCTTCACTTATATAGGTTGCTTTTTCAATTCGGAAATGTCGTTTGTACCCCTATCATATATAAAGTCCTCTGTCGTCTAATGTAATCTATTTAACTTATAAAAGTGGTTAAGGAAGCAAATAAAATGATCTTACTGCTTGATTTTTTTTCGGCATAAAGCGGCTTTTGTTACGTGGGTGTAAAACTCAAGCAGGTGATGTGAAGTAGAATGTGAGTTAGGAAATTCTATTTTATTATGCCAATATACTCCCAAATGAGTATCTTAACTAAAACGTAGCTTACATTTTCTGTCTATTAATCAATTTACTAAATTGAACTGAATAATTACAGCAAGGATAATCAATCGGTTATTAACGCTTAGTGGCATTAGTCATGAACACATCTAGAATGTGCGTAAGATAATTAAAGTCAAGTAATTTTGTTATTAATCAATTATTTATTAGTAATTTTGGTATTAATCAATCAAGTATAAATTGAAATTTTCTCCATCCAGTGGTGGAGTAAAATAATGACATTGTCGCCGGTCAACCCTAATCCTAAGCCCGTCTGGAAGTAAATATTACCTGGCTTCTATTCTAAATATGCCGCCAATATAACCTTAAGAACCTTGTGGCTACGGCATCAGTGACCCCGGTTCTAGTTCCCCTACGAGTGTTGGCGATGCTTCTAGCGTCTCAAAGATCCATAGTTGAATTATAGCGGTAACTGTTTGTTATTGAGTGGACCTGCAAGTATTTATGTTTTAAAAACAAAAATAATGTGTTAATTTTAGCTTACATTTATACAGTGTTGCCTGTAGACAAAACCGTAACTTAAGTGATACCACACAAGTATCATTTAAGTTATAAATCAAAGATGTTTAAGCACAAAAGCTTGCGTATAATTTTCAACTTTAATGTATGATATTTATTAAAAGTTGAATGTAATTATACTGAAGTCTGAACCTACGTAGGATATGTATGATATTGAAGAGGCTCACTGACGAGGAAACAGCCGTCCGTCAGATCAGACAGACAGGTGATTGGAGAATAGCGAGTATTTTAGTGAGAAGTTTCACAGTGAGTCTCGTATGTGGAACCGACTCCCCCGTGGTCTACGCGAAAATGAGTTAACTTAGAAAAAAAGTAATTCGAATCTTACGTTTGTAAGATTTCTTATCTTAATTCAGGATTATTACAGTTTGATGATATATTCAGATTGATACTATTAATTTTTTGTTACTTTTAATTATATATATATATATATATATATATATATATATATATATATATATATATATATATATATATATATATATATATATATATATATATATATATATATATATATATATATATATATATATATATATATATATATATATATGTTGCCTTTTGAGTCTTCTGTCACATAGCGGTTCACATAACACGGTTGCTAAGGTGTTTGTGTGTGATTTTATTCGGCTTTGGTATGCCGTTACTCTGTGTTCCACTTCTTCTTTGACTGTTCTCATTTCTGTGTACTCATGCAATTCACTTATTTTTGTTTGTTACTTTAAATAACATAAAATTCATTATTATATCTTATAAAAATTAATATATAAATAACAATGTTTTTGTGAAATCAGTTTTCAAAAAATAATATAGAATGAGAAATTTAAGTAAAATTGTAAACATCACGTGAAAATCTTAAAGACTTGGGACTATTCAAGCAGACGTCTGTTTACTGCCATTTGTTAAGCACTATCTGAGCAAACGAGTAATAAATTCTCAGACAAAACATGCTTTATTTTGTCTCTGGCAGTTCTCAAACCACCCTCATTACTCACCCGAATGTATATCTCTTCAGGAATTTACGTAATGTCCAAATGTCGTAATAGCTAAGCCGTTAAGTACTTTATTTGTGTTGATCCAAATATATGGAGTATCTTGCTAAAATTATAAATTAGACATATAAATAGACATATGATTAGAACGGTTTTAATTGAAAAATATAATAATATATTCGATGACTTACACAGCGTAGCGGCTAACGTACTTCGGTAAGCTTGCGGAAATCACGGTATCGATACTGCGTCTCGCGTCTGAGTGTTTATGTATAAATATGTGTTTATTTTTGATATCCCTGCCTCGACATCAACCACAAGCGTGCGCTACGCCGCTTGTGGGCCAGAACCAGATGTCCTGTGCTGAAGACTAGGCTGAATGCCTTAACAGCCCAGGTCTCAGAAGCCATCAAGGCATGGCGCGGCCAGACTTGGGAGAATGCGATAGACCGGGCAACCGACAACAAGAGGGATCTATACGCCCTAAACAAGGTGTTGCTACACTCTTCACTCCCAACCTATCCTCTGCTGGACAACGAAGGGGTTCGGCGCTTTGACCCCCAGGACCGAGCGGAGATATTCGCCAAGCACCTGGAGGTCCAGTTCTCACCTCACCCTGTTCCAGCAGAAGCCTCCGAAGAAACCAGGGAATTTCACTCCCACGTCGGGCATACTGTGGAGGAGTTTTTGAGGACGACTCCCCCGGATTTAGACGGCGATACATTTATCTCCCCGGCAGAGGTGAAAAAGGCTGCACTTCGCCTCAGCCGTAGAAAGGCGCCAGGATACGACGGTTGCCCGCCAGATGCCCTCCGATACCTACCACGAAGGGGATTCACCGCACTGGCCAAATTATATAATGGTATATTGAGGACCCATTATTTTCCCGACGTTTGGAAGACGGGAAAAATAATAATGCTCCCGAAACCAGGCAAGGATCGTCGCCTGCCCTCAAGTTACCGGCCCATTACTCTTCTGCCCCACGTCGCCAAGTTGTTTGAGCGTCTGCTGCTGCAGAGGCTGACTCCCTATATCGAACCGCGGGAGGAACAGCACGGATTCCGCAGCGGCCACTCCACGACGCTCCAACTTGCGCGCGTACTACACCACTTGTCAGCAGGATTCATCCGTCGGCGGCCAACGGTCGGCGTCTTCCTGGACGTTGAAAAGGCGTTCGACCGAGTATGGCACGACGGACTACTATACAAGTTGATTGCGACGCCCACACCACCAGCCATCGTCCATATGGTGGCATCATTTCTGAGAGGCCGGAACTTCTTTGTCTCGGTTGAGCAAGTTGCATCCCGGAAACGCCAAATTACGGCGGGAGTACCCCAAGGTAGCTGTCTGTCCCCATCGCTATACGCGTTGTACACAGATGACATTCCTAGGGAGAAGGATGTCATGCTGGCACTGTACGCGGACGACAGCGCCTACTTTGCGACCGCACAACACATTGAGAATGCCTGCAAGAGGATACAGCGCGTCCTGGATAAACTCCCGGACTGGTTAGACAGGTGGCGCGTGGCAGTCAACGTGGAGAAAACCGCCGCGCTGCCTGTTACCCACCGGCGCCCAGTACTACCCGCAGTGAGACTTCGAGGACAGGAGATCGGGTGGAAGACCTCGGTCAAGTACCTCGGCGTGATAATCGACAGGTCGTTGAGCATGACCGCCCAGACGCAGCACGCCATTCAGGCGACGCGCGCCGCCAGGGCGAGGCTCCGGCCTGTCCTCCAATCCAAGCTGCCGCTGAAGGCTAAGATCGGGGTCTACAAGACCTACCTTCGCTCGAAGCTCACCTACGCTGCCCCAGCGTGGTACGCGCTGTGTTCTCCGGAGCTAAAGCAGAGAATGCAAGCTCAACAGAACGTCACCCTACGGATTTGCACCGGTGCGGGTTGGTTCGTCCGCAACGACGTGATTTCCCGAGACTTGGGCGTTCCCAGTGTTGAGGAATTTGTGGTGAAATCTGCGCGCCGTCTCTTCGACCGCGCCGATCACGGCCGCCACACACACCTCCACGGGTTCGCCCCACTACACGCTCGGCCCCCGGAGATGTTGCGCCCCAAGTTGTGGAGACCCACCCCCCGCGACCTCATCAGTTAGCCCGTACAGGGTGACGTGCGGACGCAAAGGAAACCACAATGCCGCAGAAAGGCCAACAGATGCCACGGATGGCCAACATAAAGCCCGTGATGGCCACCGTACACACAGAATGTAAATAACATATAAGTTGCTTCGCAGCGACTTTATACAGTCACCGGCGGGTAGTTGCCCGCCGAGAAGATGCCGGGGCAAAGAGGGACACCTCGAGGCCCCTACCTTCTCCATCAACTGGAGAAAGAAGATCGCGCGTCTGATATCCCTGAATAACAGGTCGCCCATAGATGTCTGCGATGCCAGGGACACCGCAAACACGCTGCTGTCCTATGCGGGTACAAGGAACCTGGGTCACTAATGCCGGAACACAACGCAGGGTTATTATGGCAGCATACT
The DNA here is from genome assembly GCA_963693495.1 of Malacosoma neustria. Classification (NCBI taxonomy): domain Eukaryota; kingdom Metazoa; phylum Arthropoda; class Insecta; order Lepidoptera; family Lasiocampidae; genus Malacosoma; species Malacosoma neustria. The sequence continues at coordinate 8,522,520 of OY856386.1, forward strand.
TAATTATATACCAAGGGTGGTTGCCATCCGGATTTGCTTGGGGCGCTACCACGTAGCTGGGGTTACCTTTTACGATAGGCCGACCACGACCGCGCTGGTATCCTCCGCCCCTGGACGAAAAAAAAAATTACAAAAGAAACTTTTCTGTACTTACATATGTAGTATATCAGTCATATAATGCCTATTATATAAGTGGTACTTACTCTGGGACTAGATGGCGCTGTGTGTATTGTCGCAGTATACTTATGTATATATTTATGTTTGTATAAAAAAATAAGATTTTCAATGAAAAAGTAAATTATACTGAAAGTTAGTCCAACTCGTTAATTTATGAAAAGATTTCAAACTTTAAGAATATGGAAGCACTAGGTCACTTGAAGATTGCGATTTCATCCCTAGAGACTAGTAGATCATGCAAATTTAGTTAACCGCAGAAATAAGGTTTCAAGTAACTAACTTGCTTAAATTTAATTAAAACTTAGTGAATTTTAAATCTTAATTAAAATATAATACATATCTTGTAAGTTTATAAAGAGTTTTTTTTTAAGTTAATACTTTTGTAATTTTTATTTTGTAAATATTAAAAGTCAAGTTCGAAACATTAACATGTTGGTGATTTTTCTTATAACTGTTGAGAATTTAAAAAGCCATAGTCGTATAAAAGCTTATATAGGAAAAGTTTAGGATAGGCTATCCTATTTTTATTATTTTACTTTTACTATAGATTCACTTCTTTGTTTTTCGTTAAGCTAACGTTAATGTAACGTTAAGATAACGAGCATGTTATCACCATAAGCATGGTGGTTTCGTATGCAAGAAAATTCTAGGTTATCGACAGCCTTAAACAAACCTGTTAAAGTTACACCTTGGTAAACTTACAAACTCCAAAACTCTCTGATAAAACCTATTTATTGGCTTTATAAGAGTTATTGGACGTTAATAACAATAAATCTTTCTTAGCCTTGAACAATTAATAAATTAAAAGTACTAAATTATAAAGTACTTTCAATCGTTCAAAGGTAATTGTTCAATCGTACTGATTGGAACAATAATGTTTTTTCTTTGCTGTATATGGAATAGTTAAATGAGTAACCTTTTGAGGATACCTGTTACGGGAGAAAACTAGCTTTTTCCTTGACTGAACTACTTAATACTTAACTTAATACTTGAATAATATGATATATAATGTTTAATTGTCAATTACTCAGCGGAGATCTATATTTTTGTTAATACCATAGAGTGCAAACTAAAAATCTACACGTGTTCAAAAGTTATTTAATGAAAACAACTTATATTGTTTAAATAATTAATATTAATTGTTTAATTAGCAGTGTCATCATTTCTATAACTCTTGGATACGTAAAAAGACGTACCTTTAATAATGTAAGACCAAACAAGTCCCTCATCATGTATTCTAACAGTAACTCCAAAGAGTTTGCGGTAATAAAGCTCGAATTACAGCGGGCGTAAGTGCGTTTTAGCTTTTATCACACCCACGTAGGTGGTCGTTAAGCCGAAATATAGCAACAATTAACAAAAAATACCCTCATTCGCTTAATAAGGTGTTAAGTTTACCGTGGCGTAGCAAAATCGACTGACATTAGTCACGAAACCTTAACCGTGGAAAATGGACGTGGCCAATATATCACCACGAGACGTAAACCGAGAGTTTGAGCCCTTCTTCTTCTTCCTGCCCTTATCCTAAACGTAGGCGTCGGCACATGTTCTCTCCGTCTAATCTCCTCTATTAGTTGTCTTCTGAATTTTCATAGTTTGATCCCTAGGACTCATTTATTAAAAATTTTTCCTCCAAATATACTTATCATAATTATCATACTTAGTAGTGTTTACTATACTTAAAATTTTTGTACTGGTATTGAAAGATAATATCGTTAAAATTTATCTGTAGTGTCAATATAACCTGATAATCTGCTGTTTAAATCAAAGGAAATTTAAATCCAGATAACATTATCTAAGTGGGTATCTCTTGATCAAATATTTATTTCTAACAAAGATTAATTTATGACAAAGTGTAATACAAAAATACATTACTAATATAAGAAAACTCGCCGATTTCGTGAAATGATCTTGATACCCAAAAACTGTATATACTAACCTCTGCGGTCGGGGTCGGCTTGTCGTAAAAGGCGACAAAATAACCCACCCTAGCTACACGGTAGGGCCTCAAGCGTCAGGACGGTGACCACCTTTGGTCTTAAGTATGCCGCCATAATAACCTTGTGTTGTGTTCCGGCATTAGTGACACAAGTTCCTGTACCCTTATGGGACAGCAGAGTGTTCGCGATGCCATTGACGTTCAGTTGCGGAGATCACGGGTTCGATTACCGTCTCTCATCTATATGTTTATGATATTTATAAAAGTACTCGTATATGGTCGTTGTCAAACCAATATCTGCTATGTGTAAAAAGTTAAACTTTGAGATATGGACTAAAAACATTGTCATGTAAAATTTTATAAGAAACAATTACTATTAAAGTGATTTAGTATCAAGTAATGTAATGATGAGAGTCACGTGGCAGTTTTTATATTTCCAAGTTTTGGTGGAAAACTAGTCATAATAGTCAAAATGTTGAAATCTCAAAGAAGTGCACTAAGAATATATTGGTTTGACAACGACGATATACTTTTATAAACATATTATACATAAACATCATCAGTTGTCTAGTATCTATAACACAAGTACTTACTTTGAGACTAAATGGTGCTGTGTCAGTTGCCCCAGTATAATTATTTATTATAATTTACTCAACAAGTATTGTATGAATTAATAGAAAAGTAACATCAAAACCTACTTGGTGGCTAAATAAACATTTCATTTCAGCGATGAAACACATCGCGACGGGTTTGCATATAATTAGTGCAGCGCGGCAATGTTTGCTTACTTTCGGTTGAGTCTACTTTGGAACAATGACTTTAACTATTTGCTGAGTGTTTGGATGAGGAAAATATTTAAAAAATGTGGCATATGTTGCTTTTTGTAATTTAAGTTACTATTATTATAAGTATAAAGTTACTGCTAACCGCCATTTTCAAGCCAGAATTTCTCGTGTCTGATTTCTTGTTAGAGCCCGGCGGAGGCTAGCGGAAACTAGGTATACTCTAGACTTTTCTAACTAATAAATACGATAATGCCATGAAGGTGAGAGTAATTCCTGACTTAATTCTTCTATTTCACTTCACGCATTAATAGCAGCATATTTTCTATTCGTACACTGGCATGTTTAATCTTGCTTTCATAGAATTATCATTTCCACTTGACTGATAGTCTGGAATACAAATACCTCTACTCACAATACAACAGTTAGTCCACGTGACAGAAATTCATGTATGAACGTCATAATTTACGACATTAGACGCGTGAAATATATGTTATATAATATAGTAGCTATATAATAGCTCTTAGGTATTTAACTGGATCCATATCCCTAGACTGATAAGTTGTCTATGCTTATGAGCGTGACATCTGTACAAGTCTCTGGCTAAGTTTACTCGTCTTACGAAACAGTAGATATACATATAAAATGATAACCTAGTTATATAAAGCGTAGATAATAGTTATTTGTATTGTAATCAGAGATACTAAGCTTATTAAACAATTCCAATGGAAAACGTAAGTCATACTCAACAGGTTCAGCTCCAAACATCTCGATTATAATCTCTAAATACACACCTTTGTCCGCGATGTTATACATCGCTTGTATATGTCGTGATTTACTTTAGCTTCTCCTCAGTGTTCTACAAGACAATCTCATTTAGTCTCATATTACTTCTGACAGTGGAGCAAAAGTTTTGCGATTTAATTGGACTACCTGTAGCTAAACAAACTTGTAATCGACTAAACATCAACAGTGTTGGAAGCGTCGTCTATATTGTACATTCGGCTTAGATTTTATTGAATTTTTGAAGAGAAATTTTTTGGCACCGTTGTGATTTGAAAATTTGATGATATGAAACAGCAACACCAAAAACAGACAAACTTTATAAACATGATTTAGCTTACTAGAGAATGAGATAAAATACAAGTATACAATGTTTCCTATGTATAATTTTCGTCTCCTCTTTTTTGGGATTTGTAGCTTTTATAATACTAATATGAAATTTGGTATATTGCATTAAAATCTTCTTCTTCTTCCTGGCCTTATGCTAAACTATGTGGGGTCCTCTATTAGCCGTCATCTGAACATTCACACCTTTTTAACCATATCATCTTTTATACAATCCATCCACCTTTTCTTTGATCTACGTCTCTTCTGGTATCCATCCACTCATTTCTAGTATCCTCCCCGTTAAATGACGCTCCTCTCTTCGCATTATATCTTCGTATATTGTGAAGGAAAGGCCAGACCATTGGACATATTTGTTATCTAAATTATGGACTTTAGTAATCCATAAATAGTTAACAGTGTTTACGTTGCAAATTTATATAAGTATTTTATAACTATATTAGTTTTAAGATATTTGAATAACCTCCAAAAAGGGGTTGACGTCAGGCAGGCGGCCTGTCATAAAAAGCAAGCCACGACTATTAATTAGTACAACATGTACGCAAATAAAGGGATATCATTGTATTAAAATATAAAATAAAAATAATTTAGTTAAAATTTTACAAATATAATAAACCTTACAATTTTCCTAACACTCCTGACATACTCGTGGCTCCATATTTATCTCATTTTCTCGAAGGCTACTTTTCTGAAGTTTCACTTTTGCCGTATTACTTCTGTCTTACTTTTACATACAATGTTTTTTTTTATTGCTGTAGGACAGCAGACAGGCTGACGGCCCGCTTAGAATTTAAAAGTCACCGTCGCCTATGGGTGTTTGCAACGCCAGTGGCATTGCGAACACGCTGCTGTCCCATAAGGGTACAGAAACTTGGGTCACTAATGCCGGAACATAACACAAAGTTATAAAAGCAGTATACTTAAGATCAAAGATGGTCGCAATCCAGACTGGCTTGGAGCCCCACCACATAGCTAGAGGGTGGGTTGTTTTGTCGCCTTTTACGACAGGCCGACCCCGGCCGCAGAGGTTAGTATTCTTTCTCCGACCCTGCACGGATATACATATATGTTTACTCAATATTTTATAGATATTTGAGAAATTGGATACATGTAATGTACGGCTAGATGTAACTAAATTACTCAATCATGCCAAATCAGCTGAACGATATTTAATTAAATTTGGGAAACTAAAGTTTTTAGACATGAATATAGGCTATTATTTCGGAAAAAATCGTAACCATCACATTTTGTAAGCACACAAAGTTGCAGGTAGCAGCCAATCTAGGATACATCCCATTATAATACATTTATAATTAAAATCTATTATTTATAATTAAAAATAATGGATTTGTATGTTTTGAATAAACTTACTAAGCTTGTTATTATTTAAGAATTTTCACCAATAGAAAACCTCTTAATGGTAATATTGGCAATTTTATCTATTGTATATTTTTAGCCCGATGGACCTCTGACCTTCACAAGGTTACGGATCGAGGCTGAATGAAAAAAGCAAGGAATTTGTGGCGCAAACTTGCGGATACATTTGTTCCGCGATGACTAACAATTACCCGATACTGACGATAGCGCAGCCCGGGCTAAATATAGTATCCCATAATTAAGTTATTGTTTATTTAATCATCAAAGTGAAAATACTGTTAACTTGACATGCAAGTTAGAACTGATGTAATTATTTCTTAGATAATTAATATTATTCTGCCATAAATTGATTTCGTATATAATTTAGTTACTAGCAGACAACAGGCACATTACAAACAATCCGATAAAAAGATGTCCGATTTTTCCATTCACACTTAAACGACTATTTTCTAACCTGTCGTCAAAGCCCGTTCTTATTTTCCTGTTTGTTATTAGGTGTGCATCACAAAAATTTTGGTAAGGCCCTCTACACCCAAACTCTATAATTCTTCACTCCCTTTTCCCACATTATGTGGGGTGGCACAACATGTTCTCTTCTTCCATTCTCTTTATTAATCGTCATCTAAATATTCACACCTTTCTTTGTTATATCATCTTTTACACGATCCATACATATTTTTGGCCCACCCCTCTTTTTGTATCCATCCATTCTCATTTCTAGAATTATTCTCTTCACATTATAGGGCCATACAAAGCTAGTCTATTTTTCAGCTTCTCAATCACTGGCGCTACTTTGAAACTTCCCCTGACATATTTTCTAATTTTATCCATTTTCGTAACTTCACTCATTCATCTTAACATTTAAATCTCATCAGTATTTAATATTTAATAACCTTTCATCCTTCTCTTTACAATCATAACTCTATAATCATATAATTTTAATAAAAAATAAGAATATGAAGCAACCATTTCATTTCAAACAAAGATATTCAGAAATCCAGCACTAATCCAAACAATAACGTGCAAACGTCGGAGTGTTCTACTTGTCTTATGCTATGTAATGCGCTGTCAGGACATACAAAAGGAATGCTTTTTTAAAAAAAGATCGTAAAAATATGGCGGCCATTGTAAGCGGTGTTTTATTCAGATCTTTTTCCCTCTCATTTCCCTATTTTTGTGTTGAAAGGATTAACAATAGTACAGGTACCGTGCCGCCTATTTATCATGACTTGCTCAATTTACGTGTGCTTTATTTATATTTTATCGTCCTTTTTATTTTAAGGTACATTGTTTTAGAATATTTTGGTACATTTTTTTAACCATTTATCTAATCCAGTAACAATTAAAGATTTTAAAAGACATACATGAGCGTATCTAGATTATCTATCGTAGATTAGAACTAATTACTCGTACTTATAGATATAAAATATTTTGATCTGAATAGTGATCGAAAGTACAAACACGACTGCTGAGTTAAAGGAAATTTGCATTCCATTTTGCATTATTTCGTAACACTTCTTTATCTTGTGCTAATAGATACACTAACAGAATATATGTAATATATAGTCAAATGACTACTATAGAATGCACTATCGTTTGTTCTAATACCCGAAAGTGTTCTGCGTTTTTATGCTGTGGATTAGTAGACAGATCGACGGCCCATTCAATAGCAAACAGTTACCGCCACATAACAACCTAGGTCACTTACGCTGGAAAACAAAGTGTAGTTATTATGGCGGCATATTTAGTAACCAAGGGTAGTTGACATCCAGACGGAGACGTCGCCCCACCATCTAGCTATGGATATATATACAAAAAATACATATTATACAATAGATGAACAGCCATAGTTGGGGTGTGAATTTAACCCACGACTCCCGCAGCCAATGTACGAAAGCCATTGCAACACGGAAGTCATCTGAAAAATTGTGATTGTCATGATGCACGAGGCGACATATCATAGAAATATAATTATTTGCATTTATATATTTTGTTAAGTTTCATTCGGATCTTGTTCTTTAAGTTGATTTTTGGTGTTAATTGACCTATATTATCATTTTATTTATAATACAGGATTCGTTTTTTTTGTTTCGGGGCTGTGGTCTCAACTAGAAATACGAAAAGCTACACTACAACCTCCACAGAGTGTCTTAAAAGGTGACGAATAGATTAATAAATAGTCCCAAAGTAAATAACAAGGTGCTTCTCTAATGTACAAATAGACAAATGATGTACTTGTTACATACTTTTCGTTTGTAAATAAATACATATATAAGCACTAAAATCAAGGCACTTGCCGTTTCTCCACGGAGGTCGTAATTTCACTTCTGTTCGCAATGTATCAATAGTAAGGAAATTCCACCGCTTAGTTTCCGTTTCGGTTGGGAGGCTGAATCCAGCTAGATCTAGCCTTTTTGGTCGAGGTAGGTCGCGGGGTTATAACGCAAAAAGTGTCCTAAAATTAAAGCGGGATAGACTCCGTGAAAATGACTCCATCGTCTTCTATAAGTCGTCAACGATTTGCCTTCCGATATTTTTATTTCTTAAATTCTAATGATTTTTTTTTATTGCGAGAGTTCAGCAGACAGGCAAACCGCCCACCCTGGCAGGTGGTCACCGTCGCCTATGGACGTCTGCAACACAAGAGGCATTACCAACGCGCTGCCGGCCTCGAAGAAATTTTATAACGCCTTTTTTGAAGAACCCCATATCGTACCGCGCTGCGAAAGCCTCAGCCGGAAGCTCATTCCAGATCCTGAGAGTACACAACATGAACGTTCTTGAGAACCGTTTCGTACAAGAAAGAAGAGGCTCCAAGAAATGGGGATGAACATCCAGCCGATGGCGGGCAGTGCGGTGGTAGAAAGACGACGAGGGCACCATTCTAAATAGCTCCTCAGAACTACATAGAATACGCAAAGAGACGCAAAGTCTCTCCGAAGATTTAACCACTTTAGGGTCTAAATGCACTTTAGCGTCATATTTTGTAAAAATTAAAACTAGCTAAACAATTTATTTCTCCCACAGCATGTAATAGGACATACATGGGTGATGTTGGAAGAACGTATGAGTTAGAAGTACGTCGTCCAAGAGAAGATCATCTGCCGTTTGTGTGTCACCTTAACTTCACTGCCATGGGTGAAAACTTCGGAGATATCATACAGGTACGTTACAAAGAGATAATATAACTCGTAAATATAACACTAAGATTGACAAAGTGTTCTTTATTTTAAGCTTATATAATAATTTATTTTACAGCTGGTACCGTCGCCTATAGACGTTAGCAACACCAAGAACTGGAACCTAGTTTCCTAGTTTCGGATCTCAATACAAGATCATTATGGTGATATGTTTTAAAACCAGTCACTCCGTCCTTCCACCTTTTACGACATGCCGCCCCTGGTCGCAGGGGTCTGTATGCTTACTCCACCCCTGCACGGAAAATTCCTTAATAATAGAAGTTGTAAAAGTAGGGTGTATTTAAAATTAATGAAAGAGGTTTTATTTAATATGTATGATGAATTGAGAAAATAAATTTTCGATAGCGATTCGAAAAAATATTTAAGGTATCTACATGTTATTATGAATACATATAATAAAATGGTATATTTTAGATTATGATATACTAAAAGATATAAATCCAAATCGAGAGTTCACCTTTAATTATGGACTTGACATAAACATTCTAATTTTTATATATTTAATAGCTCTATTATGACTCGTTACTCTTTATTGGTCCATTTCTTCCACTTTTCAACCCTTCTCTCTTTCCCTTCTGCATTAACGGTAGTAGAATGTAAGTAACTTCCCCGTTGCTGCAAAATTCAATAGACGACACTAGTCAATATCCATTAATTTGATCATTCACCATTCTGTTGGACTCTTGCTATATATAATAGGTGTAGTATAAATAAATCCATTATATTTGCATAAAATTTGAAGATTTATTTAGCATAATTATAATGATCGAAATTAGGTCAAATATACGCTATTTAGCTCAATACCTCTTGTTCTTTGAATAATAAATATTTGGTAATTAATATTAGTATTTATCAATAGCTTTATCCTCCCAAAAATAATCATTTATAAAAATATATAATAACAAATAATTATAAGAAAATGTCAATGTTACTTATATCATGGATGTTCATTAAAAATATTCGCTTCGTGGACCGCTTTCCTTCGAAGGTGTTCGAGGCGACGGATTCTTTGTCTGTAATTATAACTCGTAATATACGAAATATAATTTAGAGTAACAATTTCTTTTAATTTTTCTTATGAAACTTATTTTTATGCTATTATTACTTTGCTGTAAACGATTGTGTATATTTACTTTATGAATTTGCCATTAATGAATATATTTCACTCAAATATAAAGATAAAAATATACTTTCAATCCAGAAATGGAACTAATGACCTCAGCGCGTAATGCCTGAATATTTAATATATATTTATTTACAAAATCCGTTTGAGTATAGTAGTTGTCTATTACCCATAACACAAGCAGTTCTGTCTATTGTCCCAGTATATTTATTTCATTTATTTATATATATTTGTTATATCAGCATCTAACTCTTAGCCAATATTCGAAAACACTGGTTACCCTTCTAACCGTAAGCCGTTTGATTTGCATTACCTATATGCAGACACCGTTGTAAAAAAATTATCATAAGTCCAATCTTAAAAAAAATAGTCTGATTAAATTATTATTTATTGTCAACCAAAATATATTTACTAAACAATTTAGTAAAAAGTAACGTGAACTAAATTCACGAAACTCTTATTAAATAAAAATAATTAAGATAGTATTGTGTGTGCGTTAGAGATGATGGTTTGGATTCGGATCCGGCAGGTGGTGCTGTAACAAGTCATGTCTACAGCAACTGCTACAGTAAATTTTTAATAAATTAGCATGAATCTATCATAAAACTTTGTTTCAGCTTACCTTCGACACTTTCACGGTCGGAAAATTTGTTTCATTTACATCAGACGGGTGTCCCGATGGTCATATGACAATAGTCGAGAGAAGTCCAGCGCCCCCTACAGGGCAGTGGTGTGGGTCTGCTTGGGGGTATACAGTGTACTTCAGCGAATCTGACTCCATCAACATGACATTAAGATTAGACAGGCTAAGTCAGCAGGTAAGCAGGTCAGCTATTTTAAATAAATTAAAAAAGTCTAGTAGATGGTATGTTTTTAAAGCTGTTGAGAGATATGCGATATCTATTTTAGGTATATGTTTTGATAGCTCCCAGATCAGCTACTAGTAGGTTATTCTCCAAGTGCTTCTGTTTGAGACTATAAAAACAACTGTCTATGGCGCCCCGCTGCTAGGCTTGGGTCTCCCCTTAGAGGGAATGTACTATGTGAACCGCATTCGGCCAAAAAACCTGCCAAAGCGGTGTATACCGTGGGATTTGAACCTGGGACCTCTAAATTCATCTCCATGTGTACCACGTGTAACGAGCTACCGAGTACCTTGGGACTATACTTTCAAATAAAATAGACTAACATATGAAATAGATTTTTGGATTATAAGCATCGATAATGGAAATAAAATAAAAATAAATCCGAGACCGCATGGTTGCCACTCGATTGTTATGCTAATTATTCACCTTTTGAGCAGTATGTCAAGAATTACATAATGTGATAGTAGCTTCTGCAAGCACTATATGGAGAAACTCATTTACCCAACCCATAAAACGTGGGTAGAATAAACGCTTCAAGTACTTTCTACAATGTAATAGGCATACTTAACGCCAGACTAATTGACATCTAAACAACAGACTCCGTCGAAGAAACCGCTCTCGTGTACACTTAAGCTCGACTCGAACATTTGGTAGTTACAAGAACTATCTAGACTCGCTTACAAACGATTTTACTTTCTAACTATTTCATTGTTTAAATATATTTTTTTCTTTGTCGAATGAAAAAATGGCAAATAAAATTTTATTATAGTGATACATTTGTCTACGTGCATTTTGCAAACTTTTTATCCATGCAGGGGCGGAGAAAGTATACTGACCTCTGCGGCCAGAGTCAGCCTCTCGTAAAAGGCGACAAAACAACCCACCTTAGCTACGTGGTAGGGCCTCAAGCCCGTTTGGATGGCGACCACCTTTGGTCATAAGTATGCAGCCATAATAACTTTGTGTTGTTTTCCGGCATTAGTGACCCAAGTTCCTGTACCCTTATGGGACAGCAGCGTGTTCGCAATGCCACTGGCGTTGCGAACACCCATAGGCGACGATAACTGCTAAATTCTAAGTAGGCCGTCAGCCAGTCTGCTGTCCTACAGAAATAAAAAAAAAAACTTGATTTTATCTAGGAAATGGTTTTTACATGAAAAATGTATAGATTAGACTGATTGATTTGACTTGATGGTTTATAAAGAGGTCAAGACACACGCTATTTTTAACTGTTGCTGATCAATAAAATTATGGTTACTTGATTACGTTTGTAGTTAGCGGGGCGTGACCACCATTTTGGGGGAATTTTAAAGTCGGAACCAATTATTGTTATCAATTGTATACTATTTTTCTTTTTAATTATAATTCAGTCACTTTTGAGCGACCCTCAAAGACCTTCACTTCAAGTTTTTACATTTAGTATCAAGTTTCGTTAGAGTTTCGCCGTAATCAATAAAAAGCTTGAGGCAGTATATAAAATATACTGCTCTAATGAATAGAATGTAGGTACAATTGGAGTTCAGAAGAGTAGAATTTAAAGTACCTAAACAAAGGAAATAGTTAATCCAGCACGCGACTTGTTAACGTCGCCTTCTGCCCCGACATGTTTAATTAGAGTTTTTGCGCACAGCAACGCTAATCCGTATAAATGAACAACGGTATTTATCTTCATTAAGAGTCACTTACAAAGCATCCCTTTGTTTCCCTGACGTGACGTAACTAACATGTTTTCGCCTGTGACTTGACTAATATTTCACATTGGCCCGCTTTCACGGCCCACCGCCTCTCCTTTATCTAGCCTCGGCAGCCGTATTATGTGCACCAGGGGTTTTCAACTTTCGATCAATTAATTAAGCGACGATTAGGGGCGCTCTCCTGGGGACGCCGCGCGGGATAAGGCTACCTCGCAATTACAATAATTAATGTTATTACAGCCTTAATACCAAAATTTAATAATGGAAAATTTTCTCGTTGTAAAGAATACATCTAAAATTTAATAACGATATTTGGCTTTTAATAGAAGCAAATTGTAGGGAGTCTATATTTTACTATATACCTATAATTGAGCTCAATATTGTGTTATATTCTTTTAGTTTGTTATAGTATAATATTCTATATCTGGATAATATAATTACATTACTATGAAGATTCTGCCAGGTGAACCTTTTCAGTGGTGTATTGCGTCAGTCATCTATTTATAGATATTTTTTTTAATTGACAGACTTACAAGTAGATCATTACCAACTATTTCCTGATTTGGTTCAAACTCATATGTGTGATGTGATGATTAATGATGTAACATGTATAATTATTTATCCAACGAGCAGAATAAAACTATACACAAAAATTTCAGTTAGCAAAAAAGGGGACATTTAATACATACCTATTTAAATTTACAATAACTTGTATGAGAAGTGTAATTCACGCTTAGCATACGTCAGAATCTTAGTGACCCTAAACATATAGGCATACATGAGATATGCTGATACAACGGCTAACTCAAACTTAGTTATGAGTACTCCCTTTGTTTTCTGACAGCTCGTTTCATTACAGGGTGTGGGATACAATTTCGATTTCAAGTTGGCTTACAAGTTTCTAAGACGTAGTGAAGCGCGTTTGCGGTACGGGAACACGACTGTCGGGGCCTGGCGAGGAGAGAGGGTCCCGGGAACGTACTGCGACCGCATACTGAGTGATTGCGACTTGAGAGCTTGCAGGATACAGTCGCCTAACTTCCCCGGTGTTTATCCGAGGAACGCTACTTGTACATACCGAATTGAACATACAAAGGTGAGCTCGGTTTATTTACATTAATCTCATCCAATTGAATTGTTTTTATTTATAGACCAAAAATACAAAAAAAAATTGCATTTTACTCTTATTTTTGTCCGGTACACAGCCAGAGCAATTTTCAAATTTTCGTGGTTAAAATTTTGCGACATCTACTTGCGTTTTTGATCAATAATGTTTTTCATTATGTTTTGATCAATATAATTATGCGCCTTATTTAACAGTGGACCCCAGATTCTAGAGTACATGCTACGAATTCAGCTAAAATAAACTAATTCGATTATGAATTAATAATATATAAACAAAAGATTGTAGGATATATTGAAAACCACAAAAAATTATAAATGGTAACACATAACTTTATTGGATCAACTTATAGAGAGTGTATCGATGTTTTCTTATGCATGGTCTATTATACAAAAAGTAATATGGCAATATCCTTGATGTTATTTGAAGAACATGAGTAAATAAAAAAATATATATTAAAGGTATAGTTATGACAAATTATTGTCACTATGAAGCGTGCCGTGAAAGCTGCTAGCATCACCTTGCAGAATGATATTGTCTAATGGCTAAGCGACGCACAAACCATCATACTGATCTCGATTGATGAATCTTTGTAATACTATACCTACATAGGTGTATCGTTAATATTGGTATATATTATACTGGTTTACAACATTGGGACAATTCACAAAGCACCATCAAGTTCCAAAGTAGCATAACTCTTGCGTCATTGGTCAAATATAACTGCTATACTTTTATTTGGCAAATATATACATATTATACACAACACCAAGATGCAGGACGGGAATCGAATCCGTGACTTCCGCAAGCATTACGTGCATTATTTCCTCCACCACGGAGGTCGTCAATATTATGGGTAACATTCTGATATGGTCTTATGGACACGATATACGATATGTTTAATCCAGATGGTTTCAAGCAGATTCCTGCTGCCATATTAATATGAATGTAAACAAGAATTAATATCGAAATAAGAGGAGAACGTGAGGAGGGCTCATGCGGTGAATGTAGCTGTTTACTTTAATATTTGATGTTAAATTCGCACCAAACTGCGCAACAGTTACACCTAAAATGTACATAATAAATGCATATAGGTTCCCATATACCAGATGTTAAATACGCGTGCTTGTACAACCTGAATTGAAACCTTATTTTTTGGATGTTAGGATATATTTTTCACTTTTTGTTGCAGATCCCGGCCGATAAACACGTTTTACTAGCAGTAAGACAGACTAACAGTCATAAAATACATATCAAAGACCAAATAGTGAAATATGACAGGAGTCAACGGGTTTTGAAGTGAGTATAAAAGTTTATTGCATCGAACGACAATATAGTCATTGACTATATAGTCACCAATAGTTTCAAGTTGATAGTCGAGAATATTCTACGAATTAAATGCTTGATACGTTTGCCATGTATAAGCTCATTTCATTCAAATATAAAATGTAGTATATTCAAATGTTTCAGATCATCCATGCAGAGGCGGAGAAAGAATACTAACCTCTGCGGCCGAGGTCGGCCTGTCGTAAAAGGCGACAAAACAACCTACCCTAGTTACGTGGAATAACCTTGTGTTGTGTTCCGGCATTAGTGACCCAAGTTCCTGTATCCTTATCCGACAGCAGCGTGTTCGCGATGCCAGTGGCGTAACAAACACTCATAGGCGACGGTAACTGCTAAATTCTAACCGGGCCTTCAGCCTGTCTGCTGTCCTACAGGAATAAAAATAGATGTGTCGAAAACTTTATATGGAGTTTAACAACTGCCTTTGCAAATTGTATTAGTGCACTACATGTTTTAAATACTATTGCTATTAAAATCTTATTTGTGTTTACTCTACGAGTATATTAGACTTTAAACTACCAATAACAATATTACGTATATTAAACTATTAATAAGTAGTACGCTTTTTTCATTTTTGATATAAAATATAAATATACTCCATAAAAAGGCGATAAGTAAACTTTAATAATATAATCGTGTTTTTTGTCGAAATAACTTTTTGCTAGTCTCCCCGACTCCCCCTTAATAGGCCTATTAGGCCTGTATACTAAAAACTCCCGCTGTCCTCCTATCGCTTAGTGTCTGGTCCAACATACAGGTACCTTGGACAATACTGTTATCTAATCGATATGTTGACAAAGTCTGAACCTACGCGTGACTGAAGTTTAATCTAAATAATCACACTGTTCAACATGTGTTATTTATGACAGATCCCTAAAATTAGACTCATGTCAAATTGCGTCCTTATTAATTCATCGATAATCTTACTCAGGATATGGGATCAATGTAATGTAGTCCAAGATTACTTAACCGTTTGGGACGGCCCCACCCGTGACTCGCCAGTACTCGTGAGACTTTGTGGTGGTGATGCGGTTCCTGACATTGTGACTAGGGGACCAAACATGTTGCTGGAATTCCATACATCACCGTACGATAATCCTTTTCATCCAGTGCCTTTGAGTTATCTTCCTGGGTTCGAGCTTGAAGTACAGGTAAGGCTTTTTGAAAAAAAAAACATGTATGCAGTTCACATGTGATAGAAGTGAAACCATGAAAAATGTAAACTTCAATTTAACACCGCACTAAGAAGAGATGTATATAGGTGTCTCTTTTTACTGTTACTTTTTCGTTTCATCGAGTTTCAGATCACAACGAAAAGAGAAGCTTTCAATTTAAAAAAAAATATGACATTAAAATTTTTGTTTTAAAAGTATAGCACTACAAATTTTGTCCAATAAGCGGTAGGAATAAAAAACATTGAAATTGATTATATTATATTACTAGCAGCCCGTCCCAGCTTCGCACGGGTATTTAACAAAAAATTAAAAATTAAACCCTTCTATTTTTTTTCGGTCTCGGGAAAAAACCTCTCTTGACGGGTTATCCCGGCCCGGGGGGACCGAGGGATATAAGGGACTCCGGAAAAGATGTTTGACCCACTAAAAAACCCCGCTGTTCTCCTATCGTCTACGCCCGGGCCCACGGATATATGGCCTGCCGATCTCGTGGCCCGGGCCGGCGCCGGCCCACGCTTTGTCTTAAAGCGGGTCCCTTCTAAAGTGCTGGCGCCAGGGGGTCAG
Source organism: Malacosoma neustria (assembly GCA_963693495.1). Lineage (NCBI taxonomy): Eukaryota > Metazoa > Arthropoda > Insecta > Lepidoptera > Lasiocampidae > Malacosoma > Malacosoma neustria. The sequence continues at coordinate 8,539,015 of OY856386.1, forward strand.
GGTTTCGTCCCCCCGGCGCTCTCTTGTAACAACTCTAGGAGTTGAGGGGGGCTGTGGAACAGCACGGGGCCTTCTCCCTCGCGGCAATAGTGCGGGCGGCGGATCCTCCCCCGAGGGGCCGCCCGCGGCCGTTTTCTACGTCGGCCGGAGATCGTTGCCCGCCCTCCGGCGTCGACGACGCGGCCTACGTTGGCGGGAGGGGAGTGCGGTGGCGGACTCCCGCTCCTGTTCCGCCGCCTCCCTTGCAGACACTACTGCCTCGCAAAAGGAGGCGACGGCCGTCCATCCAGGATCGGCCCCGACCATGGACAGAACCAGGGCCGGGAGTGACAGGTCCGCGGCCAATTCCGGACGGGACTCGCATCCCCGTCGCGTGCTAGTCAGGCGTGGGTACGACTACCAGACGACACTCCAGAAAAAGCAGAGTCGCCTGACGTCGTAGCCGGCCCAGCAAGACCAACCGACAGCGAGGATGCAATTCCTGCCCCGGGAACACTCTGTACAGGCGCAGTCGAAATAGGCATGGTTTCGACTACCAAATCAGGTCCCAGGGTAGAACCCGGGACCCCAATCAGTATTCGCAATCATCCCACCGGGGACCACGCCACGAACAGAGAGCTAAGTTGGAAAGGATGTAAGAGGTAGACGGAAAGAAAGGTAGGACTCTGTCGCCTCGAACGGAGAGGGGAGTGAAGCGACGGATGCTCGGGCACCTCGGGTACGCACACCCGTGCACTCATCGGACAGAGGAGCGCCCCTGAGGGCAAACCCGTCTATTTGCGTCAGGTTACTAATAAAAAAATAAAATTATAAAGAAAGTTTGAATATTATTATTTCTATGAGCTTTTATTTTAATGATTTTTTTTTGTTATTATTACTTTTTATTTATTTTCGTTATTTTTTAATAAGTATTCTAATTTTTGTAAAAACCCCAGTGACGCACGCCTACATTACATAAGGTGCTGCCTAGCTAGCCGAACAGGGTGAGCGGCTACCACGCAACATTTTTCTAATACTTACATTTTTAAACTCGTGATATCTTTCGAATGGAATATCCGAATTGAATAATTCAAAAAGTTATACAAAGGTATTGAAACAGTTTTGAATATAATGTAATTTATTTTGATAAGGATTAATACCAAGATCCAAATAAAGAGCCTTTTCTAGGGGCGGCATTTCAATTAAATTTTTAAAATAAAAAAACACTTATTGTGGCATAACTATAATAGTTAGACATATGCTGTCGCGACACTTTTTGTAAATAATGATGTGTTCTGCAAAGTTGTAGTACATTATTTTATTCTATCATCAATAGTTTTCGCAACGCACACGATTTAAATAATATTTTAGGTAATTTTTTTACACTTTGGGTTACATTATTGGAGTTTTAGTAAGGATCCCTAATTTTTTTGAAAATATAATATAGCCTATGTCACCCGGGGATAGTGTAGCTTCCCAACAATGAAAGAATTTTTTAAATCGGGTCAGTAGTTTCGGAGCCTATTCAAAGCAAACAAACAAACAAACAAACAAACAAACAAACAAACAAACAAACAAACAAACAATCAAATCTTTCCTCTTTATAATAGTAGTATAGATAACTACGTAAATATTCGATACCATCTAAAACTATCGTGTATACTTTTCCAATAAAAAAGTAATACTTTGTCGCAGGTGGTGTACGTGGACAAAGATTCACATTCGTACGTGCGATCAGACGGTCGATGTCGGTTTGTTTTACGCTCGTCAGACAAAACAAGTGGAGTGTTAAGGAATCCAAGGCACTCGTTGCCCCCGAATACCTCTTGCGTCTACTATTTTCAGGTGAGCTACAAATTTCTCGAACATTGACTAAATTCTGTAGACAGAATACATTTTTAGAATATCATTTGTTTAAGCTAAAAATAAAATATTTTGAGGAATATTACTCGTATATTAACTGATATTTAGAATTGTATACTTGTAGAAAGGGCACTTTTAACCAGAAAATCGCAACTTGTGTTTTATAGCGTTGCTACAATCCGACAAATTTCACCATCTTACATACTGTTATTTCGTACGTTGATTTGATTGTATCTACTCCAATTTCCTCTTATTTACTGAAATCATTACTTGCAGGGTCGAACAAACGAAATAGTGTGGGTGTCGTTTGTGAAGTACCACTCAGCGGGAACTGAGCCGGCGGGATTTGATCAGCAGAAGGATTGTTCATCTCAACTGACGATTTGGGACGGGGCTGCTCCTGACGCTGACCTCGATCGAAAGGTGTCTATAATTTCATTTGTATTACATTATATTACTGTGGATTTCTTCCTGTATTATTTATTGTGTATCCTTTTAAATTAATATGTTTCTAGATTGCATTTTAAGCTTTGACGTCAGAGTTTGGAGTACGTTGTTGCGTATTATCGCGCGCATATATATATATATATATATATATATATATATATATATATATATATATATATATATATATATATATATATATATATATATATATATATGTATATACATATATATGTGTGTGTGTGTGCAATAATTATGTGCGACTTACTACATCTAGAACCATCTGGGAGTCATCATTTTCTAAAGCAAAGTTGTTTCTTGTGATGGATGTAGCTAAATTAGTCACTTTGAAAGGAAAAACTGGAACCGTTGCTGTTTTATGATACCCTAGAAAGAGATAGAGTTTGCATATTTGCCGACACAACAGGGTCAGGGAGAAGAATTGATAATGATAAAGTCTGTCTGGTTTCAAGCTTCTTTCTAGAAGGAATATATGGTATAGTATACCGGCCGCGCTTATCTAACGGCCAATGGGTCGTGAATGCACGACCTTGCCGCTGTGAGTGGCAGCTAAGCGCGGGGTGGCAAGCGATATTATCAAATGTATAAAAAACGCCACGACGTCTCTCGTGGCGTGCCTCAAACATTTTTATACTTTTGATATTACCGCTCGCCGCTTCGCGCTTAGCTGCCGCTCACAGCGACATGGTCGTGAACGGGCCCTAAGGCGTATTGTTTACACCTCTCAGTGATCCTAGTATCAAGCTTATTATGGTTGAACTCGAAGCAAGGAGGGCACTATATCGCCTTGCTGTAGCTGGCCTATGGGACGCCACCAAGCCAAAAACAAACCATACAAAATTCGATGGAAATGAGGACCTGGATCGGATAACACATATGATATCCGATAAAATGCAAACCAGGTTTATATTTGAAAGGCTTTTCAGGGTCCAAATTCCAACAAGATTGGAATAGACAAAGGGACCAGATCCACCGGAATATAATAGTCTGGTATTGTACACTGATGGATCCAAAATGGAATCAGGTACAGGGGCGGGAGTATACGCGAAAGACTACAAATGTAGTAAAAGCTTGGGAAAAATGGCAAGTGTATTCCAGGCTGAAACATATGCCATAATAACCTGTGCTCAGGAGAACATAGATAGAGGCACCAAAGGCAAATCTATATATATAGGTAATTTGTCAGTGACAGACAGTCAAGCTGCAATCAAGGCCATTGCCTCCTTCAAAGTTGACTCCAGACTTGTCCTGGATGCCATTCAAAACTTAAATAGGCTTGGAAGGCATAACAGGGTAAGATTAATGTGGGTCCCGGGACACAAAGGAATTCATGGCAATGAAATGGCAGATGAACTGGCAAGAGAGGGCTCAACTAATGATTTTATGGGTCCGAAACCATGTGTAGGCATTCCGACTAGCCTCGTGAAAGCCACATTCAGGGGTTTTGTAGACCGCAGTCAACAACAACACTGGCTGACTAGAATCGGTCTGGAACACTCCAAAAAATTTTTGGGATCCACGTACAAAGCACGAGGATCCATCTGGAACATGAGCAGGGGGCAAATACGCTACTTGCTTGAGGCCTTTACTGGGCAATTTGGAACCAACAACATGCTCATGAAGATGGGTCTAACCGCGACACCCATGTGCAGGTTGTGTGGGGAACATACAGAACGCATGGAACACCTACTGTGTACATGTGATGCATTGGCCAGGAGGCGAATGAATCTTTTGGAGGTAGGATATCCGACACCAAAAGACTACAGGCTCCTATCTCCATACCTCATTGTTAGGCTCATGAAGCAAATTTTCAATGAGATTGGAGAGGAGTGATTGCTATCTAGGGGAACACAAAAGATCCCATTGGGTCGAAGTGTCCGAGATATTTCTCGGCCCCAAAATAAGATAAGATAGTATCAAGCTTCGCGATACTTTCCTTCACTGTCGTTAGGTGGTAATTATGTTATGATACGGGTATTAGGCGAGAAGAATGCCTTATTAGTGTATGTCATCGTGGAAATTGAACCCATGACTTCTAGGTTAGTCTCCCAGTGTAATACCTGTTAGCCACTACGTATCTAAACGAATCTGTTATATGGACCAAAATACATCGAATATTACTTAAAATATACTTTATTATTTAAAGATTTTCGTTCCAGACATGTTCTTTGTATTTTAATTATTTTTTATAAAGAACTTTAAGGGTTTGAAGGTAGTTGCAGTCATACATTGACCAAGGAGTACCACATACGCCTGAACCCTTCCCGGGTAGGGGGCACTCTTCAATAGAGTTTTTCCTCGAAAATAAAAAAGCTTACTATTCGGTATATATTATTTAAACTTATTAATAATAATATAATAATACACTTATCCATTTACATATACGAATATAACTAATGTTTAATTATATTTATAGTAAAATTTTATACCATCTTTAAATAAATATTCGCTGCAACGAAGTACTTTTAATAAAATATTTTTATAGTTATCGCCAAAAAGAATCACAGTTCTCAAGGCTCGGGGGAGAAATAAAATTTTATAGTACAAGGATTCAAACGCTTTAAAACTCCGGAGCGAACGTGTTCAGTAATGAAATAAAATGTCCATTAAGTTTGTACATTAGAAAAAGTTTGAAGACCAACTTTTTTGAGAAAATTTATTTTTATGTAAAATTTAAGCATCTTTAAGCTTTTGCTCTAATTTTTTTATAAAATTTTAAGAAGAAAAGTAAATAAATCTTTATAATTATCAACCCTATTCAAAAAATATGGTTTGTTTTTAATACAGTGTAATGTTCATTAAAAACATTTGTTTCATTTCCTAGTGCTGTATGTAGCACTTGAGAAATATAAAAGCAGGTATCGGATACCTGTATTAGCTTATTTTTAATAACCAATGGGGCTTATTTTTAGCGCTAATTTATATTTTAGTGTTGAATACTATGAAGAAAGCATTTAATACGAGTATGTAATTTATACGTTTATTAGCAATGATTTTAATATTTATGCAACAAATTGTACTCGTATTAAATGCTTTATTCATAGTATTCTTAGATTATTCTTAATTTTCCGGGTTATTTCTATAAAAGGTATTAAAGACTCATGTAGGCGTTATTCGATCCATTCCCCTGCCAGCTACCTCACTTGACGTCGGCAGCGAAACATTAATTTTCTTTAATGTCCCTGAACACTTTTACCGACTACAGTCTGCAGTGCGGTCTTTCGTTTTATTCATTCTTGATTCCTCTTTGCATTAAGAATGGATAAAGGGTTGGAGTTTAACCTGTTTTTATGGCATTTTTACTGAAACATTTTTCTTAAACTGAGTTCCTCATACAAAAAGGATAAGACGTAGTTCCTTAATTTGAAAATGTTGCTTTCAATTTAGATACTGAAATAATCGTAAATAAAAAGAAGTTACTTTCGTGGTGATGATATAGCAAATGTGTCTTTGCTCTTTGGCTATGCATCTGTTCTAAAGCTAGCCCATGGCTGCACACCCCTTCTGGGGAAGACCGCCGTGAGGTCACTCCTAATAATCTTTGAAGATTTCTTGAAGCGATAAACAAGATACCTATTGTGTCACATTTATGACAATATAGCCTAATTTTGTATTCTCCGTGTGGGGGCGGAGTAAGAATACTAACCCCTGCGGGGCGGTCCTGTCGTAAAAGTTGACTAAAAATTATGGCTAGGTGTTAGGGCTATAATTATAACCTCTATAGTCCAAATATGACGCCTTAATAATTGTGTTGTGTTCCGACTTAAGTGCTCCAATAGCCGATCTACTGTTTCACTGTAAAGATAAAGTCGTATTCGCATTAACTGCTCGTAAAATAAATATAATGTAAAAAAATATCTCAAATATTTATCTGATGAAAATTTGACAAAATAACATTATTCACAGTTGGAGATGACCGATAAGAAGTCTCTTCTTGGCTCATTTTGTCGCGAAGAATCGCCGAGACTATGCGATCATGCACTTCTTTCCAATGCGACACGAGCGACCCGACCTTGTGCACCTTCTGAAAGTTATATCACTTCTGGACCAGCACTTACTATATTACAGGTAACTTAAATATAACAGTTGCTTATACATCTTCTATTTTGTTACTTTCTATATAACACTGCAAAATACTGTAAAACGTATACAAAAAGATTGCATTATACTCTTGTAATGCTGAAACATAAATGTTATTGATAATAGCGTTTGAATTAATTTTTATTAATTAATAAGTAAGGCTCTGTATACAAAGACCCCATCAAGATCATCAGGGGAAAATTTATCTACCAGAATTGCACCCTGCTAAAAATTTTAGCCTTAGGTTTCAGGATTCGAGAAACAGACGACTATTACCTAATTAAAAGTCAATGAAGCCATATATATTCCCAATAGATTTCCTGATAAAACGAGGTATCACTTGTATATAAGCGTGCAAAAGTTAGCCCTTAATAGACTATAACTTATTTTAGTTTTAAAACGTAAGATCTCATCAGAATATCTCATCAGAAGATGACAGCCTCCGTGGCCCATCGACTAACTTGAATTGGAATGCCTGTGAAGTTCACGAGTCCAGTTTCCGTCCCATTTGAGTCGTGTAATCTAGATACTTACAAAAAAAGTATAAATTTTCTAGTACCCATAACAAAAGCGCTTTGAAGCTTATTTTGCGCTGTGTAAATGTATATTTATATATTATTAGGATTAGGATTTAACTGGGAAGAAACACTTGTAAGAAGAAAATATTTTGTAAGTAAATATTAAAGTACATCTTTTTTTAAGTGTACACGTGAGACACGATTGAACCTTTATAAGCGAAAATTCCAGGATATATAAAATTAAAAATTTAAATTTCTATAACTATAATGTATCTATATTCAGTCCACGTAATCTACTCAGAATTAATATAAAATTTAGCATCTCTTTTATTTAATTAACTAAAAGTATATTCACTTTGAAATCCAAAGCTAATTAAATCTGCAAATATTTACTTTCCATTTCCTAGTGCGCTACCGTATGCACAAAGTCAGCCAGCGACGCCAGCGTGGTGCTCAAATTTTTACTAAAATACATCACGGAACTACGCCATCTGAATGTGACACCGGAAATGTCATGAATTTCGTAACACCCGCCCGAAAATGTATCACGTACCCACATTCTGCTAATAATAACTGAAGCTAACATGAGCAGCTAAGTAAAATTTCATGCCAGTCAGCTTCCGTGTAAGGGATATCTGGAACAGACGTCTTTTTAAGTGTGGAAGTTTCTAAGAGCGAGTTTCTCAATTTAATTAACCACTATATTGTTACTAGCTAATTACTTTATGCAAAGGAAATTTTATTTGCGTTGACGGTTATGCAAAGTTATAAATTTTATTTAAATATTTAGTCGTATAGTTTTAAATCAATCATATTTATCGATGAATAATGTATATTCATAATAATTTTATTAGACAATGTACTATCTGTCACTATCAATTTCTTTTCTAAGTTTATTTAACGGAGAGACAGTTAACACCCATTTTATTAAAATTAAAGCTAAACTTATAAAATATTAACTCTGAATATTACGGTAAAATACGGAAAAGATTAATAGCATCGATTTAGTTCAAGTTCACATTCCATTGTCACTAAACGAGTACACTATAGTCACTTTACAGGTGAATATCTAGCTTAATTAACACTTTCAGGCATATTTAATCCCGCGACATTGTTTCCTGCCCACTGAAACATTCAACGTGGTCCAAATAGATAAGTCACGTGCGCTCGCAACGTTACTGTTGCATTTGCCATAGTGAATAATGCAAAGAGCACGTGCGAGCTTACTCTCGTCGTGATGGAACGCTTTAGTGTTGTCACGTTGTTTCAGCGTTGAAGAACCCCCTCTAACGAAACACGTTCTTTAGTGTCTACATTTAAAACTTGGATTTGTTATTTCAAATCTCATTAAAGTTAGAAATTGTTTCAGTTCGTTTATTTTGGTGTTTTTCTTTGTTTTAAAATTGGAATATTTTTTACTTTAAATTTTACGTTTTTTTTATTGCGTAGGACAGCAGACAGGCTGACAGCCCGCTTAGAATTTAGCAGTTACCGTCGCCTATAGGTGTTTGCAACGCCAGTGGCATCGCTAACACGCTGCTGTCCCATAAGGGTACAGGAACTTGGGTCACTAATGCCGGAACACAACACAAGGTTATTATGGCGACATACTTAAGACCAAAGGTGGTCGCCATCCAGACGGGCTTGAGGCCCTACCACGTAGCTAGGGTGGGTTGTTTTGTCGCCTTTTACGAAAGGCCGACCCCGGCCACAGAGGTTAGTATTCTTTCTCCGCCCCTGCACGGATAAGAACGTGAGGATTCTAAATTATATTTATTTTTTAAATACATTTACTACAAAAATTTTATACGTGCCTCTGCGGCCGGGGTCACCTGGTCTAAAAGGCGACAAAACAACTTACCCTAGCTACGTGGTAGGGCCCCAATCGCGTCTGGATGGCGATCACCTTTGGTCTTGAGTATACCGCCATAGTAACTTTGTGTTGTGTTCCGGCATTAGTGACTCAAGTTCTAGTACGCGTTTGTAATGCCACTGGCATTGCATACACTCATAGGCCACTGTAACTGCTAAATTCTAACCGGGCCGCCTGTCTGCTGACCTACGTACTACAGCAATAAAAAACAATCAATTATATTATATTTCTACATGTATACATTTGCGTTAGTTATTTAAATAAGATCACACTGGTCACTGAACTATACTCGTATATAGGTATATAATATGTATAATACTATGTTTGGATATATATGATTTTGTATCTTTTTGTATCTTGGTGTTTTTTTCTTTTCCTTTTTTGTTTGTATGATTTGAGAGGGCACTAGTTTCCAAGACACAGACTAATGTCTAGTTTGGAGACTTGGGATTATATGACCCTTTTTTACCTATTCTGCATTTTAAGCTTTCAGCAAGATAGCGCTGATCTGCACTAGCAAGGTTTAATTTCTTTCTTTAACTATCATAATAGTTATTTCCCTTAACCTCTGGGAGTGGATGTAGTGTGCTCTATACATTTATTTACATTAAAATACTAAAATGACAGAAATAAATTAGTAGCAAGACAGATTTTTCTCTCTCCGAAATAACAACCATTGGCAACGCATGAAACCAGTCGCGCAGGCGTATTAGAGTGGCAGGCTACCACAAACCAAAGAAGTACAAGAAGACAAATGGAATAGATACAACTAAAATTATTGTATAGGAGCAACTGCTACCTGACATACCCACCCGGAAAGAAAATGTATATATTAAAACCACATACATATCTTTTATTAAAATTTGTCCTATTTCTTATAAAAAATCAAGTTGTTAAAGAACTTGAGCCGCTTATTATCATTATTAAATTGAACACAGGAAAGACTGAGGCAAGTTTGTACCGAAATATTTTTACTAAACTACTTCATCTTTGTCAATTGAAACTTAGTCCTTGTTGTTTTAAGGGCAGTTTTTGATTGTTTGAAGACTATAATAAAGCAAATTCACATCGTAATTGTGAGTCTAGTATGCCCCATATACTGGATTGACCCCTACCCTAATAACCGTTTAATGAAACATTTTGAAGTGTTGTTATAAAGTTTAAGTTTCTGATCATTAATGTAAATTAATACTTGTTACCACTAAAGTTCTAAATTAAAACATATTCTCTCTCTTATATTTCAACATCCACGGTGCAAAGACTTTTGCACGTGAAAATGCCTACGGAGGTCATTGATTCGGTTCCCGTCCCATTTTTATGTATTTATTTACAACACAAAACTATAACAGTAGTTTTTAGTTGTATTACTGATTTCGTCCAGTTTATTTCGGTGCCTACTATTACAGACAAATAGTTTTCTCTGTACTATATATACATACCAAAATATGCACACACGAACCTTTACACTAGATTACATGTGATTGATTTATTGATTGTCTAGTACCAGTAAAGCAAGAGCTCTGCTGTTTATTTTGGAACTAAAGAGCACTGTGTGAATTGACATACCTAGTATAATTACCGTAATGTATTCCTACCAAAACTTTTACTTCATAGTCTAGTGAACAAAGAATATCATATTGTTTACTCATAATACAAGTGCTCTTCTGAGTTGATATAGGCAATCTATATTATAATATGTACATAGAATGCCTCAAATAAACTTTTGAAAATCAGTTGACTTTACGTACTATGTGCACCTACTGAACCAATGGAGGAGGATTTAGCGCAGATTTTCTTTTTTAAGTTAGAGAATAGAATTCCAGTTGCCTTCTTATAATCTAAAACCTCATATCAGCTAGTAGCAGCTAAGAACTGAAATGATAGTGGATAGATACAAAAAGAGGATAGATAAAAGAAAATATGGATGGATTGTGTAAAAGATGATATGGCAAAGAAGGTGTGCATGTTCAGATGACTACTAACAGGGAAGAGTCGATGGAGAGAACATGTTGCGCTGACCCCACATATTTGGATTAAGAGGAGGTAAAAGAAGTAACTCGTAGTACAGGAATCGCGAACCCTAGGTACCATACAGGCTTCGGATGCAACCTAGTATCACCGCTGGTGATGATAATTCTACAAGTAATTTTAATTTCGCTCTCCTTTTCCAGTTTTATTAATATTTATTTACTTCACAGGAATTACGTCAAGGTTCAGCATTATATCCGGTATCTTTCGTTCTTCGCTACGAATTTGTAGACGTGAGTGAACAAGGCCAACCATTAGTAGACTCCCAATCAGCGTGTGATAGAGTGTTTAAGTCAATGCAGACTTATTCTGGAAGGTTCCAAGCGCCTAGAGCTATTTTCTACTATGGTAGAGGTGGTTCTCAAAATCTTACATGTATTCTGAGGTAAATTATTAATAGAATATTTATTACTATTATTGCTTTTGTAATTATTAATATGGATTTGTTCATACTTGTGGCTAAATTAAGTACTTACTGAATACTTTATTGTTTGGGTATTTAATTACACTTCTCATCAAAAAATTCGAAACATCCCTGAAGTTTAGTTATGAACGAGTTTATTTTTTTTATATTTAACCAAAAATATAAATAATGTCAGTTATGTGGATATTATAAGGTATCATTTAAAGAATAATAATGTTTCAAATTAAAATTAAATTTCGTTAGCTATTGTGTTTTGTTCAACAGATATGTTTTTACCACTTGAGAAGAAATTGTATCTCGTCTTTCTTCTCCAGGCTATTATCACTGCTTCCATGCGGTTTCTTATGGAACGGATAAGCGTCACAATCTTGTGTTGTGGGATGTTATCCCACTCTTCTTGATTAGCTGTTTTAAGCTGGTCAAGCGTCTCCAGAGCAGGATCTCTCGCTCTAACTCATATTTTCAACTCATTCAATAGGTATTCTATGGGATTCATATCCAGGCTTCTTGCTGGCCAACCCATAACCGCAATGCCGACTTCGCTCAGGTATTCATTTACAATACCTGCGGTATCAGTCCTAGCATTGTCCTGGATAAAAATGAAATCTTCGCCGATAAAATGTGCATAGGGTGCCCCACTCGAGGCTTCAGATACTCTTTTATGTAACATGACTCATTTAATGACGGTAACCGAGGTCCAGATACAAACGCATGTTCGGTTTTTCTATCGGTGCTAATGCCTCCCTAAATCGTCCATGAACCATCACCGTAACTGACTCTTTTTTCAATGCAACACTATGCAAAATGCTTTCCCTCTCTTCAATACACCTTCTTTCTTCCGTCATTACCATACAGCATGATCTTACTCTCGTCAGAAAAGAGAACTTTGCTTCATTGAAAGTATGACCAATTTAAGTGCTCAAGTGCAAAGTTGAGGCGCGCTCTTCGATAGCCTATCGCCAATTTTGAGTCATTAGCTGGTTTATGAGGTTTCTTACTATGCTCACAGTCAGTTCTCGAACCTCACGGAGCCGCTGCTGCAGTTGAATAGAGTGAAAGTGGCGATTTCTTAGAGAAACTGACACAATATACCGGTCATCTTGCTCATATGTGACTCGACGTCTACCATATCCTAGATGGCGAGTAAATATACCAGTTTCCCGATATCGGTGATACACTCTATTGATAGCAGAGAGGTTTAGATGCAATCTTGTCGCCACAACACGCTGACTATGCCCTGCATCCAGCAACGCCACGACTTGGGCGACTTCTGTGGGCGAAGTATCTACATATTTTAGGGAATGATCTCTTTGGTAGGATGTCACAGAGCTTAGTTAACAATCATGCTCAGCTCAGAGCTCACTTAAAAAAAACCGATCATTTATACAAAAAAATGTGATTATGTGTAGAAATTCCGACGGAATATACATTTATTGGGTGAAAATTTAAATTCAAATTTAGAATTCTGGTATATCATTGTGTAGACTAAATTTACACCTATTTATTGACATATTTTTTTAATGAGTGCTTTGATTTTTTTGATGAGAAGTAAGCAAATTAAAACATCCATAGTATAGAAATATGTGACAGTACAGTTAAATAATTTAATTATATTTAATAGGTTTGAAGCAAAACAAGGAGAAAGAATTCAATTAACATTCACAAGCACATATTTTGGAAACAAGCAATGTGATACCCACAAGGATTTAAGAATTAATCGTTTCATTTGTGACAGACCAATGAAACGTACTCTTGGAGGAGAGGGGTTTGCACAAATCATGATAACAGAATATCCTTGGGAAGGAGTTCCACTTCAAAGGGACTGTATTTGCACGAATAGTTCAGAGCCGATAAATATACATACACTAACTGCTCCAGTAGTAGAAGTAAACTTCACGGTCACCATGATGAATATTACTGAAGATTACGACGATTTTGCTTTTGAGGGAGAATATAAGTTTATACCAACTGGTCCAGGTGATGAGACAGTGTGTTCAACTGGTTGGGGTGACAGGCGACTTAGAGGAAGTAGCGGAGAAATCAGACTATTTGATAAAAGGCACACGACTATACTTCCTGAAGTGATTGGTGACAGAAATGTAATTTCTGAAAGCGTAAGAGCCGAAGTTGCTTGTGTACATAGACCGTGGCTTATTGAACCTGGTGGTGATGATGTGACTCCTGTTCAAGGACGTTATATCTATGTTAAAATACCAGGCTATGAACTAACTCCTGCATCTCCTATGTGTGACACACCCAATCGTCTTTTTATATATGAAGCACGAGATACATCAAAAGTGAAAAAAATTTGTCCAGACAATAAAAAAAATCTTGAACTATTCTCGCCCGGATGGAAATCTGCTCAAACTTCACTAGAAACCTCTTTGAAACCGCATGCTAAAAGTTATGTCATAGATTTTTTACAACACGAGCAGGCTGATTATTCGATAAAATGGATTGAGCTTATGAAGAAGCCTAATTTTGAACACGATCTTGAAAATAATGTACTTCCAGCAACTGTGTCCATGGAATGCCGTTACAGGTTAGTGTTAGAAAGTGTAATAATTGTTCTAATTTAATTACATAGTGTCTATTAAACAGCGAACCATTAGAATTAAAATATTAAACTTAAATATGTGTTAGTAATATATTAAATTTACGAAGTAAATATATGGATTAAAATAATGTGATTTTAACTTTTTTACTACGTTTGTAATACAAATATTTTATTACCTTTCAGCTGTCCAGAATTAAATGCTTGCATTCCAATAGCACTTTGGTGTGACGGTAGCGCTCACTGTCCTTCAGGATATGATGAAGATGATTCCAACTGCTCATTTAGAATATCACTGCCACCTCCTTATATAGCTGCTTTAGCTGGAGCCGGTTTACTTGTATGTGCAGTAATCATAGCACTTTGCGCTTGTCGGAGACGAAGGAAAAAAGAAAAAGAATTTAAAGCTAGGTTAGATGGTGCATTACCTCCTGAAGAAAGACCGTTCGACCGTGCAAAAACGAACGGTGTCCCGGAAGCAGCTCGCCAATATGCAACCGTGCAAAAATATGCTACAATAGATAAATACAGTTTAAGTCAGAAGTACAGCGCGGGTTTGAACGATGCAAGGTATTATGACGAGGTTGCACAAAGGGATAAGCTTGCAGATACAAGGTATGCTAGTTTAGGTCGAGCGGGGAGGGGAGTACGCGTGGATAACCGGGGCAATGGTACAAGAAAAGCGATGCCTGATCTTGGATATCCGGAACTCAAAGACGGCTTCTGTTGACCTTCACCCGATCTTTTAGAGACGACCGTTTAGCAATGAAAGTTTTTTAAGTAGCTGTTAGAATGATATTTACCTGTGTTCTATGAAAATTAAAATGAGATCACCTGAATGACGAACGTGTTTATTTGAAGTTAAATTAGATTTATTTGACGGAGTTTTATTTCTGAGTTAAACCTAAGTTAGACCTCTATTTTATGAATGGCGCTTAAGATTTTATCATCAAATCTGTTTTGATTTAAATTTACAATATTAATTCACTATATTAACTGTAACTATGTATGATAATCTTAATTTTATTTATAAACACTTTTTTGTGAGTTTGTAGAAAATTTTGTATTTAAAATATCTAGTAAATAAAATAAGTCAAATGTAGTGTTGCATAACATTCAAATATAAGTATTATTATAAATCATGATAATCTTATTCTCATCAAACAACATATCTACTTGTATATAAACGCTTGACAATACGATTTTAAGATACAAATAAACCTTTTTATAAAATTAATTATTGTATGGATAACGGGACAGACTGAAAAACTGACGTTCGTAAATATTAAATAATAAAACCTGAACTCAAGTTTCATAGAATTTACAGATTTATGTAATAAAAATACATTCTCTATTTGTGAATCTGTAGGTTTTCCGCGACTTTAATTATTACAATGTATTGTTCTACCATGTATGTTTGTAAAATTTGGCACAGAGGGTTTAATTTCGAATTGAATTTTTATAAGTTTTCATTTCTGTATGTCATTGGTTTTATAATAGTTTTCGTAAGATAACAGAAGACGTAACAGAATAGAAAGAAAACAATAAAATCAGTGCATATATTTTGGAAGTCCAAAGTATAATTTTTTTTAGTATATTCTTAACATACACATAGATAAAACATTGTTTTATAGTTTCATTGTATTTAAAAGTTGTTGGTTCCGTATTGCAGATACATACATTTTATTTAAATATTTAAACATTTCCATTTTGGGTTTACGAAAAATAAAATATAGGATATAAAAATTTGCCCCGTCAAAATAGCACATACGAAACATCTATTATAATATAAAATCCATCACATTAATAATAAAATATGGAGTGTAATAAAATTAGTCATAAAATCAAAATGTGATATAGGTTGTAAAAACTGTAGGTAAGCATTTAGCTTGTATTTAGAAACAAAATTATTTCCATTTCACTGTGTATAAATCTTGTAACTGTAAGGTTGTAACTAATATAAGTTGTCACTTGTAAATAAATTATAGAATAAGATTTTTAAAGTCTGTAATACTTCAAGGTTAAAAAAATAAAGTCATTTCTAAAAATCAGTTTTCGTTTATTCTTACATATTTATGGTTATATACAATATATTTTGAGCTACCTTACATGATAAAAATAAGAACCACTCTTGGAGCATTGAACATTGAACCAGGGATTTGGAAGCAAAACCGGAACCGTAGTGTAATGCAAGGATGAACAACTACCATTTATTTATTTAAAGTTCATTGACTTTATTTGTGTTTTGAAAATGACAGGAAAATTGGATTACAGGATGTACATCCGCAAAGTATGCAAATTTATTAACCGTAGCTGTGTTTAATGTATAGTAAATAACAAAGTTTTCAAATGTATTCATTTGAAAACTTTAATGATGTATTTCCTCATCATGAATTCAATACTGGATGTAGACCTTTTACTACAGAGCCCTATTTGTAGCCCTTCGCATCAGACCTTACCAGCTATTTTTCCTAAGTCGTAGTTTCACCTACGCCCAACATACGCGTACAAAAAATTTGTCTGCGTTCGATAAATAATCAATTATTTACCTAGTTATCCCTTCTACGACAGGTATGCCCGGCTTAGTGGCACTGCAGCTTTCTCATTTGAGAAGCGACTTCCATGGCTTTAGGTTGGCTATTAATATTTTATTACAAAACAGCTCAGAGCTTCAACTTTGCTCAATTTACCTTAGGAAGAAATGGTGTAGCCCCATTTCTTAGCTGCACAGTGAAGACGACTTGCAAAAATTATCATTAGAGATAGCATGCAATGCTTTGACAGTTTTTCTCGCTTAATCTCCGTATTATCTCATAATTTCCGTGTACCGAGGGTAAATCGTTACGTGTAGCGAACCAATCTACCGTGGCCAAACGTGACGGATATACACGGGGTGATATTACGCATTCCTAGAGTGTTTTTTTATTTTGTATCATGATACAGGTGTATTCATGTATCATGATACACTTTAAAGTCTTCTAGTAAGCTGCTGTATATTGTTATATAGCTTAACTTTAGCGCAATATTTTGTGTTGGTGACTTTCCGTGATACTTTAATATATAGAGCTACAAAAAACTAAATGTAGTAAGTAGTATTAGTTATTACAGAAATAAAAGGAGTGTTTCTTTTGTTTTTTTTCTACTAAACTAGATAAGTTGTAACCTATTGCCTACGAGTATTACCCTACAGTTTAGCCATATTCTATTTTATAAAGGATTGACCCGTGGTAATAATATAAGATTACTTTGCTTTATGAATAAATTCATTAAAATAATATTTAGATAACTGTACGATGCCGGTCACGGACTGAGATCACACCGTACAGGAATGAGAAGGATAACTCGAGAGCAGTGGACTGTATGAGAGAGGATGGGATAGGAGCGGTGGCTAGAGAGACGCGATACCTTGCAATGGGCAAAAAACTCGCACTGACCTTGATTCCACCCCTTCCCGGTTTGGTTCAGGTTGCGGAGGAACTGTTGCACGGTACCAGCTAAAGTCACAATACTGAACACGCAGAATTAATGGCACGGCCAATTAGAGTTTGGAGTAACCAGGGAGGTCGAACTTCGACCGTCCTGCCAGTTTACTGGTTTGCGTGTTAATCTGGTATGTTTCCGTCCCACCCTTGCTTTTACCATTTTACCTCACCGAGAGTGAGGGTTGGTAACAAAAATCAAGAGGCGGGATTTCAAATACCCTTATGCAAGGATCGAACAATAACAATGCATATTTTTCAAACAATGTCGTTATTATATTTGTGAAAAACCTTTGAAATTTGACAATAACATGTTTCAAAGAGTGGATCATTATTTCCCTTTGAATCTGTTCAACAAGAAGATACGTGATTGTCCTGTACTCAATAGTATAGATACTTCAAGTTTTTTATGCAACCTAGATTAACCATTTGGGTGATGATATAATTAAAATTCTAACCACAATTATTGCATTTGTCTTAAGAAGAACAAAATAAATACCCAGAACAAGCTATAAAGCGCTTTTGTCAAGGATACTAAGCTACATCAAGCTGCATCATCTTAAATCCCGGTTCCAACTCAAACTTTAGCATCGGTGTCCTGGGTCCGCTTTCCGACTCTTATTCTACGCTTTGTATTTTCCTCGGCATCCCTGGTAGTCAGTCCATTGGTGCATATCATCCTTTACAACGTCAAACCGTGCAGGGGCGGAGAAAGAATACTAACCTCTGCGGCCGGGGTCGGCCTGTCGTAAAAGCCAACAAAACAACCCACCCTAGCTACGTGGTAGGGCCTCAAGCCCGTCTGGATGGCGACCACCTTCAGTCATAAGTATGCCGCCATAATAACCTTGTGTTGTATTCCGGCATTAGTGACCCAAGTTCCTGTAACCTTATGGGACAGCAGCGTGTCCGCGATGCCACTGGCGTTGCAAATACCCATAGGCGACGGTAACTGCTAAATTCTAAGCGGGCCGTCAGCCTGTCTGCTGTTCTACAGCAATAAAAAAAAACCAGCACTTTTGGGTGTACCCTGTGGGTAGATCTAAACCGGCTGAGGCCTGGGGAAGACAGCACGGCTAGATATTTATTCTCCAAGAAAGACAGATAAGAAATACTTAACAAATAATATACAACTTAAAAACATTTCCTTTGTAAACAAATAATACATAGAATCGAGGTGGGAATGAAGAAGTGGCAGCAGCAGGCGTTCTGGCGTGTGAAACTCGTTGCAGTGTCTTCTACACTGTCCATTAGAACTGTCTATTAACTACTCAAAGAATATTGTAGAGTAAATAAATATAAAGAACAATATTATTAAGATATAAAACGGTTATAAAAGTCATTACTTTCATAATAGAAAAACATTTCCTTACAGAATGCCATACAGCATGTAGTCCAAAGTCCAAAGTACTCGTAGTTAAGAACTTGAATTATATTTGTGATAAAGATATGGGAAAAACATACTGTATCACTTGTTTGTACAAACAAACGTCCGTTGTTTGCGTCCAACGATATTTGGAGAGTCATTTCTCCGTTCTTATATTAGGTTTACATTACCGAACCCTTGGTACGGCCTGTGATCCAATATTACTTTTTATATAACGAGTTCAAGGGTAGATAAGGATGAAATAAGAATGTAATAAATACAAAAAAATATTACTTAGGTTTGGATCGAATATCAATCTCATATCTATGCAAGTAAATTGGCTTCATGCACAGTGTTTTACGGATTATAAGATTTTATTTTGATTTTGTATAATGGACCATCACTAATTTGTTTTAGAATTATATTTTATTAATTTATTATTTTAAAATTCTTATATTCTAATAAAAATGGAACAAAATTTAAAATACTTATTTTTTTTAAATATCCTGTAGTATCCTTATTGTTCGCCGCGTCTTACTCATACTCAAAAAATTGACGCTACTGCCTAAAATTATTTATTAACGTACCTAGCTATTTTGAGTATATCTTTACACCCTAATTACTTTATTCTAGTGTGAATAGTATTAGAACTAATAGTATTTACAAAAGATATATAAATATACCATTATTTTATTTAATACTAGTTAGCCCGGAATGTAGGTACGTTGACTGTAACAGGGAGAGAAATAGCAGATGTAACATATTAGAAAGGAGACGAATAAGTATACCTTGCCTGCAAGAGACGAAGTGAAAGGGTTTGAGAGCTCGAGAGATTGGGGCGGGGTATAAATGTTATTATTGCGCAAGTGATGGTAAAAGGAACGGTGTGAGTGTAGTATTACACAATACACAGTGAGTTGAAAAAATGTGTGACGGATATTAAGAGGATAAATGATAGGGATAGAGCCTACGCAGACCGAGACGGCACGGCAAGGGATTTTGCCGTCAGTCAGCGCACATTAGCCGCTTAGATACCGCGGCATTCCAGCGCCTTGCCACGGCATGCTACGGCGCTAGATTGGGATTTTGTGATAATATCGTTTATTGCAGACGAAGAAGGTGCACAGGCTAATAATAGGCATAGAAGATTTTGGGTTGATAATCTATGGAAAGAAAGAGAATTAAAGGGTGAATTCAAAAATTTATTTAATGATTAAACGAGCGCCGGAGTCCTTGGCATGCCGTTGCCTACCCGCAATACGCCACGGCATCCCGCCGCGGGAGCCCGTGGCGCGTCTTTCAATGCCGTGCAATGAAATCCCTTTCGATGCCACGGCATCATTTTAAAGCATAGCAATTTATGTAGTATTTCTATATCGATACGTTTGAATTTCCATTAGTAAAAAATTAAATCCCTTGCCATGCCGTCCCGGTCTGCGTAGGCCCTTATAGTAATTAAGTTATTACTATCACTCTATCACAGGGTGATTATTTTTATGTAACGACCGGTTTGTTTTGGTTTTGTAAGTTAAGTGCGCGAACTTTACACTGAACATTCATGGCGGTCGGTGGAGGCTTCTTTACACGACACGACTGCTGACGTTGAGTCGGGTCGATAAATACTTATATTTAATATTCATGGATTTACAATATATTATATAATTGCGTGTCTTTGAATAAAGTATAATAAATATAATAATATATGTATGTATAAGTATTGTGCGTGAGTGTCAGCGTGTTTGTATGAGTATTTGTATATATAATATACCCATATGAATAAAATTAGAAATAAAAAAAGAAAAGTATATTAGAGGATGTGTAGTAGTAGTGTGTACGAAAGTAGCGCCAGTTATTGAAAAACTTAAAAGTAATAGACTAGCGTGGTTTGGCCACATAATGCGTAGGGAAGAAAGCCATATAACCAAGAAAATGATAGAAATGAGAATGGATGGATACAGGAGTAGAGGTAGACAAAAAAGATAGATGGATGGATGGATGAAAGATAGATTCATCTTTATATATTATGGAGATGGCAATGTTTTTCCGAAGTAATGAGCACCTATTTCAGCGGATGTCAGACCTTGCTATTCGGAATAGACGGGACAATAACAGATTATGTGCGCCCTGTGGAAAAACCGCGCTATTTCGGAAAAGCGTTGTATGCATGGCCCCTAATATTTACAATAAAGTGCAAAGAAATAATAATAATTCGATCCAGTGGCCTAAAAAATTGACTATATTTTTACTAATGACGATTATTTCTTCAATAATATGACAACATAATTTTTCTGACATTTATTATTATTAGGTGTTCTATACATTTCCTGCTATCATATTATAATTTAAATATTGATCTTACCTTAAAAACTATTTTACTTTGAAATACTAGTATTTTTTTGTATATTAAAGTGTAGGTGTTGTATGGCTTTTAATTTTATGATTAAATATTAGCATGTCAATTTTATTGGCAAAACATGCAGTTCGAAATAATTATGTAAAATCATTTAACCGTGTTTTATGCTAATAAAGATTATGATTATTATGATTGCGTAGAAGATGATATGGCAAAAAAGGGTGTGAATGTTGGGATGATGGCTGTTAGCTGAGGAGATTGGAAAAAGAGAACATGTGCTGACCCCATATAATGTGGGATAAGGGGAGGGGGAAGAAGACTAGTTTACTCGGCAAACGTTGTTCTGCCATATGAATTTGAAAAAAGTAGCCTATGTGCTTCTCCAGGGTCCAATATATGATTATACCAAAATTCATCAAAATTGGTTTAGCGGTTTTTATTTATTTAATTAAAAGCGTTACAATTAAACAAAGTGAGCTACTTTCGCATTTATAATATTAGTTAGGATTAATTAAATATTAAACAATGTATGTCCCTCATAACTCACAGTATAATTTATTTGGTAATTTGTATTATCCTATGATTTTGTGGCAAAATATATTTATATTTTACATTTAACAGCTTTAGAACAAGTCATCTACTAAATTATGTAACAAAAATAGATAATAAAATGTTATAAAATTTGGAACAGTAAATTAATTTTGTTGATTGTTCATTTTTTTATTCTGATTTATTAATAAGATATGTCAATTTTATATTACAGTATTATTAACAAGAACATTTTTTTTATTACCGTCAAAAGTAAAATCATCCCCAGGGCCAGGGCATTGCTTAGGCGATGAAGTGAAAACTCTAATCTGTTAAAAGAAAAAATAAATGTTGCAAGAAGCACCACGCATCTGAAAATAATATCCCATGGCACTTTACAGACACACAATGAATACATAAGTAGATAAAATAAAGTATTCGTCGACTTATATTATAAAATAAGAAATTATATTTTTCAAAGTTTTGATGACTACTCATGTTTAAATTTGATAGGAAAACATGATGTCTCTTATTACTATTTAAGTTAGTGTTGAAAGGTGACATTTGGTGTGATACGAGAGCGTAGTAAGCTCTGTACGTTGTTTATAAGAGCCATTGAAAACTGGACAAGTAAACGAAAAAGTGATGTTACCCACGAGACATCTAAATATATACTCTCACTAAGAACGAATTTTATGGAAATCCTATGGAAAATGTATTTTTTTTAAATTAATATGGAAGGACATTGTTTTCCGAGTCAAGTATATAATTGAAATATTATAAAAAAAACGATCAAATACAAATGTATGTTACATGTGAATCCCGAGGATTTAACTAATCTGTGGATCCAACAAACAGGTACGCAACGCACTAATTTGTATTTGTCTCGTCGAATAATAAGATTATAGGCTCAGGCTGCTTTAGCCCGTCCACTTCGTTGGCATAACGAGCGCTGCGCAAACTAAATTATCTGATGAACTAATTAAAGCTCGGAAACAGGACCTGGTGACATAAATTGAAATCCGTAGAAACATTGCCTGAACGCCGATCTCTGATAACGTCATTACACTTTGAAATGGACGAAATAACCATATATTAATTACCATACCATAAATACATATTATAAATATATATTATTAAAAAATTTTGTGTTGTCGCAGATAAACTGTAAAACCAATGAATTGGGCGTTAATTTTCTGTATTCAATAAAAGTTAACATATATATTCTATATATAGAATATAGATAGAACCTATCTACCATCTGGTGCACGCTGCGATACAATTAACAAGGTTCTGACCTAAAAAAATCTGTTGAAGTAGGAAACCCACAACAGTCTTTTTTGTATAAATCGCTGTAATTGCGAAACAGCAGATAAGGCTGACGGCCCCCTTAATAATAAGCAGCTACCGCCGCCTATAGATGTTTGCGACGTCATCCGCGTAAACTAACTGGAACCTGGATCACTTATACCGTTACACAAGACGAGATTATTATCGCGCTACAATTAGAGACCAGGAAGGGTTGACATCTAGGCGAGCTTGGAACTCGACTAGGGTTGTTTTTTCGTCTTTTACGACACATCCGTCCCCGGCCCCGAGGGCTAGTATTCTTACTCAGCCCTTGCATGGAGAGAATTATCACATATTCTTCAGCTAATCATGTAAATGCTGCTACTTGGATCAAGAAATATATGTCACGAATATGAAAAAACTATTTTCAAACCTTTTTTATTTAGTTAAGTCTACAAATATAGACTCGACTAAATAATACATTGGTAATCAAGTCATAATTTTTATTTATTTTAACAATGGATAACAAGATAATTTCTTACATTAATTTTCTTAAAAAGTATAAGCACAATTAAGATCCCATTTGTAAGTATTAAAAGTTTGTACTAGATTTATTTTCGTAATTGATTAAAACTTTTCTTTTAGACGTTGACTGGCAGTTGCTGTCCGATAAGTTTTTGAAAATTCGAAACAAAGTTTTCTTATAGATAAAACTTCAGAATTTAATTTATCGAAATAATAGTTTATAAGCATTATTTCGGTTTAGTTAGGTAACTAATTAACAATTGGAAAAAGTACCGACAAGCAGGTTCTGCGGAAAAAAACTATGTGATCAAGATAAAAACGATATTTTTTTAACCTACATACAGGGTAAAAACATCACAACATAATAAGATCTGTTTTATTATTGTCTTAGTATTATTGTCGGAGTTTTCATCACGGACAAATTTAAACTTCAAAATTACACAATTATGACAACATATTCGTAGTCATAAATTTAATGCATTGTTTTACCAAATTTAAATCAGATTTTCATTGAATTTCGTTTTAAGGAATCTAATTTCGTTTTTTTTCATAAAAACAATCAACTAATAGAGTTAAACTTTTTCTCGCTGATCTGACCATTGCTGTCAGTATTTATATTTTGGCTCGGAAAATTAACATTGCTGTTTAAAAAATAGGAGTGTGATTGATAAATCTTATGCAAACTACAAATATCACCTTAAGTCAAGTAAGAATATAGTTTGAGTTCTCCCATATATATGTTGAACAAAAGAATTGATAAATAGACAACTGCTTATTGTACTGGAACAGAAAAAAATTAGATGGCATAAAAGGCACATGAACACACGCGCATTATTCTTAAACAAAATTAAGTCATAGCATAGTTTACAATGTCTCACTTCTGGGCTTTTTTCTAGGGGTATTACATAGTTTACCACACAAACTAGGTTTTTATGGATAATAACCAATTGCCGTAAAATATTTTTTTACCTAGCATAGTTAACTCTCTTGATTATCTACTGATAAAGTAACATAGTCATGTAGTCCTTTACGCCACTCCACAAATCTACCGCAACAACATCTCTATCAAATTCCTTTACAGCTTTACAAATTCAATTTTTTTCCAACCAACTACATTATGCATAGCAACACTACAATCCAGATACATGTAATGAAAATACTTGAGCTAAGTTTCACAAGGGCCTTGCAAGACTCATCCAGTTATCCTCGTGAAAACCGCTAATCTTGGAATTTGAAATTTAAGGAATGTTTCACCCTTACGCTAAGACGCTCACGAGTTCGTAAAATCCCTTAAGGGATTACATATACTGAACATACATATACGTAAAGGCGTAAGATGTTATAAAATATATGAATCGGGATGTCAAATAACTTGCCCAACTAGTCCTAGACTAAAATAAGAAAATAGTTATAAACTAAAATAAGAAAGTAGTCATCATTCCTATAAGCTTGAAATCCTTTTTTTATAGCTGATATCGGCAGACACACAAACTGTTCACTTGATAGTAGGTGATCATCGTCGCCTATTAGACGTTTGTATTCCAGAGACATTGCCGAAGCACTGCTGACTTCGAAGAGAAACTGAAACTTTGTTTACGGGTGCTGGAACAAACCATGTGATCATTGTCGCGGCATGTTTTAAAACCAGGAGTGGTTGCTTCTCAGTCTGGCACATCGCATTGATATTGTTTTGTCGCGTTTGGCACAAGGCCGGCTGCAGGGGTCACTAGTTTTACTTCAACACTGCACAGAGAGAATTTAGTTATTATCCACAGGAAATGAAGTAATTCGTATGGCTTTCCTTTTCAAGTTGGAAGTATCGAAGTCAGTCGGCTCTATAAATCCAAATTTGAATTACAATTTATAAAGAAAAATTACAGTCACGTATTGAAAAATGATCTAAACTTTGAGCAACCCTCATTTAAGATGGAACAATAGCAAACATTTAAATAAAGTTTGATTTTTTAATTGGAATCAGTTAAGCAGAAAGGGTCCAATTTCACAAATTTAATATGAATTGGGTTTGAAGGAAATGTACTTTATTCTTAAGTTTTATAAAAAGTGCGATGTACTACGGGGTAGCACAGATAAATGTGTGTCCAAAACACTCTGTAATCCGTATCACATATAACATACATAACTTTAATTTTATTACCTTAGCGAATCCCAGTTTTTATGTTTTACGCTTATCTCCTTATACGCTTGCAATGTCATTAAATAATATGTACGTAATGACATTGCAGGTTATGGTTTACACTGATATTAATTAAACGCCTTTCGCTTCTGTTCAGATTTCTTCTCAGAGTCATAGTCCTATTGCATGCCACAATAAAATAAACACGAGAATATGAAGCCAATTGGCACACGACATAGAATCTGAATTTCGAGGAGGTCGAATTATGACACGTTTCGTAAGTTGTAGCAATATATTATGTGATATCGTTCGTCCCATGCTCGCACAATCAAGTCATTTGAGATTGAGGGTACTTTTAAAAATCATGAAGTGAGATGATCTCATCTACCCTTTTTGCAAGGATCGAACCGGAACAGTTTAAAGAGGTTTTCACACTGGACTAGGTTTTAGGTACAGATGAAGAACAATTGATGACGCCATGTAGTAACAATCAAGGAATAAAAAAAAGAAGCCTACCCATCTGTTTGTAATCAAAGCAAACATTTTAGTATTTAATTTTTAATGTAATAATATTTTATTCACAAAAATAAATACCAATTGCGGAAGGCATTTAGCAGGTATGCCAAGGACATAGATACAAAATTTATCCCAAACATTTTCATGATATATTAGACCTTTGTCCTATAATTATTTACAGGCAGGTACAACTTATTTAGAGTTATATAGATTAAATTTTTTTTTTATTGCTGTAGAACAGCAGACAGGCTGACGGCCCGCTTAGAATTTAGCAGTTACCGTCGCCTATGGGTGTTTCCAACGCCAGTGGCATCGTGAACACGCAAATTACAATATAATTAATAAATGTTGAATAATAAATAAATTAAATAAAAAAAAGTAATAGAATTGGTGAATAAATATATTTGTTTTTTATAAAACAAATATATTTATTCACCAATTCTACTTATGTATTTGTTAACTTCATAAAGTCGCTACTTTGTATTATAAATTTAATTAGTCCAATTTTAAATCGATTAAAATTGTGTTTAAAATCTTTATTATCCTATTATTTTTATTGAAATATGTGATAAAGAATAGAACAATCAGCAGCAGTTTTATAATATAAATCCAGTTTAAACACATGATTTACTTAGGTAAATTATAAACGGATTGCACCCTATACCGCAATACATTAATGTTCTGCTCCAATGTGTACGCAAATGCCTTAATCGATTATTATTCGAGCTAATATTGGTCCCCATGTGATTGTCTCACGTTATGTCTTAACATATGTTAATTTTGTATTTCTTTGATGAAGTAAAAGTGTATATTACGTTTTCTACAGAATTTTTTTCTCGAGCAAATCCTCCCGATACCAGAGGCTCAGAAGGTATGTAGAACTACAGGAATGATGTATTACGCCCGATTTACTACTAAATAACCTGCTATATTCTTATGATAGTGTCTGGGATGACGCAGAAATTAGCCGGTGGATCTCGTGGGCCAGTGGGAACCTTCCCCGAAAGGCTACTCACGGCGGCTGTCTACAGCAGACGGAGGTCGTTAGATGCCCTACGGAGCTATCTACGGATCTAGTCCTAAATTGCTGGGATTAGAGCTGACTTTTTCACTCCCGTTTCCACCCCACCGCCTTTTTCGTGGCTTAATACTGTTCAAAAAATGTTATGACTGGAAAAACAATAGTAGATTTAAAATTAATATTTAAAAAAATATATTTAAAATAAAATAATAAATATAATTAAACTCAAATGTATTTTAATATTGTATATTAAAATTTATTTTCATTACATCAACCTCTTTACTGAGTAAAAAATACCACAAAATGTTGTCATTTAATAAACTCGTGGAAGAAAACCTTCAGAAGCGTGATTGGAAATTGATATCCGTAATTCGAATTATTTTGTTGTTTTATAAAGTTTTTCGTTAAAAGCGGTGAATAACCATAAGACCCAAATTTTAAAACAAATACGTTAATAGAGATATAAATAACATTGCCGACGAAATATTTTTCAATAACGAGCTGTGGTAGTGTCATACACACTGTTCTGAATTTCCATATCTAAATGGAAAACGGCCCTATACAATCAATTTTGTTCCCACATTCCATTTGAAAAGTGCACCTGGGTTGGGAATATGGTTTGTGTATTTTTGTTCCAATCGAGAATTGAAATGTGTGGCTAGTAAGGTACGCTTGGTTGACTATAACTTTTGTCACGAATTGCTACAGATGTTTTCGACGGACGATCTCGTATTTCAAATGTGTGTCACGGACAATATTTCATGGGAAATGGCTGAACTGTTTTATTAACTTGTTCACGACGAACGTAAACAAACATAAAGGTATGTGCTAGACGACGGCAATACCGCATCGACGGCCGTATTAGCTATGCGGCGGCAATACCGAATCGACAACCAAACGTGTAAATATTTAGAATTAAGTGAATTATTGCTGTTTACATAATGTTGTAGAATAAACTATGTATTTTTTATGTGTTTTATTCGGGGACGTGTTAGACCTATGTACAATATTATGGGTGCGTAGGGGAATATTATGGCTGGCACGTCCCTTAGAAGATATAATGGATAGATTGTATTAGATTTAATTACTTTGTAATAGTTGTTCCCTCCCAGCAGTAAGTCCCGGACCGATCCCTGGCATTATTATGGGTCAGGTAAGGTCCGGGTAGTTCAACCGGGGCACACGCTCCCGCAAATATGCAAAATTGCAGGTAGGTGTGTGCTCCACGACAATGCGGGTGTAAATGAATAAGGCCCCCCTCGTCCGCGCGCCTTTTATATGACGGCGGTGCGGGGCGAGGTAGGGCAAACATTACGCGCGGCGAAAAGCCATTAATATAGTTCGGTGCTTACAGATACTATTGAGAGGATAGGCTGCTGGAAGGGAGCAATATAATGAAATACGGATGAATTATGTAAATAGCGATAAGTATATTATATAAGGAAAATAAAGTTAAGGGGGTGAGGTCGGTCAGGCGCGGTAACAGAGTGGGGATAATTAGGATAAAAAGCGGGTCGAAATGGGGAAAAAGGGCACTTGTGGAGATTACCAGAACTGAACAGGGCGTACTCGGGTATACAGGCTGAACAGGGCGTACGCGGTTATACAGTCAGGACAGGTCGGTCATACAGGTCGGTAGCACTCGTAGGCAAAACAGGTCGTACTCGCCGCCACGAAAAAACCCCCCTCTGGGACCGCCGCCGGCCCGCATCCGCCTGCTGATCATGAAACGTCGTTTTATTGGCACCCTTCCCGCCTAAATTCAACCATACAGTCCACTGCTCTCCCATCGGCAACATCATTTGGTATGCTTCGAGCCGGATCCAGCACCAACATCGTTTGGTCCTTCGAGCCGGATTCAAGAACTGGAAAATGCCGATTACTAGGAGCCGCAGCGGGAAGGAAAGCCATATCAGCAAAGCCACGGAGAGCGCCACGGAGGAGACCAGCGGGGGGGCGTCCGAGTCAGGTACGGAGACGGCAACCACAGCAACCGAAACCATAAAATGCATACCGCCCTCCGTGTCCCAGACTCGGACAATGCCGCCGCCGGTCTTACGCGAGCTCTTCCGTCGGGAAGGCGTACAGGAACCGCCTACATCTGCGCCGGCAACTAGGGCACAGTCAAGAAAATCCTCGGCGTCCCGTAGACGTATCGCCGAGCTGGAGATTCGGGAAAAATTGGCTGCGCTAAAATTGAAGCAAATCGAGGCCGCGGTCGAGCTTGAACAAGCCCGGCTGGAAAGGATCCGAGTTGAATCCTCAGATGACGAAGAAATGGAGGAGGATGTGGAAGCACCCAAAAAGAGGGTAGATATGTGGTTCGAGAGAATACCGAAATCTCAAGAACACCCACAACCTTCTGCCGCCGAAGTAACCGTCAAGAATGAAGAAATTATTATGGAAGGACGAGGACAGGCTGCCCGTGTCGACAATATGGCACACGGACAACGGACCCACATGGAGGGCCCACCTGCGCGTTCTAGCGGCATGGATGTCGCTGCGTTGGCGGAAGCAATAACGGAGGTGGCAAGAAATGGATCAAGGCATGCGCGCTTCGCAAACGAGCTACCATACTTCAACGGACAGAGCGGCGAATGGCTCACCTTCCGGGCAGCATTCCAGGAGTCCCGGGGGTGGTTTTCGCCAATGGAAAACACTGCACGCCTGCGTAGAAGCCTCAAAGGGACCGCCTTGGAGGCCGTAAATGCCCTGTTAATCGCACAAACAGGGCCCGACGAAATTATAAAAGCACTAGAAAGACGGTTCGGCAGACCGGACGCGCTCGTGCTGGAAGAAATGGGAAAAATCAAGGCACTACCAAGGATCACCGACAGCCCGCGGGATCTTTGTGTTTTCGCCAACAAAATAGCAAACATAGTGGCCACAGTCGACGTGTTGAAAAAACCGCAGTATCTACACAGCCCGGAGATGTTGCGATCTGCAGTAGAAAAGTTAACGCCGCTTTTGAAAAATAAGTGGTACGATTATGCCACGCTACGAAAAGAAGATGTGCCAGAATTGAAAAAATTCGCCACATTCATTAATGAAGAAGCCGACAAGTGCATCGCCTACGCCCCAGTCGAAGAAAAAACAGAAAAATATCTCCCGAAGAAAAGGGCAGAATATATTAATGTACTCAATAAGAGTGAAAAGGACAGAAGATGCGAGAAGAAAAATGGGTGTGCTATATGCAAATTAGCACACGCCTTACCTGACTGCAAACAGTTTCACAACAGTGATGTGAATAAGCGTTGGGAAATTGTGAAGAAAAGTGGTCTGTGTTTTTTATGCCTGAAAAACAAACACCGACGCACAGATTGCCGCGCCACCCCGTGTGGCAAAGGAAGGTGCTCGCTACGCCACCACCGGCTCCTGCACCACGAGAAAACATTCTTCAAGAAAGCATCAACTGTCGAAGAACCCGAGAGGACCCCGACACCCTCAGGGGAAGTATTAGCATCCGCGATGGCTCGCAGCGAAAACAACGGGACCCGCCGCGCATATCTAAAGGTAGCACCAGTGTGTGTGTCCGGCCCAAAAGGGCGACGCCACACCTATGCATTGTTAGACGAAGGAAGCACAGTGACCATAATCGACGCCAAGTTAGCTGAGGAACTTGGACTCGAAGGTCGGCGGGACCCTATGAAGATGCAAGGGGTGCAAGGAAGTGAGTCGTCACACGACTACAGTCGACGAGTCACAGCGAAGATAAGGGGCTCTTACGAGAGGGAAGAACACACCTTAAGAGACGCCCGCACCGTGCAGAATATGAGCTTCTTCACGCAAACGATATCCCGGAGAGATGTGCAGGGCTGTGCATATCTCAAGGATATTGAGAATGAGTTAATCTACCAGGAAGCTACGCCGAAAATATTAATTGGTCAAGACAACTGGGACCTGATAATCTCGAAGGAGGTACGAAGAGGACCACGCGACAAGCCAGTCGCCTCCCGTACCGAGCTGGGCTGGGTGCTACACGGTTGCCGCACCCCGTCTACAAAGCCGGTCGCCTTATGTTCCCACTTAAGCATAAGTGAGGAGGGCGATCCCCTGGAAAAACTCGGAAAGAAAATTGGACTGCGACGAAGAATTGAAGAAAATGTAAGAAGAAAGAATGGAAAATTTAACGAAGTCTGGGTAAGCGGAGCTCGCACTGGAGCCCCCTACCGGCGGGAGAACATGGTACCTCCCCCACTTCGCCGTAGTAAATCCCGACAAGGAAAAGATACGGGTGGTACACGACGCCGCCGCCAAGTATCAGGGACGCAGTCTAAACGACATGCTGTTGTCGGGACCCGACCTTCTTCAGTCGCTGCCGGGAGTAATAATATAATATAGGCAATGCCCAGTCGCCGTTGCCGCTGATAACACCGGCTAAACGCATCATGCAAGATACATGGAAATATAAAACAGAATGGGATGACGTTATGCCGGACACTACTACACTCCGGCTCCAGCACCCGCGCCGCACGGACGTATTCACGCCTGCGCTCCCGAATCGCTATCGAGCCCCCCACTCCGCACCTCGCCGCATCGGTCGGATACCCGCCGCACCTCGCCGCACCCGCCGCATCGGTCAGCCGCCGCGCCCGGGCCTAGCCTATTGTATTGTATAAGTACAATAGCAGCTAACTCAGCGCAGCTGCGAATTGTTTCATTATATTGCCGAACGGGTGGACACAATCTGTTGCGAAGTTACATTCGCAATCGATTGCGATCCGCCTTACGGGCGATTCGACCCCTTACAAATCCACGCGAGTGGTCAGCCAAGGGATACCCAGCGGTGATAACGCACTTGGCTGAGGCGTGCCCCGAGCGCCTGCCGTTCCCCTTCAGGGAAAGGCAATCTCGGACGGGTCTGGACCACCCGGCCTTGGGGGGACCCCTAGTCGGGCCCAGATATCGCCCGTTTTTCCCACCTTCCCATCCCTCTTTCCATTCTTTGGGGCTGAATTTCCCCCAAAGCAGCTAGGGGCCTTCGCACAATAAGATCGGCGAAGGAACTATTCATAGCTTAGGGCTCACCCTAGTACTCACCCCTCTGCCTACCCCGGCAGAGGGACTTTCTTACACATCCACGCACATCCCCGGGCTGTCCCACCCGAGGATGGACGGGAATAGGGACCTGCTATCGCTGTACTCGCTGGACGGAATCTTGAAATTCGTCCAGCGAAGCGACACCAAGACGCTGATGTTGCTTCAGAAGCACATCAGTGAGCGTTGCAACGCAACGCAACCCCGCCCCGCGACCCCGCGAGAGCCGCTTACCCCGGCCGAAATCGCGCCCCCCCCTTCCGTCGCGTCCGCGCTCCGCAGAGCCGCCGCGCTTCCTTCACCCGCCGCGCCCGCGCCCCGCGATCACGCGCATGCCGCCGCGCCGCCGACTCCATCTTCGAATGCTGCTGTACCGACAGCAGCAAACGCGCCGCGTCCCCCCGCCGCACCCGCTCCGTGTGGATCGGCGAGTTCCCCCGCGACGCTCCCCCCCGCCGGCTCCGTCCTCAACGGAACGGCGCAGTCTTTGAAGGCTCTCATGAGCCCGTTCGCTTCAGGGTCTCCGGCTTCACCGGAAAAAAAGGGCCCCGAGGCCCAAAAAAAGCGCGCCCCAAAAACGGCATCCGTGTCGGAGAGCGACACGGACTCGTCCGAGTCGTCCTCCGACATGGAGGTCGACCCCAATGTGGACTCGGAGGGTTTCCGAGTCCACACCAACAAAAGGAGGCGTAAGGCCCCCTCGTCAACCTCAGGCTCCGATGCTGCGCCGGCCAGCAAGGAGCCGCGTCAGGCAGAGCCGACGGCCCCAACACCGCGCCGCGAACGCCCCCCACCCCCCCTCATAATCAGAGATAAACATCTCTGGAGGGACATTCACGCGGCCCTCCCGCGTAAAGCGATCCGTCTCGTGGAGGCACGAGACGTTAATAATGGTATTAGGGTGACCGTACAGTCGCCCGAGGACCACCGCAGCCTCACGCGATACCTACTGGAGCACCGTATAGGCTACTATACGTATGCGCTCGAGGAGGAGAAACGTCTCCGCGTCGTCATCCGCGGACTCCCGAAGGAGATAGGAACCGCCGAAATTCTGGAGGACCTCCGCGCGCAAGGCCTCCCAGTCCACGAGGTGCACCGGATGCACCGCAGTAACACCAAAGAACCATATAATATGGTTCTGTCGATCCTTGACCTCACAAAAGAGGGCAAGGAAATCTTCAACATTAGATCGGTGTGCGGGCTCTCAAAGCTTATCTTCGAGAGCCCACACAACAAATCCACGCTCCGGCAATGCCACCGGTGCCAGCTTTACGGGCACTCGGCGCGCAATTGCCAGTCCCGCCCCAGGTGCGTGAAGTGCCTCGGGGACCATGGTACCGCGGAGTGCACCCGCACCAGGGACTCCCCCGACCCACCAGCCTGCGTCCTTTGTGGGAAGACTGGGCATCCCGCGAATTACCGCGGGTGCTCGGCTGCCCCTAAGCCCAAGATTAAGCCCAAAGGCAAGCCCCCAAAGGGCAAACGCCCAGCGGCTGCCCCCAAACCGGTCTATGTGCCGGCACCTGCCCCGGCGTTCAACGCCTGGACAGGGCTGCCCACCCTTCCACCCCCTCGACAGGCTATAGCTGGCTTCACAGCTAAGCCTGCTCCCAAACCGGCCCCAGTCGCGACCTCCGCGGCACCGGTCACCGCGTCCCCCTCTGCCGCAGAGGACCTTGCACTTGCGACCAAGTTCGCAAAGTCGCTCCCATTCGACCTCCAGGAGGTCAGGATCTTAGCGAATAAGCTAAGACAGGCCAGGTCTGTACAGGACCAGCTCCTCATCGCCATAGAGCATGGGGAGCTGCTTCAGATCCTCGCCAGTCCCGCAACCCATTAATTCCCAATGGATTGCGCAAGTAGGGAAAAACCCCGCTCACTGACTCTGGCTACGTACAACGCTGACGGCCTGCGTGACCAACGGGAGTTGGTTCATGAGTTCCTGAAAGAAGAAAACATAGACATTCTTCTCGTGCAGGAGACCCTTCTCAAACCCAGCATTGGCGATCCTAGGATCGCCAACTACAAGATCATTAGGAACGACAGGCGTACCGCCCCTCGGGGAGGCACGCTCATCTACTACAAGAGGTCACTGCACTGCTCCCCAGTAAATGTGCCTCCGTTAGACAATCTCGAAGTTTCTGCCTGCAGATTAGCGATGACAGGCCATCAGCCCATAGTCATCGTCTGCGCGTATCTCGCTTGCAAGCGACCGCTACTTCAAGCGGAGCTTGCATCTCTCTTCAGTCTAGGCCCGTCGGTTATCATCGCCGGCGACCTAAACTGTAAACATACTAGCTGGAACTGCTCCAGCTCCAACCCTAACGGCAGGACCCTCCTTCGTCACTCTGACGAGCTGCTTTTCGGCATCCTAGCCCCCATTACGCCCACCCGGTACCCGTATAATCGGGCCACCGGAGGCTCGCCCAACGTTCTCGATTTGGCGCTACTGAAGGGCGTGTCCCTCCAGTTCCGCTCAATCGAATCCCTAGACGACATCGACTCGGATCACCGCCCGGTCGTCCTTAGACTAGGCCCTTCGCCAGACCAGACGCCTCAGACCAAGTCAATCACCGACTGGTCCAGGGTCAGGGACTCACTCCAACGCGGAGGAGTCGCTGACCCTGAGCAGGCCCCAGCCCCCATTAGGACCCTTCAGGACACGGAAGGGGCGATCGAAGCCCTCACCGGCCACCTCCAAAACGTCGTTCGGGAGTCGACTCGGCAAGTCCCATGCGGGGACGGCCGATTTGCGCTCCCGAGGGACGCGAGGGAGCTACTGAGGAGGAAGAGAGCCGCCGCCCGAGCCTATGACAGCTTCCCATCAGAGGAAAACCGAGTCGCCTTTCGTTCACTTCATCGGGAAGTGAAAGCCCGCATTCAGGAGCTCAGGAACCAACGCTGGGAGAGCCTGCTCTCGGAGATCTCCCCAACGCACCAGGCATACTGGAGGTTGGCGAGATCGCTGAAAGCGGAATCCCTCTCGTCCATGCCGCCTCTCGAAAAACCCGACAACACTGTCGCGTTTGACGATGACGAAAAGGCGGAGTGTCTCGCCGAGAGTCTCAGGGAGCAATGCTCCCCCAACACCGCGCACGTCGACCCGGCCCACCTGCGCGTGGTGGACGCCGAGGTCGAACGGAGATCCTCTCTTCCCGCGGAAGACTCACTCGAGCCTGTCACGGTAAAAGAGGTACAGGACCTAATAAAAGGCCTCAGGCCCCGGAAAGCTCCCGGAGCCGACGGCATCTCCAACAAGCTGCTCAAGCTACTCCCTATACATCTGTTGATGATTCTGGTGAGCATCTTCAATGCCGCCATGGATAACTGCTCCTTTCCCTCCGCCTGGAAGGAAGCCGACGTCATCGGCATCCGAAAACCAGGAAAGCCCGCTGCGAAACCCTGCAGCTACCGTCCGATCAGCTTGCTCAGCGCGCTGGGCAAGCTGTACGAACGCCTCCTCTTGAGCAGACTCAGAGACTTCGCTTATGAAAATAAGCTGATCCCCGACGAGCAGTTCGGCTTTCGAGCCCTACACTCGTGCCCCCAGCAAGTGCTCCGCATCACGGAACACGTGCTCGCGAACTTCAATCGCGCCTCCAAACCCTGGAAGACGGGTGCTGTCTTCTTCGATGTGGCGAAAGCCTTCGACAAGGTCTGGCACAACGGCTTGATTTACAAGCTGTACAAACTGGGAGTGCCGGATAGACTCGTGCTCATCTTACGAGACTTTCTCCTTGATCGGAGCTTCCGCTTCAGAGTGGAGGGCACGCGCTCATCTCTCCACCCCATCAGAGCCGGAGTCCCCCAGGGCTCGGCTCTGTCCCCCCTACTTTTCACGCTGTACACCAGCGACATGCCCCGAACCCCACAGGTACATCTCGCCTTATACGCAGATGATACCGCCCTCTTCACTTCCGATATCAGTCAATATCGGATCTGCAGTCGTCTCAACACGGCGGTTGAGACGCTGGGCAACTGGTTCCGCACTTGGCGGATCGAGTTGAATCCGGACAAGAGCGCAGCGATCATGTTCGCTCGCGGCCCCCGCACTCAAAATGAGAGTCGGCCGACTCAAACGAGGCGGCAGTCTCTCGTCCCCATACATCTATTTGACCGCGTCATCCCTTGGGTTGACGAAGTCAAATACCTAGGAGTCACTTTAGATAGAGGCCTGTACTTCAGCAAACACATCAGGACGGTAAGGAACAGAGCACACTTTGTGCTCGGTCGCCTCTACCCAATGATATGCGGGAAGAGTAAGATGTCCCTTAGGAATAAGGTGACACTTTACAAAACCTGCATCCGACCGATCATGACGTACTCGAGCGTAGTCTTCGCCCATGCCGGCAAATGCTACATCAACTCGATGCAGCGGCTGCAGAATAAGTTCTTGCGCATGGCAGCCCAAGCGCCACTTTACATGCGCAACGCGGACCTTCACCGCGACCTGGAGCTCCTTCCCGTGAAGGAGTACATGGTATCCCTTTCGCGATCCTTCTTCGGTCTCGCTCCCCACCATCCCAATCCACTGGTGGTGGAGACAGTCAATTACACGCCCAACCGCCGAGCACCCCACGCACGTCGTCGCCCGCGTAACGTGCTCACGGATAGACGCGACCCCATTTCTAGGACGCTAAAGCGAATGCTCTCGCGGACGCAATCCCCTCCAGTCCGGCATGGACCAGCCCGACGAAACAGGTTTAGGGATGCCTTCCGCCCCCCATAGCCTGTAGACGCACACAAACCACACAGTACATAAATACACGTAGAATAGATGTGTTGCGGGGGAGTTTCTTTCGCCGTTTCTTCTCCCCCAGCTATAAGCACTCCGAAACGGTAGTAGATTAGAGTAGGATCGGCTTCACCGGTGAAGTCGATAGTCCCCAATTAATAGTATTCTTGCCATTCGTGGCTGCTATCAATTATCCCCATGCAGCGTTCGAGCCGGGAGCGCGCCTCACAGGAGGCGCGTGACCGAGCACGCTGCCACGGCTGATCGACCCCGCTCCCACGGGGTCGGAATGCCTTTTCCGCCCGGTGTCGCTGTCGTTAGTCGTCTGAGACGATGACAGCTTTAGCTTTAAGAAAAAAAAAAAAAAAAAAAAAAAAAGTTATGCCGGATGAATTACAAACAAGATGGGCGAATTGGTTGAGTGAAGTTAAATCACTGTCGCAACTCCGTGTCCCACGATGTTACGAGCACAGACCCGCGCTGCAGAGGGAGTTACACACCTTTGTGGACGCCAGCGAAGAAGCCTACGCAGCAGCAGTATACATACGCATCAAGACGACGTGTGGTGCCGTAAGTGTCGCGCTGGCGGCGGCGAAAAGCCGCGTGACACCGACGCAACCTGTATCCATCCCACGGCTGGAACTGCAGGCAGCTGTGTTGGGCGCGCGACTAGCCAAGTCGGTGCAAGAGGGACACGACTGGGAGCTAACGCGCCGATACTTTTGGAGTGATTCGCGCACCGCCTTAGCGTGGATTCGGGCGGAGCCGCGCACTTTCAAGACGTTTGTGGCGCATCGTGTGGCGGAGATCGAAGATATAACGAAAAAGAATGAATGGCATTGGGTCCCCACTGCATCGAACACAGCGGATGATGCTACAAGGAAAACCCCCCGGGATTTCGGCCCTACGCACAGATGGTTCACCGGCCCGGCCTTTTTATACGAAGAGGAAGACAGGTGGCCGACAGAAGGGAGAACCGAGATCCTCAAGACAGGGGAGGAGAAAGAAATAGAAAATGTGTGTCAAATTGTGGGGATGCAACCGACATTAATCATCGACTTCACAAGATATTCTAAATTTGAAAAATTACTGCGAGTTATGGGCAGAGTGTTACAATTCATCGAAATATGTAAACAAAGAACACAAACAGTGGCGGCGGCGGCACGAAGAAGAAGTAAGAAAAACATTTTAAAAGATGAAGATTGGAAATTAACGCAGAAAAGATGGAAACAACGTAAAACAATTGAAAAAACGGACACGAATGAAGATAAGAAGTACAAGATAATGGACGGAAATTTATTTATGCGCGCAGAGCGCCTACTAATATTATTAGCGCAAAAAGACATGTTTACAAGTGAAACTATGTCTAAGGACAGGGGCTTAAATAATTTAGCCCTGTTCAAAGATGAAAATGGAATCCTGCGATTGAAGAGCAGGATAAGTGAGGCCCAGGATATTAGTTTCGACATGGCGAACCCTATTATCCTACAGGGTAAGCACCCGTACACAACTTTGTACATACAACGTGTACATGAAAACCTTCACCACGGGGGAGTAGAAACGGTAGTCAACGAGCTTCGGCAGCGAATATGGATAACGAGGATACGACCCTCAGTCAAGGCAGTGTTGAAGAGGTGCCTTCGCTGCCGGCTTAGGAAGGCGAAGCCGGCCCAGCCATCCACTGGGAGCCTACCGCAGGCGCGCCTGGCTCACCACGCGCGCCCCTTCACCTTTACTGGGCTCGACTATTTCGGCCCGATGGAGGTAACCGTGGGAAGACATCGAGAGAAAAGGTATGTGGCGCGGTTTACGTGTATGACGTCACGGGCCATACACCTGGAGCTCGTGGCGTCCTTGAGCACGGACTCCGCTATAAACGCGCTTCGCAGATTTATTGCGAGGCGAGGCTGCCCCACAGAAATATGGAGTGACAACGCGACGTGTTTCCGTTCGGCCGACCGCGAGCTCGCGGAGGCCTGGCGGACCTGGGAGGAGGCGGCAACCAGCCGTCAGATCGCCTGGCGGTTCTTACCGCCGGCGGCCCCCTTCATGGCAGGCGCTTGGGAGCGCATGGTGCGCTCAGTGAAAGAAGCCCTGAGCGTGACACTCCACGAACAACACCCGAGTGACGAGACGCTCGTCACGCTACTCGCCGAAGTCGAAGCCACCGTCAACTCGCGGCCCCTAACCCATGTGGCCGTGGGTCCCGATGAGCCGCCCGCCATCACGCCGAACCTGGTGCTGCTGGGGCCAAATTGCTTCATGCCAGCCCCCGGCAGCTTCGAAACAAGCGACGCGACGGCACGCGCGCAATGGAGGCGCGCACAGTACCTGGCAGACGTCTTCTGGCGACGCTGGGTGCGGGAGTACCTGCCGCTGCTGCAACACCGGCGGGAGCCCTACGCTAGCGGGGACAGCCCTGCAGTCAACGATCTGGTCGTAATCTGCGACCCGAACCTACCACGCAACACATGGCCCCGAGGACGAGTGACGGCGGTCTACCCCGGGAAGGACGGCGAAGTTCGTGTCGTGGACGTGGTGACCAGCAACGGAAGAGTCCTGAGGTGCCCTACGAAGAAAGTCGTCGTGATACCCGTGAAGGAATCGCAGTGCGACGGCGGGAGAAATGTTCACGACGAACGTAAACAAACATAAAGGTATGTGCTAGACGACGGCAATACCGCATCGACGGCCGTATTAGCTATGCGGCGGCAATACCGAATCGACAACCAAACGTGTAAATATTTAGAATTAAGTGAATTATTGCTGTTTACATAATGTTGTAGAATAAACTATGTATTTTTTATGTGTTTTATTCGGGGACGTGTTAGACCTATGTACAATATTATGGGTGCGTAGGGGAATATTATGGCTGGCACGTCCCTTAGAAGATATAATGGATAGATTGTATTAGATTTAATTACTTTGTAATAGTTGTTCCCTCCCAGCAGTAAGTCCCGGACCGATCCCTGGCATTATTATGGGTCAGGTAAGGTCCGGGTAGTTCAACCGGGGCACACGCTCCCGCAAATATGCAAAATTGCAGGTAGGTGTGTGCTCCACGACAATGCGGGTGTAAATGAATAAGGCCCCCCTCGTCCGCGCGCCTTTTATATGACGGCGGTGCGGGGCGAGGTAGGGCAAACATTACGCGCGGCGAAAAGCCATTAATATAGTTCGGTGCTTACAGATACTATTGAGAGGATAGGCTGCTGGAAGGGAGCAATATAATGAAATACGGATGAATTATGTAAATAGCGATAAGTATATTATATAAGGAAAATAAAGTTAAGGGGGTGAGGTCGGTCAGGCGCGGTAACAGAGTGGGGATAATTAGGATAAAAAGCGGGTCGAAATGGGGAAAAAGGGCACTTGTGGAGATTACCAGAACTGAACAGGGCGTACTCGGGTATACAGGCTGAACAGGGCGTACGCGGTTATACAGTCAGGACAGGTCGGTCATACAGGTCGGTAGCACTCGTAGGCAAAACAGGTCGTACTCGCCGCCACGAAAAAACCCCCCTCTGGGACCGCCGCCGGCCCGCATCCGCCTGCTGATCATGAAACGTCGTTTTATTGGCACCCTTCCCGCCTAAATTCAACCATACAGTCCACTGCTCTCCCATCGGCAACATCATTTGGTATGCTTCGAGCCGGATCCAGCACCAACAAACTTTTATATCCTTGGTTATATTTGTGTGCTTTATTGACATAATCGACCCTTTTGGAGCGCACATTATTCGTATTAAATTTTAACGATTTTGAGATACCATGTTGGATTTCTAGTAATGTAAAGCTGACAAAGCATATTCGGAAATTTAAAGCACAGTGTGAAAAACCAAATAATGTTTAATTTAAATAATAATACTAGCCCATAATGACCCACTGCAGCGATCCCACAAGAGAGAACTGACAGTATGACGAAGGTGGATTTTTTGGTTTGGTATACACATACTGGTGATATCAGTATGCAGGTTTTCGCCAGCGTCGATATATGGTGATTACATTATTAAATAGACATTAGGCGAGAAAAACTGCATAGGTTGTGTATGCATAGTGGGACTGGAATCCGGGACATCTAATTACTATCTACGAGTACAATGACAATGACACCTACGGAGCCCACCGGTTCGATTTTCGTCTCGCGTCTGGGTGTTTATACATAAATATGTATTATTTCCTTCTTTATTTGTTATTTACAAAAGAAAATTATATAAGTAGTATATCAGTTGTTACACATAACACAAGTGCTTTGTTACTCAGTTTGGGACTGTTGACGCTGTGTGAATTGTCAAAAAAATTAAGGAATTGATTTCGTCGATTTTAGAACAATTTTTTCGGACCCGAACCACAAACGCTGCCAGCTTTTATAAAAGAATCGATAAAAAAGATATACAACGTACATAATCCAATTTCGCATAAAATTAAATTACAACTTTTTGTTAAATTGTCGACAAGTTCATGGAAAAAATATCCACTTTACGCTATGTTTTGAAATTGATTCAGTTAAAAGGCTACGTCAGGAATTTATGGAAAATCTAATCAACTGAGTGCTTTTTACTATTTCGTTATCTAATTGATTGGTTTATATCGATCATGTCACTGTATTTATAAAAAAATAAACTACTAAAAATGATTTGTTTTAATTCTAGTGAAAAGTAACACGACATCGTAGATAATGTACTCATTGAAGTACATTATACAGTCTTCGATTTGTGTTCTAAATATAATTTTGGCGTAAGCTACTTTACTTGTTCTTAGAGGATTTTATATACTATACGGACACGAGAAACCCTATTCCGTACGGAGTCTGGCGTAAATTATACGTTGAAATCAATTGTAATAAATAAATAAAACATTCATATCACAGTTGGAGACGGTTTTTTTTATTGCTGTGGGACAGCAGACAGGCTGACGGCCCGCTTAAAATTTAGCAGTTACCGTCGCCTATAGGTGTTTGCAATGCCAGTGGCATCGCGAACATGCTGCTGTCCCATTAGGGTACAGGAACTTGGGTCACTAATGCCGGAACACAATACAAGGTTATTATGGCGGCATACATAAGACCAAAGTTGGTCGCAATCCAGATGACCTTGAGGCCCTACCACGTAGCAAGTAGCAATTTAAATATCTAAGCTGAATTTTGTAAAATGCATTTGGCAGTTTCGTCGCGAAATTGTCATTGCCACGTGTCGACAGTGACGGAAATCATCGTGAGGAACCTGCATGCCAAGATTATCGCTGTGTAACCAATCTACCGTGTTAAAGCGTAGCGGGTATATTGACTGTCCCTCTAAGGAGAGAGCCGAGCCCAAATGTTGAACGCCATAGGATTTTTATACGTTATCTAATAATCCTAATTATTAATTTATCGCAGCTGGTAACTGTTTCCAATACTAGAGGCTAATGTCTATATTATACGAGTAAGTTATACCAACTGCTTGTCTGCCATTAATAAAAATATAAACATACAAATCGCACAACTAAGCAAATGTAAAATTTTGCTAACGTACTGTTTATTTAATATTCAAATAAATATCAGATATTAATGCCAAAGTTTTCTTGTAGTCATTTCAGTTAATTTCGTTTCCTTTGTGCGAACTTGAACAAGCAAAAATCTTTTTATATCGTTCCTTACAACTTGTCAAAATTTAATAAAGATTCCCGATTCAACTGTCTGGGTTCTCATTCTGAGAATGTTTTAGAAATAATAACTAGAGAGCTGAAATATTACACAATATTCTTTATCATAATAACGACAAAGGAAAATTCTAGAATTGAGTACAACAGAGTAATATTGTTGAGTATTTGACATACTTTTACAAAGAAAGAAAGTTATTCGAGGCTTATTTTATTAAGATGGTTTGTAGTTTTGTGTAAAGATGTCTTAGACTATATAGTGTGTAGGTATCTTAGGAAAAATAAGACTACCTTGGCTTAAAGGTCTCGTTACCAGGCCGTATAATCTAATAAAAAAAACCTTACTACCTTGATTTTAGGATATCAAAGGTGAAAAATAGATTGCTCCGTCAAATATATCACACACAATAAAAAGACGAAGGTTATAGTTGTCATCCTAGAATTAAATCCCGGTTGCAACCCAAACTGCCGCTTCCAAAGCTCAAGGACCTTGCCTTACTTTGTTTTCTCCACTTCGCATGATCTTCTGAATCCCTGAGTCCATCGGCACACACATTACTTATTACGACGTCAAATCAGCAATTTTTAGGTCCGATGGAGGTGGCATGGCTAGACATTTGTTCTTCACGTAAGTAGCCGGTTGCCGCAAAACATGGCCATAACAGCAAAAGCAACACACATGAAATAAATCCGGAATGTCATAGAAATTAAGGC
This sequence comes from Malacosoma neustria, assembly GCA_963693495.1. NCBI lineage: Eukaryota > Metazoa > Arthropoda > Insecta > Lepidoptera > Lasiocampidae > Malacosoma > Malacosoma neustria. Next base: position 8,582,137 of record OY856386.1, read on the forward strand.
TGCTGTGAATGCGGATTTTTTTAACGCAGTCCTTCTGCATCAGTCAACTAATTCATGGAGCATATTCATCTCTGTGACACGCGCTCTCAAGGTGGGTGTGCGAAAGTCAGAAGCGAAGTGAAGCTTATTGTATTAACAATTTTTTTTTTATATTTTATATATCTAGTTATCTGTTCAATCAACGAAATAAATAATATTCTATATTTAAATATGTGACCAAGCAATTTTATCCGTGCAGGGGCGGAGAAAGAATACAGACCTCTGCGGCCGGGGTCGGCTGTCATAAAAGGTGACAAAACAACCTACCCTAGCTACTTGGTAGGGCCTCAAGCCCGCTTGGATGACGACCACCTTTGGTCTTAAGTATGCCGCCATAATATAACCTTGTGTTGTGTTCCGGCATTAGTGACCCAAGTTCCTGTACCCTTATGGGACATCAGTGTGTTTGCGATGCCACTGGGCCGTCAGCCTGGCTGCTGTCCTACAGCAATAAAAAAAACAAGCTTTCAACACAATTAGGATGTGATAATTGATTGATGATAGCTCTTCTTTTTCCTGTACTTATCCCATATTGTGTGAGTGAAGCATTTCATGTTCTCTCTCCCACTCTACTTACCCATGTTACCCATCACTTCAATATTCACACCATTTTTTATCAAAATATCTTTAACGTTATCCATATTTTTGGTCCATCTCTACTCCTGTATCCATCCTCTCCCATTTCTATGAATTTCCTTCTTACTCGTATATGACATTCTCTCCCTTGAGTATCATTAAACCACGCTAGTCAAGTTACTTTTAAGTTTTTCAATAACTGGTGTTACTTTTACACTTCCTCCAATAGCTTTTTTTTTTATTGCTATAGAACAGCAGACAGGCTGACGGCCCGCTTAGGATTTAGCAGTTACCGTCGCCTATAGGTGTATGCAACGCCAGTGGCATCGCGAACACGCTGCTGTCCCATAAGGGTACAGGAACTTGGGTCACTAATGCCGGAACACAACACAAGGTTATTATGGCGTACATGCTGTATGGCATTCTGTAAGGAAATGTTTTTCTATTATGAAAGTAATGACTTTTATAACCGTTTTATATCTTAATAATATTGTTCTTTATATTTATTTACTCTACAATATTCTTTGAGTAGTTAATAGACAGTTCTAATGGACAGTGTAGAAGACACTGCAACGAGTTTCACACGCCAGAACGCCTGCTGCTGCCACTTCTTCATTCCCACCTCGAGTCTATGTATTATTTGTTTACAAAAGAAATGTTTTTGAGTTGTATATTATTTGTTAAGTATTTCTTATCTGTCTTTCTTGGGGAATAAATATCTAGCCGTGCTGTCTTCCCCAGGCCTCGGCCGGTTTAGATCTACCCACAGGGTACACCCAAAAGTGCTGGTTTTTTTTATTGCTGTAGAACAGCAGACAGGCTGACGGCCCGCTTAGAATTTAGCAGTTACCGTCGCCTATGGGTGTTTGCAACGCCAGTGGCATCGCGGACACGCTGCTGTCCCATAAGGTTACAGGAACTTGGGTCACTAATGCCGGAATACAACACAAGGTTATTATGGCGGCATACTTATGACCGAAGGTGGTCGCCATCCAGACGGACTTGAGGCCCTACCACGTAGCTAGGGTGGGTTGTTTTGTCGCCTTTTACGACAGGCCGACCCCGGCCACAGAGGTTAGTATTCTTTCTCCGCCCCTGCACGGATAGAATTAGATTAGATAGCTATGATGGACTAAATTTTTATCATAACAGAGCAATATTTTTGATCTACAATGACATATTGCGCGATCAAATTACGTAATTAAACGTATCATTCAATCGAACGAGCAATATTTTCTCTTTGATGTTCCTGTTTAATGAATATACGGATATGCCTCGTTTTATTTCGTTAATTACAAGCTTTATGAAATGCAATGTGGTCTATTCATTTCCGTTGAACTGATATTGTTGTATTTTTGAACTAATTTATAGCCTTTTGAGTGTGTTTATTATTTTATTTGCACAAATTTAATTTAGTTTGTACTTATGAATTTTTTATTCATTTATCATCATCATTTAATTAATATTACATATATAGTTTATACGAAACTCAAATGGTTTTATCATTTAGTAAAAGTAAATTTTCTTTTCTTGATAAAAGTTTTTTTTCTTTGATATGAACAGGCTGCCATTAAAGAACAAATTTTTAGAGTTGTTAATATTTAAGAACATTTTTACTACAAATTAAAACAAAACACAAGTTCAGGAATAAAACACGTGCAACGTTTTAATCTGTGCAGGTGCGGAGAAAGAATATTGACTACTGCGACCGTGGTCGGCCTGTCGTAAAAGACGACAAAACAACCGGCCACGAGCCCGTCTGGTTGGGGACCACCTTTGGTCTTAAGTATGCCGCTATAATAACTTTGTGTTGTGTTCTGGGATTAGTGACCCAAGTTCCTGTACCCTTAGTAGATAGCAGCGTGTTTGCAATGCCACTGACGTTGCAAATACCCATAGGCGACGGTTACTGTTAAATTCTAAATGGGCCGTCTACTGCCCTACAGCAATAAATAAAACATTTTCAAGTTTTATTTTGAATATTATGGTTGTTATAACCACACATCACCATATCTACCTTACGTGTTGAGGTAAATCGGTGTATCTTTTAAGTGAACATGAGTCTTAGTTTCTAGTATAGACGAGATAGACTTTATATTTAACGTAATTTGGAAATAATTACAATTAATCATTGAAAATGTGGTGGTGATAATCATCTGGATCACCAGCATGTGATCTTTCATCACCCAGTCTACCTTATAAAAGCAGGGAGACTATACTGTCCCCTATAAGGAGAAGCCCGAGACCAACATTGTGATGTTTTATGGTATTTATTTTCCTAATTAAATATTAAAAACGGACACAAGATTGCTAACATTACCAATTTGAAATGAAACAAATGAAAAGATTAATACAAAAATAATAACAAAGGTACAATAGTAAACTATTAACAGTGTGGCCAGTATATTGACATCATTGCCATATTATATAGCAATGTTTATTTTTTTTAGCAATTATAGAGATAAAGTTATGAATTAATATTATGAGTGTTGAATATATAAATAACACATCTGGAAATATAATTAGAAAACCAATGGAGATCAAACACAATCAACTCATTACGCGTGACGATGTTGAGCGTTTTTGCTTCCAAACGTAGCCCTTGTAAACGAGAAGTTATTCGGGCGTAACATGAACTTTCGAGTAAATGTAGCATGTGTTTAACCGCGGCCATAATTTTAAGGTAACGACCTTTTACGTGAGAGAGATAAGTCGAAGTTTTCGGCGTCTGTAGGTATATTTTCTAGCGGTTTATCGCACGCACGTGCGAACAAATTTTAATGAATGTTCGTGTAGTTTCTGACGGATTTATCGGCTTGGTCGCTTGTTGCGTGAGTTAGAAAATTAGTTGTAAAGTATATAAGAAAATATACCTTGATAATAAACCTTTGGGGTTTATTTAATCATAAAATATACGTAACGGAAATCATTTTGATGGTAGAGTTTTGTTGATGTACATAGCTGCAAAGCTAAAGTATTGTAGAGGAATTCTTTCTCAGAAAATACGAATATGTGACGTTAAATTATTTGTAAGTAATAATTCATACTCTACTTCTGTTCGCTGTTTTCCCATTTGAGTTAGGCATGAAGTATATAAAAGTAAAAATTGTACAGTTAATCATGTTTAGATGATGTATTTCAATTATCTCACACTCACGCACGCACACACGTACACACGCATGCGCACAAACGCTCCCTCGTTATCACGCATAATCACCTTTATTGTAAAATATATAATATTCGTTTTTGCGGAATTAGTTAATAAAAAAAGGAAGAGGAAACTTGCCCTAGAGATACAGTTAGATCTAGTTCAGGAGCAAGTGTAATCAATTTTTTTATCTCTTTATAGTCATTTTATATGTAAGTTTGCAGTATTTAGTATGTAGTTTCACCTTTATAATTTTTGGTGCAATATAAGCAATTTAATTAAATTAAGTAAGAGCATGCCATGATTCAACTGTTATATGATCTGATAGTATTATATTTTTTTTTAAATACATTATTTGTTGTCGTCGATCAAAACTTAATCACACATTTTTAATAGGTGGCTCCTGGTGACTTCTTGTTTTCATCAAAAGGAATACAAGAAAAAAATGGATGGCACCGCATTAGGTTTTAATTGTCGTACTACTCGGAAGGGCTAAGGCGAATGCTGCATTTTCTTTGTTGTTCCTTTACTATCTCTTTTGCTAATTGCAGGTACGATTAGCAAAAAGGATAAGGAAAGGAAAGGAGGAAAAAAAGCTTATTTTCCATTTTTATGTCAGACATGATTTTCTACTTAAGGCGTTAACAAAGTGATTATTGGACAAATCTAAAAGTATCTCATTTTCAATTACGTATTAATGTCACCCTCTTAAAAGCTGTGAGGGTGAACCCCTAATGCGAATAATAATTATATATTCCAACCCACGTACCTCATTCTCCTTTCACTTTTGATATTATTTGCATTTCGAGGTAAATTATATATATTTTTTTTCATCTATCATTCAATAAATGTTTATTCAATTTAATATACTAAAAATATTTCTTTATTATACTCATACTCGTTATTCGTAAACTAAAACAAAATCATAAATATATTATTTGCATCTTCAGAGCCCTGTACATCGCAAATTTATAAAAAAAAATTCTTAATTGTAAGTAACTTAAGCTTATACTTGCATTCAGATGCACTTTAAAAACTATTACATGTATTACTACAAAAAAACATAAAAACAAGATGAATTTCTGCAACACGTTTTCTACGCGTATGTATATTGTTCCTAAAGAAAAGGGTCCCCACAAGAAATTCATTTGGGATCCCCTCGTAAAACGTCAGACGCGTGTACTCGTTGCAAAACCCTTGACAGCCCTAACCAGTAATCCGTTCGAATCGAAGGGTCACTTTCCAATTACATAATTGTCTACTCGAGCGCGTTGCTCAGTGCCCCAAACGTCACTAGAATTCGAAGATTACACAATGTGAAAAGATACAGGATCCCACATAAAAGTTGGAGAAAGGTTTAAAGAGCGACTGCTTTTGAAGAGAGCTTCAGATTTTCAATGAGACCCTAGCGGCAATAAAGGGTTTGTTGATACCATCTTTCTTAAAAACGACGCATCATATATATATATATATATATATATATATATATATATATATATATATATATATATATATATATATATATATATATATATATATATATATATATATATATATATATATATATATATATATATATATATATATATATATATATATATATATATATATATATATATATATATATATATATATATATATATATATATATATATATATATATATATATATATATATATATATATATATATATACCTAGTCAGGTCATAAGTATTGTCACACAGTAAAAACTTTTCTTTTAGAATGCTGGCCACAAAAAAGTTTATTGCATTAGAATTTCGAATTGTTCATGAAAATAAAAATGTATAACTTTTAGAATTTTACTCATTTTTAAATATGGAGTGGACGCTTAAAGAAGACCGTGTTGCAGTTATTGCATTGCATCGTTGCGGTTACGCGCCAATTCAAATTTTTAACATACTGAAAAATTTAAATATTACCAAAAGATTCGTTTATCGTACCATCAAACGATACAATGAAGACTCTAGTGTAGATGACAGGTCAAGAAGTGGTCGCCCTCGGTCTGTTAGGACTCCAGCAGTGATAAAAGCTGTGAAGGCACGAATTCAAAGAAATCCCAAACGTAAGCAGAAACTGTTGGCCCTTCAGATGGGGTTAAGCAGAACCACGGTGAAAAGGGTGTTAAATGAAGACTTAGGGCTTCGGGCACATCGAAGAAAAACAGGACATCGTTTGAATGCTCGTCTAATGGACCTGAGACTGAAGAGATGCCGCGCTTTGTTGAAGCGGTACGCGGGAAAAAAATATCGGGAAATTCTTTTTTCGGATGAAAAAATGTTTACCGTAGAAGAGAGCTACAACAAAAAAAATGATAAGGTGTACGCACACAGTAGTGAAGAAGCAAGCAACCGTATTCCGCGTGTCCAACGAGGTCATTTTCCATCCTCGCTCATGGTATGGTTGGGAGTTTCTTATTGGGGCTTAACAGAGGTACATTTTTGTGAGAAAGATGTAAAAACGAATGCTGTTGTGTATCAAAATACAGTCCTGACGAACCTTGTGGAACCTGTTTCTCATACCATGTTCAATAACAGGCACTGGGTATTCCAACAAGATTCGGCGCCAGCTCATAGAGCGAAGAGCACACAAAACTGGCTGGCGGCGCGTGAAATCGACTTCAACCGGCACGAAGACTGGCCCTCCTCCAGTCCAGATTTGAATCCGTTAGATTACAAGATATGGCAACACTTGGAAGAAAAGGCGTGCTCAAAGCCTCATCCCAATTTGGAGTCACTCAAGACATCCTTGATTAAGGCAGCCGCCGATATTGACATGGACCTCGTTCGTGCTGCGATAGACAACTGGCCGCGCAGATTGAAGGCTTGTATTCAAAATCACGGAGGTCATTTTGAATAAACTTTAATGTCATAAGAATCTATGTTTTGTTAAGTTCATTTTGGTATATGAATGGTTACATAATTAATAAACTTGTTACAATTATTTTACATTAAACATGTGACAGAATTTATGACCTGACTAGGTATATATATATATATATATATATATATATATATATATATATATATATATATATATATATATATATATATATATATATATATATATATATATATATATATATATATATATATATATATATATATATATATATATATATATATATATTATATAAGTTTAAAATATATAATTCATATGTAACTGGCTAACTATAACAACAAGAATGTGCAATATATACATACATAAAAAGAACTTTTTAATGGTCAGTCTGCTGGGGATTTCATGGTTTCCTAACCCACCATTGGGCTGAAGCCGTTGAGATCAAAGGAGAAGCTTTGGACTGGACTATTGGCTTTGGACTCTCTTAATGGGGTCAACAAAACCTTGTCCAATTCATCCCCTTGAAGACTCAAGTCTGCGTATTCTCTGCCAAGAATACCCTATTCGTACCTACGCCACAGTTCCAAGGAACTCCTCTTACCATCTCAGAGAGTATTGGAATCCTTGGTGTCGACATCACGAACGATGTGTAGTTTATTGCCTCCAAATAGTTGGGTGTGCTAAGCCGGTCCAAGCAGTACTACACCCCAAGGCAACGGCTTATAACGGCTTGTATAGACAAAGCTCAGGTCAGGCCACACGTGGAGTATTGCTCACATTTATGGATCGGATTCGGAATGAGCTTCCGATTGAGATTTTCCCATCGCAGAACGGTATAGGTTTTTTAAAAAAAGGTGTTATAAAATTTCTTAGAGGCCGGCAGCACGTTGGTAATTGTTCTTGTCTTGCAAAAGTCTATAGGCGGTGGTGACCACCTGCTTTATGGTGGGCCACTTGCCTGTCTGCTGAACTCTAGCTATAAAAAATCTGTAAACAATACTATAAGGCGTTCTGTCTTGGTCCAGACTCGCATTCTCAAATGTTGGCGGGATGGCGACTCAATTGAGCATCTTGTCGTACAGGGAAGAATGGAGGCTAGACCGCGCGGCAGATCGCCCATTTGATGGATCTATCAGATTAAATCCGCAGTGGGCGATCCTTTGCACGAGTGCAGTGAAAACACCAAAAATAAAGAGAGATGGCGAGATATCGTAAGGCGAATCACAGAAGCTCCTCAATAATAATAGCATGTCGACCATGACCGCTTCGACAAGAGCGTTATGAATAAGAAGATACCAACAGAATAATTATTTAAGAAATTTGTTTCTTCCATCATAACATACATTTACCACCATAGACTTTATCATAAAATAAAAAATGGATCAATTTTATATAAACTGATATGAAGATAATTCGTTACTGAAAGTACACATCTAAATTGCTTTCGTGTTTTCCCTTGAAATATCAATGAGGGTGCTCTGTAATATCGAAAGCTTTAAAGAATGATTTCCTAGACTTCCGAAGTAGGGCAACACCTTGATTTATCGGCCTTGAATTCCCCAGCGTGGCGTCTGACCAACTTTGCTAATTAAGCAAAAGATTAATTTCTCTTTTCCCTTAAACAATTTCCCTTAAAAAAGTTACAAACTTCTTAATTCATTTTTGCTTATTTTCAAATCTTTAAAACAATTTTGATTCGTCGACCAAAAAGTTTTCATTTTTTAATTATTATTTTTATATTTCCATAGATTTAGTTGGCAAGGGAGTAAAGTGCATGTTAGATAAAAGTTTTATATGATATTTGATTTGATGAACATCTGCCGTCTGATTCCCAATCTCGAAAAGATAACCTTTAACCAAGCTTTAAAACCTTGTCTACACAAGCTGTCAATTTAAATTAAAATTAACCACAAAGTTCCATTATCACAGCCAAATATAACTTATTATTAATATTAAACAAACCACTAAATTAAAAGAGAATTCTAAAAATATATTTTATAATGCTTTAATGTCGTTTATACATACATTTTAACGTTCGTCCTGCGGTCTTTAATCCCTAATGATACAATGAAGACACCCTAACACGCCATAAACTCATTTACTCCCCAATATTAGCTTCCAGTATTTAGTTTCTCATTTACGAACCAGCAGCGAGTAAACTACTACGCAATTATTAATATTATAGGTTTAATGTAGCAGTGAAATATAGTAGATAAATCAAATTTTCGATAGATTAGATATTTGATTCAGTTTATCGTTACTTATGTCAATATCATATTAATATGTAAAATGTTGATCTGGTTTTCAGTCAATTACCTTACTAAACATTTCGAGGCTGCTCTACACATTATTATCCAATATCCGGATGACCGAGCTATGCTCGGTATTTTTTTTTATAAATTGTGTTTTTTGGAAATTAACAATTGATTTTCTTAGTCTAACCTCAAAGCAAACACTCATTGACTTCTTGTTACTTAACAACGCCATCTGCTGGAATAGCTTTAGTGTTGTGTCGTTAAGGCAATTTAAAAAAAATAGTATTATTATTTGCCGATAATGTCAGGAAGAGTCATTTTTCAGTTTAAATTATTCGCCGATAGATGTCAGGAAGAGTCACAATTTTGTTATTTTTCTTCCAATAAAAAAATTCCTAGCTAGATCGATTTATCGCCCCCGAAACCCCCCGTATACTAAATTTCATGAAAATTGTTGCAGCCGATTCCGAGATTCCAATTATATAAGTATATACCTAGTCAGGTCATAAATTCTGTCACATGTTTAATGTAAAATAATTGTAACAAGTTTATTAATTATGTAACCATTCATATACCAAAATGAACTTAACAAAACATAGATTCTTATGACATTAAAGTTCATTCAAAATGACCTCCGTGATTTTGAATACAAGCCTTCAATCTGCGCGGCCAGTTGTCTATCGCAGCACGAACGAGGTCCATGTCAATATCGGCGGCTGCCTTAATCAAGGATGTCTTGAGTGACTCCTAATTGGGATGAGGCTTTTAGCACGCCTTTTCCTCCAAGTGTTGCCATATCTTGTAATCTAACGAATTCAAATCTGGACTGGAGGAGGGCCAGTCTTCGTGCCGGATGAAGTCGATTTCACGCGCCGCCAGCCAGTCTTGTGTGCTCTTCGCTCTATGAGCTGGCGCCGAATCTTGTTGGAATACCCAGTGCCTGTTATTGAGCATGGTATGAGAAACAGGTTCCACAAGGTTCGTCAGGACTGTATTTTGATACACAACAGCATTCGTTTTTACACCTTTCTCACAAAAATGTACCTCTGTTAAGCCCCAATAAGAAACTCCTAACCATACCATGAGCGAGGATGGAAAATGACCTCGTTGGACACGCGGAATACGGTTGCTCGCTTCTTTACTACTGTGTGCGTACACCTTATCATTTTGTTTGTTGTAGCTCTCTTCTACGGTAAACATTTTTTCATCCGAAAAAAGAATTTCCCGATATTTTTTTCCCGCGTACCGCTTCAACAAAGCGCGGCATCTCTTCAGTCTCAGGTCCATTAGACGAGCATTCAAACGATGTCCTGTTTTTCTTCGATATGCCCGAAGCCCTAAGTCTTCATTTAACACCCTTTTCACCGTGGTTCTGCTTAACCCCATCTGAAGGGCCAACAGTTTCTGCTTACGTTTGGGATTTCTTTGAATTCGTGCCTTCACAGCTTTTATCACTGCTGGAGTCCTAACAGACCGAGGGCGACCACTTCTTGACCTGTCATCTACACTAGAGTCTTCATTGTATCGTTTGATGGTACGATAAACGAATCTTTTGGTAATATTCAAATTTTTCAGTATGTTAAAAATTTGAATTGGGGCGTAACCCCAACGATGCAACGCAATAACTGCAACACGGTCTTCTTTAAGCGTCCACTCCATATTTAAAAATGAGTAAAATTCTAAAAGTTATACATTTTTATTTTCATGAACAATTCTAAATTCGAATTCAATAAACTTTTTTGTGGCCAGCATTCTAAAAGAAAAGTTTTTACTGTGTGACAATACTTATGACCTGACTAGGTATATACAAGAATTGCTCGTTTAAAGATATAGGATTTTTTATAAATTGTTTTTTTTTTGGAAATTAACAATTGATTTTCTTAGTCTAACCTCAAAGCAAACACTCATTGACTTCTTGTTACTTAACAACGCCATCTGCTGGAATAGCTTTAGTGTTCTGTCGTTAAAGCAATTTAAAAAAAACAGTATTATTATTCGCCGATAGATGTCAGGAAGAGTCACATTTTTGTTATTTTTCTTCCAATAAAAAAAAGCGAATAAAATGACATTTTGTAGAAATGATTCCTAGCTAGATCGATTTATCGCCCTCGAAACCCCCCGTATACTAAATTTCATGAAAATTGTTGGAGCCGTTTCCGAGATTCCAATTATATAAGTATATATATACAAGAATTGCTCGTTTAAAGATATAGGATTGTTTTACCCCTTCATCGCAAATCTTTGCGTAGGTGGTCGATCAATCCAACTAGTCATACTAGAAATACTAGTCTTCTATAGTAAGTCTCATTCATTACATAAGTTGTAAGTTATTACTGCAAGTAAGTTTTCAAGCAGTGCATTTGGATACTTGTGTGTTGAATTAAATATATCTTTGAAATATTTAATTATTCAGATACTCAAGGATGTTAACGATAAGCTTGTACAATGTTACAAGAAACTTGATTTCCCTGAATCCATCTTCAATTACTAAATTTAAATTTTAGAACTAGTAGAAAGCAGGTGCTGTAAAAGTAATTAAATTAGAGTACTAGACTATTTTTCAAAGATGTCAATAGTTCCATTACCCAAAAAGCCCTGGTTAAATTTATTTTTTAAAATTGATTTAAGCTGTATAATTCCACATTTCTCAGAATGGTTAAAACCATCCGCAACGTCCTTTTAAAATTAAATATGTTTCTTTATCTCGTTTTAAACGACATATCATCTCTAGCTTCAGAGTTTACACAATACAGGTTTTATTCGTCTAGTATCTAGCATACCAAATATCGCTTAAAATTTAAAGAGATTTAGAGCTTGCTTAAAAAGCATTAGCAATATATACGACGGCCACTTTTTACTACAAACTAGTTTGTCCTAAATTCACCGATCCAGCTGGCACAGGCATGGCCGCACCAAGCAACTTCTACTTTTGGTCCAGCTTTCAACTTTGTACGGACTTCATTTCTATGCCACGGCGTATTCGTGCCATACTGTACCATTTCGAGTCAACTACGTGTAATAAACTAGCTCATTTCTGACGATAGAATTTAATGGTTATTGTTTTACTTAATGTTTATCAACGGCAATGACATTATGAAACTTTGAAGATGGTTTCTTTTGAATTTTATTGCTCTTAAGTTTTAATGCATTCTCTTAAAAGCCTGTTTGTTACTAACAGGTATTTGATGTCTTTGTTTACTGATGGAAGGCTAATGGACCTTTATGAAAGTTAAAGGCCTAATGAATCTTTTCAAAATCTCTTTAGTTACCTACTATATACAAGAATACAAGGGTATCGAATTATGATCTCAATAGTACATTAGTCAGAACTCGTGAGTAAAAATTTAGAATATGTTTTTTTTATGCTGTAGAACAGCAGACAGGCTGACGGCCCGCTTATAATTTAGCAGTTACCGTCGCCTATGGGTGTTTGCAACGCCAGTGGCATCGCGAACACGCTGCTGTCCCATAAGGGTACAGGAACTTGGGTTACTAATGCCGGAACACAACACAAGGTTATTATGGCGGCATACTTAAGACCAAAGGTGGTCGCCATCCAGACGGGCTTGAGGCCCTACCACGTAGCTGAGGTGGGTTGTTTTGTCGCCTTTTACGACAGGCTGACCCCAGCTACAGAGGTTAGTATTCTTTCTCCGCCCCTGCACGGATAAGATATGTTTAGCATTATCCATGCAGGGGCAGAGTAAGAATACTAACCTCTGCGGCAAAGGTCGGCCTGTCGTAAAAGGTGACAAAACTCCCCTCCCTAGCTACGTGGTAGGGCCTCAAGCCCGTCTGGATGGTGACCACCTTTGGTCTTAAGTATGCCGCCATAATAACCTTGTGTTGTGTTCCAGCATCAGTGACCCAAGTTCCTGTACCCTTATGGGACAGCAGCGTGTCCGCGATGCCACTGGCGTTGCAAACACCCATAGGTGATGGTAACTGCTAAATTCTAAGTAGGCTGTCAGCCTGTCTGTTGTCCGACAGCAATAAAAAAATTAAAAATTTAAGAGTCTATGTCTACTAAGGCCAAATCCTTGTGTGTCTATTAAATGCCTTTTATCGTGGGGAAAATTGCATCTACATCAATGCCTACACGTCTGGTTCCTGCAACAACTTAGCTGGACACAAAAGATCGCTAGTGTGATTGCGGCGGTAAACACACTAAAATCGCATGCTCGTCGCCCTTGAGGAAGGTAGTATTTGTCTTTTGATTATTTGATGTCCATTGATGATGATGACCGTTGAATTGCTCCGCCCAAGATCTACGGCGTTCCAAAATAAAACGACAGTCACTCTTGTTAAATAATAAGGGCTCTTTAAATCTGCGCCACACGATAGTAATTATGCATTAGTTCTATGTCATTACTACGAATAAAACCCAGTCACCAAAATAAAAGTTTTGGTTAACCTGAATTTTTTTATTGTTTCACAATACAGATAGGTAATAATAAGCAGTTACCGTCATCTATAAATGTTTACGATGCCAGAAGCACTGCCAATACGTTGCTGTCCGCATAGAAGTACTAGTAGAACCTGGGTTACTAATGCCGGAATACAACACAAGGTTATTAAGGTGACATACTTATATACCAAGGATGGTTGCCATCCAGACTGACTTGGGTTATCATCTAGCTAGGGTTGTTTTAACACCTTTTACGACAGGCCGACCCCGGCCACAGGGGTTAGTATTCTTACTCCGCCCCTGCACGGAGAACACGTTAAAGGTATTGGTGAAAACCTTGAAAAAATGTAGTAGGAACACGTGGTAAAATGCTTCCGTTATTCTTAAATAACAGAGGAATGAATATTTATTATTCTTAATATTAAATAGCTCTCAAGGAACTCAGATCATAAAAAGTTTACAAAAGTTTTTACCCCTTACTTGGCTGAGATTGTATTTTGTCCATGTTTCTATAAAAAGTATTCTACCAACAAGTTATGGACCAAAACTTTAGTGAACACAAAACAGATTTACATTTTTTTGTTAATTTACACAACATTTTTTAAGATTACAATTAAATATTTATGAGATGAGATTTAACCCTTAGAGCGCGAACCGTCGATAAATCGACTCCCGGACGTGTCGTAGCGCGCGGATTATAACGTTTATAGTAAGTTAATAACATTTATAAACAACAATTTAAAATATGTCCCTTACAAATAACAGAAATAATTACGAGAATCCATCTACATTTGAGGAAAATAAATATTTAAATGAGATACTTTTTTTTCAAAAATCCTTTGGCAATATTATGTGCATTACATAATATGTGAAAATTAGCTTAGCACTAAAATGGTTAAGTCGTATATGTGCGATAGTTAGAATTACTACACTAAATCATACACTTCATAAAACTTGTTACTTCTAAAAATAAACCGTTGTTAACCGATATTAATAAATATGCTCGAACAATTCACACAGTGTCATCTAGTTCTTATATGAGGAACATACCGCTTGATTTATGGGTTTGCCGTGGACAAGCGTGGGTATACCGTCCGTCCCCTTTAGACGAAGCCCCGAGCCCAGTTTGGGACGTTATGGGATGTTATTATTTAATATCATACATCAATATTTATCAGTTAAATTAAAAATAATTAAAAATCGCCATGAGGTAATCTGTTTTGTGTATATTAAAGACTGTGAACAACTTCTAAGGCGAGTATTTTTATTTTACTCTCTTATTTATAAATTTTGCGAATGTTGTGTAGCTCTCTCGGGAATTTTTTGAACTTTCAATGCCTTTTCAGTGGTTTACTTATGTGCTGTTTTATTTGCTGACACTATGTAACGAATGTTATCGTTTAAGAATTTAATTTTCCTATGAGTACTGTAATATAATTTTTGTATTTATGAAATTAATATAAAGAGTATGAGTATAATAAATGAATTCTATATATTATAGACGTGATTCTTTTGCATATTCATTTCTTTTATATATAACTAGCCGTTCCTGCCCGCTTCGCTGGTCGAATAACGAAGTTTTTGTATGCATGCGTGCTACAACGCTTGATCCACTTCCCCGCGGCAAGAAGTCATGTTTCTTAAAACTTAGATAACTTTATATTAAAAGCTGTACCCTGCCACGCTTTGCTGTGGCACATTGTGATTGAATGGTTGAGAAATGAGAAACCAAAAATTAGATAAAAAAAAAATAGATAAAAACAATCCTCGATGCGGATTATATATCATGCTAAAATTTCAGCTCGATCGGTGCAGAACTTTTTGAGTTTTTGAAGCGTACACAAACCAACATAACATTTTTATATAATATATAGATAAGTTGAAAAACAGTTTGAAATCGACTTTCTGGCAAGAGTTTTTTGTGTACTTAGACAGGACAAATACCCCTCTCTCACTAGGTAAGGTTGTGCCTATGACTGATGTCGCTATTATGTCATCTGGAACAAACAAACTTCAGCTAATGTAAAAGAGTTCTCTAGATAGCTAGACATTTTACCGTCTATTAGCCGACACAATAGTAAATCTCCTATTTTCGAAAACTCGGGTTGTTATTAAAAGTTTTTGTATAGATTACCTTAGTTAACTAAACTAAAGCGGTAGTAGAAAACGAATCTATAAATCAAGAAAAAAATGTAAGTAAACAAAAAATATATATAGATATCACCAGAGATCACTTCGGAATTTATCCTTCCAAGTCGAGGCGAGGTTGGTAGCTGACGATACTTGAACCATTTCATCAATGAAGTATGAAAAATCCAAATATGTTAAGTTTCTGTTGTGCAAGGTCGCAGGGCTTTATGCCGTTCTGGGTGGAACCCATGAATTCTTAATAAACTTTTTGTTGTGTTCCGGCATAAGTTGCCTAGGTTCCATTTTTTCTACACGTACAGTGTTTGCGGTGCCCCTGCCGTCGCAAACATACTCGTAGGCCACGGTGACTGCTTACTATATTAAGTAGACCGTCAGCCTATTTTCTGTTCACTAGCAATAAAAATAGTTTATTTACTATTTTACACATAAATACAATACTCAATGATCTTAGATATACATATTGTATAAAACTGCTTCAAGAATGTATAAATGCAAATGAGTTGATATTTCCATATACAAGAACAAGAAAAATTATTTAATACATTTAATACTAATTTCAATATCAACGTATTAACACTTCATGACCAAGTAATACTTTATGTTGCCAAGTTAACCTTTACTAAGGGACGAAGCGCCGTAGAACTGCCGTTAAAGTTCGCAGCTCGCGTAAGATAATGAATGAAGAGTTCTTAGAAAGCAATAATGTCTGTGAAAGTTCTATTGAGTTGAGAAGGCACATCATTCCGTTTGTATTTACACAACAATTCACTGGAGTTTGATACAGACGGGCGACTAAATAAATTATATATTTCATTTCAAATTGTAACATACCGCAATAACGTAAAGATCAATTTATTGCAAAAATCAATAAGTATAGTTAAGTTTTAATCAAGTACGTGAGAGACCAATAAGCACCATCAATCCACTATATGTATATATGTACGTATTACTTACTTAAATAATTATATTAGGTCTTTACCTATGAAATTGCCGTTTTGTATGAAAAAATTTAAACGAATTTTTTTCATATATTTTTTATTTGTAATAATCGAAGTAATCACCCATGCAATCAATGCATCTTTGCCAACGCAGTGGCTGTTTATTGATGCCCTTCTTAAAGAAATCAGCTGGACGGGAGGCAACAAATTCTTCAAACTCATTTTGTACTGCCTCTCGGGTATTGAATTTTTTTCCCGCCAAGAAGATATCCAAATTCTGGAAAAAGTAGTAGCCTGTAGGTGCAAGGTCTAGTGAGTAGGGCGGATGACGGAGAACTTCCAACCCCAGTTCTTGCAACTTGGAGACCGTCTGCTGTGCAGTATGAGGTCGCGCGTTGTCGTGCAGGAGCAGCGGAGACGAGCGATTGACCAATGCTGGTTGGAGATGTGCCAGCTTCTCCATCATTGGGTTCAGTCCTTCACAGTACACATCTGCAGTAATGCTCACCCCGTTTGGTAAGAAGCTGTGATGAATCACACCGGCGCTAGACCAACAAACAGTGACCATCACTTTTCTAGGGGTAAGTTTTCGTTTAGGGCATTGTTTAGGTGCTTAACCAGGATCCACCTAACTTGCTGAGCACTTGCGGTTATTAAACAAAATCCATTTTTCATCGCAGGTAACAATGCGGTTCAAAATTCCTTCATTTGTGTGTCTGTTGAGCAGTGCAAAGCACGTCTCGAGGCGTACTTCGCGCTGGCGATCATTGAGTTCGTGGGGCACCCATTTGTCAAGCTTTTTTATCTTGCCAATTTGACGCAAATGGACCAATATTGTTTTGACGCTAACGTCGAAAGCTGCTGCTAATTCAGCCGTAGATTGTGTATCATCAGCTTCCACAATCGCCTTTAATTCATCATTGTCGACCAAAGACTTCGGACGACCGCGAGGTTCATTTTTCAGGTCGAAATTCCCAGAACGGAAGCGAGCAAACCAATAACAGGTGGTGCGTTGGTTTGTAGTGTTAGCTCCGTAAACGTCGTTGATGTTGCGTGCCGCTTGTCCCGCGTTGCTGCCACGACGGTACTCATATTCCATAATTACTCGAATTTTTAACGTATCCATGATGACGTAAAAGATTGAAATGCGATTAAAATGTAACACTAATCAATAAACAAATGACTATTTTTGGAAAAAGAATTCCATGTTTTTAAAATAAAATTAATTTGAAATTAGAATTCTTAGCCAAACAAAAATTATTTTGATTTGAAATGGCCAGTACTGCATGCAGAACGGCAATTTCATAGGTAAAGACCTATTATTTTTAGGCGTGAAATTAAAAGTTTTTGAAGAGGTTTATATTTAATATATTACCGAGTCTATTGTAGTTTTTTTTAATTATAATTACGCTATAATAATAGTAAATATTTTTAATATATTGTTGAAATATTTTATTTCATGTTATACACATATTTTATTTTTAAGTAGTTTTTACTTTGAGCAACATACCTAGTCAGGTCATAAGTATTGTCACACAGTAAAAACTTTTCTTTTAGAATGCTGGCCACAAAAAAGTTTATTGAATTCGAATCTCGAATTGTTCATGAAAATAAAAATGTATACTTTTAGAATTTTACTCATTTTTTAAATATGGAGTGGACGCTTAAAGAAGACCGTGTTGCAGTTATTGCGTTGCATCGTTGCGGTTACGCGCCAATTCAAATTTTTAACATACTGAAAAATTTGAATAGAACCAAAAGATTCATTTATCGTACCATCAAACGATACAATGAAGACTCTAGTGTAGATGACAGGTCAAGAAGTGGTCGCCCTCGGTCTGTTAGGACTCCAGCAGTGATAAAAGCTGTGAAGGCACGAATTCAAAGAAATCCCAAACGTAAGCAGAAACTGTTGGCCCTTCAGATGGGGTTAAGCAGAACCACGGTGAAAAGGGTGTTAAATGAAGACTTAGGGCTTCGGGCATATCGAAGAAAAACAGGACATCGTTTGAATGCTCGTCTAATGGACCTGAGACTGAAGAGATGCCGCGCTTTGTTGAAGCGGTACGCGGGAAAAAAATATCGGGAAATTCTTTTTTCGGATGAAAAAATGTTTACCGTAGAAGAGAGCTACAACAAACAAAATGATAAGGTGTACGCACACAGTAGTGAAGAAGCGAGCAACCGTATTCCGCGTGTCCAACGAGGTCATTTTCCATCCTCGCTCATGGTATGGTTGGGAGTTTCTTATTGGGGCTTAACAGAGGTACATTTTTGTGAGAAAGGTGTAAAAACGAATGCTGTTGTGTATCAAAATACAGTCCTGACGAACCTTGTGGAACCTGTTTCTCATACCATGTTCAATAACAGGCACTGGGTATTCCAACAAGATTCGGCGCCAGCTCATAGAGCGAAGAGCACACAAGACTGGCTGGCGGCGCGTGAAATCGACTTCATCCGGCACGAAGACTGGCCCTCCTCCAGTCCAGATTTGAATCCGTTAGATTACAAGATATGGCAACACTTGGAGGAAAAGGCGTGTTCAAAGCCTCATCCCAATTTGGAGTCACTCAAGACATCCTTGATTAAGGCAGCCGCCGATATTGACATGGACCTCGTTCGTGCTGCGATAGAGGACTGGCCGCGCAGATTGAAGGCTTGTATTCAAAATCACGGAGGTCATTTTGAATAAACTTTAATGTCATAAGAATCTATGTTTTGTTAAGTTCATTTTGGTATATAAATGGTTACATAATGAATAAACTTGTTACAATTATTTTACATTAAACATGTGACAGAATTTATGACCTGACTAGGTATAAATGTGTTATTCAGTAGTATATACATGTTTGTCTAATTGTATCCGTGCAGAGACAGAGAAAGAATACTAACCTCTGCGGCCAGAGTTGGCGTATCGTAAAAGGCGATAAACAACCCACCCTAGCTACGTGGTAGGGCTCTAAGCCCGTCTGGATGGCGACCACCTTTGGTCTTAAGTATGCCGCCATAATAACCTAATAACGGTAACTGCTAAATTATAAGCGGGTCTTCAGCCTGTCTGCTGTCCTACAGAAATAAATAAAATACGAGAATTATTATACAAGATTTAAAAATTTTGTCACATTTTTTTTAGATGTATTCCACTTTCTTACTGCTGATCTTAGCTACAAAAAAGGTGCACCCTTTTATAGATGAGATCAGCATACAGAAGAGACCCTCTAGATAGTAGGTAATCGCCCTCGTTCATAGCCATTTGCAACACCAGAGGCATTGCCAATGCACTTATGCCAGAATATAACACAATCATAGCGTATTTAGTTTGCTTAGTTACCATCCAGTCGGGGTTGGAGCTCTACCACCTAGCTAGGGATATTTTGTATTCATACGGCACCTCGCATGGATATATTTTTTCTACGCTTGCATATACCAAAGCACTTTCCAAGCATATATACTCTTTACATTTATTCCCTAAAATTTAAATAAACGAACTATTATTATACAAGGAAGTTACAATGCGTTTTGTCGCAATGCGTCGAACTGCTAATTCGTAAGACCAAGAGAGGCTACTAACTAAGCAACATTCGATACAATGCTTTTATCTCCTGAATCTTATCAATGTTTGGAACTTCAATAACGATCAGCGTCTTGACATTTCAACATAATTGCGATTTTCTATTTTCACACGATTCAGAGTCAATTTGGTTGTAATTTAATATATGGTGTTTCGTTGAAACATTAGCTTTTAATTATAAGTTATCATGTTTTTCAAATATGATGTAAATAAAAATAACAATTCGACGCGGATTATATTTCGTAAATGGTTAAAAGCTATTTATTTTTTGGATTCCGTCGATATTTTCTAATTTTATTTTTTCGATATACTGTTATTCGCCCAGCAAATCGGGTGTCATCGGCTAGTTATTTAATAAATCTAAAACAATATTGGCTATTTGTACTTTTTTTATTGCTGTGACATAGCAGCCAACCTAACGGCCACTTAACAATAATCAGTTACCGTTGCTTATGAATGTTTGCGACGCCAAAGGCACTGCTAACATGCTGCCTTCCGCATAAGGGAACTGAAAGTGGGTGATTTATGCCAGAACATAACACAAAGTTTATGACAGCATATTTTGAGACTAGCCACCTAGACGGACTTGGAGCTCTAACCCTATCATAAAATATGTCTAAACTTTAATTTTAAGACTGTAAAATATTTTTTGCCGTAATTAAGAAGTGCACTTTTTTTAAATGCCCTGTGGCCCATCCAAGGGGACACAGGAACTTAATTGATGACATTATATATTTATTTCTTATCCGTGAAGAGGCGGAGAAAGAATACTAACATCTGCGGCCGGGGTCGGCCAGTCTTAAAGGCGACAAAACAACCCATTCTAGCTACGTGGTAGGGCCCCATGCCCGTCTGGATGGCGACGACCTTTGGTCTTAAGTATGCTGCCATAATAACCTTGTGTTGTGTTCCGGCATTAGTGGCCCAAGTTCCTGTACACTTATGCGACAGCAGCGTGTTCATGATACCACTGACGTTGCAAACACCCATAGGCGACGGTAACTGCTAAATTCTAAGCGGGCCTATCTGCTGTCCTATAGCAATAAAAAAGACGGTTCTCAGTACATGCACTACCTGTGTTTTCATTGCCTGGCAACTTGTCTTAACTTCCTGACGTAACATATTGCATAAACAGATACCAGTAAGAGTAGTTGAGCTAGTTGTTATTGAATGTACGCGAATGTATAAATATTGTTCAGATATCGAATATTTAATAAATTATGATGCCTCTAATATGTTTATATATGGTATGTACATAATTCGCAGAGGTTTACAAACCGCACGCACATTGAATTCAGATCAACCCTCGGGTCGTTTCTCCTGATCGAGAATTAATGCCATACTGCTCGATATTATGCACGTTTCGTTCTGTTTTTGTATATATTTTTATGTTAAACTAATATTTACGATTTATACATGTCTTACGATATATAAATAGGCCATCAAAAGTATTTTAAGTATAATTACTTCAAGGAAGGTACTAATATCTAAAGTATAAGTTTTATCTCAGTTAATATTATTTTGAAGCAGAAATAGGTTTTTATATATTTTTCATAATTTTTGGGGCCCACATCTGTTTTTTAATGCATTCTATCAAAAAGAGATGAGGCTCTGATGAAGATTTTTCTTTAACACTTCGACCAAAGTCAACACCGAAGAAATTCAAAAAGGCAACATGAAAATGTGAAAACGAATATCTGTTAAAACACATAAGTAACATATTATTTTATAATGTACAATTCTTATTTCCTCTCTTTTCCAGTGATATCGTCATATTATTTTTGCTTAAATTAAACAATATCAAGGAACACTGTTAAATAGTTTTTAGTTATTAGGATTTTTTTGCACAATGTAGAGTGAAATGTAGAATCTAATCATTCTGCTTTAAGTGAGAGAAGATAGATTCAGAGCTTTCTTCTTTTCTTAAAAAATTGTCTTTGTGAGCCTGGGTTCAGCTGCAGAGTAAATTTATAGTGTGGAATCGATGCAGCCTCTTCCACGACAGCTCTTTTTCTTGAAAAAAAAATATGCAATAATAAATAAGTATATATCATACAGGGATTGTCCCGGGGATTGTCGCATAGCGCACTCCAGCCCCAAAGTAAGCTGTAGAGCGCTGTGTTTAGGTTTCAGACAACTGATATTCTACATGTATACTTTTATTTAATAAATAAATTTATATTATACTTGTATATAAATATTCAGACAGGCAACGAAGATCGTCAAACATATGAATTCAGTCAAAATAAATGATGCCTGAAGGGCATCATATATAAAAGCTAGCAATAGTAGTGGTTGATTTTATACTAATTCTGATTCCCTAGGAAAATAGTAATTTCGTATTTGTATTTTTAGATAATCCCAATCAGAAATACAAATAAAAACGAATTCTACTAACAAGTAGTACCAACAACCTATTAAAAAATAGTTTCTTGAATTTTTTTATTTCAAACAAAGAAATTTTTTATTACGATAGTGGATATCACACTGTTTTATTAAATTCCCTTCCAAGAATTGTACTTTAAAGTAACAGAAAATTTTATGTCAAGAAATATAACGTCAGCATGCTGGATGAAATACCAAGGGATTTTTCTTGAAATATGTCCAATAATATTAAATTGTAGACGTGACTTTTATAGCGGCACTGGACGCCATCTATATAATTTTGTACCTGTTTTTTTGAAATATATATAGTCTGCCCTGTGGCCTGAGTGCCCTGTGGCCCATCCAGGGGGACACAGGAACTTAATTGATGACATAATATATTTAATTTTTATCCGTGAAGAGGCGGAGAAAGAATACTAACCTCTGCGGCCGGGGTTGGCCTGTCGTAAAAGGCGACAAAACAACCCACCCTAGCTACGTGGTAGGGCCCCAAGCCCGTCTGGATGGCGACCACCTTTGGTCTTAAATATGCATGTAACCTTGCGTTGTGCGCCAGCATTAGTGACCCAAGTACCCTTATGGGACAACAGCGTGTTCGAGATACCACTGGCGTTTCAAACATCCATAGGCGACGGTAAATACAAAATTCTAAATGGACCTTCAGCCTGTCTCCTGTTCTACAGCAACCAAATAATTACAGAGAGTAGTCCTCGTCTAACTCGAAACAAGAAAACCAGAGACGAAACCAAAAGACCAGCCTTTGCCACATATATATATATATATATATATATATATATATATATATATATATATATATATATATATATATATATATATATATATATATAAGTAATGTTAATTTGCTACATAAATAACTAACTTACTGGATAAAAGTACTAACATGTCATCCAAGAGCAGCAACTTTTATTTCTGAATATAAATTAAAAACACGTCTTTTATTTTACAAAATTAAATTTCCTGTAATTTATTTTTTTGTGATTTTTAATAAATTACAATATGAAGTAGTGTTTAAGAAAACCGAATTAAAGTCTTAAGCATAATGGTTTTGGAGGCTTCGATTATTTTCAAGATACTTCAAAACTTTTGTACTCAATTAAACAACATTTTTTTTGTCAAAGATAATAAAATAAATAAGAAAACATTACAACTAAATAATACAAATTAAGAAAGTTAATGAAGTAAAGCCAGATATAGAATACAAGGTCCATTTGAGGAATTATTTTCCCAATTTAAATAAACATTAAAAGCTTACCTCATGTAAGAATAAACGAGTTGTTCCGCTCATTGTGGTCCATTCACAACCATGCCGCTGTGCTTGCACCTAATTACTAAATAGCTTAATGGATAGGACGGTCTCATTAGAGGGGAGTGCTGTTAGATACATATACGTACTAGCTCTTACTACTAGCCGGCCACATATAACACTACTATCGATTACATCATATCCAAGAAAAGTATGTTTTGATTTTAAATATTAGGGCTACTCTATTTTTTTTTCATTTCATGTAGCTAGAAATTGTTTGTACATCTTTTTATCTCACCGTAAATTTTTTCCGCTGTTCACTTTTTTACCCTCGTGGTTATTTTTTTACGGCTGTCATTTCTTTTTTCTATTTTTAAGAAACGTAAGTAACATAATGATGGCCATCATCCAAGCGATGGGGGCTAAGCTGGATGGGACGCTGTCGCCTCCTTCTGCGAGGCAGTCACGTACGCGAAGGTGGCGGTGGAGAGGGAGAGGGAGCGCGCTAAGCTTCCCTCCCGCTCAGGCAGGGCTACTCATCGCCGGAGGTTGGTGACAGACCTCCGGCCTCCGTAGTGATCGTTCGCGGGCGCGGCCCCCTGGGAAAAGGCCGCAGCCCGCGCACATGTGGCCGATAGAGGGGCGCGCCCAGATCACACCTGCGTAAGGAAGAAGATGCCGGGGCTCGTCACCCCCTCGGATTGAAAGAGGCCCGCAAAAGCGGGTCGGCACCCGTTGGGGCTGCGGTCTGACTAAATCGTCACGTCCCGCAGTCTCGGCACTTAAGGCGTGTGAAGGAACATCGGGGTGATTTTAGTGGGTATAACAGCGACGTGCATCCTCTATCCTAGAGAAGGGGACGTACATTGCACAGGGAGTCCTACCCTACCCTACCGCCCATTTCCACCTCCTAAAAAAAAACTTCAGCCTGCCGAATGATCGAACTCGACTTGCAACAAATTGACTTAAGTAGGTATTGTCATAACAGTATTTATGTATGCACTACATATATATGCGTGCGTGTGTGTGTCAGAAGGCTGGCAGTGTATGTAATTTGGTAGTGTATTTGATTAACTTTAAGTATGTTTTAAGTATTATTATAAAAATATATTGGATTCTTGCACTTTTTCCTAGTATAAACTTTAATTATGCCCAATTCCATTTGCGCAATTTTATCATAAAGGGAGACAAAAGTTTTGCTTCACGAATTATTATACACTTCTCATAAAAAAATCGAAACACCCCTAAAGTTTGGTTTTGAATGAGTTCATTTTTTTACATTTAACTAAAAATATAAATAATGCCAGTTAATTGTGGATATTATAAGTTAAAAATAAAAGTCAAATTAAATTTCTATAGCTATTGTGTTTTGTTCAACAGTTATGTTTTTACCCTTTAAGATGAAATTGTTAAATGTTAGAAATAAAGATGTAAAACAGAAAAATGTTAAAAAAAGTTTATTCAGTATCTCCAATTTTCTCCCGGGGCTCTTATCACTGCTTCCTTGCGGTTCCACATGGAACGGATAAGCGTCACAATCTTGTGTTTTAGGATGTTATCCCACTCCTCTTGTATAGCTGTTTTAAGCTGGTCAAGCGTCTCCGGGGCAGAATCTCTCGCTCTGACTCGTCTTTTCAACTCGATCCATATCTGTTCCATGGGATTCATATCCGCGCTTCTTACTAGCCAGCTTATAACCGCAATATCGACTTCGCTCGGGTATTCATTTACCATGCCTACAGTATGAACCCTGACATCGTCCTACACAAAAATGAAGCCTATGAAGTCCAATAAAATGTGCGTAGTCTATCAGATCCTGGATGGCGAGTAAACATACCAGTCTCCAGATGCATTGGTGCAATGCTATTGAGAGCAGAGAGGCTTAGATGCAATCATGCAGCCACAACACGCTGACTATGCCCTGCATCCGCCATGATTGGGGCGGCTTCTGTTGGCGAGATACTCATATTTAAAAAAAAAGACCTCTTTAGTAGAATGTCACAGAGCTTAGTTAACAATCACGCTCAGCTCAGAGCTCAGTTAAAAAAAATATAATTTAAACAAAAAAATCTGATTAAGTGGACGGAATATATATTGAAAATACTCTATACATTCATTTATTGGATGAAAATTCGAAAAATTTAATTCTAATTTGGAAATCTGGTACACCATTGTATAGACGAAACTATACTACTATTTATTGGCGTATTTTTTTAATAATATTAATCATGTTTTTCATATATTTGCCTGAATAATACTTGCAGTAGTGTTTCGATTTTTTTGTTGAGAAGTATATAAATAAAAACGTCATAAACTTTAAAATTATTCTTTATCAAGGGCAAATCTTTAAAATAAGAACCAATAAATTATTACAGCCAAAGTGACATTTTTGATGTATGGTAAGTTACAATTGACACAGTTTTGTGTGATTCAAGTTTTGACACTCGTTTGTTATGTAAATATAAGTAGATCCCCCTGGGGTTACTCCAATTTTTATGAATACTCATCGCCAAAAGAATAATATTAGTGGCCCTTCAAGGAAAATAAAATTTTGGACCATTTAAACCACAAGAGTATTTAAAATATGATTTCATACTAAAAATTTCCACTTATAGAGATCTTCTTCTAAATACTAAGATTCGAAAAATACTGTCGTAAAATATTATTGCGGACACGTAATAATGACACCGTAATAATAAGCTCTGAATTATCTGAATTCCTGTATTGTACAATAAAGTTAGTTTATCATTCAGGAAGTCATATGTAGCATCCTACTAGCCATGATTCTAGAGCTAGCCAGATATTTATTTACCAGTAGTTACGGTTATACAGGTTAGATTCTAGTTTGGGCTCGAAGCGGCTTGGGATCGAAAAATTACGTTCGAAATGAGATTATTTTGTACACGCATAAGATATTCCGAAAGATGTTCTGTTTTAGTAATATCTAGAGAAGACGCGAGTTTCAATATTCTACTTTCGAACTCAGTCTGGCCTATATCGGGTTCAAAATTGTTTATATGATATATGGACAAATGATAAATTCAGGTCTCAATTTCAGTAAATGTCATTTACAAGTTGAACATTAATTCGTTAGGGTTTACAACTTTTTCATTCAGATTCATTTCTGTATAGAAGAATCTAAACCTGAATAATTATGAAATATTGTTTACCAATTCAATTTTATAAACTCCAATTTCGGAATTAAATGATGAATTTTCATTTGATTAATTGATTGATGATGATTTTGATAATTTATCTCCGGTTGACTTTTATAAAATATAAGAGGTTTTCGAAATGAAATAAATATGTATTCATATGTTAAAAACTGTCTAGATTATTAATTATTTAGTGTAGCTCTAGTATCATATTTATTATAATATATCGTCACAAGGTTTACAGAATATTCTTGTTATTTTTGGCTCCAACGCTTTGGATATTCATTTTGCCAATTTCGGAGTATGTGAAAATTTGCCCGGTGTTGATTTATTCTTAAAATCACTTGACTTACAAAAAAAACACCTGTCAAATCTTCTTTTAGACGACATTGGTAAAATCAATGCCCAAAGATTGTATATGAGTCGAAAAAAAAGTCACGAAGGATTGAAAAAATCTATTACGTCCATTTATTTTCGAATCGTGATCTATAAGTGCATATAGCAATAACATCTTTATTTCAAAAAAACTGCTTTCCCGTACTTTCGACATTACAAACACACATGAAATTGTTTATAAACAACTGTAATCCAATTAAACACATACTCTATGTATATTCTGGCGGAAAAAGCAGTACCCTTAGTCAAACGAAATAATGAAATACATTACTTGGGGGCTACATTTGCCCCTCATCGCACATTTCGTTAATTGGCATACTTGAAAGCCTTCGTCGACGCAGCTGCGGGCGGCTGTTAGTTTCTATTTAAGCCACAAAAATTTCCTTTGCAGATAACCATCATGGATTTTGTTGCGCTAACTGCATACATGCCTTTTGTAAAAGCAAACGAGAGTTTATAAGTTAGTGATTAATACATAAATTTACAAAAGAATTTTCTGTCGAAAACGTGTTTAGTTTTTATGAAAAAAATAAATTGATCTTACTGTTAAATCACGCGACTGGTGACATCGATTGCGACGTCAAGGCACGCATTGCTGTCGCGTGGGCCAATTGGCGAGAAGTAACTGATGTCATTTGTGACCCAAGATCGGGTAAAGTTGAAGGGACAGATCTATATGACCATCATTAGGCCTGTCCTTTTATACGGCTGTGAAGTGTGGCCGGTGTTAGAGCGACACAAGCAAGAACTGCGTGTCACGGAGATGAATATGCTGCGGTGGATGTGTGGTGTAACGCGGATGGACCGCGTTAGGAACTCCCGCGTTTGCGGCAGTCTTCATATCCGTGAAATTACGGATAAATTGCAGGAGTGTCAGCTCCGCTGGTACGGCCACGTTTTACGGCAACCGGATGCTTACGTGGGAAGCAAATGTCTGGTCATGCGGCCTCCGCCGGGCCTCGGTAGGAGGGATAGACACAAAAAGTGCTGGCTTGACGTCGTAAAGGGTGATATGCGTGCCAATGGGTTTACTACCAGGGATGCTGAAGATCGTGCGAAGTAGAGAAGAAAAAGTCGGAAAGCGGACCCCGGGCACCGAAACGAAAGTTTGGGTTGCAACCGGGATACAACGCTGGGATGATGATGATGATGACTGCTAAATGGGTTTTGCTAGCAATTCTAAGTACCATTTTAGCAAGACTTGACTTTATAATAGCTTGCGAACCAAATTTGAAATAAGTATTCAATATATGGGACGGAAATTTTTGTTATCTAAGAATAACATATTGGTGGAGCTGAAGCATCGTAAAAGGAATGGTGCGGCTTAGGTTTCAAAAGATGGTAGCCGCGGTGCGGGAAACAAAGGTAGTGCGGGTTCGATAATTAACGTGGAAAGGAAAGGAGACGAAAATACCCAGCAAGTCAGAAAGAGCGGCGACTCACCTGAGATTCTTCGATCTGCTACGCTCTATGGCTGGTTCTGCGGTTTGTGGTCTAGGACTTTATAGTCATCGGTTCACAATATAATAACACACATATAAAAAACTCGTGCGGGTTTAACTAAGACTCGACGATACGTGTCGTCGGCGCGGGCGCTTGCCAAGCAGAGAGAGAGGGTGGCGCGGCGGTGGTCGAGTAGTTTTATCGAAAACCACCAAACCACGTCAGGCGCCGCAGCACCTAAACTAACTTGCGGGTAGGCAGGGAAAAAAGAATAGGATGAGGCGCCTAACCACATATATTTAGATTAAAATCTAGTTATGTGACTTACTAGTAATTAAAAATTACGTGAGAAGATATGGGACTTTTTATTATTTAAAGGAATTCAAATCCTTTAGTAAACTGTTCAAATTAATGATTAGTGCTACAAAACCAATAGGATCGTAATTTTTTTACCCAAACAACGTTCTATTCTACAATCTAGACCAGCATCTCGATGTTTTTTTCCTACCCTTATCCCTGCTTATGTGGAGTCGGCACAGCATGTTCTCTCCTTTTACTCTCCTCTGTTAGCCATTATTTCAACATTCACAACCTTTTTTTATATACCATCTTTTATGAAATCCATCCATTGTTTTGGTCTACCTCTCCTCCTGTTTTCATCCATTCTCATTTCCGTCATTTTTGAAGTGATGACTTCTTATGGGAGGGTAAACCGCTTCGTTACGTAATGCGTTACGGCGCCAGTCTGGTTTCCCTTTCTCTCACGCATACGGCAGCGGTAGGCAGGCTCCTCCTTTCTCACTCTATCCCACAGCGCTAGATTTAATCGAATTGCGACTTTATTGCAATGAAATACAGTTTTTTTTTCTTTATAAAGAATCTACATTAGGGAATAATTTAATTTAATATAATTTAGAAACAGTTTTTGGCAAAATTGGAATATCATCAATTTTAGGTATTTTTGAATTATTTTTGGTTTTAATAATAAATAACCTTTCCTTACATTATGATATTAATATACATAAAATTTAAGCAATAACCTAAGCTTTTCTCAGGTTAAACAATTTCAATATTAAATAGTTCAACTTAGATTAGTTTAAGTTATGACTGGTTTTTTATTCTTGCGGACCTGTCGCTCCTGGCCCTGGTTCTTTCCATGGTCGGGGGCGATCTTGGATGGACGGCCGTCGACTCCTTTTGTGAGGCAGTAGTGTCTGCAAAGGAGGCGGCGGAGCGGGAGTGGGAGTCCGCCACCGCACTCCCCTCCCGCCAACGCAGGCCGCGTCGTCGGCGCCGGAGGGCGGGCAGCGACTCTTGACGGGTCCCCCTGGACCGGGGAACCCGTCAAGAGAGGTTTTTCCCCGAGACAAAAAAAAAACGTTTTTTATTCTTGTTATATGATATTCATCCCTTTGCATTATAAAATCACACCACTGTAGTCTGTTATTTTTTAATTTTTTTCTATTTAATAGAAGTAATACACATTATTATAAAACTTCCAATTTTCAAATATTATTAATTGTCTTATCTGTATATTTAATTATAAAAAAGTCAATTATAGTGTATTTTATTAAATTATAAATCCAAATATATTATATAGAGAAAGAAATAATATAGCATGCTGACTGACACCTTTGTAACGTATTTTAATTAGAAAGAAAGGAAAAAATAAATTTATTTTAGTATAATACACACATACGCACACACAATATTTAAAAACTACTAAAAAGAAGTGTATGTCCTAAAAAGGATCTAGCTCAGCATGTATTTTAGTCTATACTGACTAACGCTGATCTTCCGCTAAACGCAAAAGTTAAGTCACGACAGAAGAACACCACCAAATTTAAGTAAAATAATAATTAATAAATAATAAAGCACTAATAAATACATTGAAAAATAAATAAATAATAGTAGATATTAATAAATAAATATATATCATAAATATTAATAAAAACTCAATAAACACCGTCAAATTAAAAATAATTTAGGGGAAAATAGTAAGTTGTATTGTATTAGTAAAATTAGAAGAAAAGCAGAATCAAAAAGACATAAGGCAGTAAACGCATTCAAAGTGATGGAAGTTGCTCATACAATACTAATATTATCTATACTCGTACATACATATAAAATATGGACAATCACGACCGCACTATAAATAAACATATAATTAATTAATTACGAAAGGGTTGAAAATATAATATGAAAATACTAGCCGTAAGCCTAATAGCCTAGTGGTATTAAAGTCAGAGACCATTCAAAAGGTCCCAGGTTCGAATTACAAGTGGCATGCATCAGTTTTTAGCTAATGTGCAAGCATAATTGCCATGTACCGATGATGAAGGAAAACATCGTGAGGAAAGCTGAATACCGAGATTACCGGTATGTGTAACCCGCCAATCCTCCTTGAAAAGCGGCGGTGTGTATACTGACCACTTCCTCTATAGGGAAGCCCATGGCCAGCTGTGAAACTATGGGCTGTCAAATAACAGAAAAAAGTAAATCGAAAAAATATGTGAAGTTTTCGTAAATATGCGTGCTACACCTCTTGCCCCACTTCTCCGCGGCAAGAAAACACATGTTTCTTAAAAGTTTAATAACTTTGCGTTAAATGAAGATATCGCAATATTTTTTTTAGATAAGGGCCAAGTGTCTTCGAAATAAAACTTAATTAAATTTTAGTTAAAATATATCCAGTAGTATTGTCGTGATTGAAGTCGTGAAGCACAAGGCCTCTATCATTTTATTTATATAGATTTTAACATATAAACAAATATTTGACACTAGTGATAGTATTTTGTTACCTCGTAGTTTAGCGTTATCTATGTACAATACATCTAAAATTTGAGTTAAGACATTGTTGAAAATTCACGATCATTATTGCATTTACACGTTTCTAAAATCCAATCAACACTGTTCAACGAAAAATGTCACTATAAAATAAGAGTTCATAATACAAGTGGTACGTGGCTCGACCAATATGCCGACGCTGCTGAACGGAATACTAGATTCGATTTCCACCGGTCCGGGCGAAATGGTGAAATGAGTATTCTCGTAAATTATGATTTGCAGTGTTGAATTCCTTTCTTCAATTTCATTGAATTTATAAAAATTAAACTATACTGAATAACTTTATAAAAATCAAACTATACATGTGATTTAATTTATTTTTTCTTAATTGAATACTTAAGTTTGTGTGTAAAACGATACTTATTATATAAAAAGTTAAAAAAAATATTCGGATCTCACTGAAATTTCGTAAGCTATGAATGCTAGCTAATACGCGTTTGTTACACATTCAAATACTCGAAATAAAGTAATAAATATCGTTTATATAATGGACGCTCTAAAGAAGTATATTAAAAAAATACATATTAAATCAATGACTTTCAAAATAAGGTTTTCTACATAAAACAAAAAAAAAATATAAACAAATCAAAACTTCAGTGTGTGACTTTTCACTACATATAATATGTAAAATTTTAATTTTCAAAAGCTTAGTCCATGTTTAAATAAATAATGTCAAATATAATTATAAGAATGAGATATTGAAGTAATATTTCACAATAAACTCAACATACATATGACAAACTATTGAATATCAAAGACAATAAATATGTATATGCGAATTGATAGAACAAGTCTAAAGTGATACTTATAACAATATATTCTATGATTACAAACAAAAAACGAATTGAACCACGATACTTGAAAACAGATGCTTTGATGACAACACTTGAATATAAATTTACAAATAAATTTGGTATTGCTTTCATTGTTTTTGTAATTTTTTTTTGCAATCTAGACATTAATATATAATTTTACATGCTTGTTTTTGTTTACCTTACCTTTCGCTGGTTACATAAAATAATACTATATAAACTATATGGTAAAGATTTGATAAATGCAGACCAACTTGTAACCAAGTTCTAGTACACTAGAGTATTTATAAGAAGATTTTTTTATCTTATGTATTAATTAATACTTAATTGTAAGTATTTACTTGCATCGAAGGTTAACTTGATGATCACTGGCAATTAAAAATATTTGTTGAAATCATATCAATCTCAAGCATATTTAGTTAAAAAACTTCTATTAAATAGATCGTCCCTCAATCACACTTAATTTAATTAATTTCAAAAGAAGACATAATTAAAATAACGATTTAATTATAAATTACACTTAAATTATCTGTTCACCATCCCCCCAAATTTAATCACTGCACTTAAAATATTGCGCTGGATTTCGATTATTCGTCGTAAACGTGGTTGGTGTACTGGCGGTTCTCACTTCAAAAAGTAACGCCCCTGACTCGCTTTAAATGAACGACGTTCTGTCAGAGTGACAACTGTCACTCATATCTGACGTATGTTGAGAGCGAATATTATTCAAGATGGCGCCTTCATATACAAGAGAATTCATTTACAAACATTTTTTGATAGTTAGACATTTAATTTTAACAAATAATCACACAAAAATAAATTTTACCTTGCAACATAAATTTTATCGTTTATTTATTTAGGAATCGTTTCCGGATGTATGTGGGCGTTCATGAGGCTGCAACGCCGTAAATATCTCACCCGGAAACATGACAAACAATTGGCGAGTCGAGCAAAAAATGGATATCCGACTAAAGGCAACGCAATGGTAATTTTCTAGTATTTTCGAATATATTGGAGTAAATAAAAATGCATATTATTTTGTTACTCCAGTAATATGTAAAAAACACATGTATTTTTTACATATATATATGTCTTATGTCTCATGCATTCTTAATTTATATAAGACATAAGACTACCCCTATGGCGCAGCGGCTTTCGCACGTTGAAACGCTTGCGGAGTTACAAAATCGATACCCGTAGGTACCGTACCCGTATTATGTACAAGTACCTGGATGACCGAGCTATGCTCGGTATTTTTCGGCTTCGTGAAGTTAGATTGTTTATAAGCGTTTTTTTTCCAAGATCGTTTAGGCATTTTTAAGTGAACACGTGTATTAAGAAGACACAAATAATATAAATAAACAATTGATTTTCTTAGTCTAACCTCAAAGCAAACACTCATTGACTTCGTGTTACTTAACAACGCCATCTGCTGGAATAGCTTTAGTGTTGTTGTGTCGTTAAAACAATTAAAAAAATAGTATTATTATTCGCCGATAGATGTCAGGAAGAGTCATTTTTCAGTTTAAATTGGGAGTACTCAAACGCCACCGTTTTGTTATTTTTCTTCCAATAAAAAAAAGCGAATTAAATGATATTTTCTAGAAATGATTCCTAGCTAGATTGATTTATCGCCTCCGAAACCCCCCGTATACTAAATTTCATGAAAATTGTTGCAGCCGATTCCGGGATTATATATATATATATATATATATATATATATATATATATATATATATATATATATATATATATATATATATATATATATATATATATATATAAGAATTGCTCGTTTAGAGATATAAGATATTTATTTGTTTACATAGGAAAAGTAACTAGTGTATGAATTGCTTAGTACCCAGAATACCAGTACTCTGCTACTTTCTTTCGGACTAGATGGCGCTGTCTGAATTCGCGCCGTATATATATATATATATATATATATATATATATATATATATATATATATATATATATATATATATATATATTGTATTTAATACATATGGAATATAAGAGAAATCGTGGTGAAAACATTCTAAATCTAATCGAAATCTATATTTAATATAATATTAAAATTAAATATAAAGTTATAAAATAGATTATAATTAAATATCCTTTTTATTTGGGTAATTCATAATATTTTAATTTCACATAGCAAGCATACGTCACCCACTCGGACACTATGTCTACTGTCACTCATACGTCACAATCACAATCTCTTTCACATCCGTATTTAATTTTCTCGTTTATTCTTTCAAGGTTTCGTTCTTTGAAATAATCAACTAGATAACGTTATATATATTCTTTCAAGATCTGTTATAATTGGGTTTTAGAAAAATATAATTTTGTCTTAAATGGAAAGATCACATATAAACTATTTTTGTTTTTGTTTATTTTATTTGGTAAAATTAAAAAATTATAATATTAAAAATAAATTTTTGAATTCAGTACTGAAAACACGCCGACAGTTCCCGAACGAACCCGAGCGCGTGTGACGTCACTATGTTAATTTCTACTCATAGTGCAACACATCTGATAGTGTTTTGAGTGTTTATCGACTAAATCTTGTTATTATCTTCAATATATTGATAAAAATAAAAAAATAAATGTAGAACCTTAAAATTTATCGTACTTGCTTCATCAAACTTACTTTGATGTTTTAGCACTTCGAACTTCAACTGAATTGAACCGAATGTATTTTTTTTTAGAAAATCTGTTATCATAAATATATCTACATGAGGTATATTTTCGGATTTTTAAATCCTTTATAAATCCTTTATCACACATGACTAAATAATATTTCCTTTTAATTTATTTTTCACTAAATTTCGGATATATTCAGTCAATTCAGGCGTAGAAGCTGTTGACACTATACTGTCATAATCCTTTAAAATTAAGATATCACAAACATGGCGTCCAATCATGTTGCGTTCGTAGTTACTGTTATGTAATTATTTTTAAAATTTTCATTTGTTTATTGAAAAAATTGAAAAAAAATTATTACAGTTTTTCGCTACGACTATTAATATAATTTACGTTAAAGTTTTAAAATAAATAAAAACATCGATTTTTTTTTCAAAAACCTATTTCACTGCACCTTCTTAACCTTACCATAATATCACGTCTTCTGTCAGCCCTGTTATTGAACAAATGCAATCAGGGTTCCGCGGATCGCACGCTAAGCACGTCCGGATACGACGTGTCACGGTCCAATAGCGGATCTGTCCTAGCTTACAGTGTAGGATGTATTAAAAGGTCAATTATATTATTATCTTATAAATCATATCCGCCTTATTCTCCAATTTAATCCACTGGAATCCGTAATCCAAGACAAATATCTTTCTCTTTCATTCTTTATCTTGCTTATTGTTCACAACTGTTTTTTTTTTCAGTAGGTAATATTTTCTTTAAGAAAATTGATTCCAACCTAAGGAAGAAATAACCTAAACTTTATTAGTTTTTAAATATGTAGCATTATTG
This sequence comes from Malacosoma neustria, assembly GCA_963693495.1. Lineage (NCBI taxonomy): Eukaryota > Metazoa > Arthropoda > Insecta > Lepidoptera > Lasiocampidae > Malacosoma > Malacosoma neustria. Next base: position 8,617,870 of record OY856386.1, read on the forward strand.
TAATTTATTTAATTTTTGCTACATGGTATTTAAAAAATCACTATTCAATTGATAGTAAAATAGAATAATTGATTCATAAGCACCCTTTTACTAACCAATTACAAAACTCGTTAAACTACTTTAAGCTCTTAACAAATGAATACATATTTTATGAGAATATAAAATCATAATCAATTGTGTTGATCTCTTAAGATTAATCGGGATATTAATGTATAAATGTATTACGATATATTAAATTTGGAATCCTATAACCACTTCAAATAAAAATATATACTAGTACACTGGATTATATAGGGTTATTGGTAATTCGACGTATTCCGTTAAGAGGTGGCTATTTGCGATAATTTTAACCCTCATATGCTTTATACAAAAGTAAATCATTTTTGAGTTATCATGTTATTTAGCTTTTTTCAAAATAAGTCAAAAATGCATCAAATTTTTTTAAAGTATCCATTTATAGACATTTTTTCTTCTGATTTATGTATATAATGATTATATATACATAATGGTTCACTTTTGCATACCATTTTAATAATGCATATGGGGGTTAAAATACCTATGAGATTAAAACAAAGTGATCAAACTCTTTCGAAAAATTCCACCACAATTTTACTTGGTTAGTACTTATAATTTAAAATGATTATAGAATCTAAAACTTTTAGAAGTTTATATTACAAAAATATAACTTACATGTTGGCTCTTATTTCATAAATAACAGACTACGAAGTTACACTGCTCGGCTCAACCTCCTCAAGAGAAAATACGTAGAATGTCTGAAATTCTTCTCAAAGGTAGGCTGGTAGGTTTCTCATGTATATAATGGGTACTCTAAAAATATAATAAAAATTTACTGAAACATTACTATGAAAAAAAAAATTCTTTCATTTGTTGTAATATTATTTTACAAAATAATTATCTTAATTTAATTATATAATAATTAAAGAAACCTACCCTATAAATAGAACATCACGTACTTAAAATATAATTTGCTATACTGTAATGTTCAACACTTAAAAGCCTCGGAGTCTCTGGGGCTTTCGCCGTCCATTACCAGTCACCTCAGTGAGAGCCGTCTACGTGAATTGATTGTCTTAAGCTAATAAGTGATCTGTACCTACTTTATAGATACGATTTGATGTAATTTGTACGTGGCGGTCTGTAATACTCTATTATTTAGTACTTGTTTAAAATATTAAAGAGTACATTGTCGCGTGTTTATTAGGGACACGCACTTAAAAGTTCAGGTTCAAAGCCCTGGTTGCATTACCTTCCTGGAGAGGTACCCCCTGATGTCACTACAGTAGGCCAGACGACGGCAGGAGTCACGCTGAAGAGCTAGACGTCGTCGGTGCGAAGAAATCTTTCGATGGGAAGAAATGCCCCATTGAAACTCGAAAGACAATAACTCCCAATTAAGTAATTCCAATGCCCCAAAAGGATGAACATGGAATTTAAATCCAACGTCTTAGGTTCTGTAACCCCCGCCATGATGTCGACCAACTCCATAACGGCCGAAGCCAGGGCTGAAGACCCGAGTTGGTGAGGTGGCCGAGAGAGCAGACGAAGTTACAGAATATAATAACAATATAAAGAAAAAGTTATTAAAAGGATAATTACTCTTCTCAGTCGAATACTCTTGACAGAGCAGTCGTGGTCACGCAAGACGCCCGGCAGCGCTTCACCACCGCGCGCCATTTGTCCCTAGCTGAAGCCTGTCTTGCGCTGTCGTTTAGGGATGTGTGTGTCATCGACTTAATTTGGTCTGTCCATCGCAAAGGCGAACGCCCGCGCGATCTGCTGCCATTTACCCGGCCCTGCACAACGAGCCGCTCCACGGAGTCCCCCCCGCGTCGCGTTTCATGTCCAAAGAACTGGAGTATTCGAGATTGCACCACCGTTGACAGTCTCTCGCCGATGTTAAGCTCCTTCGAGATGGACACATTGGTGCGGTGCTGTGTCCAGGAGACATTAAGCAGTCTCCTCCCTGTCACTGTTGTTTTTTCCAATGTTGGTGTTAGTTACAGCACTTGATTTTAATGTTCAATTGTATCGCTATTTATATGTACGGCTATGTACGGCAAGCGTACAACTACCTACTTAGTTCCAAGATTATTAAACGATTTACCAACAAATATAAGAGATAATATAACCCAAAAAAATATTAAAGCCTCACTTAAAAATACTTTTTAGAGAAATTGTAATCTAAATTTACTCAGTTATTTGAACGTGCGTAGGCTTAAGTTTTGATGGAATTGTACAAACCTTAGTGGTTTTTTGTGCTGTTATTTTACTAAGCCAATGTAATAACTGTGAATTTGATGAAAAAAATTAACTTATCTGTTCAGTTTGAAGCATTGATTCTTATGACTCTTTGCTTAGAAGAAGAATGAATGAATTAATGAAACTCTTTATTGTTCACTAACTAAAGTAATACAACATCAGCAAAAAAAAGAAAACTATATACATAGCATCAATAATAGGCAGCCTTATCGCTCAAAGCGATCTCTTCCAGGCAACCGTTTAACCCAGGAGATATAAACGTATATATTACAAATTTAAGAAACTTAAGTGGTGGTGTAATATAGTAATTAAATTATATATAAATATAAACGGAACATGTAAGTATATATATATACACATCCAAATATAAAGTTATATTCTTAATACATGTATACAATATATTATAGTACATCAGGAGCAATATACATAAAAATATTAGATAGTGAATCATAGATATATACAATAGTTTGTTAATAACATGTATACAGCTTTGCTATTTCATAGACTGAAGATGATCTACTACGGTTGTTTTAATGGAAGAAACTGATTTGTTTTGTTTGATGGTCAAAGGCAGAGAGTTTCAAAGATGGGCAGCTTGTACTCGAAATGAATTACTCACAAAGGATGAGGAATGCGTAAGTATAGATAATAAAAGATTTTCACGTGAATGAGTATGAGTATATACTTTCTCGGGCATGAGAAAGATGGAGGAAACTAAAATATTCTTTCAAATAATGAAGAGTTTGTGGGCTGTAAAGGATATTATGTAGAAGATATTATGTAAAACAGAGTACCTCGGACTCCCATGAAAATGTTTCCCTCGATAAAAAATTTGCAAGAAGACCAAAACGATTAATATAGAAGGTGATCATAAGTACTAAAAAGTGTGTGTGTGTGTGTTTGTCCCAAAATATAGTAAGGAATATTGCTCCTTTATTAGTTTCTCAATATGAAATGTTACGTCCTAGGAGCGGATAATTTTCTGCTAAATATTGGTATATAAATGCTAAGAGTCCCGCATTTGTTCCACAATCAATATCTATGTGTTTATATGTTATTATCAATTCTTTATAAAACTCATTTTTAAAATAAGCTTTGATGACAAACTAAAAGTGTCCTTCTTAAAAATTATTTCCAAAATTGACTGAAACCACACACGTCTAGCTTAAAACCTCCTTCTTTGAAGGTTGACTGATAAATAAAGGGGTTTTTATACTCTTTAAAGACCTTTTAAGTACTAAAGAAGATTTGAACAAGCGAAGGATTTTCAGAAACCTTAATTATTACGTAGCTATCTGGTTAATTAGTTCGCTCAGTTTTACAATGAAGTTGGGTCGATATTAATGTTTTAGTATTTATTGAAGATAAAACATTCTTTGTAATATTTTAACTTTTAAGACACAATATAAAACTGTATCCTCCTAATTATATTCAGACAAGCTACAAGGCTCTTCATGTAATAACATCATTACATTTAGGGCGGTATTATGCCTGGGATTTTTATTACTGTATTTTATTGTACCGTGTGCCTGACAGCCTGCTGGCTGTCCGGCACACGGTACAGTAAAATCATTTTTAAATTCATGGAATAATCTTTATTTTAAAACATCTATGAGGTAAAAACTATAAGACATAAAAAACAACAGTTGAAAAATAGTTTAATTAAATTCATTTTTTATTTTTATCTATCCTAATTTAATTTACCATGGCTTCCAAAAGGGCAACACAACTGAGAAGAAGCCACAAGAAACTCAGTCAGGCTTTTTTTTAACTTTATTCAGTTTACATTAGTATACAGATCGAGCAATTCATATCACTGCCAAGAAGCCTTGTCAGTCAAGAAATATTTAATACTGTAGTATTGTAGTAAGCCTTGAGGCATAATTAATTTGTAATAAAAGTTTTAAATTTATGTTCTGAGAGGTTATGCAAATTACTTGGCAGTGTATTGTACATACATCTCTTTACTGAGACTGGTAATTAGAAGGAATCTTACTGGTTCATGTATGCATCCTTTTATGTCGAATGCGGCCGGAGCATTGTCTAACCCAATATAAACCTTATCAATAAGACCACCAGGAATTATTTACAAAATAAATCTAAATAATATAAATAATACTTTAAATTATCAGGCTTTTATTCGTGCAGAGGCAGAGAAATAATACTGATATCTGCGGCTGGGGCTGGCCTGTCGTGAAAGGTAACAAAACAACCCACACTAGCAGTGTGGTAGGGCAAAAAGCCCGTCTGGATAGCGACCGCCTTTAGTCTTAAGTATGCCGCCATAATAACCTTGTGTTGTGTTCCGGCTTTAGTGACCCAAGTTCCTGTACCCTTATGGGACAGCAGCGTGTTCGCGATGCCACCGGCGTTGCAAACACCCATAGGCGACGGTAAATGCTAAATTATAAGTGGACCGTCAGCCTGTCTGCTGTCCTACAGCAATAAAAAAGGCTGACATACCACTTAATAATAACGTAGGGAAACTAGGACCTCTCACTTATGCCGGAACATTACTCAAGGTTGGACCAAATCCTACTCAAGACAACTAGTCGTAGTAGCTGACGATGATTAACTGAAGACTGTTAAGAGGAATGAATGCGATAAGTATAAATTAAAATCTTTTATCTTAAAGCACTGAAATGGAAACATTGATCTATGTTTAAACATAAAGAAGTATTCAACAATCATGGAGTAATAATTTCGTATTTATACGCGTAAATAAATAGATGTAACGACACCATTACTGGGTTTTATTTTATTTACGCACCTCAAGTATTCTCAAGTAGGCGTATAAAGTGTGGGAATTACCAGTCGGTAGCTCTCATATGAATATGTAACAGACAGAGCGCATTGTTCAAACAACTACGCTCTAATATTTAGATCTAAAATATTTTTCACTGTGAATAAAAAACATCCCAAAGTCACATATATTTTTCAGCAAAATCTAAAGTTTGTTGTTACTAGAATTTTGCAAAGCTAGAAGTAGTGCTACAATGGCGCTGGTACAGGTTCCGTAGTTTAGCGATTATCACGTGTGCTTCACACGCATTAGGTCCACGGTTCGACCCGAGTGGAAAGAGTTACATAAGATAATATTTTCTTTTTCTTTTCAAAAAGTTGTACATAGATTAAATTTGGGGAGTCATTTTATAATTTTGAAATAGATTTTGGAAAATTTTTTAATTTAAAAACTTAATAACTCACACCTTAAACAGTTTCAACCTAAAACTTCGAGCGGATTATAGCTCTTGTTTCTTTTTCTTTATAAAGAATCTATTTTGGGGAATAATTTAATATAATTTTGAAACAGTTTTGGAAAAAATTGAAGTTCGTAAACTTTAGTTAACTTCAACAATTTAATAATTTTACCCCAAAACTTCGAGCGTAGCTCATAGGTTGGGTAATATAAATTTAGAATCATTTTTTGGAAATATTTGTAAACATCAAACTTAATAACTTGATAAATTCAACGGGTAAATCCAAGCGGATTCTAGCTTACCTTAGACTTAGTCTTTAGATATATGTTTTTTTATGTTTTTGAGCACCTTCTGTTCTGCTATTTAATTTATTCACTTTTTGTACTGCAGAACAAACGATAAATAAGAAAAGCGTAAGGGAGCTTCTATCTGCCCCTTATAAGGCTGCCTTAATATCGTACGTTTGGAATAAATTAAAAAATATGAGCCAAATACGCTTAAGAAGATAAAACATAAATTGCTATTAATATGGTTTACTTCTTTTTCTTTTTGAATGCTGATTCGTGTAGATTTTTTCAAAATAATATAACAGAGAGTGTTTCGTGTTATCGCTCATGGCCAAATATTTGTTTTATATGCAAATCTTATATTTAAGTTTTAGCCTATTCGACTTTTTTTATATATAGCTATTCTTTGATCCTTCTAATTGAAATAATGAATATTACAATACAATGCGTATGTGCACATCTAACTATAATATTTTGTTTACCAATATAAATACTTATACTTATAGATACCTGGTAGCTCAGTAGTATTACACTCGGAGACCTATCTAGATGTCCAGGGTTCGAACCCCATGGTGGTTTACTACCTGTGTATGTCGCCAAGCAAACGAGATCATTCAGAATGTGCTGTTGGAATGTATACAGCTTGACCGGGACAGATGCGACCTGGAAATCGCAACAAAACCGTTAGTGAGCTGATGGTGAACTAAAAGATCAGGCCGTGCCTGGTGCGTTCTGCATGAAAATTGTATAGACTTTAATTAAAAGAAATAAAAGTAGATAAATATAAATCAGGAAAATGTATAACTATAAAACAAATGCAAAATCAACGAAACCAAAAGATAATGTAAAATAGGACACAATAAACATTAAATAATGTATAAATTAAAAAGTATATAATATTAAATAAAAAATTTAAATGTATGAAACTAAAAAAAAAAACAATAAATGAAATTGTTAAGCAAATAAGCAAGACAATAAAGGAAAAATGTAATAGAATAAGGCAAATGTACAATAAAACAGAAAAAGAAGACTAAAAGAAAAGAATAATTGAAAAAAATAGTCGCATGGCAAAAAATAAAGATAAGCGGAAAAAAGTATTGGAAGAAAAACAAAAGACAAATAAATTTCTAGCCGAGAGACCCATAATAAAAACCGCACGGTGGCATCACCATTTAGGCAGTTTTTCCCGCCTAATGTGCATATTAAAGCATAATTGCAATGTACGAACGCCGAGGAAAACATCGTGATGAAACCTGCATACCGAGATCGTTTATTACGTGTAACCCGCTAATTCGCCTTTTTATACGTTTCCTCCTAGCCTGAGCCCAGCAGTGGGAAGATATAGGTTAATATTATTATTATAGATACTCCTTCTCTTTTTAGCGTCCTTTTATATATCTTTACTTTACTACTCGTATGTTGTTAGTAATATACAATGTAAATGGCGACGATTAACTATAGCTTATAACTAATTATATACCTAAGTATATACGAATATATCTCCCTTCAATTAAGAAAATATTAAAATAATCACAACATCATCTAAGCTTCAATCTATTTTGCTAAGTATATTTAAAATCCCTAATTTATTTAAAAATAACTTCGATCAAGCATTGGAATCAGTTTAAGCTCAAGTGCTTAGTTGTTGCATTATATCTTTCACAATGTCCATGCCCAGTCAACTGTAATATCATCCACTGCACGGACGAATAGTTTAGCGCCCGGAATTACGTTTCCAATAAGATGGGTAATGGGCAGACACATGGCGAATTATAACCGTGGTTTATTATAACATTGATGTTTACACCTCGACTATTAAACCTTTATATGAATGCTGAAAAGCAACTGAAGTGATTCTCTTTTTAAATCAGATTTTAAAGACAAGGACACAGTGGCGCTCATAGTCCTTTATATGGCGCTTAAAGTCGTAGAATTTAGTATTCTTACCCATGTGTCTGGAGCAGACCTGCCGTAAAAGGTGACTAAATAACCCTTGCTAAGTAGTAAGGAGCCCAAACTAGTCTGAATGGCAACCATCCTTGGTCTATAAATATCCCGCCATAATAACCTTGTGTTGTGTTCCGGCATTAGTTACCCAGGTTCCAGTATCTATGTGAACATCAGTGTGTTCGCAGTACCCCTAGCGTCACAAACATCTACAGGCGATGGTGACTATTAGGTTGTCAGCCTGTCTAATGTCGCAGAGCCAAAAAATAAAAATCCTCTTTGTTCACTTCAGATGTAATCTTGCACCCGGCCTTGTTTCTGACCATAGTCGGCAGCGATCGATATCCGATGATGGTACACCGTAGTACTGCCAATTTCTGCTAGCCAGTAGTAATTATCTGACTAGTATGGGGAGCAAACCCACAAACGCAGGATACGACAGCGACGCTGGAAGACGTCAAATCAACCCCAAGCGCCGTAGATGGCCCATCGGGGGTAGTTCAGCTGCGCGCATCTATGCTGCAAGATGTGCTATCATGCGTGGCTCCTCTAAATCCAGGATTATAAATCATGGTCGAGCGACGGAAGGTCAAAAAGTCACACCTTGATCATCATGGAAGGAGCGGTCTCTGGCCATTAACGATGCATTAAAAAGGATTTATCCTAAAAATATAATAAAGGACACCTCAACACTGGTAAATAGAGATAACTTCATACACTAGTGAAAATATAATGAATATATAAATAAAATATATAATTAATTATATATTGTAAATTAATTAAATAACAGATGAGTCATTAAAAATGTTTACTTAAAATATCGGAGCCCACTTGCTTTCAGACATCAAAAGAAAGTGATAATATTTTCGCATTTATCCCGATGGCGAATAATAATTGGATTTCAGTGGAGGGCCGTGTGCAGTTTATTTTAAATTTAACTTTTCAGAACTTTGGAAGTCAAATATATTTGATATTGTATGCACCTATGAAATATTTACTGTTTTTTATGTATGAAGTACACTTGCTTGCAATATTACTACTTACGTGTTTTTATTCATTGGATTCAATGACTTTTTACATTATGTCATTATATGTATTAATGTCTCCATAAAAGTTTAAATTTCTATGCTAGATATATTTAAACTCTACCATCGGCTAGGACTCAAAGAATAAAAGTAATTGGGAAGCTTCTTCATCCCGCTACGTCACTTATTTTTAGTTTTAAGTGAATATTGACTACTTCTAAATCTGTATTGTCTACTTTTCTAATATTTCCTAAAATTGGCCTTTGAAACTAAATCAAGACTTTTGTCTTTCCTGCTTATACACGGTTACTTATGTTAAGAAATTTAAACATTATTTTGATAAAAATATTAAGGAATATGTTCTGTTTACTTTGGAAACTTTAAGCCAGCATTCCCAAACCTACTCCTCCTAGCAATGCTCTGGGTGATGATTAGATATTTATTCCATACGTCACCGGTTACTGTAAAACGCAACCAGAATATTGTGGACCCATGAAGGATGTTTAGGGATTTTTAGGGATGCCAAATACCGTGTGAGCACTGAAATCAAAGTTTGGTTAGCAACTGAAATTTAACACTTAATTATATTTAATTATGTGTCTGCTCTGGTAACAGCTTCAGGAATTTCTCTAGTTTTTTATTAGTGTGGAATAACAAACACACTGACAGCCTACTTAATACAAGCAGTTACCGTTAATTATGAATGTTTACGACGCCAGTGGCATCGCTAATATGCGGTTCTATGTAGTGCAACCAGAACCTGGGTCACTTTTGCTAGAACACAACACAAGATTATTATGGTGGCATATTTAAAGCCCAAAGGTGTTTGCCATCTAGGCGACCACCTGGCTAGGTTTGCTTCGTCGCCTTTCACGACAGGTCGCTCCCTGCCGCAAAAATCAGTATTCTCCGCAACTGCACCGAGGAAATACTTGTATATGATTCATGCGAAATATCTACATTGTCGTGTACATACGTTGTACATGTCACTAGTTTGTACAAACACATGCTTAATGAGAAAATAGCTAGTAATATAATTCAAAATACCCTCAAAACAGAAAATATCAAGTTACCCAAAGATGATAGTTTAAGTTGTGACTGTGGCTACATAAACCTCAATTAGAGCCCAACTTCCGGGCACTGCAGGCTGGTATTGTTTCGCCAAAATAATTATACCGCAAGTAATTTGAGACCTTGCATATACTATTACTGGTATATAATGGGCATTGTTCCCTTAATGAAAGTGATGGATTATATATTTATTGTAGACCTAACAATTTAGAAGCAAATTACATATTTAGATTTTTATTTATTTAAATACTTATAAAACGTTCATATATGTACATATTGTACATATGAGTATATATATCGTGTAAACCTAACAATGTCTTGTTTATAAAACCTGCATCGTAGGGCATTTTATTTCAGTTACAGAGTAGTGAAAATCCTGCGATCCTTAACATAAAGTTTAAAGGTGGTTGACCGGAGTTTTAGACAGTATGTCATAATGGCTGGCGTTAACCATCACATCTTGTCCATCAGTGTAAAAAACAGCCACCGTAGAGTTAGAACGATGAGGCCAAAATAACTACGTCCTCCCCTTGGTATCTGCAGGAGTCATACTGTTAACGCGCACACTAAAATATATACATACAATATTATATATAACATATACATACTATACAATGCGTCATACCAGCAAACTAGCTGATCAACGACTTTTAACTTTCTTTACAAAATTTTGAAAGTTAACTCAAAATTTTTCTTTATAAAGTAAACTAATAAAAAGAGAATTATATAACACACAAGTAACAACTATACTCGTTTTGCTGCAGTGTGTTTTCGCAATATTGCTATAGTTCTTGGAAGCTTGAAACAGATTCATTAATATAGAGATATGTCTAATATAGCCTAGATAATTGTCTTATTCAGATTATATCTCGTATTAATAATAGACTGGTTCAATTTAAGCCCTACTCAGGCCAATTGAGACGTACTAGACAATACGAGGAGATAATTATTGACACCTATTCAAGTAATTTCAGTCGTACATTTTAGAGTGATTTAGAGGCTTTTACACTACAGAAAATTATTATTTAATAAATAATATTGACGGGTGAAAGGCTAATTGTTTCAGGCGATAGGCGATTACAGGTGTTGTAATGCAACTCAATATCGCCCAAAATGTCGCTTACAACTTGCTCTTTCACCTTTCATTATGTTCTTTTTTAGAATTATAAGTATAATTAATTTAAGTTTTGTTTTTATGCCAATCTTGCCAAAATTTGTTTTATACAAGAATATTACTAGTGTTTATTTGGGTGGCTTCTGACTTTACCATGACTTTTTTATTATTCCGGGATAAACGGCATAAGAAACTTTTGAAGGAAAAACTTTCTTTTGGAGATTAATATCATAGCTATGACAATAAACAAAAATATACAAATAAATACTATATTCACTATATTTTCGCAAAACATATAGTAGTATTATTTTAATATATTTTGAACATGACGTAAGATGACGTCAGGGTGCCACCACTGTGGCGCGGGCGACGAGGAGGACACGGTGAACCACACTGTCGCTGTGTGCCCTGCGTGGCGCGAGGAGCGCCGCGCCCTCGTCGCCCAAATCGGCCTGTCGCTCCGGCCCTGGTTCTGTCCATGGTCGGGGGTGATCCTGGATGGACGGCTGTCGCCTCCTTCTGCGAGGCAGTCATGTCCGCAAAGGAGGCGGCAGAGTGGGAGCGGGAGTCAACCACCACACTCCCCTCCCGCCAACGCAGGCCACGTCGGCGGCGCCGGAGGGCAACTAACGACCTCCGGCCGCTGTAAAAAGCGGCCGCGGGCGGCCCCTCGGGGGAGGACCCGCCGCCCGCACTATTGCCGCAAGGGTGAGGGCTGCGTGCTGTTCCACGGCCCTCCTCAACTCCTAGAGTTATTACAGGAGAGCGCCAGGGGGACGAAAGCCTGACCCCCTGGCGCCAACACTTAAGAAGAGGCCTGCCTTAAGACAAAGGGCGGGCCGGCACCAGCCCCGGCCACGAGATCGGCAGGCCCTATATCCGTAGGCCCGGGCATAGGCGATAAGAGAACAGCGGGGTTTTTTAGTGGGTAGTCGGATGTTCGAACATCTTTCCCGGAGTCCCACATATCCCTCGGTCCCCCCGGGCCGGGGGAACCCGTCAAGAGTGGTTTTTCCCCGAGACCAAAAAAAAAACAAATAACGCACATCGGAATGTCATCAGGTCATGGGATTTCGGATTTCGATGGATTGTGTATAATTTTAGCAAAGAAAAGTACATAAGTAGTATATCAGTTTTCTCGTACCCATAACACAACTGCTACTTACTTACTTTGTGACTAGATGGTGCTGTTTAAATTGTCCCAGTATATTTATGTATTTATTATTCATTTGTATACCTTAAATCTCACGACAACCTCTTAACACACTACGTAATGAAAAATTCAAAGGAGCTTGATATAGTTTAGATTGTGGCCCAGATTCTCGTTCTTCAAATAGTGGGCAGCCATTATATTTTCCAGGTCGCCGCGGCCACGTGAGCTTGGTTATATCTGTATGCTCGTAATAAAACAATAAAATGTTTTCACCTGCTCTAAAGCTCATTTTATACTGCGTTTTTTGAATAACAGGTTATTCTGCTCTTTGCCGGCTGAAAATACTGTGAGAGATAAATCTCATTTTTCATTTGCTTATTTATAACTGTGATTTGTGGTCTTAGTAAGAAGAAAATTAGATTGCATTTTTCTTTAGATTACATCAGCCATTTCTATAAAATTGCTGGCGATATGCTTTCTAGAAATTATTTTATCACACATTAATGATATTCAATTTAAAAAATAAGATTTAATCTTATGATAACAAAATTTCAGAAAGCATGTTTAGTGCAATGGCTTGCGTTGGATCGCCTGTAGGGATTACTAGTTCGATTCCTGATTCATTGGGTAATCTTATTTATTATAGTCAAAATACTAAAAACGATCATATGTTTTTCTTTAGACACAGAGCAGCGAAAGTTTTACTTCCCTCACATTAAGGGTGATGACCGGAGTTTTAGTCATTAAGCTAGTATAGCTGGTGTTATTCATCGGCATTAATAATCAGCAGCATAAAGACAGCCGAATATATATATATATATATATATATATATATATATATATATATATATATATATATATATATATATATATATATATATATATATATATATATATATATATATATATATATATATATATATAATCAGTAGTAGTTATTGTAAATGGTCTAGTACCCATATTAAAAGCGCTCGTTTGCTTCTTTTTTGACTACATGGCTTTATGTTGCTTGTGTTAGTATATTTATTTATTAAATAAAATTTTAGAATGGAATTTTATTCATAATATATTGTAATTGATATTAAAACAGTTTCTATCCGTGCAGGGGCAGAGAAAGAATGCTGACTATCGTAAAATGCGACAATATAACTCACCCTACGTGATAGGGCCCTAAGTCCGCCTGGATGGCGATCACCTTTGGTCTTAGGTATGCCGCTTTATTAACTCTCTGTTGTGTTCCAGCATTAGTGACCCAAGTTCCTGTACCCTTATGGGACAGCAGCGTGTTAGCGATGCCACTGGCGTTGCAAACACCCATAGGCGATGGCAACTGCTAAATTCTAAGTGGGCCGTCAGCCTGTCTGCTGTCCTACAGCTATTTAAAAAACCTGTGTTCTACTTAATTATATTTATCAAATCATATCAGTGCTTTAAGAAATTTAATTCAAATATGCTAGTGACATCCAACAATATAGAAGAAAATAATGAATATGTATAAGAAAAATAAACAAATACTATGTTAACCACAAAACCCTTTGAAGATAAACAAAATGTAAAATGATAGATAGAATATTAGATTAGTAATAATTAAAATATAAGTGTAGTATAAGATATAGAAAATACATAAAAGTAAAACAAGCACCTGACTATATACATATTCTATTTATATAAGTTGTGTCAGAAAATGGCGCTTATAAAATATATAAAAAAAATTTGCCAGTGATATTTCTATATTAAGATTTTACTACTACTGTAATTGTCTTTAAGAAAACCAATTTTAATTATTTACAATAAAATACAGCTATGAAAATCTAAATAAGTTTTATGTGCCGTTATTACCTTAATTAACATTTTTTGTCAAAGTTATACAACATCTTGACATTTACTAGATAACGTACAAATAATTGAAACATTATGAAATCTGATACAAAAATAGCTTATTCAGTCACATTTATATCTTATGATGAACACAGTTGTTTACAGATCTCAAGTCTCTTTGAAATGTGCCTACGGAAATATACATTTAAAGTTATGCGTAAGGCAGGCGAGGGATATGAGACAAAGAAACGGTAAATATGTGGTATGCTCGAGTGAATAATGAATATCTTGGAAACGGCGGTGCCTTTCGCGGCTCAGAACGCAATGCACATAAATGTTTCTCATGAATTTTGTCACACATTGATATTTTTCGATTTAGATGATCTTCGACGTGTTTGCAACATATGTAACATATTTACTTATTGTTTTTTATTTTTGCATTTTATTAAAGAACTTAGTGTTTGGCCAGACTGCACACGCAGACGGGGGGCGGTCGCGGCGCGGCTACTTAAACATATGAAACCGCCCGCGTGCCCACTACGTACACTTAAATAAGGTTTCATTATGTTCAAGTATGCCGCGCCGCGACTTCTGCGCCGCGACCGCCCCGTGCCCGCGAGTTCAGGCTGGCCAAGCACTTACAATTTCTTCGTACCATTTTAAATTAGAAACTATTAAAAGTAGTTTTACCGTGCAGGGGCGGTGTAAGTAAGTACAAACCTTGTGACCAGAGTCGGCCTCTTTGCAGTTCCTCAGAATAGAAAGAAAGAATATGATAGCCTATAAGTTTTCATCACTAGGTTTCGGCTTGCCTATTTAAGAACAGGACAGTTTTGCCATCATCATTGTCTGACAGTTTAGTTTGCAGTTACCTACACATAATGGAGTGATTTTTTGATCATTAGCTCATGAAAATATACACATTAGTAAAAATCATCATGGAGACCGTTCATGCTAAGTACTTACTCTTGGGGTTTGGAATGAGTTTTCTGGCAAGGTTTCCTATCGCAGTACAAGGGGTTTTCCAAAAAAGATAAAATTACTTGAAGGCCAGTAGCAGTTTGTCAATGCCCCTGGAATTGGAAATGTTTCCTGACAACAGTGACTTACCTTACTATCAGGCCGTTTGCCTATCTGGTGAACTCCAGCTATAAAATTGTACGCCTTAATAGTCGATTAAACTCAAGAACTCGTGGTTTGGACAATAATAATAATAAATATTCACATTTTCTTTACATTCCCAATAAAATCTATTTTGAATGAAGGAATTTTAGTTTTACTATGACCATTACCAATATTTTATCTAGAAATGATGTAAAATTTATTTGAAAAATATATATAAATGGTTCACGTACAAATCGTCCGGCGTGTACAAAACATTGCAGACGTTTCGAATAGCTTTGTTCCGGAGAAAGGAAGAATAGCCCGACGGGATAACTGATTCTATCACGTGTTTCTAACTCCATTCGAGGCTGCTTCATGAATGTGCAACGGAATGCATTGATAACATTTGGTTTTAAATTATTTACTTTATTATAGAAGCTATGTGAATTGTATATATTTATTATTAAGTTTTTGAGTTGACAGTAACCAGATAATTAACATGCTAAAAAGTTCTGTGACGTAACAGCTTTCGCTCGTCGGAAAGCTGGTAAGTATCCGGTCCGTCCCAAATTTGCTTATTTATATAGTATATTTAATTCA
Source organism: Malacosoma neustria (assembly GCA_963693495.1). Taxonomy (NCBI): domain Eukaryota; kingdom Metazoa; phylum Arthropoda; class Insecta; order Lepidoptera; family Lasiocampidae; genus Malacosoma; species Malacosoma neustria. The sequence goes on from OY856386.1 coordinate 8,633,469, forward strand.
TTTACAAAATAAAAGATTATAAATAATATATCGGTTATCTGATACCCATAAAATAAGCGTTCTACTGCTCACATTGGGATTAGACAGAACTGTTTGAAAAGTCCCAGTATATGTAGTTATTCCTAAAAATGTAGCAAAATATTTCACTTACATAATAAGTTTTATTAAATGAAAAGTATTAGATATTCGAAAATGTTTTTTATTGCTGTAGAACAGCAGACAGGCTGACGGCCCACTTAGAATTTAGCAGTTACCGTCGCCTATAGGTGTTTTCATCGCAAGGGACATCGCTAACACGCTGCTATCTGCATAGTACTACTGGAACCTGGTGACTTATACCAGAACACAACAGAAGACTATTATGGTGGTATACTTATACACCCAGCTAGGGTAAATAAAAAGGTTATTGGTAAATCATACGTTGTTCCTGTAAAAGCCGTATTCATGTTTCTGTTGCTTAAATCTGGTAGCAAACGAAGCTTAAAAGTCCAAATACAGAGATGACTACAAGCACAGGGAAAACTTACGCGCTTACTGTGTCCGTCTTTCTCGGTAATTCTACCTTGAATAATAAGAAGGCAATCATGATATATTTTCTTTGGGCAAGACAAGAAAAAGTCACATCTATCCAAGTCCTTTTATAAATATTCTCTATGTTTATTTGATATTTAGTAGATAGGTCACACATTAGATATTGTTTTTGTGTCATTTTTTTAATATGTTTCACTTACCTTTTTATAACTAATATTCTAGTTTTTTTTATGTTTAAGTCTGTATTTCAATTCTGTGTCTCTGTCCGTGATGCTGCTCGACAGGCCTGACGGAAGACCAGCGCTGGTTTTAATCAACCAGCAATTATGCTGAGTCAGGTCTAATTCAAGGCATACATACTATTTGTATATTGTATAAGTAGATATTATATTGTAGTATTATTGTAAAATGTCTTGAATAAAATATTTTTCTTTCTTTCTTCTTTCTTTCTATTTGTCCTGTGACTATAACAATCAATGTTGGCCAGTTTCCAAAATTTATTTACTATTTTAATAAATGTCATTTCATACAGTGCCATCTATTCCCAGCAAAGCGCAAGTGTAATTGGTACTAGACAACTAATATATATGTTTTTAACACGCTTTTATTAGCTTCAAATGTATGTTAGTATTTTTGTACGTTAGTATGTGCCTATAACGGAAACTTTGAACATAATTTTGACCCTTTTCAAAACGTCGGATTAACTCGTGATTTGACATACTTATCAAAGACTGATGACCATGGAATAATTTGTATAGTTTGTATCATTATTCTCACCAGGATACTCAGGATTGATGAATTTTCGGACTCGTTCTCGTCCGATCACCGAAATTAAGCAGCGTTGGGCGCGGTCAGTACTTGGATGGGTGACGCCTGGGAACACCGCGTGACGTTGACGTTGGTTTTTTACACACTATATATTAACTTGAACTGTATGTAACGGAATTTTCAGACTCGATTTTACCCACTTTGAACAATCAAAAAAATTCAAAATTCTGCCGAAACGCCATCTGACGTTTAATTAATAACACTGCCAGAATATGGCGTTAAATTAATATTAACACTGCCGGAAGATGGTGTTAAATTAATAATTACCGATTGGGAATTGACCCCAAATAGTAGTGGTTTAAAAAAACTAAAAGACACGCTTTTTATAATTAATCAAATAAAAAAAAATTCTTAACATAAGAATAAAATGACTGATGAGAAAATTAATGTCACTGTTCTAAACAGCGTGAGGTGCTCGATATCATTCGTTATTTTAATTATAAAAAGCGTCTCTTTTAGTTTTTTAAAGTATATTTTTTTGTAAATAAATACTTAGAAACGACAAATGTAACGGTATGAAATACATTCATCATCATCATCATCGTCAGCCTATCAAAGTCCACTGCTTCATATAGACCCAAGGCTTGCTACAGAGCACTATCTTGGGCTCGTTGCAGCCAGTACTTGCCAGCCATTTTTCTGTAAGTCGTCGCTCCACCTCGCCTGTGGGCGTCCTACTCTACGAATGCCGAGACCCGCCCGGTCACCACCCGAGAACACATTTACCCCATCGGTTATCGGTTCTACGACAGATATGGCCCACTGCCATTTTAGTTTGCCATTGCAGTTAGTTAACTCTATAATAAAATTTACTTGTAACTGCCGTGTACAAAGGAACACCTCCGGGGGCAACCAATAGCCGTGCGGGACAAAACTCCGACGCGTGTCGGTAAACGCGATATGCATTCAAATCGCCACATCAGCCAGCCGGTCTCGTTCAATGCCAATTTCCAACGGAATTCATTGAATTATATCATTAAATTAATGTCCTATACTCCGTTATATGCAAGGCTATCCACAACATAGGTTATGATTCGTTAGATGTATAAAGGAAAATAACGGCATCTAAATAATTTGAACTTATTTGTTTTTCAAAGATGGATATATATATATATATATATATCTCCAAATGAGGAGATTCGCAGGAGAACCAAAGTAACCGACATAGCCCGGATGATTGCAAAACTGAAGTGGCAGTGGGCTGGGCACATAGCTCGAAGGACTGATGGCCGTTGGGGCAGAAAAGTCCTCGAATGGCGACCGCGTACCGGAAGACGCAGTGTTGGTAGGCCCCCCACAAGATGGACCGATGATCTGGTCAAGATCGCCGGGATAGGTTGGATGAGGGCAGCGCAGGACCGATCATCGTGGAGATCTTTGGGGGAGGCCTTTGTCCAGCAGTGGGCGTCTTCCGGCTGAAATGATGATGATGATATATATATATATATATATATATATATATATATATATATATATATATATATATATATATATATAATATATATATATATATATATATATATATATATATATATAATATATATATATATATATATATATATATATATATATATATATATATATATATATATATATATATATATATATATATATATATATATATATATATATATATATATATATATATATATATATATATATATATATACCTAGTCAGGTCATAAATTCTGTCACATGTTTAATGTAAAATAATTGTAAAAAGTTTATTAATTATGTAACCATTCATATACCAAAATGAACTTAACAAAACATAGATTCTTATGACATTAAAGTTTATTCAAAATGACCTCCGTGATTTTGAATACAAGCCTTCAATCTGCGCGGCCAGTTGTCTATCGCAGCACGAACGAGGTCCATGTCAATATCGGCGGCTGCCTTAATCAAGGATGTCTTGAGTGACTCCAAATTGGGATGAGGCTTTGAGCACGCCTTTTCCTCCAAGTGTTGCCATATCTTGTAATCTAACGGATTCAAATCTGGACTGGAGGAGGGCCAGTCTTCGTGCCGGATGAAGTCGATTTCACGCGCCGCCAGCCAGTCTTGTGTGCTCTTCGCTCTATGAGCTGGCGCCGAATCTTGTTGGAATACCCAGTGCCTGTTATTGAACATGGTATGAGAAACAGGTTCCACAAGGTTCGTCAGGACTGTATTTTGATACACAACAGCATTCGTTTTTACACCTTTCTCACAAAAATGTACCTCTGTTAAGCCCCAATAAGAAACTCCCAACCCTACCATGAGCGAGGATGGAAAATGACTTCGTTGGACACGCGGAATACGGTTGCTCGCTTCTTCACTACTGTGTGCGTACACCTTATCATTTTGTTAGTTGTAGCTCTCTTCTACGGTAAACATTTTTTCATCCGAAAAAAGAATTTCCCGATATTTTTTTCCCGCGTACCGCTTCAACAAAGCGCGGCATCTCTTCAGTCTCAGGTCCATTAGACGAGCATTCAAACGATGTCCTGTTTTTCTTCGATATGCCCGAAGCCCTAAGTCTTCATTTAACACCCTTTTCACCGTGGTTCTGCTTAACCCCATCTGAAGGGCCAACAGTTTCTGCTTACGTTTGGGAATTCTTTGAATTCGTGCCTTCACAGCTTTTATCACTGCTGGAGTCCTAACAGACCGAGGGCGACCACTTCTTGACCTGTCATCTACACTAGAGTCTTCATTGTATCGTTTGATGGTACGATAAACGAATCTTTTGGTTATATTCAAATTTTTCAGTATGTTAAAAATTTGAATTGGCGCGTAACCGCAACGATGCAACGCAATAACTGCAACACGGTCTTCTTTAAGCGTCCACTCCATATTTAAAAATGAGTAAAATTCTAAAAGTTATACATTTTTATTTTCATGAACAATTCGAAATTCTAATTCAATAAACTTTTTTGTGGCCAGCATTCTAAAAGAAAAGTTTTTACTGTGTGACAATACTTATGACCTGACTAGGTATATATATATATATATATATATATATATATATATATATATATATATATATATATATATATATATATGTAAAGAGAATATCATCTCTTTAATGTTATTGTATTATGGTTAGGTTGTGTAACCAGGACATAATCCCTTTTGATTTAACGCGCTTAATGTCATGTGTCATAGAAGTGTGACACATGACATTTGCCTACAAAAAAGTAAACAATATTTACGTTATTACGTTACAGATTTGATTTAAATAATTTAATTAATAGATAGAAAAGCAAGAGTTATGAGAGACGAGTAATCAACTTTAATTGTCGTTTCTGTTATTTTTACAGGTAACGTATAATTATACGTATAAATATAACATATAATTAGTATAAAGGAATTGTAATATATGACTGTTATTTTTACAGAAACAAATTTGTTTGATTTATTCGGACCATCCAGACTGAAACAAATAAATAATATTATAAAACGACAATTTTCGTCACAAAATGAAATTGCAATTCGAGTTCAGAGCTGTGGCTTCTCCAAAGGACTGTAAAACTACAGTAGTAGCTGTAACCTCAATTGTCACAGAACAAGGGGAAAAATATGTTATACCAGATGACCTCATGTATGCAGATTATCATGAAGAGTTGACAAAGACGGAGACTTTCAAAAAGGTAAAAAATTCATTAGGAAAAAGGCATGATGAGTTAAAAATATGGATAAAAATTTCAAAAGAATTAGAAAAGATATATTTAGATGATGAAGGAAATATCCAGTTTGGAGGGAAATATTTAAAACAAACACTTCAAGAGAATATTAAAGAAAACTCGAGCTTGGAAAAAATATTAGAAAAATTAATTGAAAAATCAGAAAAACACGAAGAAGAAAAAAACTTAAAACATATTGTAGATAAATTTGTATTAGAAAAATTTAATTATAAAACATCTAATGTTAGACAATGGTTACATATATTCGAAAAAGAGTGTGGAAGATTTAAAATAGAAAAAGATAAAACTAAAATAGAATTATTAAGAATATTTTTAGATGCAACTTGCCAAGATTGGTATACTTCTACTGTAATAAAAGGAGAACATGAAAACAATTGGAATACGTGGAAACAGATATTAATAGAAACCTTTTCAGGTAAGGGATGGAGTAGCAGGACATATGCTCATTATTTTAAATACAAAGAAGGTTCAATAGTACAATATGCAATAAAGAAAGAACGATTATTATTAGAAATAAATAAGGACATGGACGCTGATACAATGATAGATAGAATTGCATTTGGGTTGCCAGAATTTATTAGAGAGAAGATCGCCAGAGATGAAATAGAAAATACAAAAGATTTAATAAATGAATTACAGAAGCTTGAAGGGATAATAAATAAAAAGAAAACATTTAAAAAAGAAGGTAAACCAGAACATAAATTCAGAAATGAAGAAAAGAAACCATGTATGACATGTGAAAACATGGGTAAAGGTATAAGATATCATCCAGAAGAAAAATGCTGGTTTAAACTAGAGAAAAAAGAGAAACCTAAAGCTATAGGAAGCAATTCAGTAATAGAAGTAAATTTAAATACAGAGAAAAAAAACTAATAGTCACACCATTGATCAGACTTAAGCTACTAGTTGAGAATCAGATAGAGATAATGGGAACATATGATCCAGGTTCTCAAGTATCCTTGATAAACTCGAAATGGATAAAAATAAAAGAGAATAGAGAAGATTTAAACAAGATATTCTTGAGGTCTGTCAATGGTGTGAATCAGACAAATGGATTGGTAAGAATAAGAATAAAAATATTTGATATAGAAAAAATAGTAGATATATATGTAGTTGAAAGAGAGGATTTTGAAGATTTTATAATAGGATTAGACTTAATTCCTATGTTTAAGTTGAGGTTGAATGAAAATTTAGAAATCTCACAGAAAATAGAGAAAAAGTTAGAAAAACCAGAGATAACATTAAGTGAAGTTACAAATTGTTCAATTAATTTTAATGAACACGTGGAAACAGAAGAATTTCAAACAAATATAGAACATTTAGATAAAGATAAAAAAATGAAGATAGAAAAATTGATAGATAAAAACAAATCAGTGTTTGCGAAAGACAAGTATGATATTGGGACTGTTAACGAATATGAAGCTAGAATTGACTTAATAGTGGAGAAATACTGCAGTAAAAGACCCTATAGATGTAATATAAAAGACAAAAAAGAAATAGAGAAACAAATAGCCAACTTACTAGAGAAGAATTTAATCGAAGAATCTTATAGTCCTTTTGCTGCACCCGTCACACTAGCATATAAGAAAAATGAAGGAAAGACACGTCTGTGCATAGACTTTAGAGATTTAAATAAAAACATTGTCCCTCAGGCACAACCATTCCCTTTAATAGATGATATAATAATAAGAGCCAGAAATTGTAAATACTTTACGACACTGGACATTAACTCAGCTTTTTGGTCAATACCACTAAGAATTGAGGATAGGAGGAAGACGGGATTTGTAACACAAGATGGTCACTATCAATGGACATGTCTACCGTTTGGCTTAAAAACGTCTCCAGCTATATTTCAACGAATTCTGAGTAGCATATTAAGAAAATATGGACTAACTGAATTTTCAGTGAACTATATAGACGATATCTTAATACACTCACCGACGTTTGAAGAACATCTAAATCATATTGAAAAATTATTAAATGCAATAAAAAAAGAAGGACTCAGGTTAAAATTTAAAAAGTGTACATTCGCTGCTAGTTCGGTTAGATATTTAGGACATGTAATAGGAGAAAATACGGTTAAACCGTTGAAAGACAACATAACGTCAATAAAAAATTTCCCAATTCCTACTACACAAAAGCAAATTAGACAATTTCTGGGGAAAATAAATTTTTACCATGAATATATAGAAAAGAGCTCAATATTACTAGATCCATTACATCAACTATTAAAAAAAAATGTAAAATTTATATGGACAGAGGATTGTGAAAAATCTTTCAGAAAGATAAAAGAAATGCTATGTTCCCAACCAGTGTTGGAGATATTCGACAAAGACCTTCCAATCAAGATATATACAGATGCATCACTTGAAGGTATAGGCGCAATACTAAAACAAACACAAGAGGATGGAAAAGAAAAACCTGTGGCCTACTTCTCAAAGAAACTTAATGAAACGCAAAAAAGAAAAAAAGCTATTTATCTTGAATGCTTAGCTATAAAAGAGGCAATAAAGTACTGGCAACACTGGCTGATAGGGAGATACTTCGAAATATACTCTGACCACAAACCACTGGAAAATATGAATATAAAAGCACGAACAGACGAAGAATTGGGCGATCTAAGTCACTATCTATCTCAATACGATTTTAAAATTATATACGTCCCAGGTAAAGATAATAAAGAAGCGGACTGCTTGAGTAGAAACCCTGTTCTAGAATCAAATACAGAAGAAGAGGATTTATTAAAAACGGTAAATTTTATTGAAATAGATGAAATAAAATTAGATCAGATGAATAATATACTATTACAGAATAAAAAAGAAAAATTAATAGAGAAAAACGGAATATATTATAAAAAAGTGAAGAAAAGAGAGAAAATCATATTATCAGAAAAATTCAGTATTGATTTAATTAATAAAATACACAAGGAATGGTGTCACACAGGAATAACACAAACACAAATGAAAATATGTCCATATTATACTGCTAAAAATTTAGTGAAGAATATAAAAAAAATTTGTAAAGAATGTTATATATGTATTAAGAATAAGTCAAGAGGGCAACATAAATTCGGCTCAATGTCACAATTAGGACCAGCGACCAAAGCTTTCGAAATTATGTCCATAGATACAATTGGAGGATTTGGAAGCACTAGATCAACAAAAAAATATATTCATTTACTTGTTGATCATTTCACGAGATATGCGTTCATTTCAACATCAAGAACTCAAAACGCCGCTGATTTTATAAAACTAATTCAAACTGTGTTAGACATAGAAAACATCGGAACAATCTTAACGGACCAATATCCTGGAATAAATTCGAAAGAATTTAAAGATTATTTAAAAAATAAAGGAGTGCAATTAATTTTTACTGCAATAAATGCACCATTTTCTAATGGTCTGAATGAAAGACTGAATCAGACATTAGTAAATAAAATAAGATGTAAAATAAACGAAGAGAAAAAGAATAGAGCATGGACATCGATAGCGAGAGAATGTGTGAATAAGTATAATATACTAGAACATACAATAACGGGATTTACACCAGAGTATCTATTATATGGCACAGACACCAGTAACATACCAGAAGAGTTAAAAAGAAAGAAAAACGGAGAAGACTGGATAAGAGATAAGAAATTAGCATTAGAAAGAACACAGAGATCACATAAGTATAACGAAAGTTTATTTAATAGAAACAGAAGACACCATGAATTCAACGAAGGAGATATGGTATTCATAGAGAATGGAAACAAACTCAATAGGAAAAAGCTAGAAGAACTAAGAATCGGCCCATATATAATAGAAGAAAAAATTTCAAACTCAATTTATAAAATAAAAACTGGAAAAAGAAATCAAGACACGAGTCTATTCCACGTGACAAAACTAATTCCAATGTTTGAAGTTGAAGCTGATTAAAAAATTATGCAATTTTCATATCGTGGAGGGGAGATGTAAAGAGAATATCATCTCTTTAATGTTATTGTATTATGGTTAGGTTGTGTAACCAGGACATAATCCCTTTTGATTTAACGCGCTTAATGTCATGTGTCATAGAAGTGTGACACATGACATTTGCCTACAAAAAAGTAAACAATATTTACGTTATTACGTTACAGATTTGATTTAAATAATTTAATTAATAGATAGAAAAGCAAGAGTTATGAGAGACGAGTAATCAACTTTAATTGTCGTTTCTGTTATTTTTACAGGTAACGTATAATTATACGTATAAATATAACATATAATTAGTATAAAGGAATTGTAATATATGACTGTTATTTTTACAGAAACAAATTTGTTTGATTTATTCGGACCATCCAGACTGAAACAAATAAATAATATTATATATATATATATATATATATATATATATATATATATATATATATATATATATATATATATATATATATATATATATATATATATTTCCCTTCAAAAGACATTATAAAAGCCGGGTCGTTGTACGCTACGAACTAGCTAGCCATGGCTGAAGTCTCAAATGGCACCGGTCCGCTGTTGTAACGCATCCCTGGCCTCTTCTTTTTAAGCAGGGGTGTATTGGGCGCGCAAAATACCTACACGCGTCCATATGTGTGTGGGCTACGGTCCTTTTACAAGGGAGCGCGCTCGCGATATATCATTACGGCAGCCGGTCACCAGCGTCCAGAAACCAGTGGACCTGTGTGAAAAGGTTGGCACCCATGGCAGAACCTGTACTGCATATCTGCCAATCTTATTTATCACTATCTTGTAGTATCTTATAGTAAGACAGGGATGCATTCTTTCCCCATTATTTTTAACGTATATGATGAATATATAACGAGGAAAGCCTTGGAAGATTTCAAGGAGGCATCTCGATCGGTGGCATGAAAATTAGTAACCCGAGATATGCGGAAGACACCACACTTTTCGCATTATCGGAGAAGAAACTTGCTGTTGTTTCGCAGAGTACAGTAGGAAAGTGGATTGGTGGGACTCTCTATTAATAAATACAAAACGAAAGTCATGGTTGTGGACAGATCCGGTCAACTCTCTAGAACTGTAGAACTCTCGGACTTAGAATTTGTCAGCGAGTTTGTTTCCAGATCCCTGATATTGACTGACCAAGGAGGAAGTATATTAGAGATCAAAAGAAGAGCACAAATGGCCAAAGCTACAATGAACAAGCTGACACGCATATCGCAAAATTGAATTGCCCGACGACAGCCGGATAACTTGTATAAACTGATTGCGATGGGTAAGGTGGAAGGCAAGCGACCCCGTGGCCGATTACCTAGCTGCTGATGTGACCAAGTAACCGCCTTCAATGGACTCCCAATAGCAGCCGCCATTCGAGAAGCTGAGGACGAAGTGGAAATAGCTTACGAGACAGGACAACGTTTGATTTTCAAGGATATGACATTTTTTATTGCTGTAGGACAGCAGACAGGCTGATAGCCCGCTTAGAATTTAGCAGTTACCGTCGCCTATGGGTGTTTGCAGCGCCAGTGGCATCGCGAACACGCTGCTGTCCCATAAGGGTACAGGAACTTGGGTCACTAATGCCGGAACACAACACAAGGTTATTATGGCGGCATACTTAAGACCAAAAGTGAACGCCATCTAGACGAGCTTGAGGCCCTACCACGTAGCTGGTGTGGGTTGTTTTGTCGCCTTTTACGACAGGCTGACCCCGGCCGCAGAGTATTCTTTCTCCGTCCCTGCACGGATGAAATGATTTTCAGCAATGAAGAATTAGACTAAGAAGAAGAAGAAGTAGTGTCATAAAAGGCTTCGGTTCAGAAAATATTTTTCCTTAATGAAATAAAACTAAATTCAATTTCAAAACATTGCCAATTAAATATACATTTTTATAACAAAAACTTCAACACTATAGATTCGTTAACTCCGACGTCGATAACAATGCCAACCACTAAATTAAATTGACAACCTTTATAAATTCTCATCTATATATTCATAAGCGTGATGATACTCGATGATCAAATGGATACAGCATTGTCTATAATGAAAAATAAGTAATCTGCTTTGTACAATAAAAATAATTTGTTTATATTAAGGAATGTAAGTAGACTGATCCGTTTCTGAATGTATTCGTTTTTAATCTTATTGTGTAATTATATTGTAATTAAAAAAAAATAATATTTAATTATAATTAAGGTACTTATAAGCATAAAAATACAATCATTAAAACTTTAAACTAACCTGAAATTGCCTACAAGAAGTATTTCCACTAAATAAACCTTGACATAGTAGTGAAATTAATTCATTTTTTACATACTATTAATCACTAAACTCGTAAAGTAACAAAGCAAGAAACTCTACAGACACAAAGTTGTAATACCAATAATTTCACGTCTTCCATTTCTTGGCAGACTTCGGCAACGTAGCATTTATCCGCCTGTCAGAGCGTCATAACTTACATTCTTGACGTAACAGAATCTATATTATCCTAAACGCTTGAAGTACACAGTACTTCGAATAATATTTTTATAGAATTATCATTTCATACCCGACAGCAGCTGCTCCGTATAAGCCAAAATGATTTAACGCTGCAGTCAAGATCAGCAGTCAACCCTTTTTTTTGTTCGGCTCGTGGTGGGGTTGGGATTGCCCTGCAATGCGACCGATCATCTTTACAATCATAAGAGGACGTACGTTGCTGGTATACCCACTGAAATCACTCCAGTGTTCCTTTACTGCTCCAAGCCTGCTGAAGATATGCTTTCGCGAGCGCTTCTGACACATGTGAAAGATTTAACGCCAAGACATTTACTTCACCCTTTAAATTAACACGTGCACGCCAGCCCTTACTACAGGTGGCTCGCATAAGTCTGCCTCAGCGGGTGGGGCATACTACCATACACTAACACAACAACAATAGAGCAAGAAGAATAAAGCATATAAACCGTTACCCTTTAATAATCTTTCGTTGAAACTTTTAGTTCAGCTCCGTCCGATAGAGCGAAAAGCTTTAAGTGCATCCGCCTTTGGATGAGAAACATTAATTACAGCGACAGCGCGAACATGTTAAAATAAGTGTTGCAAAGTCATGGTTTAGTCATCATTCAAGTGATTAATCCCGATCACAACTAAGTCTTGCACTTTGAAGTCTGGTGTCAAATATTAAATGTGCTAACATTATCGTTTGTTACGTTGATTTTCTTTGATAACTTTCCTTTTCTTGTTTAAAATGACATGGAAGGAAATTGTAAGAAATTTGCTTAATTTTGTGGGACAGCTGACGGCCCATTTAATAGTAAGCCCATTTTCCTAAGAATGTTTACGACGCCAGGGATACCGCTAACAGGTTTCAGTCCGCATAAGGGAATTGTTGGGTCACTTATTGAACACAACACAAGGTTATTATGGCGGTATATTAAGACCGACTTGCACAACCAATCACTAAACCGATTTAGCGCTAAACTTATTTAAATCGTCATTCTGTCCCTGTCAAATGTTGTCAATGTGACAGGGACAGAATGACGATTTAAATAAGTTTAGCGCTAAATCGGTTTAGTGATTGGTTGTGCAAGTCGGCCTAAGAGATCGAGGGTGGTTGCCAATCAGACGGGCTTGGAACTTAACACCAAGCGGGAGTTGTTTTGTCAGCTTTTATGACAGGCCGCCACCGGCAGAGGTCATTCTTACTTCGCCAGAGGAGATGTGACTAAATCTATTTTCTTTTCGAAGTTGCTCTCCCTTTACGACTTGAAAAGTGATGAGGTAGTCATTTCCTTATTTCTAATAGTTCCTGTCACAAATACATACAGCCATCTCATCTGGGACTTATTATTTTCTGGTTAAATAGTTACAATAGTATATATATTTTTTCTTATTCCAGAATAAGGAAATGAAGTAAATTTATTCACAAAGAAGAATACTCTAAAATGCAAATAACGAGCCTGGCAGACGTTATCCTACTAAGGAACAAAAGAATTACATTCAACACCTATAAAAAATTAAGCTGTGTGTACCTCAAGCTTTATTAAGAACTGTATTTAAATATTCCTTATTAATATGAACGCTTCATCTTTATTTCAGTGAGCGTGATTAATATTAAGGTATTTTGTCTAATATTCTCTAGGCGGGGGATTTTGGGATATGTCATGCATATTTATATCCAATTCCGATTTCTGATAAATAGTTGATTAATGCCCTTTCCGGACGAGGCCCATCTGGACCCGAGAAATCTCCGATATATGTTACAAGACTTGATTAACACGACGCCTGATTCACAAAGGTGTAGTTTTACACTGAAACTTGTTCTCATCGATGTTTATTTTTTTTTTATTTATTTTATTTATATTTATTTAGAAAACATATATGTATATAATTACAATAAATAACAATATAAAGATTATATAAAAAATTATAAATCAAGGAGGTTTTTACTTAAAAGTATATAACTTTTATCTTACTTTCATCTTATCTATCATCCAAAAAAAATAACAGGTAAGTCATTATTTTAAAATATAATAAAAAATACATGAAAAAGTAAATTTAAAAAATTTAACTTAATTTTTTTTATTTATATGTATAGTATAATCATTTTTTATTTATAATGTTAGTGCAAAAAACATCCGTACTAGTGAATAATTTATATTAGATTACCTATATTTGTCGCAAATAAATATTTCATTTCAATTTAAAAGCAACTTAAAAAGTCTATTTAAAGTTGAATTAAAAAATAAGTTTCCGAGCATGGAAACGATCGTAGCCATTCCGACGAGTATAATCACACAATTCATCTGTTCCATTGCCATAAGCACATTGCATTGAAACCTCGACGCTGATAGCTGTTCGACATGATGTCTGCCTGCAGGCGTGGGGCTTAAACTAATTCATGTATGCAATTGCCAAACGTTAGGATAACGTTTGCTTTCGCTACGCAATTATGATCACACGTTCGATTTACAGTTAAGAATATGTTGCTATAATAGTCTACTAATAAATACTCCAACATTAATATAATTTAAATATAAAAAGAAACAACAGCACATAGCGTCAAACAGCCGTTGGCGGGTTAGAAATTCCGACGAAATCTGTATTTGCTCTCGATTTTGTCTTTAGGAACTCGCTAGTGTATATTTCCGGGATAAATAATAGTGGTCAAAGTATGGAAATTGCCATTGTATAGTAATAGATAATTTGAATAGATATAAAACCTTCATGGTGTGACATTTTCGAGTGAAACTTTTTTCACATGATAACTACCTCATAGTTCTTCTTTTAAAAATGTGCAACATTCGATTTTAGACTTTCAATTGAATTTTTATTCAGCTTAGACCTGAAAGATGAATGAAAAGACGAAAATCCTAGTCATTTTTGAATACGAGTTCCAACGCAAAACTAACACGCCAGAAACTGCTCGCAATATCATCGCTACGTTTAGAGAGGAGACTGTTAATGAACGCACCATGTGTTTTTGGTTTAAACGCTATCGTAATGGAAACTTCGACTTGAAGAACGAACCACGTGAAAAACCGCCCAACAGGTGAATAACGCTGAATTGGAGGAGATGGTTGAAGCCGATCCGAGTCAAACTGTCCAGGAAATAGCGGCATGGTTTAACGTTACTCCATCCACAATATTGAGTCATTTGCATCAAATCAATAAGAAAAAAACCAAGCGGGGCATTGTTTGGGGACTGCCGATAGAAGTGAAAACTAAGTAACTTGTGAATTGTATCGTTGAGCTATTAGATTATTATTTTCGGTTTCTAAAGAAGTGTTTATGATCAAGGATTAAAGTTTAAATTGGTCATTAACACTTCTTTACAAATCAAAAATTGTTAACCCAAAAATTGCTCAACGCGCCCATAGAAGTTTTCCCTTCAAAAAATCTCAACTTTATTTCATTGTAATAAAGTCGTAATTCGAATAGATATGTATAAGTAACGTAATGCAATCATTTAAAAGTTACAATATAAAATAAACCTTAAGTCATTATTAATAAGGTTGATATTACTGGACCAAAACTCTTACGTCTTACAAATTCTTACGATCAGGGCACGTGATCTAACGCGAGTTTAATATCACAAAGAAAGTACACAATGCCGCTAAAGAAGTTTTCACTTAAAAAATATGAAAATTGGATCGAGCAATGATGGCGAAACTGGCAGTGAAACAGCCCCGACTCGTGAATTGATCACCATTGTTGCTTCATGATAACGCAGGACCTCGCACTGCACGAGAAACCGTAGTAAGTCTACAGGAGCTGCAGTTAGAAACCACGTTATCCACCGTACTTCCCAGACCTCGCTTCAATGGACTACCATTTTTATCGATTTGGACAATTACCTACGAGATAAAAAAAATCTTACCAGGAGACAGTACAAAATGCTTTCATACAGTTTGTCGGATGTAGATCACGATAGTTCTATCGTAAAGTCATAATTGAACTTCCGTTTAGATGATAGCAATGTATAGATATTGAGGGTAAATATTTTGATTAAATAAATAATATCCGGATGACCGAGCTTTGCTCGGTATTTTTTTTTATTTTTATAAATTGTGTTTTTTGGAAATTAACAATTGATTTTTTTAGTCTAACCTCAAAGCAAACACTCATTGACTTCTTGTTACTTAACAACGCCATCTGCTGGAATAGCTTTAGTGTTGTGTCGTTAAAGCAATTTAAAAAAAAATAGTATTATTATTCGCCGATAGATGTCAGGAAGAGTCACATTTTTGTTATTTTTCTTCCAATAAAAAAAGCGAATAAAATTACATTTTCTAGAAATGATTCCTAGCTAGATCGAACCCCCCGAAACCCCCCGTATACTAAATTTCATGAAAATTGTTGCAGCCGATTCCGAGATTCCAATTATATATATATATATATATATATATATATATATATATATATATATATATATATATATATATATATATATATATATATATATATATATATATATATATATATATATATATATATATAGAAGTTTTCACTTCAAAAATATGAAAATTGGATCGAGCAATGATGGCGAAACTGGCAGTGAAACAGCCCCGACTCGTGAATTGACCACACCATTGTTGCTTCATGATAACGCAGGACCTCGCACTGCACGAGAAACCGAGAATTGAAAGATTTAAATACAAGAATTGCTCGTTTAAAGATATAAGATAGTTTTAGAAAAAAGTTTCAATTTTTGAGTACTAATTTGCAATTTCATACTTGAACCCCTAATAGTAGCTGATGTCTTATTCTAGATATAGCATGTGTTTGTGCCAAATTTCGTCCAGTTCCGTCCATAAGTTCTGAAATGAATCGAGTAAAAATATCCATCCATCCATTCTGACACATTCATGGGTTGTAAGGTTGCAAGCCTGACCGGAGTGCAACCACTTTTGGTTTTAAAACGCCGTCATAATGACTTTTTGTCGTATTCCAGCACTAGTCAAAAAAGTTCCAGTTTCTCTTTGAGGCTGGAAGAGCGTTGGTAATGCCTCTAGTGTTTATAGGCGACGGTATTATTAGATGGGCTATATGCCTCTCTGCCAATCTATGCTGTAAAAAAATTTATAATATTAATCAAGATTAATTCATATTCGATTTTTAACTTAATTCGTTACCTCCTATTCTTGACGGAGTGTGATCTAAAAGGAAATTGTCATGAGATAATACGAATGCAAATTCGGAGTCCATAGGCCTGTTTGTATGATTTACTTAGAAATAAATGCGCCGTGAAATTACGTATTTACCTACTTACCTAGTCGATGGGAAAATTGGTTTGTGGCTCGGCTATCCATTTGTATAGAGATTGGCATTTGAGAAATTAAAAACGCCTGAAACATAAGGAGAAACATAAAAAAACGATTCATTTAATTGATCTAGGCTAAGAATAAATATAAAAAACAATAAAATTGTATTATATTTTGTTTATACGTTTAAACCGTTGTATGATTTGTCAATAGCCAGGAGACGAATTGTTTCAATAAAAAAAAACCAACGATGTGACTAAACTAAACAAGTGCTACTTATAAAAAAATGTTGACATTGAAATCTTAAACTTCCCGATCGTAATCTTTTCACATGTATTGATGTCCATATGTCATCACTGTCAGCAGTATCAAAACTCTATTTGTATGTCAAGTACATCCATACAGTCAAAGCTGAGTTACATCATTAGTTCGTTCAACAAGACGAAGATACTTGCAACAGTTTCAGATAAATGCGATGCTTAAATCTTTACTATATAAAGAGACCTCGGAAATGCAGATTGGAAGTTTGGATTGATGATAATGATGGAAATTATTGACTTTTTTCTTGAAATGGCGCTACTCCGTACCACTTATGTAAAATAAGAACAGTAAATAAACTCCTTTGAAAAAAAAAACAAACAGTGTTAATTTTTCAACATTACTAAACAAATGTGTAACTGCCTAACTATGTTACTGGCACTTAACAAAGAGTCTGGTTATGAAAAAAGTTAATTCCAGATTCGAAGCTTTTGTATTTATACTTTTTTTTTCAGTTTGTACTTTTTACTTATTTTTCGCGGTTTACAGTTAAAGAGCTATCAGATAACTAAAACTAACTTCTCGTTATTTTTAGTACAATAATTTATGTTTGTCGCACAATCCCTTCTTTTTGTGATTTAAAACAGATATATTTGAGTATATTGTAATGAAAGAAAAAGCAATAAGAGCTAATAAAATTATAACGCTGCTGGAAGAAGGGTTATAGCCAATGTTACATCTCACAGTGGTTAAGCGTGAGTCGTTCAACTATCCAAAAAACCTGGATTAGATACCAAGAGACAGGTTCCGTTCAGAGAAGGCAAGTTTCTGGGAGAAACATTGCATACAACTACGAGACGCCCATTTTTAGTGACTCAGGCGCTCAGGAATTGCAAATGCAGTTACATAAACCTCAAAAGAAACCTTGAAAAGTTACGAGGAGCACAAGTTAGCCTATGGATTGTAAGCAGAAGGCTTTCAGCGGCTGATATATAGTCGACGACCAGCGCGGGCCCCCAAGTTACTCCGTGAGTACCGGATTGCCCGATTGCGCTTCTCTAGAAATTGCCTATCTTGAACACTAGGTAACTGGAGTAGCGTGCTCTTCTCCGATGAGGCTCGAATTTGTCTGCGTTGTAAAAACCGACGTCGGAAAGTGCTATAAAGACCAAAGGGACGCTATGCTGTGTGTTTTGTATGGTATGGGGTCCGTTATATTTTGGGCGGGTGTAACTTCAAGCTATCATACCGAGATAGCATTCATGGAAAATAGCTCACTAAAAGGTACATAACAGAAGTATTTTGTCAAAATGCACAATCCGCACTGACTGTAATGGTGAATATGTTATTTACAATGTGGATAATGCTCGGGCCTACCGTTCTGGCGACGTAGATGCTTATATAAAAGAGATCGGTATTCGTCGTTTGGATTGGCCAGCGTGAAGCCCCGACCTTAACTCCATTGAGCATGCCTGGGAACTCCACAAAACATCAGAGAGCTTAAAACGCGTGATCTCGGCTGACTGGGAACATATTCCACAGGATACCATCAAAAACCTGGTGAAAAGCATGCTAAGACAATTGCATACCGTAATTGCTGCAAGGGAAAGTCATACTCGTTATTAATTTTAATTTTTTAATGTCTTATTAAAATACCACAAAAATACATGTAGCCTTAATTTATTATACCCATAAAATGTCTATTTTAACACGGCTCTTTGTTTACATTGACTAAAACACCGATTCCAGGATTTAAGTGTTAAAAACTATATTCTCGTTGATAATAAGAACTTTCTAGTGATCTAAAGTAATGACATAATAAAAGCATTAATATTATTTATAGAAACGCTAATAATTGTAAAATGTCTGTTTTTTTTTGCAAAGGAGTGTATATAAAATGGATGTATTTAGCTTGCTCGAATTTGATAGGACTTCCGTTTGATCATCCCATTTTGAAAATGATACTGTAATCAATGATAGTGGTTCCTTTGCGGTCAGCGAGCCAATAACACTGTAATCTATTTATTATTCATTATCAAAAAAGCACTCCTAAAAATAGAATGGAAGTAAATTATTACATTCACAATTTGAGTTAACATGTATTTTTTAAACAACTTTTGTCTTAGAAGTATTACCATAATAATAATATAATATATTTACGGCACAATTTGATACAAAAATAGAAAAGCTATATTACCGCCATGATTTACCCAAAAATTCTTAATGTCATTAATCACAATTTCATTCCTTTGAATTACCCACAATTAAAATTTACAGCTCGTCGGCGAGGTAAGAAAGTTTTAGGGCTGTCAATTCTTTTTGTGACCGCCGCGCCGTTGAAAAATTAGCAGTCATCAAAGGTTCCTAGCGGGGATCATAAATTTAGGGGTGGCACTTCGTGATTTCTTTTCCATTCCCCTAAGAACACGGGGGCAAATGCCATAAATTATGCCCATCAATAATAGCCAGACTCGCTGTATCAACAAAATTATATACCAATTTATGTAAGCAATCTCCTCGTTTGTTAGGTTTTCTACGATTATTTGACTTTATATTAATAATAATATAGCTGAAATTTTTGTAGTTATTTTCTGTTCGTATCGGTAAATATCAATTAATATTTTATTACTTTGATATAATAAGTGATATTTCATTAAAGGATTCATAAACAACAAAAAATTATGAATTATATACAATGAATTATTTTAACGAACTTTTGTAAAGCAATACTCAATCACAACCATTTATTATAGAGCAAAACAGTTTTCAAAGTCTGATGAGGTCGATCGTTTCTTTCATTTTGATTCGAGACTTGCATAATAAATTTATTGTAATATTACTAGATGATCAAAATAATAATTTAGTGTACTGTATAGAATATAAATATTTTATATGATTAAGGATCGGATTGGTAAGCAAAGTTAATTAAGATTTACAGTCACATCTCTATAATATTACATGTATATGAAAAAGCAAGTTCAATCAGATTTATTAGCTTATTATTTGGCTTAGCGTTTACTTTTTTATAAAATTATCTAAAGTGTAACCACGGGACCCTGCTATAGATATTTAATTTATAGAAATTAAAATCTCTAAAACTATTCAAAACTTTGCCAAAACTAGACAATTGGACATTTAATTTTCAAATGTGAGTACGAGTACATGCCGCTTGTAGGGTTCGATTGAAACAACCGCAAAATGGACCCATTTCAATTCGCGTCACAGCCTTCATCACCTAAGGGTACGGGCAAAGGTGTTTGATGCGACACAGCCTTGTTTCATAGTTTTAGTTTGTATTTTTATATTTATTTTCGGAAATTATATTTCCATTTTATTTGCAAAAAAAAAATTTAAAATTAAAATCTCTTTGTTAGTATTTTTAAACTATCTACATCTAAATCCTGATTAAATTTAAAGATTTCATAGAGATTGGTGATGGTCAAAATTACATACACAACATACATTGAAAAAAATAAACATTTTATTAAAAATACAATTTTCAAAAAAGTCATATAGGATCATAGTTCTAAATTGGATTCACCTAATTAATACTAGCACTGTTTTTCCGCTTGGACAATTATGGTAAAATCGTGAACGGCATAACAGGTTTCAATTAAAGTATTTTTAACCTAAATATTATTGAAAAAAAATTCACTGGGACTATTTTTATGATGGTTAGGATATGTGTAGGATATAATGGTAATAGTAGATCTTCTTCTTGGTCGAATTCTTTATTGCTGAAGGACGTGTTTTTGAAAATCAACCGTGGCCCGTCTCGTAAGCTGTTTCCACTTCGCCCGGTTCTCAGCTTCTCGAATAGCGGTTGCTATTGGGAGTCCAGTGAGGGTGGTTACTTGGTCACACCAGCACCTAGGTAATCAGCCACGGGGTCGCTTTCTTTGATGACTGGGTGACCAAAGTACCCAAGAATATTCCGATAACAGATTTTTGAGAGCCTGACTTTAATGCGAAGTTGGTCCAGAATAGATATATTAATTTTTTGCCATTCAGGGTATACGGAGTATTCGTCTCCAACACCACTAATAATAATAATAATGTTATAATATAATAATGGATATATTTGGTTACATTATTACGCGGCATTATTGACAAACGAAAAATCACCGGGGTGGTACCATACCAAAGATGCCTCCTGATCAAAAGACGGAAGCACGCAAGCACATTGCACAGTGTCCCACGTTACTCTTTTCCCTTTTTATCACAAACAAAGCAAAAAAAAACTGGTAATGTAAATCTTGAATACTTAGTTCAGTTTTTTAGCAGGGTATTCCAGCATTAGAACCCCTTATATAGTAAAAGTTAGGGTTTTTATTTCATTGGTATTACAGATTATGTGTTGTTCATTAATTTGCATTTCACTCACTCACAGAGAGCAAAAAAAAAAACATGCTATTCGGCTTAGTCATATGTGGCTAATTTAAAACTCTAAATTGTTGTAACGTTTTGTAACATAATTTGACAATTTCGTAGCAAGGAGTTTTGTTAAACGTCGCACAAGCTGACATTATTTTACACCTACAACGTGGGATCAATTTCAAGAACTCGCGCTGCGGTTCAGAGGATATTGATGAAGTAATACCAACGTGTTTGTTTTCATATGTTTATATTTCCAAGTTAATTTTTCCAGATACCCTCAACTTTTACTTTTCATTTAACGAGTTTCCTTAACCTTTGACAAACGTACCGGTTGTACTTTCACTTCTAAATAGAGGAGTCAGTCAGTAGTGGGATGAATGAAACATCAGTCTATATTAATATTTTCTGGCCTAGGTCTCAATTCAGTCCATTTCCTTCTTAGATTTTGTTTTTTTTTTGCATTTGATAATTGCCTTCAGATTACAGCCGCTTCAGATAACTGAGATTTATTGCCAAAATACTTACATACATACTTAAATGAAAATAATTATTTATATTTAAAAGACTTTATTTTTATTTAATACTTTGGAACAGCAGGCAGGCTGACGGCCTACTTAATAGTAATCAGTACCGTCGCCTATAAATTTTTGCGACGCCAGGGGCACCGCTAACACGCGGCCGTCTGCGTGATTGGAACTAGAACCTGGGTGACTTATTATGATACTGGGTGACTGGGTGCACACAACACGACTACAACACGTTATTGTGGTGGCATATTAAGAGAGCAGGGGTGGTTGCCATTCATTCGGGCTACCAACACCTGCTGCGATAGTTCACCTTTTATGATAGAATGCCCCCGGTCTTAGTGGATATACTTCCTCTGCCCTTGCACGGAGATAGGATTCTAGAATACTTTATTTAATGCTAACGTTACGCCATTTTACTGGGCATTCTTAATTTACAAGATTTTCATGTAGCTTTTTCTGACATTAATTCATTTCTCTCAAGTATAGTCAACAATTTGATACTTCGCGGCTGAACAGTTGGCATTTACAAGACGTATTATATATTTCACGTAGAAAACAATTCACGCTTCTTTGGCAAGGGAACAAACGCTCTTAGCAATGTGGTTCTGTAATGTACGCCGGCCCCTTGAATTTTTCATTCCCTTGAGGCTCGACAACTAAGCATTACCAAAATTGCGTCATATTTCTTTTCCCAACACGCCAGACGCGGGAAATAGTTAGGTGGATTGCTACTTTACGGACTATTTCTTGAGTTGTTTAGAATTTATGGTAATTGTTATCATAAATTGAGGACTTAATTAGTATTACTTGAGGATTATTAACATGGTATATGGCACGCATATATGAAGCTATCATTCAGTTATGTCTCCACGATATAGTAGACAAGTTACCATTACTATAGTAGCAAACCTGTTACTATTTGTGTCATTCGTGGGTTTCTTTCGGTAATAATATAAGATCTCATATTCCGTAATTTTCCAGCCGACAAACTGCTGTGCAGTTTGGTGAGACTACTGCAATTATGTTAAGTGTATCATTTAGAGATTAAATAAATATATATGTGTCTCTATCAATATGCATTAGAAAAGCACGGAAATTGCATGTGAAAAACCAAGACAGTCTGTGTCAATTATTCCTTGGTAGATAAAACTATATAGGTTCATACATTTTATTGCTCATAAAAACATAATTCACTTATAATGAGCTTAAATATTATTTATATACAGCAACCGAACAGAACTTGGATGATAACCACAAATTAAAAAGAAGGTTTCGCAAATTAAATTTTAAAATTGGCAATGAAACACAATCTTTTATATTATTTGGCTAATTATTACAAAATTGTGCTCCTTCAAAAATAATGCTTCTTTTAGAATATTTAGTTCATACCTTTGATAACTTGAAACATGTAAAAAAAGATTATTATTATTAAAGCTTGTTATTTTTATTATATCATTGTATGAACAACAAAATGGTAGTGAAAAGAAACCGATATTTAAACCGCCATTCGTAAACATTTGCGTAAGCTAATGCAGTAGGCGTCATCTAGTAGTATAGTTATTATAATTAATTGCGAACGAATTGAATTCAGGCGCAAACAATCATGGAACCCAATTACGAAGACTACAAAGTGGAGAAAAAAATCCTTAAAAACATCTTTAGATAACTATTTACCAGCGTTTGCTAGGTGGCTGGTAACCACCACTAGTTTTTAAATAAGCCGCTATAATAACCTTGTATTGTGTTTTAGCGTATGTGACCAAGTACTAGCGAACCGCAGCGTGCACCAGAGGCACCGCTAACATTCATAGGAAATAGTTACTGCTTATTGTTAAGTAGGCTATCAGCCTGGATGTTGTCTCACAGCAATAAAAAATAAGCTCTAATAAAAAGAAGTTATAACTTCTAGCATTCTAGTATTTATTTTATTACATATTTAATATTTAACGAATCTTGGAGTGCTTTTTCTAATATCTTCTGTTCAATGAACTAATATGAAAGGACTGGGTATAACAAAAAAGGTCTTATATTATATTTTACAACCACATCCTTGAAAAACCGAACCCTTCGACGAATGTTTTACTGTTGCTTTACACGGCTTACAATACCCTGTCCTTAGGCCGCTTTACGAACTTGCGGTATCATAACCTTTTTCCATATAAGGTAAATACTTTTATGTTTTCCAATATTACGGTAAGGAAGATACGGGTAGAAGACTAGAAAATAAGATTTTGTGTTTCAGTGCAACAAAATTTTCTACATTATTTTATTAGACTTGCATTATTACTACATATGAACTTTAAATAAAGTAGTCTAATAGCCCATTAGAGCCTGAATTTTCGTAAGTATATTTTTTTTTTGTTTTGTGTGCATATTTAGGTTGAATAATGTCCAGATAACATTGTTACGCTAATAAAAAAAAATCTACAGCTCTCCAATTTTGAGTTTTAGACTGTAGCCATATGGCTACGCTAGGTCAAAAGGAGTACAAAGAAACAATTTTCTATTATATTACTCAAACACTTATTACGAAGTTTTTATTTGTTGAAATCAAACTGAAATATATTATTTACAAAGATTATTGCCTAGAATGTTAATTTTCAAAGCATTTATGACGTAAACCAACTTTAAATTTTGAACATATGACTCTCCCAATAGTTTTACAGTCTGTTTCAGGACATCTACATTTTGTTCTATCGATTTTGGACAGTGCTTTAGCCCATCATATTTTTCCTTTTCCAAAATCCTTGATCCGCTTTTGGCGGTAGATGATCGACCACCAGATTTTGGGGGAGTTCCATAATTTCTCAAATATGTTTGGGCTTATTCACGAAGGAAATCCAGCTGCGAAATATCTTTTCCTGATTTGCGCTTCAGTATTCAGGAGTTATTTATGGTGACCTCTACAAGCCCCGTAAAAATAGGCCACCACCATTTTTCGCCTCGAATCCCAATACTATAATTGTTTACACGTGCATCTATTAGGTGTGTACCTCCTATTTACTGTTTGTATACCGCTATAAGATTTGGTCTAGGTATTTATTTATTTTTTACTGGTTTGCCTTGGAATACCGATCTACCAATCCTACAGGAGTTACTTTGTGATCTGTTGATGCAACAGTCACTACAGAATAACCCATCCATCGGGCTATAACGACAACACCCTTGCTCTCAAGGGCGTTGTCGTTGTTGACTAATTGACAGTCATATGAATATGCTTCTACATGTTCATATGACTCTCTCTCTCTCTTTTTTTTCATGACTTTAACCTTAGCAATTCTTTTGGCTATCTGTTTTGGCGAAGTGTGCCTGTTTCTCCATAACCTTACCACAATATTATCCCATCTTTATAATCATGTGGTAATGCACTACAAAATGATGGTTAACCAAGGTCAGGAAGATCACTTTTTCCACTTGTAAGTTACCTTAAGTCTTTTAGTTGCCGATATCTTGGAGTACTTTCATATTCGTCTGCTTCCTCTTCATATATATTTTGTGAAACTATTTCTGCACCTGCTAAAAGTGGTCTACTTATCAAATTTTACATCAATCCTCCGGAATCTTCAGCATCAGAATCATCGGCATTATGCACTGTGACTTCAGGGGTTCTATATAAATGTCTTGTAAGTCATCAATAAGCTCTTGTTCCAGCAAATCCCCGATTTCGTACTGAAAAAACGAATATCACTTTAAAGAAAATAATGTACTGGTAACGACCTAGCGTTGCCAAGTGGCAACAGGCATAAATAGGTCTTCGTGTCCTCAAGTACACATAGAACTAATATTTTTTCAGTCTTATCATAAACCTAACATATGTCTGAATACTCATATGTAAAATAACAAGAAACAAACTCCTAGAAATAAAAATAAACGGGATTTACCTTTTTCTGTTCGCCATTTTTGCAAAATTTACGATATCCAACAAATGAAATCACAACTACTATCAATCTTGAAATATTCTTGACGACTAATTGTTTCTTATCACTACCTAGTATATCGAATTTTAAGTTAACAATAACAAGGACTTACTGGGGCCCACAGTTAATGAAATATCATTTGTATTGTGGGTAATTGACCCATGTTGCCAAGTGGCAACGCTAGGTTATAATGGGTAGTCACATTAACGACCCTAAGCAAGTGTTGATAGAACTCAATTTTCATGAGAGCAAAGTAATTTTTAATTTTCCTTGATCCGCTTTTGGCGGTAGATGATCGACCACCAGATTTTGGATACTCATATGTAAAATAACAAGAAAAAAACTCCTAGAAATAAAAATAAACGGGATTTACCTTTTTCTGTTCGCCATTTTTGCAAAATTTACGATATCCAACAAATGAAATCACAACTACTATCAATCTTGAAATATTCTTGACGACTAATTGTTTCTTATCACTACCTAGTATATCGAATTTTAAGTTAACAATAACAAGATGGACCGATGATCTGGTCAAGATCGCCGGGATAGGTTGGATGAGGGCAGCGCAGGACCGATCATCGTGGAGATCTTTGGGGGAGGCCTTTGTCCAGCAGTGGGCGTCTTCCGGCTGAAATGATGATGATGATGAAAGTAATTTCAGAGAAGTTCTATTTCAGTATCGTAGTGATATTTAAACGTTCATATGCAACCTATATTTATTATTTAATATGTTTATTTATTATGTAACCTTTGCGAGTCGCTATCTTTGCACTTATACCTGTTTTGCCATACCACTTTTTACACAATCCATGTACTATCATTTCTAGCAGTACCCTAGTTTACATGACCTTCTTGTTTTCGCGCTATATGACCATACCAGTCGAGTACTTTTCAACTTCTCAATCATTGGCGCTACTTTCAAACTTCCACTGATATATTCATTTATATTTATATCAATTTTTGTAACTCCACACACTGATCTCAACACTCGCATCACAGCATGCAATAACCTTCCATCCTTCTTTTTTATGATCCAACACTAGGATCCATACAATATGGCAGATCATACTATAAGAAGTAAATAAATATGAAGTAAATAGCTCACTCAATACTCCTTAGTGTAATATCTCAGTTCATATTAACTCAAAGTCAATAGGGCTGAGCTTGTCGAGGCATGAGTTCGCGCGTCAGCTAAAATTGAAGTTGGTATTCGGAAGACGAGTAGCATTAATCCGGTTACTTGTAGAAACCGTATATAAAGGCTTTTAAATTATCATAGCTAAATTGATCTGTCTGTATTTATGTAATGAAAAACATTACGTAAAATGGATTGAGCTTTAGCAAATTTGAGAAAACGATGTGTTCTTCTTTAAGAATTACAAGTATTCAGATCTGTGTAAGTCGGCTATCGATAGTTTTAGTTAAATGATGATAATAAATAATAAATAAATAAATATTTTGTAACAATTAACACAGCGCCATCTAGTTCCATACTAAGTAGCATAGCACTTGTGTTATGGGCACTAAACAACTGATATACTACTTATATACTTTTTTTTTGTAAATACATACATATTATACATAAATAACCAGACGCGAGACGGGAATCGAACCCGTGACCTCCGCAAGCGTATAGACGTGCGTTATCCATTACGCCACAAAGGTCGTTCTTCATTGCCTCTGATTAGCTCATTTGTTATATTATCAGGTCCTGGAACTTTATCTAGCTTCTGTAACATGGTGTACTTCGTGCACGAGTATTAATGGGACTTTTTATAACTTGTATTAGGTCGTTATTGGCGTCCTTTCTCGGTCGGTGTCATTGTTCGAGTAAAGAGTTCGATAGTAGTTCGATATGGGTAACTTACCGTCTAGTTATTATAATGAGTAATATTACTATACGTACGTACGTACTATAATCTAATAATGGCCATAAGAAATAAATACATTTTATTTCTTATGGCTAATTCAAATTCAAATATTTATTTGCACATCTAAGTGTTTACAATAACATCTTACATTAGCACATTAACATATAGCACTTAAAACTTAGAGGGTCATCTTCTGACGCTGCAAACTGGTGGTCACAATATTAATAATTAAAATTATACATTATTATTAGAAAATGGACTATAATAAAAAGTAAAATAGGAAGAATGAGAATTAAAAAATTACAATACAAGAAATGATAGTAATAAAAAATATAACTCAACAAAATACAATTGTCTATTTTTCACTAAATATTAGATTGTCATACATATTATTTGTATTATTAAATGTTCCTAATGGTAAATTTATGTTTTAATCAAATTAATTATTCTTAACGATTAAGTTTGTATTTATGACTATATTCCCTTTTTGTTTGTTATTGTTATAGTACTATTATTTTTGCATTTTTAAAAAGTCAGAAATTGATTAATAACAATTTTCGATTAGGTAGGTTTTTAATTTTTTGCTAAATATTTTTAGTTTACTTTCCCTTTTAATCTCCTCTGGAACTTTATTATATATATTTACGGCCATATAATAGGGACTATTTCTTACCATATGAATCCGCGACGGTGGTATGTAAAGTTTATCTTTGTGTCTTGTATTTAATGAGTGTATGTCGGATTTTTTAGTAAATAATTGATAATTTTTAAAAACAAATAAACAAATATCGTGTATATATCTATATAGGGAAAGGTTAACAGTTTAAATTTTTTAAAGAATGGTTTACAGCTTTGTGTATTTTTTATTTGAGCAATTATTCTAATTAGTTTTTTGCACCAATACACGCCTAAAAAATAAATGTTATATTTTGTTTCTTTGTACTTTTATTATTTAAAAACTGAAAATGTGGTGCTAGCATAACAAATCGCAAATATGAGTGTTAGGTTCTATCTCACAAAATAACTACATTTATTTGTGATCCATCGATATATAAGAATAGAGCCAGCATATAATATTTCTAAGGAATCTTAAAAATCCATGACGCGATAAAATACGCAGCAAATTTGGCATATTATAATAATCAAATACAGACCCTGGGCTGCGAAGTGAGAATATTAATAACATCTAGTCTTATAAGACTAGGAGTTGTGACATCTGACATGTATATACTTTTGTTTTGCAAATATGTGAACACATACTATACAACATGTCGACTCCGGACCGTGTAATTCAATTATCACAAATTCTCTAAACAGAAAAAAAAGCTTTTTATCATCCTAATTTTACCTACAAATATTAGAATCTAGACAAACTTGTTCTCATTCACAACCACCTTCAAATAAACCCCTGTAATAAATAAGGGGTCATCAATGTGTAAGCGGCTTTACGGTCCAACCAGACAGAATCTATCAATATATGCATGTGGGTGCTGCGTGGCTTGTTCTTTATGTTTAGGAAGACTTAGGAGTTGAGTGCAATCTCCTTAAGAGCTTGTGGGCGGAGGGTTGTGAGAGCGTACGTTGGGAAATGCAAAGGTTTAGTGTTGTTTTGAATTTATGAAACCTTTATAGATACATAATATTAGAGAGCCACTATCAATTTGTAGAGTAAAATTTATTAATGTCTTGTTATATCATTATATATTTTTTTAGTTTCATGAAATTCGTAAATTTATGCAGTTTATTTTTTTAAGTCTGATAAAAATGTGGGGTATGCAGTAATTAACAAAAATATAATTGATATAATTTACGTATTTTTGCAAATGCTGTTTCGCCTCATCTAACTCTGATAGAAAAAGTCAACTTCAAAAATCCATATCGAAGGTCATAATTGCAATGCGAAATAAGCACCAACCAGCAATTGAGTTTAAGTTTGGTAAAAAAAGGAGAGGGTCTAAGCCACAATGTTTCAAGATATAAAAATATGTACAATATCGTATAAAGCTTCTGAGGATAACGTCGAAATTGGCTAGTGGAAAACGAATTTCATTGCTGGCAAAATGCTGAGGTAATTTCATGGAACATTTGCCTCCGTCCAAAGCTAGTGTTTACTAGCCGACCTTTCAAAAATATTTTAAGCTTCAAATTTTTATCACTGTTTACTTTGGAAAGTATCTAAAAATATTTTTTGTAAAAATAAGATAAAAATTGAACTGTAATAGTATTTTTTAAATATTTCCACAAATCAAAATATTAATTCTGTACCATATATCGAAAAATAGACAGTTACAGAGTAAATTCACAGAACTCCATTATTAATAAGATTTCAAATAACAACATGCACTCCATGGCATTACTATGTTACACATTTAATATCTGTACTTAGAAAACCCTGTACCATAGTGATTGGTGCTTATTTTAAATGAAATCGGCATAACATTCTCTCCAATATTATCTGAATTCACATCGCATCTCTACCCGCATCGTCTTTCAAAGACTTTATCCAGCTTTTCTAGACGAACTTTTTCTCAGGAGCTATTCAAAACTCTGCATTCACTCTATTTCCAACACTGTCTCTCACCATTGCTCTCAGTTTATTATCCAAAGTACCACAAATTAGACACTGCCAAAGGCAAATTGCTTAAGGTGAGGGGAAGTTGGGAGCTTCCATTTGTCTAGTATCATAAATCAAGCGGTCTTCTGTTTATTTCGGCAAAAGATAATAAGGTGTGAATTGTCACAGATTAATAATCATAACGTGGTTAGCTCAGTGGTATTACTGTGATAGTGATGAAACTTACATATTGAGATTACCGGTTTGTGTAACCCGCCAATTCGCCTTGGAAAACCGTGGTGGGTGTATTGCCCGCTCTACAGCTACAGCTGATACGACGCTACAGCCTGATATTATTTAACTTCGAATAATTTTATGTATTCGTACCTATGGTTACAAAACATTACCACCAAAACCTTTATGAATGAAGTTAATTTTACATTCAAAAATGAACAAATAATATCTCATTTGTAACCCCACAACACAAGCGATTTTCTGATTTGGGATCAAATGGCTAGGTGTGAATTGTCCCAGTATATTTATTATTATTATTTATATTCAGACTCTAAGCCCGTAGTTCCCAAAGTGGTCCAGGTGGATCCCCAGGGGTTCTTGGAAGACTAGACGGAGGTCTACGTTGGCGTTACAAAAATGGGGGTTCACAATTCGTAAGTTACTAGTATAGTCCACGAAAATTTATTTGCTTTCTATAGTGAAAAACTAAAATATTGGCTTAGCTTCACCTATCAACGTAGGCAGATAATATTTTAAGAAGCTCAGCGACTGTTACTTTGTAAAACTTGCATATTCCATATTCATTACAATATGTCCAGACTTGCAAAGCGCCGCCGCTGCCGCCGCCGCCGTTCGCAACGCTTGTTCAGACGTGCAAAGGGACGAAATACGAGTTGTGGTGTGTGTGCTTGCAAAATTGCATGCATGAACTTGTTCGATTCTTCACCAATATAAATACAAATGCCAAGGATAAATGTTACTCATTTGTTAGAATTAATTTAGTAATCAATTCTCACTTTTTTTCAAAAGCTATTAATTCGTGGTTGGGATTCAGCCGCAAAGCAAATTTCCATATTAAGATCTAATTTTTATTTTTTTGTCGAGTTTTGGAAATATGGTAGAAATTTAGCTGTAGTGGGTCCACTTTGGTGGACCTGATAACCCGGTTCCTACAGCTAAATTTTGAAAGTGATCTATGAGAAAAAAAGTCTGGAAACCTCTGCTCTAAACTATCATAGGAAAGCACTAGTATAATGTCTAATTGAAAATTACCATTATTTCACGAAAATAAATAGTTTGTGTTAATCCCTAGACTGGATTATTTAAAATGTTTTATATCGAATATATCGATTTATTAAAGGGCCTAAAGGGCCCTCAACAAATAATAATTAAAATGACTTACAATTTATTTCAAAGTAAATCCTGAAGGAGCTGTTCATTATTCAAATTGAAACAATAAAGCTGAAACTTCATGTACACTAATTGTTCTCGATATCATGTAAGATATTCAATTGTTTTTACAAGATTTTTAAGTGTTCAGACTCTAATTGAACTTGTTTCAAGTGATCGAAATTATTATTTATATTCAGACTCTAAGCCTAAAAAAAGATAAGACTACTAGAAATTGTAGAGAATGGAAGGAATAAAGAAGGAAGCATGGAGGAAGGGACATGAAAATTTAAAATACTCATATTTAAAAAATTATGGGATGGTAATTGGTGTATCCCATTGTGAAAAACCAATCCGTGACCTCTAGATTGGTAGAGTGTGATTTAATAATTAATTAACAACCCTCAACGCACATCTTAGAATAAGAAGGGATCCGTTACACAATTGTTGGTTTCTTATTTATTTATCTTTATTACAGTTCACTGGTTCGTTTATTTGGATACACTGCAGCCATTATGTTAAGGCACCGTCTACACTAAAATTAATAACAATACCATTATTATTCTCCCCGCAAAATGTATTTATCAGAATACAAAACAACCAAGAAATATTTCGGAAGACAGACGTTTTCATTGGTCTTGGCATAAATTACAAAGTCACTTAATTTTCTGTTGTTTGTAATCCTCACAATAATTTCTTTCAAGGCCCCTATTTCAATCTGAGAGGACTCGGTTACATTCGGATTATGGATGATTTACGAGACCGGTTGGGATTATTAAGAGATAATAAGGGGAGTCAAAAATTAATCTTTGCTGAGGCTTCGTAGAGATTTTAACTTAAATTTGAAGTTGTAAAGTCAATAAACGTATTAATTTTTATTAAAATATTATTATAATAAATATATAATTAGTTACGTCGTATCCAAGTACTATCATCGTACTCAGAGACTAACCTAGATTTAAAAGCTACGATGGAATGCATGGTTTGGGCAGTTTTTCTCACTTAATGTGCATAATTATTTATATGACATAATAACTACATGCTGACGGCAAAGGGAATCATTGTAGCTAAACGAGCGTATCCAAATTAATGTGTAACCCGTTCCGCCTTGGATAAGCGTGAGGTTGAACTGACTATTCCCTTTAGAGAGAAGGCCAAGCCCAAGAGTTTGGTGTTGTGGCCTATTATTATTAAGGAAAATTATATATTAATGAAAAAAATAGAGTCCACGGAAAATAAACATTAACATATCGCCAGTACAGTAATGTTACCTTCGTTTTGATAACCTTTCTGGTCAAGGTTGATCAGGATTCTTGTAAAACTGCACACACATATGCAAATTTCAATTGATTTCTGAACGGTGAAATCTTCAATACTTTTGAATAGACTATTTATTTAATAGTTCAAAATGAAATGATGTATAGATTAAATAATAATTTAAAAAGGTAAATATAAAATTGATCACAGTAATAAACTCGGAAGTGTGAGGTGTTCGTGGTGGAGTGGACGGAATGACTCGAGCATTCTACTGCGGATCTCGCTACCATAGAAGCGGTAAGGCTAGACAGTGACGCATCGTTAACATTCAACGCTTCAGATTCAGATGCACGACACCCTGATCTTTCACCATGTGCAAGTTCTCTGGGGCACGGATGCTTTGGTAGATATCTGTGTTGCATAGGACGAGGAAAGACCTAAGGTTACCATCATTGTGGTGCAGGCAACGAGAAGAATACAGTGACCCTCACGGTTGGGTTATACAACTTGGCACGAGGATCGCCGCGCCTTTGTCGCCTAAATTGAACGTGACCTCTCGCCCGGTGTCGGTTCTTGCTATGGTAGAGACTAAGTCTTTGAGCGCTTTATAAGTCTCTACTCAATATCATAAAACATTAAAACCAAAAAAAAAGAGAGAAATTAAACAAAGAAATTACTAGAAGATACATTTTATTGTAAGAATTGAACATGGCAAAAGAACACATACACGGATAGAATGTACGTCACAAAAATACAATATGATCTATGATAAAACTAATGGAGTATGCGGTTGTCGGTTACATGGCAGGCGCACATCCTTCCGTCTTGGCACTCGGTTAATGACTGCTGTGGCAAGCAATTACAAATGAGCTCAATCGGACAGCAATGGGTGGCGCCCGCGTCTTACGGTATTATATTCCCAACCAATCATCATGGCGAGCGGTGACAACCGATACGTGCCACAAGTCCATCTGACCAGATGCGAGATAGTCATTTCCACGAGGGATGCGGCAGAGAGGGAGTGGGAGCGAAGAAACGGTCCAACACACTCCGGCCACCATAGACAGCAGTCGTGGTTTCGCTGCCCACACTTACACAACGAGGGTTAGGGCACGTGTATTTTCTGAGTGACCCCCTTTTGCTTCAGATTGAAACAAGAAAACGCTTGGGGGTTAAAATCCATACTCTCTGGCACATTTCGTAGAAGTGGCTCACGCTTACATAAGAAGTGGACCGACGCCAGCCTGAGCCAGGGTATCAGCAGACTAGTTGTCCGTCAACCCAGGCATAGAGGCGATTAGGCGATAGAGGAACGTCGGCTTTTTTAGTGGCTAGTCTTAAAAAAGTCTCACATATGCCCCGACTCCCCCGCGCGCGTGGGGACTCGTTAATGGGACCCTTAATCGAGACCGTAAATCATATTCCAGTTACATTTATAGTAAAGTTTGAGATCAATAGATAAAGATCTAGTAACAAAAATCTGGAGCGGGCTAAATTTTTTTGTGCTTCAGTCTTTATTAACCCTTAAATGTCAAGTTCTCAAAAATTTTCTAAATATTGACCTACAAGATGTTTGTGTTTATGTAAATAAAAATAAAGTATTTTTTTATTGCTGTAGGACGGCTAACAAGCTGACGGAACACTTAGAATTTAGCTTAATTTAGTAAGTCTTAAGGTGTATGTTAGAAAGCGTTTTTAATTAATACTTATAAAAAATGTAGGTGCATTTATTTAAGTTAATTAAAACGACCGCAGCTAGTTACATTAATTAATAATAATTGCTAAATAACAATTAATACAAGTCAAGTCCGTGATTTTTTTACAATGTCTCACAGAACTGAATAAATAATGTCAGAAAGTTATTCCAATCATCCCCAAAAATGTCATAATCATGATTTGTATCCAGGAAGGCATTGACAGCAGTCAAGGTGCGTGGGATCGGACACTGCTCGTGAGACATTACGGTGCATTTACATTGTTACTAAATATTTCTATTTTAGATACAAAAAGTACCTATAAATTACGTATGAAAATATAGTTAAGTAAACGTTATGAAGCAGTGAATCGTGGCTCGTGATTGAGTGCACACATGGCGTCATAGTTTTAAAGTTTATCTTGATGGTGCCGCTAATCAAGCTAACTGGCGCACGGCTGACTACGTTACCACAGTAAAGATGGTCTCCAGATGTTTGTAGGGTGGTATGTATACCAAACCTGTCAATTTTAAAAGCATAGGTGATCATAGAACGCCAGCCAAGGCATCTTCGTCTAGGCAATGACCTGACATAAGGCGAAGGGTCGCGACCGGGATCCAAAATCTTCGCCAACAGATAGGCCACTGTAGGGTTACAATGGTGAGGTTGATATAAGCATGTTAATGTTTCCCTGGAGTCTGGCGTGGTGCTGGTAATTCAGTTTCCCAGGGGTAGAAAAAAAGGAGGCTACAGAGAATATTGAATAATATATACTATGGGGATTACGACTATGGGGACGGGGGTACGTAATAAAAATCCGTTTGGTGCAATAATTTTGCTGTGGCAGTAAACAAGATCACGATATATTTAAAACTATAATCTGTTACTTTTTGTTAGCTTCAACATATTTTTATGTCCAACAGAGTAAATTTTTCATTGTCACCTTAGAGTTAGTTTCGTTTATCTTTAAGTATTTTTATGCCATCTTTTTTTTATTTCATTTATCTATTATCCAATCCGAAAGCAATATAGATTAAGTGAAAATCTATACTAATGATCTCTTCGTGCAGGGAGTATGAATACTAACCCCTGTGGCCAGGGTCGACCTGTTGTAAAAAGCGACAAAACAATCCTAACTACGTGGTAGGGCCCCAAGCCCGTTTGAATAGCATCTACCCTTGGTCTATACGATATGCCGCCATAATAACCTTGTGTTGTGTTTGGGCATTAGTGACCCAGGTTCCTGTACCCCTATGGGACAGCACCGTGTTCGAGGTGCACCTAGCGTCGTAAACATCCATAGGCGACGGTAACTGATTATTGTTAAGTGGACGGTCAGCTTGTCTGCGGTTCCTCAGCAATACAAAAAATTAATTCTATGAAACTGGTGTTAGAATACTGTTACTTTACTGTACTTACCTTGCGCTGTTCTAATTTCCAACTTAGCTGATTCTAACTTCGACGACGTGTATTAGCATTAAGTTTGTAATTTCATTTAATTTCTAGAATATCTGTTTAACTAGAACACATCAAAGCATAAGTATGATAAATTTAGGTTTTAATTATCAGAAGTGAAGAAACTAAAGGCTCTCAATAAGAAAACATTTGTAAAACTATAGCATGATTAAATGATTTTCAGTTTTTACGCTATGTGTGAAGAAGCAAGGGAATTTATTTGTTCAATTATTCTTTATTCTCGTTTCTTACACTTATATTTTACAATCATTTCATGTTTATCACACAACAATTCTACGCGATATTTCTGAATAAGAATTACTGTAATTGAATGCGAACATTTTTTATCCGTGCAGGGGCGGAGAAAGAATACTGACCTCTGCGGCCGGGGTCGGCCTGTCGTAAAAGGCGACTAAACAACCCACCCTAGCTACGTGGTAGGGCCTCAAGCCCGTCTGGATGGCGACCACCTTTGGTCTTAAGTATGCCGCCATAATAACCTTGTGTTGTGTTCCGGCATTAGTGACCTAAATTCCTGTACCTTTATGGGACAGCAGCGTGTTCGCAATGCCACTGTTGTTGCAAACATCCATAGGATCACCTATACTATAGTTACTATAGTTACTACCATCAGTAACTGCTAAATTCTAAGCGGACCGTCAGCCTGTCTGCTGTCCTACAGCAATAAAAAAAATTGCGAATGTATCCGAAAGCGTACTGTTCGAAATATAAACATAAAAATTACATTCCACTATAAAAAAATATTACTGCTCTATCTTATATCCGGGGAAATAAGCTTTGATTTTTCTAGCAAATTTTTCCACCAGATGATTCGTGCATCGATCAAAACATTAAATTACAAATTAAACTTGGAATGAATTAATAAAATATCTCATAATAGAAATAACAAACAATAATTTTACAAATACGCTATGCCTAAAATGTATATTTAGGTAGATAACTCTGCATTGTACGCAACGGTGAAAGGTTTTATCACGGACTTTAACTATAATATATTAATAAATATGCTCAATGGGGTGATCTCAATGTTAATCATAGAATTTTTAATTAGCGAACTTTTCCATGTCATTTGTTGGTAGGAAAATTGAAAGTAGAAGTTCACTTTTAAACATTTTTTTTTCTACGGAAACATCTCTTGGCTGTAAATATTATACGATTAACATTTTTGATATAAAAATGTGATATTGTATATTTATACGATATTGTTATAGTCTATAGAATATTTTTAGTTTCCAATCCCCCCTCTCTGTCTCTCTGTCTGGAGGTTCTTTAATAAGATAGATAAAACGCCCTTACACCTAATGTTAACAGTAACATTTGTAGCAACATATTTGTAGACTACAAATGTTTTTTTAATGCAGTAGGACAGCAGACAGGCTGACGGCTCGCTAAGAATTTAGTAGTTACCGTCACCCCTATGGGTGTTTGGAACGCCAGTAGCATCGCGAACACTGCTGTCCCATAAGGGTACAGGAACTTGGGTCATTAATGCTAGAACACAACACAAGGTAATTATGGTGGCATACTTAAGACCTTGTTTTGTCGCCTTTTACGACAGGCCGACCCCGGCCGCAGAGTAATTTGCTTGGAGTTAATAAACTCTTAACCGACTAAACGATTTGCCCTTAAAACACAAACAAGCCTTTCTTAGGCAAATTAGGTATTTATTTATTAATATTGTTATTTAATAAAAATATGCGAATTATTAAAATTAATAAAAAATGCGTAAAAGTTTAACAATTTTATTTCTCTGTACTCTGGCATAATTTAAGAATTCAATCTTTAAAGATTTTTCATCTTTCAGTCTATCGCTCTTTATCAATATCATACACAAAATTAATTTAGAAAAAATTTTTAGAAATATGAAGAGAAGCTGTTATAAATAATAGTTTTGTAAAATAGTGATTTAATATATTTAAATAAAAGTATATGAAAGGAGCCACCATTCTTAGCAATACTCTGCTTTGGCATTGGTCATATTCTGTGACCAATATTTAATACATACAATCAACTGCCGTTTAATTCTTCAATCGTGATAGAGAAACACCAAAAAGTTTTTTTCTTTTGCTGTCTCTTAGTAGCCGAAGAAATAAACCATTAAATTTGTTACCTTCAATGTAACCTTAAAAATGTGATGAAATGGTTTTATGGTTTTCGTAGTTTTTTTTATTGCTGTAGGACATCGGACAGGCTGTCGGCCTACTTAGAATTTATCAGTTACCGTTGCCTATAGGTGTTTGCAACGCCAGTGGCATCGCAAACACACTGCTGCCCCATAAGGGTACTATATAGGAACTTGGGTCACTAATGCCAGAATACAACACAAAGTTAATATGACAGCATACTATCCATGCAGGGGCGGAGAAAAACTACTAACCTATGCAGCCGGAGTACCGGCCTGTCGTAAAAGGCGACAAAACAACCCACCCTAGCTTCGTGGTAGGGCTCCAAGCCCGTCTGGATGGCGACCACCTTTGGTCTATTTATTTGTGGTATAAATATACATTGATGCCACAAATAAATGTTTATACATGTTTGATTGTTTGATAGCTAACCATTTTACCAAGTTAACCAATAACTGAGGGACTGAGAACTATCATGCATTAGAATGCAAAATATATTGAGTTAAGTACATTACAAAAAGTTTCTGTTCGATCCTTGCATAAAGGGTATTTGAAATCCCGCCTCCTGATTTTTGTTACCTACCCTCACTCTCGGCGAGGTAAATAGTGAAAGCGAAGGTGGGACGAAAATAATATGATAGTAACGTGCAAGCTTCTAAACCCGCGGGACGGTTGACGATTGACCTCCCTGATTGTTATTCCAAACTCTCATTGGGCGTGCCATAAAATTGTGTGTTCAGTGCATGAGATTTAGCCGGTGCTGTGCAACAGTTCCTCCGCGACTTGAACCGAACCGGGAAGGAGTGGAATTAATGTCAGTGCGAATCTCTTTGTCCACTGCAAGGTATCGTGTCTCTCTAACCACTGCTGCTTTCCCCTCCTTTCTCATAAAGTTCACTACTCTCGAGCTATCCTTCTAATTCCTTTACGGTGCAATCTCGGTCCGTGACCAGCACCGTACAGTTTCAAAGGGTGAAAAAAGAAGCACCTCATTTACTAGCAACTTTCCTATACAATGATTATGTAAAGAAAAAAGTATTTAGAAAATTATTATTATAATTCAAATCACCAAAGAGATATCTTGTATGATTTTCCATAAAATAGTGGCATACCAAATTAATAAGCGAGTACCTATACCTCGTGAAGACTTGAGTTAGCATGTTGCGACAACTGAATAAGTTGGCAGTTGTCCGTGGTGGAAATCGGAAACGAAGAATGTACATTGTACCGCAGACGCCGCCACTTGTCGTCGCGTATATCTCGCCGTGGTCGTATCGTCCCTCCTTGATACATTAGTGATGTACATTCATTGTTATCATTATTGAAATTGTTTAATTCAATAAGTTCATTACGATTTCGTATGATCCATAATGAGATTTGCTTAGTTAAGATCGCTTGCATTATCCATACTTATGTATTAATCCATACTCAAATTATAAATGTAAATATAACTCTATTTGTCTGTTTTCTTTTCAAGCCTAAACTGCTGAACCAGTTCTGATAAATTTCGGTATAGAGATATATTGGACCTTGGAGAAGGACAGACGCTATTTTTTTCGCAAAAAATTGTTTTTTTTTTTTGGATGAACATCGTTTGCCTGATCAGTTAGTAACCATATATGAAACATAATTATTGACCAATTCAGTTCTACTATTGCGTAATTATAGTGACCGTTCATCTTCTGTAAAATACTGACATAATTACTGTACTAATATTAAAAGAAAATGCGTTCGTACTTTAGATTGGCTTGTGAGCAAGAAACCTATGTGTTTATGTTATATAAATATCAAACAAATAGGGATAAGACTTGCGTAACACAAATTTCGAAAAAATGTCTATCTCTCTCAATAATAAGAAAAATAGAGAGAGAGAGAGAGAGAGAGAAAATATATATATAATTTTTTCTGGTACCTCATAAGGAAAAGGATGGCCTAAATATGTTTTTAATGGAAACCTATTTGTCAATATAAAAAAATCTTTATCCTCAAAAAAGAAATACAACAATATTTGTAAATTACGAAGTCAATTGCTTGGCCAACGTTTTTCATCATAAAATTTTCTTTTTCTTTTTTATCTCTAAAGATGAAGTTGAGGATTGCATATAAACTGTACTGGAATTTTATATAAAACAATATTTGTATTATTTTTGATTGTAAGTTATATTGATTTAACATCAATAAAAATATGTAATAGAATATAAAAACCAATGTAATAATAAAAAAAGAATTATAAAATGATCAACAATAAAGAAAAAAGACAAGAAAAGAAAAAAGCCAGAAATATTACCGAAACAGCTTAAAAAGTAAGTAAAGATTGAAAAAAAAATTATTACCCATGCTAATCAAAACAAAGCAGAGCAAAATCAAATTGTACATATTGACTATTCTTATTTTATTCGAGGAAAAACTTCAATTGATGAGTGATATGTGAGACTCCAGGAAAACTGTTGATATCCAACTACCCTCTTAATAACTGCGCTGTTCTATTTCCGCCTGGGCCCACGAATAAAATTGAAACGAATTGATTGGTTGGAAACTGAATTAGGTGGCACACGTGCGCTTTCTTCTGACTCAGTTATATCCATGTAGGAAGTGACGGAACGTAAAAAGGAGGACGCTATGCTCCCCACCCATTCAGACAGGGCCACTCGTCGCCGATGGTAGGCGACCAGCTTTTGACCGCCAAAGTAATCGGCCATGACTGTGACCCACAGGAAAAGAGTCCCAACCCGCACATATATGGCCGAGAGGTGGCATGTGTATATGTTTTACGCGCCCAGCACACCTCTGCTTGAGAAAGAAGATACCGGAGGCTCATCACCCCACGAAAAGAGGAAGATCAAAGACGTTCACGAAAGCGGACCAGTGGCAGTCGGTCGGACCACAGTCTGAAGAGATCTTTACGCACCCTTGTCTCTGTGCAGGGGCGAAGTAAAAATACTAACCCCTGCGGCCGGGGTTGGTCTGTCGGAAAAGGTGACAAAACGACCCTAGCTACGTGGTATTGCCCCAAGCCCGCCTGGATGGCAACCACCACCCTTGGTCTATAAGTATGCCGCCATAATAACCTTGTGTTGTGTTCCGGAATTAGTGACCCAGGTTCCTGTACCCCTATGGGGCAGAAGCGTGTTTGCGGTGCTTCTAGCGTCACAAACATCTATAGACGACGATCAATGCTTACTATTAAGTGAGTCATCAGTCTGTCTGCTGTTCCTCAGCAATAAAAAACACTCGCACTCAAAGCGAAAAAAGGAACACGGGCGTGCTGGATGTCCCAATGACGCATCCTCTAACCAAGAGACAGGACGTACGTGCGTATTAGACCAAACGGCCTTCACTACCCTGCCGCACTATCCTACGCGGCGGGGTTTGCGTAGTATTTTCGCCTCTAAAAAAAGTGAATAAAAATAGATAGATAGATAGATAATACTTTATTGTCACCAACTTAACCTAATTATATAATACAAGTTGAAGAGAATATTGCAAATATTGGAGACAATGGGCGGCCTTATCGTCTTAAGCGATTTCTTCCAGGCAACCCATATATAACAAAAATATAAACTTAATGAAGCATTATAGAACAGAATATAGCAAAAATATAAACTTAATGAAGGAAAAAAACGATATTGCTCATAATTTAATTTTGTAGTCTTAAAAATTTACTAAACTAGGCAAAGCTGAATTAATTACGAAAGTTTGCCTTTGATAAAACAGAAAGTAAATATTAACTTTATGGACTTTGAAATGTTAGCAAATTTGTTCACAACGTTAGTACGAGTAGAACAACGTATGATACGTTGGCAAAATATTAATTTCAGTAAATAGATGTTGTAATATGAATTCGTAGTCATATTATTTCAAATTTTTATTTATAAGACTATTTCAATCTTCAGGCCGCCGTTCTCAAGCGACTTCTTCCACGTCTTCACGCGTCGCACTAACCTATCCCTGTCCGCATCTGTCAACACAATATCTTCAACATACTAGAGCAGTCATGGGGGCTACTCCTGTGCATCTCTGATTGTGTTTGACAGGAGGTCTAATATCACGCTGAACAGAAACGGACTAAGGACCGATCCTTTGTGCACCCCGATGGTGATTGGGAAACGTTTCATGTCGCCAACAGTGGTCCGAACTACTGAATCGGAATCACGGTACATGTCTCATATAATGTCAATATAAGTCTCTGGAATCCCTTTAGACGCAGTGCTCACCAGATCATCACGCGAAGAATACAGTCGAAGACCTTCTGCATTCCAGAAAGAGGCAATGCAGAGGCGCATTCTCCGTGACAGTCTTTAGGGCAAAAACAGGTCCATTGTCCCGTGACTAGGGTGATACCCATATTGACACTCCAAGACAGTACACTCTTCTCAGGTCCGAGAGTCGATAACCCTCTTGAAGACTATACACCTATGATGATTTTATTTCTTTAAAAAAATGTGCATTATTTGATTTTCAACTTTCTATTGTTTTTTTTATTACAGCAGTGCCTAGCAGCATATTCTAGGCTTCGAACTAAAAGCGATGAATTAAGAAGAAACATTTAAAAGAAAAAGAAAAAAATATTTAACTATAAACTTCTATTTTATACATACATGAATTAAGTTGATTTAATTAATTAATTAAGATTCTAAGTTAAGAAGTTATATTAATTTGAAATATATTAATAAAGGTATTAGAATAATAATTACTATTATACTAACAAGCCGAATCGTTACCGAAAAGTTGTTCTGACAAAACAAAAATATTTTTGCGACAAAAAATAGCCTATTTCCTTTTCCAAGGTTCAATTTATCTACGTCCAAATTCATTGAAATTGCGTTCAGCGGTTTAGGCGTGAAAGCGTAACAAATAAAAAAATTCACATTCATATTTATAATATTCGTATGGATTTAGAATAATGTTAACTGTGTCGATAATTGTAACTAAGTCAGACATCACTATTCTCTTCCTGAGTGGTAATGCAACTGTATCCAATTCGTTATCGGATCCGACTTGGATTTGTCGACGTCTCATGTGCACACAACGATGAATTTACAATACAAGTACGTTACCAAATATAAATTGAATTTGATTTTTACATAGTAATATGCAATGTATTGCAAAGTGTCATTTTATGGTTTCGTATTCAATAACAACCGTTTTGCTTTAGATAGATAGATAGATAACTCTTTATTGTATACTCAATTTATCTACAAACATAGACATGAACATATTTAGTTATAATTTTTACATGAAATAAATAGTCTTAAGTAAACTTTTTAAGTACAGATGTATAAATCTTAGTTAGCTAACACATTTAACAAGATATTTAATTTATACGTAGTTATGATTGAAAATAGCATTTATTTTTATGGTTTCGTATTCAATAACAACCGTTTTGATTTAGATAGATAGATAGATAACTCTTTATTGTATACTCAATTTATCTACAAACATAGACATGAACATATTTAGTTATAATTTTTACATGAAATAAATAGTCTTAAGTAAACTTTTTAAGTACAGATGTATAAATCTTAGTTAGCTAACACATTTAACAAGATATTTAATTTATACGTAGTTATGATTGAAAATAGCATTTATTTTTATTTACTTACCTAATTGAATTTGTTATTAAATAAATTT
The DNA here is from genome assembly GCA_963693495.1 of Malacosoma neustria. Taxonomy (NCBI): domain Eukaryota; kingdom Metazoa; phylum Arthropoda; class Insecta; order Lepidoptera; family Lasiocampidae; genus Malacosoma; species Malacosoma neustria. The sequence continues at coordinate 8,677,313 of OY856386.1, forward strand.
AGAAAAAAGTAGAGTAGAGGAGATTAAATTTAATTTTGAAAAAAGTAAGTTTTCAAGAGAATATTCAATTATATCGAGTAAGAACCGAAATAGCACCCCTCAGGGGCACTTCTCTGTCCGAAGAGTGCACGGGTGTGCGTACCCAAGGTGCCCGAGCATCCGCCGCCTCATTCCCCTTCCCGTCCGAGGCGGCGGAGTCCCACCTTTCTTCCCGTCTACTTCCCACATCCTTTCCCAACTTCGCTCTCTGTTTGTGGCGCGGTCCCCGGTGGGATGATTGCGAGTACTGGTTGGGGTCCCGGGTTCTGTCCCGGGCCCTGATTTGGTAGTCGAAACCATGCCCATTTCGACTGCGCCTGCACAGAGAGTGTTCCTGGGACGAGAACGGCATCTCCGCTGTCCGTCGGTCTAGCTGGGCTGGCTACGACGTTAGGCGGCTCCCTGGTTTTCTGGAGTGTCGTCTGGTAGTCGACCCACGCCTGACTGGCACGCGGCGGAGATGCAAGTCCCGCCCGTCTGCAAAGGAGGCGGCGGAGCGGGAGTGGGAGCGGGAGTGGACCACCACACTCCCCTCCCGCCAACGCAGGCCACGCCGGCGGCGCCGGAGGGCAAGTAACGACCTCCGGCCGCCGCAGAAAGCGGCCGCGGGCGGCCCCTCGGGGGAGGGTCCACCGCCCGCACTATTGTCGCGAGGGAGAGGGCCGCGTGCTATTCCGCGGCCCCCTCAACTCCTAGAGTTGTTACAGGAGAGCGCCGGAGGGACGAAACCCTGACCCCCTGGCGCCAACACTTTAGAAGGGGCCTTAAGACAAAGGGCGGGCCGAGGCCGGCCCGGGCCACGAGATCGGCAGGCCATATATCCGTGGGCCCGGGTGTAGGCGATAGGAGAACAGCGGGGTTTTTAGTGGGTATTCGGATGGCCGATCATGTTTCCCGGAGTCCCACACATCCCTCGGTCCCCCCGAGCCGGGGGAACAAGTCAAGTCAAGAGAGGATTTTTCCCCGAGGCCAAAAAAAATAAAAAAAAACCAAATAGCAAATCAAATTAACGTGCTAGAACATCTTCTCCCGCTTATGCGCTTCTAGTGCTTTGATGGATTAGATAAAAGAAAAAGAGATTAAGAATATTGAAACTTGTTTACTGTTTTTTTAATCATATATAATAAAGTATAAAATAATCATAACCTAGTTTCACATAATAGTAATACTATATTTATAATTTAATAACTTTTTTGAAAACAAATATTGAAATATTTTATAAATTTAATTTAAAAAATGATGAATATGATAACTATGTGGTTTTAAATATGGTACTTAAAATATAAAACTTAACAAAGGATTTACATTGTATAAAAATTATATAAAATATTAGATTTATAACTATTTTACCAAATCAAATAAATTCGTACAGGAATTAAAAAAAGGCGAATACATATTAATTGGATTCCTGGAAATATTCTACCTTGATAACCTCTCTTCGTGCGTATTTAGATTCATTTGAATTCTCGAAATGCACCACCTGCTCCATCGTGTAACCTTCTGCATCTACAAGTTCAAAGATTACCGCTTTCATTTCCGTAATTAACGTATATTATAGAAGTCACAATAGAAAATCAATGTTCAATATTTGATCTCTGGAACTTATGACAGTTCGATAGTAATTTAAGTGAATATACCTGTTAAATTGGATAATTTTATTATTAGGTTAAAAATAACACAATACTCGTTTGTATAAGATATTCATGACAGTAAACAAAGTATTCAAAAAATGTTGTAATTGATTTTAAATCTATTTAACTACTTATTTAGCAACGAATTTTATCAATGGCAATTTTTAATAACACTTGTTACTACGGAGTTAATGTTGTATCGATTTTCAATTTGGGTCAGTCATTTGATTGGAATTTTTAATGATGAGCAATTATTGTAAAGAATAACTGGTAGCGGTAAGTAAATCGCGCAGGGTATCGATTTTTCGAACGCCTTTATTGTTTTTATGTCAGACATTTAATATAATTATTGTTGTGTGGTAGTATGTGACACATAATAATTTAAAAGATTATATTTTCTAATATATCAGTTGCCAGTAGTTAATAAAATAAAAACTAATAGACTAACGTGGTGCGGATGGGGCCTGTATGGCCATAGAATGCAAAGGGACAATGTCAGGTGACAATAAAAATGCTAGAAATTATATTGAATGGCTAGAGAAGGAGGAGTATCCTGTGAGAAGATGGGGAGATTTCCTAAGAGATGATTTAGCAAAATAAGTTGTGAATGTTAACATAATGGGTAGCTGAAGAGAGTGGCGATTCCATGTAATGTGGGATTAAAAACAGGAAGAAAAAAATTTAGACAATTTTTATATTGGATAGTTGAAATTATTTCTCGATTATACAGGGTTATTGGTAATTCAATGTATTCCCGTTACGGGGTGATAGGGGTGACTATTTGCGATAATTTTAACCCCCATATTTTCATTATGTAAAAGTGAACCATTTTTTAGTTTTCATGTTTATTAGCTTTTTTCAGAATAAGTCAAAAATGCAATATCAAAAATTTCTAAAAAAAAAGTATAAATTTAAATCTCATTTTCTCTTCTGATTTATAAAAACGATAAAACAATGGTTATTTATTAATATTAAAACAATAATTATCTGTCCAAATTTTAAAATGCAAGACGAAAATCGATATTATTTCAATATTTTTTTTCCACTAAAATACCATAAAAACAAAAAAAAACGTTCTGAAACTTGGCTTGTAGATTATTTTAAAAACATAGCCGTTTTCTTAGCTGCCCAACAATGCATAACAACTAGGAACTTATTTCAAAGAAACTGAAAAAAAAAATGATCACTAAGGAAGCAGGCGGAAATTTGTATTCGAACTTAACTTAAAATCGCTGTTTGAATATCTTGCAAATAGGTTTAATGCGTACCTAAGCCAATGCAGGGAGCAAACTGGCTGGTTAAAAAAAAAACAAAGTTTTCAAAGTGTTCTTTTTGCAAAAGCTATTCACGCGGGCATTGGTTTTGTTTTACAAATTGGCGACGTGTTTTTTGAAGTGAATACACACCCATAATTGTAGTTTAATTTTTTATTTTAATTAAAATATGGAAGAGCTTGATCACAATGAACAGCGTATGTTTTAGAATTACACAAATGAAGATTACGCCGATATTGTGTTTTGTTACGGCTTTTGCAATGGTAACTAACAGTGAAGCTGCTCGTCAAGATTATTCGCGTCGGATTCCTAATCGCCGGTTACCCCATGTATCAGTTCTTAACGGAGTGTATAGGCGAATCCGAGAAACTGATAAAAAACTCAAAAATATCGTTTTTCGTCTCGCATTTTTAAATTTGGACAGATAATTGTTGTTTTGATATTGATAAATAACCAGTGTTTTATTATTTTTATAAATCAGAAGACAAAATCAAATTTTTGACTTATTTTGAAAAAAGCTAAAAAAAACATGATAACTCAAAAATGGTTCACTTAATTGCATATTGGGTTAAAATTATCACAAATAGTCACGCCTATCACTTCCTAACGGGAATATGTCAAATTACCAATAACCCTGTAGAATATAACACATAAGAGTTACTTTTGCTTCACGTTTGAATTACACGTGAGTTTAAACTAAAATAGTTATATTTTAAATATAATTCTAGTTTTTTTTTTTTTTTTATTGCTGTAGGACAGCAGACAGGCTGACGGCCCGCTTAGAATTTAGCAGTTACCATCGCCTATGGATGTTTGCAACACCAGTGGCATCGCGAACACGCTGCTGTCCCATAAAGGTACTGGAACTTAGGTCACCAGTGCCGGAACACAACACAAGGTTATTATGGCGGCATACTTAAGACTAAAGGTGGTCGCCATCCAGACGGGCTTGAAGCCCTACCACGTAGCTAGGGTGGGTTGTTTAGTCGCCTTTTACGACAGGCCGACCCCGGCCGCAGAGGTTAGTATTCTTTCTCCGCCCCTGCACGGATAAAAAATCTAGTTAAAATCAAACCAGTCAAAACATTACATACATTAACTATTGAATGCCAAAAGCTAGTATCTATATTATATGTATAATCACCTTCATCATACATATACATTAAAGAGTGTTTAGCTTCCAATTTCTTAAAAAGTACTGAAATATTTCATAACCTCAACATATAAACTTCAACATTTTAATTAAAGTCTTGAAGTAACATTATAACTTTGGATGTTGAACCTAAGCCATCCCACGACGTTAATAAAAGCCTAAATACAGAGAGGCGGAACTTCTTTAATGTAAACGATAAAACCCAACCTATTCTCAAAGGTTCCGTAGCATTACTTTCCATTTGGAATCGGTCATGAAAAAATTCGTAAAAAGACACCGGAGTCAGTAAATTTTTGATATAGAGCGGTCCGTTTAAAGACTCTGCAGAAAGTTTGGGTCAAGGGCAATCTTATAGCTTTATGGCTAACACCAGCCTTGGTATTTTTTGCGCATATTACATTTTCTATTCCTAATTCTATTTATTTCTAATTCTATTTTATTACAATTTCATTTATTGGCTTAAGAGAAAGAAATATAGATGAAACAGATGTCCTTATATTTGATTCAACATGGTTAGATGCCGACTAACTTCTAACTTTGAAAGTACATAAACAATACATTTCTTTTAAGATACAAGCTAACGTGCAACGGTAGCAGAGGAATTAAGGCATTTGTAACGTCAACCAAAGCACTTCCCTGTATATCCCGAGAAGAACAATAAAACCTAAATAGAGAATAAAAAAAAACTTATGTTATCAGTAGTATTATAATAACAAATTTAACAAACACAAAAATCTTATAAAAAAATTATATATATATATATATATATATATATATATATATATATATATATATATATATATATATATATATATATATATATATATACCTAGTCAGGTCATAAGTATTGTCACACAGTAAAAACTTTTCTTTTAGAATGCTGGCCACAAAAAAGTTTATTGAATTCGAATCTCGAATTGTTCATGAAAATAAAAATGTATACTTTTAGAATTTTACTCATTTTTTAAATATGGAGTGGACGCTTAAAGAAGACCGTGTTGCAGTTATTGCGTTGCATCGTTGCGGTTACGCGCCAATTCAAATTTTTAACATACTGAAAAATTTGAATATAACCAAAAGATTCGTTTATCGTACCATCAAACGATACAATGAAGACTCTAGTGTAGATGACAGGTCAAGAAGTGGTCGCCCTCGGTCTGTTAGGACTCCAGCAGTGATAAAAGCTGTGAAGGCACGAATTCAAAGAAATCCCAAACGTAAGCAGAAACTGTTGGCCCTTCAGATGGGGTTAAGCAGAACCACGGTGAAAAGGGTGTTAAATGAAGACTTAGGGCTTCGGGCATATCGAAGAAAAACAGGACATCGTTTGAATGCTCGTCTAATGGACCTGAGACTGAAGAGATGCCGCGCTTTGTTGAAGCGGTACGCGGGAAAAAAATATCGGGAAATTCTTTTTTCGGATGAAAAAATGTTTACCGTAGAAGAGAGCTACAACAAACAAAATGATAAGGTGTACGCACACAGTAGTGAAGAAGCGAGCAACCGTATTCCGCGTGTCCAACGAGGTCATTTTCCATCCTCGCTCATGGTATGGTTGGGAGTTTCTTATTGGGGCTTAACAGAGGTACATTTTTGTGAGAAAGGTGTAAAAACGAATGCTGTTGTGTATCAAAATACAGTCCTGACGAACCTTGTGGAACCTGTTTCTCATACAATGTTCAATAACAGGCACTGGGTATTCCAACAAGATTCGGCGCCAGCTCATAGAGCGTAGAGCACACAAGACTGGCTGGCGGCGCGTGAAATCGACTTCATCCGGCACGAAGACTGGCCCTCCTCCAGTCCAGATTTGAATCCGTTAGATTACAAGATATGGCAACACTTGGAGGAAAAGGCGTGCTCAAAGCCTCATCCCAATTTGGAGTCACTCAAGACATCCTTGATTAAGGCAGCCGCCGATATTGACATGGACCTCGTTCGTGCTGCGATAGAGGACTGGCCGCGCAGATTGAAGGCTTGTATTCAAAATCACGGAGGTCATTTTGAATAAACTTTAATGTCATAAGAATCTATGTTTTGTTAAGTTCATTTTGGTATATAAATGGTTACATAATGAATAAACTTGTTACAATTATTTTACATTAAACATGTGACAGAATTTATGACCTGACTAGGTATATATATATATATATATATATATATATATATATATATATATATATATATATATATATATGTGTAAGAGAAGGTGGCAAATATAATATTAATAAAATTTATTTCATGTATATATGACTGTATTGAACGGCATAAATTCTGTGTATTATTTTTTATCCAGATTTATTTTATATTAATATAAGTTATGTAGTTAATATTAATGTAAAAGGTCTCAACAAGACGGACTCAATTATTTAACCAGGTAGAAGTTGTGTTCTACTAAACAGCGACGTTGAACGAAGAATCTATCTTTACTCTATTTTGATTATGTATTATCTATAAAAACACTCACTACTATTCTCATTCTTCAATACACTGAACTACCGCAAATTAGTGCTTAAAAAATTATAGTACTGCACTTCAAAACTACAGCGTAATACAAATGTCCGCGGGGTCCAAACTAATTCTTGACTGCAATAAACCAAAACCTAATTCCGAGCTCAATACCGGCCCCACAGGGAGCTCCAAGAAATGTATAGATAAAGCGGGTCATCGTTAGCTACATTGTTCCACGGGATTTATAGTATAACCTACCTACAGAAATTCTAATTTAAATTCTAATGAAAGGCCAATGCTTTCAAATCAACTTATACTAATTTGAAACTACTTATTACTCATTTTAAATTTAACTAAAAAAAATTTACAATATACGCGGCTTAAAGGCTACGTAATGTTATGGCGCTGTTGTTCCTGTGGATTCGATGCCCACGGACATTTAAATATCTTATATCTTTAAACGAGCAATTCTTGTATATATATATATATATATATATATATATATAATTGGCATCTCGGAACCGGCTCCAACAATTTTCATGAAATTTAGTATACGGGGTGTTTCGGGGGCGATAAATCGATCTAGCTAGGAATTATTTCAAGAAAATGTCAAAAGGTGGCGTTTGAGTAGTCCCAATTTAAACTGAAAAATGACTCTTCCTGACATCTATCGGCGAATAATAATACTATTTTTTATAAATTGCTTTAACGACACAACAACACTAAAGCTATTCCAGCAGATGGCGTTGTTAAGTAACACGAAGTCAATGAGTGTTTGCTTTGAGGTTAGACTAAGAAAATCAATTGTTAATTTCTAAAAAAAATAAAAATACCGAGCAAAGCTCGGTCATCCGGATATTTTATATAATGCGAATAGTTGGCGTTGCAAACACCTATAGGCGTCGGTAACTGCTAAATCCTAAGCGGGCCGTCAGCCTGTCTGCTGTCTGCTGTCCTACAGAAATAAAAAAAAATAGTTCTGATATGGATGTAAGTGTTCGTCGGTTGTATTTAAAAAAATCTTAAAATGTATATGAACACCTATGTGTTTCTTGGTGTATTTAGTTATAATTATTGGTAATGTCGATTGTAATTGTGATGTGATGTTTTGCGATGGATTGATGTACGAATTGTTCGGTTTTATTGTACACCACAATATAGTTTACTGAATTAGAAATCTCAAATGTAAATAAACCTTGATTCCTTAACACGTGTATGATTAAAGGCACATTTGACTTAGCCACCCAGACTTAGCATTGTGCTTTCAATAGGTTATCACAAAGTGCAGGGAACATTCTTAAAAAATGTGACAAAACAGTCAACTGGGAAACTTCCCAGATCACATTATTTTATGCAAAATTGGATTTTATTGCTTGGATTATGGGCATATTATAGAAGTAATTAAACAATTTGTGTTGAGAATTAATCTCTATTGTTCTGATAATGTAGATATATTACTTTGCGTTTTTATATATTATATAGATAATTAAAACAACCTCTAACAATTATTATAGTTGTGGTAGTGATATATGAATTAATTTCTTGATACTTGCTATTTTAAATTTATTATAGTGATTTATAAATGTATTGTAATATCGAATATACCTAGTCAGGTCATAAATTCTGTCACATGTTTAATGTAAAATAATTGTAACAAGTTTATTCACTATGTAACCATTTATATACCAAAATGAACTTAACAAAACATAGATTCTTATGACATTAAAGTTTATTCAAAATGACCTCCGTGATTTTGAATACAAGCCTTCAATCTGCACGGCCAGTCCTCTATCGCAGCACGAACGAGGTCCATGTCAATATCGGCGGCTGCCTTAATCAAGGATGTCTTGAGTGACTCCAAATTGGGATGAGGCTTTGAACACGCCTTTTCCTCCAAGTGTTGCCATGTCTTGTAATCTAACGGATTCAAATCTGGACTGGAGGAGGGCCAGTCTTCGTGCCGGATGAAGTCGATTTCACGCGCCGCCAGCCAGTCTTGTGTGCTCTACGCTCTATGAGCTGGCGCCGAATCTTGTTGGAATACCCAGTGCCTGTTATTGAACATTGTATGAGAAACAGGTTCCACAAGGTTCGTCAGGACTGTATTTTGATACACAACAGCATTCGTTTTTACACCTTTCTCACAAAAATGTACCTCTGTTAAGCCCCAATAAGAAACTCCCAACCATACCATGAGCGAGGATGGAAAATGACCTCGTTGGACACGCGGAATACGGTTGCTCGCTTCTTCACTACTGTGTGCGTACACCTTATCATTTTGTTTGTTGTAGCTCTCTTCTACGGTAAACATTTTTTCATCCGAAAAAAGAATTTCCCGATATTTTTTTCCCGCGTACCGCTTCAACAAAGCGCGGCATCTCTTCAGTCTCAGGTCCATTAGACGAGCATTCAAACGATGTCCTGTTTTTCTTCGATATGCCCGAAGCCCTAAGTCTTCATTTAACACCCTTTTCACCGTGGTTCTGCTTAACCCCATCTGAAGGGCCAACAGTTTCTGCTTACGTTTGGGATTTCTTTGAATTCGTGCCTTCACAGCTTTTATCACTGCTGGAGTCCTAACAGACCGAGGGCGACCACTTCTTGACCTGTCATCTACACTAGAGTCTTCATTGTATCGTTTGATGGTACGATAAATGAATCTTTTGGCTATATTCAAATTTTTCAGTATGTTAAAAATTTGAATTGGCGCGTAACCGCAACGATGCAACGCAATAACTGCAACACGGTCTTCTTTAAGCGTCCACTCCATATTTAAAAAATGAGTAAAATTCTAAAAGTATACATTTTTATTTTCATGAACAATTCGAGATTCGAATTCAATAAACTTTTTTGTGGCCAGCATTCTAAAAGAAAAGTTTTTACTGTGTGACAATACTTATGACCTGACTAGGTATGTACATATATCATATGTCTATTATATTCGGTGCAAAGAGTTAGATTCAATATTTTTGGATCTGAGTCATATCAATACAAGCTTGGTAGAGAACTGTGGACCCTCAGGGTCCTTGATCCTCAGGCTTGCAAAATAATGATAATGATAATCATCACACATGAAATTAAAATAGTATTTTTTAAACCATAACATCCTTTCATTTAAGTTTATACAACAAATAAATAATACCTCCAATATAAAATATAATTATTTAACAAACATTTTAATTATTAAATATAATTGCAGGCGTTTTACCTTTCAAACATGATACCCATAATCGAAGCACGATATTTTAATAACTTTCATTTTTTTATTTATCAAATCAGTCTTTAAAGTTTAATTTCATTTAATTTTATCGTAGCATTAAGTTACATTGAGTTTTATTTTTATGAAAATAATTAATAATAAAGGGATGAACTCTCACAAAAATCTTCATTGAAATAATTATTGTAAATATCTGTAACAGAAATATCAAATATAGTCTGTTATTTATGTAACATATTATTTTCTTGTTTTGTCATGAGATTGTGTTTGTAACTTATACGAAAACGTGTACATAACGCAACGTATATTATTTATCATATCAAATTGAGTTCATGATTGAAATAATAATTTAATTGAAAATATTAATGTACTTGATATTTTACTACTATATGCGAAAGATATTTGCAAAATTCATTATAACATGGAATATTAGAAGCTGTGCTGCGCTGGATCCTTTTAAGAACAAATTAGAATTTTCAAATATAGATTTTTTTTATTTATATTTATCTCTGTACAGGGGCGCAGAAAGAAGAGTACTAACCCCTGCGGCTGGGGTCGGTCTATCGTAAAACGACAAAAAAACCCTAACTAGGTGCTAGGACTCCAAGCCCGTATGAATAGCAACCACTCTTGGTCTATAAGTATGCCGCCATTAGTGACCTAGGTTCCAATACCTATGCGGACAGCAGCGAATGCGCGGTGCCCCTGGCATCGCAAACATCCATAGGCGACGGTAACTGCTTACTATTAAGTGGGCGATCAGCCTCTCTGCTGTTCTTCAGCAATAATAAAAAATATTGCTTCAAATCACATATTTTATTTCTTTTAATACATACATACATACATACATATAATCACGCCTCTTTCCCGTAGGGGTAGGCAGAGACCACTTCTTTCCACTTGCTACGATCCTTACATTCTTGTTTCGCTTCGTCCACTTTCATTATTCCCTTCATATATGCCCTTCGGTTTAGGGTACTCTTGACCTGGCCTTTTTTCAAGACGTCCCTGATCTGGTCTCGAAACGTCCGCCTAGGTCTACCCCTTCCAACACTTCCATTCACACTCGCCACTTTTTTCGTCAATCGTTCTTCATTCATTTAATTTCATTTCTTTTAATACGGACATCAAAACCTATAATGTTGTCCAATTTTTCATAATATTATAGTTTTGTTTTAATGTAACCGGTTTGGTTGTAATCGAAATAATCAAACAGACAGCGGGTTACTTTGATATTATTTTAGATTAGGGTTTGTTAATCAGCAACTTCAATGTACATAACCAAATCAGGGGCAGTGGCAAACTTTACGACCCAATCAACAAGATTATCTTATTCCAATTATATTGACAGGAACAATGTCCAATAGCAAAGTTATGGAAATCCGTAGAAATGCGAATTAGTTATGGTTAATTAGTATGGGGTTATGTGAGGATTTCTATAAATATTCAAAAGCTTTCGAAATGTTTAATAATATTAGCTTCTCGCTGGACTATATGCGAGTATAAATATACTGTTTAGAGTGGATTATGTTTTGAGTAATGTAAATATTTTGTACGGACTTTATTGTTACAAAAATAAATTGAAGTGTTATCAGGATTCCTTGCAATTGGAGCGTTTCAGAAGTTCAACTACTTACGTCTAGTTCAAGTTTCAATCTAGTCTAGTTAAAATACTTTTTTTTGGGAGGTGGAAATGCTTGCCGCACACCCCGCTGCACGCGAACGGACGGCGGAGTAGTGTGGGACTCCCCATGCAATGCACCCGTACGTCATCCTCTTTATACTGGGGAACGCATGTCGCTAGTATACCTACTAAAACCACCCCGATGTTCCTTCACGCGCCTTGATTGCTGAGGCCGCTGGACCTGTCGAACTAGTCAGGCCGCGACCCTGACTGGTATCGGCCAACATTCGCGGGCCTCTTCAAAGCCAAGGTATGATGAGCCCCGCAATCTCATTTCTCACGCAGGGGTGTGCTGGGCGCACGGAATACCCACGCTCGAAGAATATCAGCTACAGGAATCCCCTTTGAACGCAACCGGTTTTTAACCGGTTTGTATTATGTAAAACTTATAATCTCAGTAATTAATTTTAAATGTGGAATGTTAAAATTTCAATAAAAGTATTTAAATACAAATATAAATCTAGCAAATAACACCTCTAGATTGATCTCTGAAAATTATATCACTGAGCTAGCAGGTACCTTGCTGTATAAGATCGTCTGCTGCCTATTAATAAAGTGAGTGTGAATTTTGCGTCAAAGATTCAGATCCTTCGCAATCAGTTGCGCCCGCTCACATATCTGGTAGGAAGCTTAATATTCTTAATTAATATTTGATGTGTATACATAATACTTATAATTTGAACTAACGACAATAGAATACGATAGTTTAGAAATATACAGAATTATTTAGTTCGTAAGTTACTTGCAAGGTGTAATGAATAATAATAATCTAACCTAAAGAGCCGTTTACATTGTAAATCCGTCGTGTATATAAGCACAGCGGTATCGTAATTAACATTTTACTCCAAAGTGAAATTATAATGTATTTTAATATTTAATTAGGATGTCTTTGAAATAAATTTGCACAAATGTTTTTACTTAATTAAAAAGCGAAATTTTTCAAGTTATTTATTTTTGTGACACAAATTCATTAGGACGTTTATTTTGGTATATTTTGAGGTTTGATTTCGGGGACATTTAGACGCAGAAACGATTTATTAATTTCTTTCGCTTTCGTAAGCTGATAGCTGAATTAGCTACTATTCATTAAACTCCTACTGTTATTAAATTCCCATCTCCTGATGCATTTAGAGTCAGGACTTTATTCCACTTCTTTTTTTTTCTACAAACTTATTTACATATGTAATCTAAATATTATCTTAATATAATCAAATATTACTATGTATAATAATGTTATCTTAAAGTTACTATTTTTTTATTATTTATTTTATTATTTACTCTTTCATATTTTAATACTTGGCTTTATACGAGCATTATTTTATCAGCACGAACGAGGTCCATGTCAATATCGGCGGCTGCCTTAATCAAGGATGTCTTGAGTGACTCCAAATTGGGATGAGGCTTTGAGCACGCCTTTTCCTCCAAGTGTTGCCATATCTTGTAATCTAACGGATTCAAATCTGGACTGGAGGAGGGCCAGTCTTCGTGCCGGATGAAGTCGATTTCACGCGCCGCCAGCCAGTCTTGTGTGCTCTTCGCTCTATGAGCTGGCGCCGAATCTTGTTGGAATACCCAGTGCCTGTTATTGAACATGGTATGAGAAACAGGTTCCACAAGGTTCGTCAGGACTGTATTTTGATACACAACAGCATTCGTTTTTACACCTTTCTCAAAAAATGTACCTCTGTTAAGCCCCAATAAGAAACTCCCAACCATATCATGAGCGAGGATGGAAAATGACCTCGTTGGAGACGCGGAATATGGTTGCTCGCTTCTTCACTACTGTGTGCGTACACCTTATCATTTTGTTTGTTGTAGCTCTCTTCTACGGTAAACATTTTTTCATCCGAAAAAAGAATTTCCCGATATTTTTTTCCCGCGTACCGCTTCAACAAAGCGCGGCATCTCTTCAGTCTCAGGTCCATTAGACGAGCATTCAAACGATGTCCTGTTTTTCTTCGATATGCCCGAAGCCCTAAGTCTTCATTTAACACCCTTTTCACCGTGGTTCTGCTTAACCCCATCTGAAGGGCCAACAGTTTCTGCTTACGTTTGGGATTTCTTTGAATTCGTGCCTTTACAGCTTTTATCACTGCTGGAGTCCTAACAGACCGAGGGCGACCACTTCTTGACCTGTCATCTACACTAGAGTCTTCATTGTATCGTTTGATGGTACGATAAACGAATCTTTTGGTTATATTCAAATTTTTCAGTATGTTAAAAATTTGAATTGGCGCGTAACCGCAACGATGCAACGCAATAACTGCAACACGGTCTTCTTTAAGCGTCCACTCCATATTTAAAAATGAGTAAAATTCTAAAAGCTATACATTTTTATTTTCATGAACAATTCGAAATTCGAATTCAATAATCTTTTTTGTGGCCAGCATTCTAAAACAAAAGTTTTTACTGTGTGACAATACTTATGACCTGACTAGGTATATATATATATATATATATATATATATATATATATATATATATATATATATATATATATATATAAATATATATAATACCTCGGTAAGGTAAGGGTTTAATGTGTGAATTATGAATGGGCTAGATTAAATTTTTTTTGTCAAAAGGTAACTAGTTGAACGGTGTAATTGTATAAAATTTATAAATACGGTTATGGTACTTAAACTTCCTGTATATCCAGATGTAATGAATCACGTTTATAAACAATAATGGAAACTTTTACAAGGGATATATTTTCATCATTTCAATTCTAAGAAAAAATAAGAAACACCAAAACCAACGCTTTAAAGTTGCTCAAAAATTTTCTCCACGAAATAAAACGTTTTCCACTTAAACACTAGAGTGTATGCTGTTTAAGACTTTGAACATTAGCAATCGGAGTGCTAACAATAAAGATATGTTGCTGAAATAGAATTTATTTATAAAGGAAATTGTATACATTTGGTAAGTGAGTGAGTAATAAGAATAAACTTTAGATTTACTTACAGCAGATATTATATTATGAAGTATTTGGTTTTATTTTACAGCATATCTGGGGTGTCTTGTCGGTTGCGCAAGTATTTACCTATATACAAAATTAATAAAGCCTTCATTCCATACATTTTATTGTAGCTCTTTGTTCTGAAAAAGAAAGGTTCATTGCATCGAACCATTGACCCCCGCAAACGTGCCATCGTGTGATACCTGTTACGCTACAGAGGACGTCAAAAATGTAACATTGAAACTTTCTGAAATACATCTATGAATGTAGGTGAAATGTTTGAAGCACCAAGTCTACCCATAAAATGCAAATTTAATTAGAATGTGTGACCCACATAATCGTTCTGATAAGGAATGAAAATAATTTGCAATGAGAGACAACAAATATCGTCGAGACGTCATTGTTCTTATTTTGTTCTTGCATTTTATTATTTAATTTCGATAGAACTATAACCACATAACTTATGCACAATTCTATAAATATATTATAGAGTAACAGTGTTCAATTAAGTATTGGATAGCATTTCAAAAATACCCCTATACCCTTACGGAACTGCGGTACCCCTAAAGTCTCAAACATTTATAGGCGACGGTAACTGCGTAGTATTAAGTGGGCCTTCAGCCTATCTGCTGTTCCTTAAAAATAAAAACTTTATGTATAGAGGATGGTCTATATTTTAAATAGATCAACATTTGTTAACCGACATCTAATGGTCTCACGTAACACTTTTTTTAATGTTGTAGGACAACAGACAGGCTCACGGCCCACTTAGAATTTAGCAGTTACCGTCGCCTATAGGTGTTTGCAACACCAGTGGCATCGCGAACACGCTGCTGTCCCATAAGGGTACAGGAACTTGGGTCACTAATGCCGGAACACAACACAAGGTTATTATGGCGGCATACTTAAGACCAAAGGTGGTCGCCATCCAGACGGGCTTGAGGCCCTACCACGTAGCTAGTGTGGATTGTTTTGTCGCCTTTTACGACAGGCCGACCCCGGCCGCAGAGGTTAGTATTCTTTCTTCGCTCCTGCACGGATAAGTATACTTAAGTATTAGAAATAAATACGTCTACGTCGCCTTTTGATAATTAGACACTGTGAGCTTTATTAAGTAAAAGAAATTGGTTATTTATTTCTCTCACATTAGCTCAGTTTCTCACTTAAGGTTGGCAAAGAGATTTATTACAGTCGAAGCTACAGGTAAACTTGTAGAAGAATAAAAATAATATACATTTAAGTGCACGTTAAAGATGTAATAAATAACAGATGTTAAATTGACTGTAAGGGAGTTATGGCCCTGAAACTCTGTGGAAGAGAAATTTCAAGCGTATTTTACCTTATTCTACAATAAAGATATAATTAATTGTAGGTAATAGGCAAAATAAAAGTGATTCATACGGTTTTTATGTACATAAAAAAGTATTGTAATATTTTAGTTGTAAATATGTTGTATTTTGTATAATTTAATAGTTGTTAAAATTGACTTTCTTTTTTATTTTATTACATCAAGCATTTTCAGGACAGTTCATATATTTTTGATTATGTTTGATTGGCAGAGTCTTTTCTTATCAATATGTTTTGGAATTCCTTCAAATTACTAAATATATGATGATCTCTTATCCTGACTTCTCTAGACCGGTCAATTTGAATTTTATGTTAATTATTACTAACAAACGCTCTGTACTATTTATAATATTATTTAAGATTATAACATGAGTGTTTTTATTGTCCTCAGGTTTATAGTATTTAGTATGTCACTATACAATCCAAATTTATTTCACTTCCTTTCGAATTTATTTAGACCTGGCATTTTTATGCTATACTTGAAGTTCTCAGGTTAATTACTTGTGTTGGAGCCAATACCTTTTTAAAGGAAGAAAATTTTCTTTTGAAATATTTTCAAATGTTTAATGATCAATATAATAATGAAGGAACAAGGAATAGCTAGGCCATACAATCTTATAGTAAGGAAATCTCCTAAATACAAACTGGATGAATCATTAATAAGCCAACTGTTTATACAAAGAATTTTATCTGTGCAGGGGCGGAGAAAGAATACTGTGGTCGGGGTCGGCCTGTCGTAAAAGGCGACAAAACAACCCACCCTAGCTACGTGGTAGGGCCTCAAGCCCGTCTGGATGGGAACCACCTTTGGTCTTAAGTATGCCGCCATAATAACCTTGTGTTGTGTTCCGGCATTAGTGACCCAAGTTCCTGTACCCTTATGGGACAGCAGCGTGTTCGCGATGCCACTGGCGTTGCATACACCTATAGGCGACGGTAACTGCTAAATCTTAAGCGGGCCGTCAGCCTGTCTGCTGTTCTACAGCAAAAAAAAAAGAACGATGAATATTGGTAATTATCAAGATATAATAAAGTTTAAAAAAAGTCACATTTAATATTTATTACCGCTAAACATTCTAAAAGTTTTTTTATAAAAAAATTATACAAAACCTTAGGGAGAAATATAAATATTTATTGTACAGGTGGTATAAACCGCTGGTGGATATTGCAGGATAAATTGATTGTTCGGGGTTGGTTTTCCATTTAGATATGGAAATTTTCTGGATTGTGTACGAGAAATCTTCGATTTTACCTTTTTTCAACAAATCACGTTAAGAGCACGCCACAACCTATTTGGCCGCTTTAGCAATTTTGACGCCTGGTCAATCTTCCTGATTTTAATAATTGGAATTTTGATAACAGATTCTAAATAAATACATTTTGATAAATGAATATATTTTGATTTATTCGTGTGAAATGGTAACTAAAATTTTTTGTTTGTAACTATGTATGTATTTATTATCATTGATTTTTCATGTATTGACCTTTATATGAAAATCCTTTTGTGCAGGTCAGCTTGACCACGAGAGTCAGAGAAAATTTAGGACTATGTGTGTGCCTGGCCACTAAAAGCACTACGCTGTCCTCTTGTTACCTGCACTTGGGTTACGGAAGTATGGAATTTCAGCAGATACCGTCACTCGACTAGATATATTCTCTTGTTATTAAAGAGTTACAGTTAGTTTTGATCGTCTTTATTTGACGACCTCTGTGGCGTAACGGATAACGCACTTCGGTACGCTTGCGGAGGCCACGGGTTCGATTCCCGTCTCGCGTCTGGGTGTTTATGTATAATATGTATGTATTTATTTAAAAAAAAGTATATAAGTAGTATATCAGTTGTCGAGTACCCATAACACAAGTGCTATGCTACTTAGTTTGGGACTAGATGGCGCTGTGTGAATTATCACAAAATATTTATTTATTTATTTACATAATTACTTTAGATAACATTTATTAAGTTGTTATTAGTTATTTATTACTTACTTATTTATATTTACATTTTAAGGTTCATCAACCAATAAGTAGTTGAAAAAGGTACCGAAAATGACAATATGTCTGCATTTTTTAGATGTTTACTTTGATTTTTATGTTCAAACAAGAAAATCTTAGAGAAAAATACTTCAAAGCATTGCCTTGTAACTGTACTCTATAGACAACTTCTAGCCTTTAAAGTTAGAGCAACCAAGATTAATTAATGAATTTGATGAGTATATATGAGAGTGAAATAAATCTTTATAAGTGTTTGTTGACGTTAAAAGGGTATCAAAAGCGCACTTACGTTCAGTATTAGCTCGTCATGTCCTGCTGAACGCAATAAAACATGATTTTTATGTTCAAAGCCCGCAAGAGACACGATTCTTTGTGAAGCGTGACCCTTCTACCCATTTTATTATTAGATTCCAAATAAATGTAACATATAAACTTCGACAAACGATTGACTTCAATGACAAAGGAATCGCCCATCCATATGAAATTAATTCAATAAGAAAGGTTGAACTGTTTGCTTTTATTTCTATGATCATGTTATTTGTACTCGAGCGAAAATCTGTCATTTGATTGTTAAAAACAAGGGCTTTTCCATTGGATATCTTCCGCCGTACAATTGTTTCAAAGCTAAGTATAATATCTACTTATTTAAAGTACCTGTATATTAATATGTAACGCGAAAGCTATGTATCCCTTTTTATGAAAATTGCGCGGACGGAAGAGTGAAATTTGGCACAGTTAAAGTTTATATGGAGGAGAAGTGCAGAAAGCTATTTTTTTGTCTAAAATACATTAGATTAATTAAAATAAATATTACACAATACTATCGCTCGAATGACACAACGTACATACTCATACATACTTACGCTTAAGTTTTTTTTTAATAAGAGTTTATGGCCTGGTAAAGACCACTAAGGTTATTTTACAATAATATACTATGTAATAAATATATAAATTCATAATGTATATTAGTAAATACTTAAATAATAAATAAATAAATAATATTATCCTATTCACTTAACCATGATTGATTGTAGTGAAACTGGGAATTGAACTGGGAGACTGGGATGTAGTTAGCTCAGAGAGATTGGGCAACCACTTCCTTAATGCAACATCCTCAGAAGGAGCGATGGAATCGCGTCCCCGCGCCCTCGTGGTTCGGCTGATACGTCGTGACCTTTTTTTTGGTCTCGGAGAAAAACCCTCTCTTGACGGGTTATCCCGGCCCGGGGGACCGAGGGATATGTGGGACTCCGGGAAATTTGTTCAAACATCCGACTACCCACTATTAAACCCCGCTGTTCACCTATCGCCTACGCCTGGGCCTACGGCTTATTTGGCCTGCCGATCTCATGGCCCGGGCCGGCGCTGGCCCGCCCTTTGTCTCAAGGCGGGCTTCTAAAGTGTTGGCACTAGGGGGTCAGGGTTTCGTCCCCACCGGCGCTCTCCTGTGTTAAGGAGTTGAGGGGGGCCGCGGAACAGCACGCGGTCCTCACCCTCGCGGCAATGGTGCGGACGGCGGATCCTCCCCCGAGGGGCCGCCCGCGGCCGCTTTCTACGGCGGCCGGAGGTCATTAGTTGCCCTCTGGCGCCGACGACGTGGCCTGCGTTAGCGGGAGGGGAGTGTGGTGGTTGACTCCCGCTCCCGCTCCGTCGCCTCCTTTGCGGACATGACTGCCTCGCAAAAAGCAGGCGACGGCCGTCCATCCAGGATAGCCCCTGACCATGGACAGAACCAGGGCTGGGGGCGACAGGTTCGCTCTGATTTGGGTGACGAGGGCGCGGTGCTCCTCACGCCACACAGGGCACACGGTGACAGTGTGGTCCACCGTGTTCTCCTCGTCTCCCGCGCCACAGTGGTAGCACCCCGACGTCATCTCCCGCCCTATGCAACACAGGTACCTCCCGAAGCAACCGTGCCCCGAGAGGACCTGCGTCGGGCGGAAGGCCAGAGCGCCGTGGCGCCTTTCCACCCATTCGGCCAGGACGAGCCTCACCGCTTCGATGGTAGCGAGGCCCACGCTGGGGTGCGCGAAGTGCTCCTTCCACTAACACGTCGTGACCTGCGACGAGTTATTGCGGAACGAGTGCGGTGTTCACACACACAGACATTTTGTATTTACTTTTTACATCCTTTTGGTCATTATTCTTTAATTATTTTAGTACATCAATTAATCGGGTTTGGGTCATTTGTAATTATAGAAATAAGATGAGTTTACCAATTTTATCTATAGTAAGAAACGTATTATCGTTCAATCCCGGTAGCAGTGCAGATTTTCGCATCGGTGCTCGGAGTCCAAAGGTAGTTGTATTTATAGTACGTAGTGTGGGAATTATATATTACGGCTATCTTTTTCCTTTATGCACACATATGTTACATTTTATTACTATAACAATATTTTTGCTTTACCATACATTTGTAAGGAGTACAATATATTTGTTTTACCATATATAACATTGACTAGATATAATATATATTTTTCCAGAATACAAAATATTCAAAGAAACTTTCTTTATATGAACATTATTAACCTAATTATTAAAACAAGGGATTACATTTTTAATATATTTATACTCTCTTAAAAAATCATCTATTATTCTTCTAGTCTTCATGTCCGTGACATTGCGGATAAATTACAGGAGTGTCGGCTCCGTTGGTACGGCCACGTTTAATGGCAACCGGATGATTGCGTGGGAAACAAATGTCTGACCATGCCGCCTCCGCCGGGCCCCGGCAGGAGGGGTAGACCCAAAAAGTGCTGGCTTGACGTCGTAAAGGGTGATATGCGTGCCAATGAGCTCACTACCAGAGATGCTGAAGACCGTGCGAAGTGGAGAAGAAAGAGTCGGAAAGCGGACCCCGGGCACAGAAACGGAAGTTTACATTGCAACCGGGATACTACGCTTAGATGATGATGATGATAAAATCATCTATTATTATTACATTAACCATCATCTATAGGCTTAAGTGATTATATTCTCTTTGATCATATTAAATGTCAAAATTGACAATAACAAGGAATTAAATTTTAGAATTGTTTTTATTTGTATAGTTATTTATTATTTGTGAAATACGTCTTGCTCAAGCATACCTGAAGAAAATGGTGTACAAATAATCTGAATTGATTTACTCTTGCCTATTTGTGAGAATAGTGTTTACAAAATACGAATATATGGTTACGAAAAGGATGTATAAGGCAGGTTTTGCAATGCAAAGCATTTTGAAGTTTAACAGTGATGATGTTCAAACTGATGTAGGAAAATGGCAAATTAACTAAGTAGCTATAACGAAACCTTGGAATATAGAGGTTAGTCTTTGACAAAAGAATCCTAATAAAGTTCAAACTTAAAAAATAAATGAATTATGGTTGAATTTCGACCTCTGGTACCACTAACAATAATAATTCGTCAAATTTCTCTAGTGATTTATGGTAACAATGATATTACATTCTACAGTTATTATTGTTACTATAATGAATTTAATATTGGATACAACACAAAAACTGCAATTGCTTTTATAAAAATCGTTTATCTGATGATTTGAGATAATTGAGTTTGACTATTAAGATTGTTGCAATTTATGCGATATGGATGATGGATTATCTATAATAGGATCAAACAGTAAAATTAAAAACACAGGTGCGCCTACCTGAACGACGTTATGGTAGCACGATCACTTATTTTGGTGAATTTATGATTTAGTAATTTTGCGTTCTATCGGTAACACGTGAAAAACGTTAAAGCGCGCGGAATTCACGTCACTAGCATTCTTCTATTTTTTCTTTATGGCTTCGCTATCTCACGTCTTTTGGATGCGTCAGTGTTTGACAGTCAAAAAATTGACGTCACCTGATACTGTCCGAGAGCCCATCAAGCCAACAGCGACACACGCATGGGCCGCATAATTATGGTGACGAAACAAAGATTATCTATGGAATTATTACTACATTAAGGTTTATTATTTAAATTACTTTCCACACTTGGAAAAGCTCAAACAACGTTTTATAAAGGACGGAGAGTATACCCGTCACGCTTGCCCACGATATAAAACAAGCGTATCTCTGTGTGTGGTTTTTCTTTCATCAAGTGCCAATAACATTACATATGTATATTATCTTACAATTAGTAAGACCTCTAACATCATTTTATCATAGAGCATGGGATGCTGTATGATAAAATGATGATCGAACCTACCATAATCCTTCAAAGGTTGCGACTGAATTAATAGGAAAACTAAAGTTCGTATAACTTGTGTAACAAAATACACAATTATGTTACTTGAACTATAACTATCAACAACAGAAACAATAATTATAATTGAACATTTAACTTTAGCAATTAATAATTTCATCTTCATACAGAAAATGACATATACGTAAGTTAAACCAAAATAAGGCTAACACATACAAGTAAAGCCACGAACAATACCCCAAAACTTAATTGAAACGAATGGCTCAAAGTTATTTACTAATTAGACATACGACACAAGAAGTTTGTACGTCTCCTTAGAGTGTCGAAATTAAACTAAACTTGTTTACCTTTCTATAGAGATGTATGTTAAACTTTATATGTACGCCTCCTTGAGGACGTAACATTTAGCTTAAAGTCTCGTATCAACGTCGCTTAGTTCGTTTCAAGTGTACTGAGAGAATAACTAACTTTAATTTCCTACTATGTAGCTACTAGATAGCCATGTAGTCGTGGCTAGAAAAAAATAGGTTAGGGTGTTTCCATACCGCCGACTGGGAGTATGATGTTTTGCGTAAGCTTACTAATACGTGGAGAATAGCTTAAAAGGTCTAAACATGTGGAGCAATCCCCATTTCGGTACGCATTAAATTTGACATTAATTTGAAATCTTGGAGGAATCTGTGTTTTTCTCCGTGCAGTGGCGGAGTAAGGATACTAACCCCTGCGGCCCAGATCGGCCTGTCATAAAAGGTGACAAAATAACCCTAGCTATGTGATGGGGCTCCAAACCCATCTGGATGGCAACGACCCTTATTCTAAAAGTATGCCGCCATAATACCTTATGTTCTGGCATTAGTAGGCCACATTCCTGTAACCCTATGGGACAGCAGCATGTTAGCGGTGTACCTATAGTCGCAAATACCCATAGAGGAGGGTAACAATTTATTATTAAGTTGGCCTTCAGCCTGTCTGTTGTTCCTCAGCAATCAAAAAAAGGTGTATATATACTAAGAGAGACAAACAAGTCAGACTTGGCAAAAGACAAAAATTAATATGAAATTCATTTCATAATTATTCTACTCCTATTTTAACAAAATATAAATAATATATAATCAAAATTCATTTCCTGTTTTGAAATTTTAATTTATTGGACCAAAGGAATTGTTTTCCGAGTTACTGAATATCTTATACGGTTCTATTGTCTTTCTCGCAATTTCTCAACGGAGTGATGGATTGGGAGTGAAACTTTTCCCCTCATATTTGTTTCTTTTCAATCACTTCGCGAGCTGAGACGTAAACTGACAACAGTTTCTACATTTTGGTGTATTAGCAAAAGATTTATTGACTTTACGCTTGATGAAATTTTACGGAGTGCAAGAGGTCTCATGAAAACTTCTGAGTCATCTCAATTGATGGCAATCAGAGATACAAGGTTTTGAGCGTGTAAATTCATAGATGTTGCATTACCCAACAGTAGTGCCAGATCCAAAATATAGCTTTTTAGATGCAATCGAGAATAATTGCTTAAAAAAAATTTAAAGTATTTTATAGGTATGTGATATTTTAAGCCCCGAAATGGACAGCGTTTGTCTCTCTTAAGAAATTATGTATTGTATCGTCAAAGACTTCAGCCACATCGCACTTACACTAAATGTTTGTAAACGGAGTAAGTTAGACGGAATTCATTCTATTATTGCATATATTATATGTATGAATTATATATATGAATTCGAACATAATTGAATTATCAAAACTACACACTATCTGATCGATAGTATTAGGTTATCATAGTTACATTATCTTAATAAAATCTTTAAAAAACCTTTTTCAAAAACGCTTAAGAATTTTTCCAATTTAACTAGGTTTCTATAAAATTTTCCTTAACAAGCTCAAGTAAAAAATTTTTTGGCTTCTACAATCAAATATCTTCCATCGAATTGAAAAAAGTTCATATTGAATGAAACTGACGTCAGTTCATATTTTGACGATAATTTAATTCTGTAGAAGAGCAACATTTATAAGCTAATCCAATAAACGTTGATCTGTCATATAAATTTAAGAAAAAATAGCTTATGTCCTTCTCCAATGTTCAATCTATTTCTATGCCAAAATTAATCAAAATTGGTTCAGCGATTTAGGCGTGAAAACGTAACATACAGACAGATATACATTTTATATCCAACCCAAACAAATTATTATAGTAATTACTATATAAATCTTACGAGGGTTTTCAAAACTATCAGACCAGAAAAAAAAACGTATAACTATTTTCGTATTTACCCCTCTGGGAATCATAGAAGCCTCAAAGTAGGCCTATGTAAGTACATAGTAGTCTGTGTGTTGTTCTGTATAAAACATGTTTTCGATACATGACTATCCACTTTTATCCAACTTCCGGTTACTTTCAAGACAAATAGATACGAATATATTGGCGCTTATCTTTTGTAATGTTTCACAGAGAAACTTAAAAGAAGTAAGGCTTATCACAGTGGAGGGCGTGCGATCAAAAGACAGGACGACGTGTCGTGTCACCCCGATATGACTTCGCAAAATATAGCGCCATATTGTAGGTCTGTATAGTATATTATTTACTTTAGTATCTATTATTATCGTATTATATTCTACCGCTATATTTAAAACATTTTGTGCCATATTATGTGCTATAAAATGTGTCTATATTATCTTATTTTAGTATATTGCAACACAAATATGCTGAATTGGTATATTATTTATCACAAATGTTGGTTGTTGAATTATATCTTGAATATAAACATAATAATATAAACTTCCTTAAAACGATGTATAGTTTTTTTCATTCGAAGTTTCATCTATTTAAATACTTAGTTGTTCTTATTAACAGATATATAAATATTTGTTTCAAATTCGCCTCAATTTGTAGACTATACTAGACATGCCTTTTAAGTTTTGTCGTTTCCATATTTCCCGGAAATTTTGAATTTGGAAATCCAATGTGTTTAAATTTTGAATCTCAAAACAATTGAAAGTATTAGGATTAATGCTATTGTTTAGTTACAGCGTCGATTGGAATCTGTCAGGTCACGTACGAAAAAGAATCTTTCTAAGGAAAATGTTAGTGCAATAATTTTCTACAACTTTAGAAGAGGTCTGACACGGCTTCAGTATGTTCTGTGTTCAGTGATGAAGCCCCATGTCTGCTGACTGTCGAACGCTAGTATTTAGAATTTCAGCGTGGACATACTAGTGTCAGTGACAAATCTCGGGAAGGACGCCCAAAATCCGCCTTCACTGAAGATAACATCATTGCTGTGAGACAGCTAATTCTCGAAGATCGTCATGTGACGTATCGAGAGATAGAGGCTCTATTAGGCATCTCAGGGACCACCGTTCAAAAGATCTTGCATGTAGCGCTTGGTGTGAGAAAGCTAGTTTGCCGTTGGATACCGTATCTGCTTTCCGACGATCACAAGAAAACTCTGTAAAGGTTCAACCGAGGAGAGTCGAATCACGTCTACGACATCGTCAGTGGTGACGAATCTTGGATCTATGCCCACAACTCTGATTCCAAACAACAATCTACAATCTGAGTCTTTCAAGACGAGCCAAAGCCGACTAAAGTTGTTCGTTCTCGAAGCACTTCAAAGAAGATGGTGGCCACGTTCATTGGAAAAACCGGTCATGTTGCGACTATTGAAGATCGTAGAACGGTTAACGCAGAGTGGTATACCACACTTTGTTTACCGCAAGTCATCGCCGAACTACGAAAATCTAACTCAAAGCGACGCATCATCCTGCACCACGACAACGCAAGCTCACACAGCGCTCGTCAAACGATTGAGTATTTGAAGCAGGAAAAAGTAGGAATTCTAAACCATCCTCCATACAGTCCTGACCTAAGCCCTAACGATTTCTTTACATTTCCTAAAATTAAGAAAAGTCTTCGTGGTCAAAGGTTCCAGTCCGGTGAAGAAGCAGTCGACACTTTCAAGTCAGCCATTTTGAACACCCCCACTTTAGAGTGGAATCAGTGTTATAATAACTGGTTTGAGCGAATGGAAAAGTGTATTAAGCTACGTGGTGAATACTTTGAAAAATAATAAAAAAGTACTATAAGGTTCTAGTTGTGTTTTTTTCTTCAAGCGACAAAGCTTAAAAGGCATTATGTACTGACCTAATAGAGAAAAGCAATTTTCCCAAACTGACGAATTGTTAATAAGATATTAATTCAAATTCAAAAAAATTGTAACAAAATAAAAGTTATTTTAAAAAATTACTCATAACTCGTTTTATTATTTGCGTATCACATACTTCTGTTTTAAAAAAAATTCATCACGGGGTCGTCTAAATCCGTCACTGAGCTTCCGCTTATTCCAGCCACATCCCAGAGCTATCGCTCAGGATTATCTAAAACTGGGCTTAAGCCCTAATTTTTTATGTATTATGATAAAAAATAAACTGTTACTAAACAAGGTATTCTCAACAGGACCACAATTTAAATGGTAAGAAATATTACTTTTAAAAATACTGTTTTATTTGTGACTATTACAACGTCAAAGGTTTAGTGGAAATAAACTATTTTAGAATTTTACGTGTGTAATATTTATGTATGTATTATTATGTACAAAAATTGGATGAGTGTAAAATACGCCAGACCTACGAAATCCAAATACAACAACGGCGTAAGCTTTGATGCAAACCTTGCTTGTCTTTCAGCGTTGATATGAACTAACATTGTAGTTGCTTCTGTAAGAACCAAATATGGCCAATAGATAAATAATTATTTATTGTTCACCACACAGCTATAAAAGAAATAAATTAAAGATACAGTATTATGAAGCAACCGGCGGTCTTATCGCTAGGTAGCGGGCTCTTTCAGACCACCTAAAACAAATGTTTACAATATGACATCTGATGCCGGTGTACAAAGAAAAAAAAACATACAAATTGAATAAACAACAAAAACTTAATTCAATACACAAATAACACAGTAAAATCTAAAATAGTATACTTATGTGGCACGACTATTCACAAAGATGTATTATATTATTTCAGAATATTTTTGATGATGTCTAAATATTTTGCTTCTCTCACACTCTTGGGCAAAACCTTTCACCGGCGAACAGCCTGTACAGGTGCCCCTAATATGTATTTTATTTATTTATTTGTTATAATTAATCCGGTACTAGAAACGTAAGAGTCACGATTGAGCAATGCTAATGACTGGTTTTCTCCTAACACCCATAAATCAACTAAAGGTTTTGAAGTATATGAACGAGTGGAACCAACCAAGCAAACTGGTTTATGTACCATCAGAAGACGCAACCGGCTTTAAAAATTTACATGATGATATCCAATAAAACAAAAATCTATTCAAAAAGATTGGTAAGTATAACATCAAACAGTTACTCACAGTTGATGTATTGTGTTGAATTATAAATGAGTTCAGAAGAAAAATAATTACTCACCGACGAAGTTCTTACGTTTAATTATTTCTGAACAATCCAAACGGATTCTAAATGCCGTTGCCCGACAAAAAGAACCTTTCAGATAGAACCAATTAGTAAAAGTAGGTGCCTACAATACCTTCGAATAGATCAATAATTTATTAACCTTCCCTGCTACAAAGAAACGTCAAACGTTAATAAATGAAGGCGGAAACGTAAACATTAATTTTAAAGTGAATGATGTTTAGCTTAGAAGTTTTAACTTACAAAATGTTTCTCTTTGAAGTTTATTTAGGAACGTTTTAAGGTTTGGTAAAATTATTTTTATGCTGTAAAAGTTTTAATGACAACCTTAAATCCTATTTGTCAATAAATCGGAACGATTTAATTGAAAGATAATTAAAATACATAGCATTATAGTTTAAAATTAATTTTCGTCATTAGTAGTATATATTTAATATTTTTTGGATATTTTAAATTAGCTATAACATCCCATGCCTTATTCAACAATCAGAAACTATAACCACTACGTTATAATTTCTGTTTATACTGAGGAAGGCTGTACACATTGATAATCCTAGTATACACAATCGGGATATTTTTATTCAACGTCAAAAAGTCTCAATTTTGTTACAATTGGCACCCAAGGTCAGAAAATCTGCTGTCCAAGCCTGAATGGTTAAAGTTTGGGGGAACGGTTCTCATTTAGTAAAAATAGCTAGCGGTTAGGATCTACGTGAACAGTAAATCAAGCCAAAAGTTATCAGTTATTCTACAGATGTTACATTATGTAGTTTTATATTCAATTTATTCTACATCTTAGAAGCGTTTTATGTCAATAAATTTTAATGGAAGGGGCATTATTTTTTCTCCCAATTAAAAAAGGTTTTATACCTTTCTGTTATGTATGCAAAAATCTAATCCACTTAAAAATCTAAACATTTTCTTCAAAGAAAATTCGAATACAAATATAGAAAGGTCTTAATCAATCAGTGTCTACAAGCCCCCTAGTTAAAAGTGTCAACATAACTTCAAAGCAAGATTTCTTGATAAGGCACCCTCGAAAATGCATCAACGATCGTTTATCTCATGCGACGGGTCTTCCTTCAAGAATATTTTGCTATCAACATGACTTGACATGTTATTAACGAAATTGAAGCACGTCTTTATACCGCTGATGCAGATAGCAACGTATTTTGGTTAGGGTAAATACCTTACCCTAACCAATTTTTCAAATTTACATTTTTAAGTATAAATCTTTAAATATAAAAGTATTTCTTCCTTACTATTTTATATCCACACAGTAGGTCTTATTTCATTCTATCTGTGACCTCACGACCCCTGATTTGCCCTGATATATTTTTCTATTTTCAAGTTCATTTTTTTGGGATTGTCTGGTCTGAGCGAATTCATCAACTAAACTAAATTCTAAGTTTAGTTTATTTGTAAGTTAAAGCCCTTTTTTTTGTCTCGGGAAAAAACCTCTCTTGACGGGTTCCCCCGGCCCGGGGAGACCAAGGGATATGTGGGACTCCGGGGAAGATGTTCAGCCATCCGACTACCCACTAAAAAACCCCGCTGTTTTCCTATCGCCTACGCCCGGGCCTACGGATATGTGGCCTGCCGATCTCGTGGCCCGGGTGATATACATATATTAGGTCTTTACCTATGAAATTGCCGTTTTGTATGAAAAAATTTAAACTAATTTTTTCATGTAATTTTTATTTGTATTAATCGAAGTAATCACCCATGCAATCAATGCATCTTTACCAACGCAGTGGCAGTTTATTGATGCCCTTCTTAAAGAAATCAGCTGGACGGGAGGCAACAAATTCTTCAAAGGCATTTTGTACTGCCTCTCGGGTATTGAATTTTTTTCCCGCTAAGAAGTTATCCAAATTCTGGAAAAAGTAGTAGTCTGTAGGCACAAGGTCTGGTGAGTAGGGCGGATGACGGAGACCTTCCAACCCCAGTTCTTGCAACTTGGAGACCGTCTACTGTGCAGTATCAGGTCGCGCGTTGTCGTGCAGGAGCAGCGGAGACGAGCGATTGACCAATGCTGGTTGGAGATGTGCCAGCTTCTCCACAATTGCGTTCAGTTCTTGACAGTACACATCTGCAGTAATGCTCACCCCGTTTGGTAAGAAGCTGTGATGAATCACACCGGCGCTAGATCATCGAACAGTGACCATCAATTTTTTAGGGGTAAGTTTTCGTTTAGGGCATTGTTTAGGTGCTGAACCAGGATCCAACCAACTTGCTGAGCGCTTGCGGTTATCAAACAGAATCCATTTTTCATCGCAGGTAACAATGCGGTTCAAAATTCCTCCATTTGTGTGTCTGTTGAGCAGTGCAAGGCACGTCTCGACGCGTACTTCGCGCTGGCGATCATTGAGTTCGTGGGGCACCCATTTGTCAAGCTTTTTTTACCTTGCCAATTTGACGCAAATGGACCAATATTGTTTTAACGCTAACGTTGAAAGCTGCTGCTAATTTAGCCGTAGATTGTGTATCATCAGCTTCCACAATCGCCTTTAATTCGTCATTTTCGACCAAAGTCTTCGGACGACCGCGAGGTTTATATTTCAGGTCGAAATTCCCAGAACGGAAGCGAGCAAACCAATAACAGGTAGTGCGTTGGTTTGTAGTATTAGCTCCGTAAACCTCGTTGATGTTGCGTGCCGCTTGTGCCGCGTTGCTCCCACGACGGTACTCATATTCCATAATTACTCGAATTTTTAACGTATCCATGATGACGAAAAAGATTGAAATGCGATGAAAATGTAACACTAATCAATAAACAAATGACTACTTTTGGAAAAAAAATTCCATGTTTTTAAAATAAAATTAATTTGAAATTAGAATTCTTAGCCAAACAAAAATTATTTTGATTTGAAATGGCCAGTACTGCAGAACGGCAATTTCATAGCTAAAGACCTATTATTTCCATAGGTGCAGGAAACATAAAAAAACCTAGGTCTCATAATACCTTTTATAACATGTTGCACTTTATCAGTAACAGGAGCAGCATTCAGAGA
The DNA here is from genome assembly GCA_963693495.1 of Malacosoma neustria. Taxonomy (NCBI): domain Eukaryota; kingdom Metazoa; phylum Arthropoda; class Insecta; order Lepidoptera; family Lasiocampidae; genus Malacosoma; species Malacosoma neustria. The sequence continues at coordinate 8,707,709 of OY856386.1, forward strand.
TGCCCGTATATCTAGTATATCTATTTTTTAATCCTAAGCATGCAAGTTACAAAATACTGCTAGTTCTACTTTCACCGAGAAAACGTGTGTTTGAAAATATTTACGTGGGTTTTCTGGAAGTGTTGTATGTTGTTAGTTCTTAATGCTAATTTAAAAAAAGTTAAATAAGTTTGACGTACCAGGGTCAAAGAAAGAATAATCATTCCAGACACATAATTCACAATAATAATGTATCAGTAGTAAATACTAATAAATTTTCATTGAAATATATTTTACATAACCGTTTACTGTAAAAACATTTTATAGGAGCCATTTCCCAAATCGTCAATGTTCGTATAATGTTGTTCCGTTGACATTTCTCCACAGTCATCATAAAGATTTTATCCGCTTGAACAATTATCTGTAAGTGCCATTTATTTTAATGTTATACCTGTGTCAACTTCATGATTTGGGTTTGCTTTAACTTTAATACATTAACTGATACCATTATGCGATATGGACTTAACCAAGGTACCTACTTTCATAGATATGATACGTCTTTACGCAAAATTTTATTAGTTCTTTTCTTTCAAATATACAGATCCTTATGCCTAACTTATTATAGTAGTAGTGGGGGTTGGCACTGAAAACCAGCGCTGTCTCAGAATAATTTCGATTTAGCAAAATGCTGAGTGGCCAACCTGGTGTATCGAGATTATGTAGTATTAATGAATTAATGTATTAATGTAGTTTTCTTCAGCTAATCCAACATTTCCATTTAATAACTACCTGAACATTTGGCTGAGTCATTAAAAGTTTATATGAGTGTATTACGTATTTTGACCCAATGTTGTGGTCTTTTCAACCCATAATATGAATTTTTAACACAAAATGAAATCGTTTTGATGATTTATAAATGTTTCGATATAAAATATCAAGTATATGATGATGAGTGATAACTATATTTTTTATATGAAATTTGATAATTTCCAAACTAAAAATGTTAGTCAATATTTTACTGTTTTTACTGAAAACATGCATCTGACAGTCTTTACGTGATTTGGTACCGTAATATATTATTTTGTTCATAATTTAAATAGATGATTAATATGATAGAAAATTTAATCCACCATTCAATAACAATGTGGATGAAATTCTATCAATTCGAAACAGAATTCACGAATAGCGCTTGACTAGCAATGCGAAATAAGATGATCCGATGAATTTTATAATTACTTGCGTAGATCAAATCCCTGAGGCGATACCCGGCTGATGTAAAATTAATTTTATTTGATACGACGCTTGTCAGATTGACTACTGTTTTGAACAAATTTGTTATTAGAACTTCTGTATTTTATAATTAAAAGGTATTAATTAATCTAAATATATTTTGTCTTTACTGAATTGGTAAATTACTTAGCGGAATCAGATGACATTCGGCTTGTAAAGCAGCATGCTTCGAGTTTGGGAAATAATTTTCTACGATAAGAATGAAGTTAAAAACTTAAGTTATCTTCATGATCTTAAGATCATAACATAAAAATAAGACGTATCTTAATTTTTATGCTTTTAAATATTTTTGTAATTTTCTGACATAATAGGTTTAGGGACTTATTATATAATAGATTTGGCTAAACGTGTTGACTCAATAGAAGCCTAATTAAGTATCATCGCCATTTCATAATAATGCTCGAAAAAAACAAACAGTAGCAAAATTTTCAGAACTATATAGGTATAAAATATTACTGATAGCGAAAGAAACTGTGTTGTGGTTCAAAAAAAATTATGTTATTATTCCTAATGAATTTGATCAATGAACAGAATAAACTGGCACTTAGGCCGACTTGCACAACCAATCACTAAATCGATTTAGCGTTAAACTTATTTAAATCGTCATTCTGTCCCTGTCACATTGACAACATTTGACAGGGACAGAATGACGATTTAAATAAGTTTAGCGCTAAATCGGTTTAGTGATTGGTTGTGCAAGTCGGCCTAAAATCTGAAAAACAAAACATGTTTACCAAGTATGAACTCCCATGTAATGAACATGTCATTTACTGTGTTTTATAGTACCTTTGCCTCCTACAGTTAACTTGCTACTTGCTTTCCATCTTACTTGCTATACAAATATAACCAGCAATTTCTTTGACTACGCGTATATCGTAAAATGTAGAACTTTGAATTTAATAGCTGGGGGCACCGGACTGCCACGCCAAGTCGAGCAAAAAAGCGGCACGACCGTATCATCCTTTTCTCGAAGCAGTTCAGGCCATTTTCGAACCTCTATAACTTCGTTGTAGATAAAACTAGAAGCCTGAATTTTCAGTAACCAAACAGGCGTTGTAAATAAACACGGTATATTTCAAATTTTATTCAATCTGAACCAGAAGTTTAAGAATTATAACTAGTCAAAATTTTTTATTTTGTCACTCACTGACTCACTGACTGACCGATCATCAAAACTCTAAGGCACTTCTAGAAGACATAGAAGCTTCGAATTTAGAATAAAATTAGTGTTTAGTGTATAAATCAAGAAAAAACTAAAATATTTTGTAATTTCGGTCCAGTTTTCTCGATACACCAATTGACTAAATAGCTTTGTAATCGCATATAAATGTATAGGAATCAATGTACCTGTATATATCTACAAAAATAAAATGAGATGCCATCAAAAACAAAACTTATAAAAAAAACAAGTCTCGCAACTCAGTTCATCTACCGTAAAAAGTAGTAAGATCCACGTAATACCAAGTCGGTAAAAAAACTAAAATAAACTTAAATAAATGTAAAATATACTTAATAAAGTATTATTAAGTCCCCACTTAAGGAACCTTCTGTATTAAGTTATAATTAGCTAACCTAACAACATCTTATAGTTAGTGACCATATCAATATTAAAAATATTTTATGTTTAAAATTAAAATAGATTGAGTTGACAAGTGACCCTGGTTTCAGTTCCCCTACGTAGACTGCTGTGTATTGTCGATAACTATGGCGTCACAAATATCCATAACCGACGTTAACTGCATAATAGAGCGAGCTGTCAGCCTGTCTGATGTTTCACAGCAATAAAAAAGTGAAAACTAGTTTGTATTTGTATTTCTTTATGAAAGCTAAAGTTGTCCGGGAGAAACCGTTTAAACGATAAAGTTGCCTGTTGTTGGCTATTTTGTTACTTTGTGATTTATGATCAATAAAGTTTAAAACTGTTATTATTAAAGGATAATAAATATCAATCTGCTGAATTACCTATTATAAAACAAAAAATATTCTAACAGTAGTGTTTTACTAGTAATACGGGAATATAACTAACATTCTTAATTACTCGGGCTTCATTCGTGTAAGTAATTAATAGGAAATCAATGACAATTATTTTAAACTACTTATAAGACTTGAACCATTACATTACAATAACTCTAAAATAACAATTGAATTAGTAATGGCTTATATATATTTATAAATAACGGGAGAACATCGATTTAAGCTTCCTTTGTAATAACATAAAATATATCAGGCAAGGAGCTCGAAAACCCTTATCGGTACTCGAGCGCAGATTTCTTTACGGCATGATATTATGTAGATATAAGAATTCCTCGTCTTACACAAAGCCCGTATATATTTAACTTTTACTTGGTAAAAAAACGCAGAAACAATGTAACTTTGTATTTCTTACTTTTTTAGAAGAATAATGTTCTACTTTACAGACGTGAAAAGGAAATTTATAATAGATATACATACCGTGTAGCTGTGTGTGCCCCCGAGTAATCAGCAGAGCGCTTGTGTTATGGGTATAAGCTTCAGATATATTACTAATATACTATTTAGAAATAAATATATATACATAAACACCCAGACTCAGGATGGCTTTCGAACACGTGACCCACGCATTGCGACGGGCAAAAGCCGTTGCGCCGCAGAGGACTGATCGATTGACTTTTGAGATTGAGACATATTTGTCATTCAATTAAAAACCAAAGGAAATATCTCTGCAATACTTAACCTTTTGAAAATCTCAAACTCAACTGCATTGGTCTTTAATTGTAAGTTTTATCCGTGCAGGAGCGGAAAAAGAATACTAACCTCTGCGGCCGGGGTCGGCCTGTTGTAAAAGGCGACAAAACAACCCACCCTAGCTACGTGATAGGGCTTCAAGCCCGTCTGGATGGCGACCACCTTTGGTCTTAAGTATGCCGCCATAATAACCTTGTGTTGTGTTCCAGCATTAGTGACCCAAGTTCCTGTACCCTTATGGGACAACAGCGTGTTTGCGATGCCACTGGCATTCCAAACACTCATAGGCAACGGTAACTGCTAAATTCTAAACGGGCCGTCAGCCTGTCTGCTGTCCTACAGCATTAAAAAAGCGTTTTAATAAAATCATGGAGAGAAAACTAAATTCTGATAGTTTAAGGGAAAAGTTACAATGCATGTTTATTATTTAAATCAGCTATGAAATGTTATTAAAGATATTATATTTAAAGTTTTCGTCTATTAAACAAGAAATAATGTCTAGGACATTTACTTATAATAATAATCAGAATGTTAAATCATGATTGCAATCCCAAACTTTCAAATATATTTTCAAGTGTGCGATGTCATTTATCTTAATTAAAATCAAACTTAGACAAAAAAAATGGATATGGGTTAAAATTAGGGCGCGTATTGGCGTCAGTACTTTTTTAACAATTCAATTCCTTGCAGTCGTAAGAAAATTTACATTGCAAAATTTAGTTTTACAAAGGCATTCGGTTTAAGATAACCAAAATAATATCACATTTTACGACTCCCCTATAAGTAATGGAGTAATCATTTATTTGTGATTGGAACTACAAGGGAAATCTATATTGACTTCCTATTTGTGTTATAAACCAGATTAAAGTAATATTTTGCAATTAAACTGCTATGTTAGCAAAAGGTAAGTGAATTCCGACTGGTATAAAGAGTAACACGACGAATATTTAATTCAGATCTGTTCAGTTTCAATGCTACCCACATTTTAGAGCTGTCGCGTATTTTTGTTGTTGCGTTTAAATAACAATTAGTGGGATTGATTTCCGTATAGAAGTTGCAAACACAATAGGTGTCACTTTTAGGTTTGTAAAGCTCTGCGATATATATGAATATATTACATAGATCAACTGTTTTAAATATTCAAGATTAACTGTTTGGACAGTTAAGGCCAGCCAGCTGCACGATGATTTGGCAATTTGAGAATACAAAATCAAAATATTGGCCCATCTATAATTTTAATACAAGGTATAAATTAAAGACTTTCATAACTAATTTACTACGAGTATCATAATTAGTTTTACATAGTAATAGATTTTCCAATTCAACTAAATCGGATCTTCCGAACTTGTTATTTCAGGACGGGAAGTATACAAAAATCTTTTCTTATTAATGACTGACAATTATTTCAGTTTTATTTAAAGCAATGACTAAGTTGCGACTGTTTGTGATGGCAGAGTTGAAGAATTTTGAGGAATAGAGAAGAAAATTGCTTACAAATGTAATATATACTCAACTAGAACTTAGCAAAGAGAAAATATTAGCAGCATACGGGCCAGTTTTTAAAAGTATATCATCATCAATAAGGTATTTGAAAATCTAGAAGAACTAATAAGTTAATACAAATAATTAATATTAAAATAATTAATTTAAAAAGAGGAATCGAGCATTAGCATATATACCTATATTATTTTTGATACAATATACAAAGTATGATATACTTTAAAATTAAAAGTCATTCTTAGTGCAAGTGATGACAGTACACGTCTGCACATGGATAACTTGCGCCAATTTTATTATTATGACTTTTGTACAATAAGCTTTTAGGCACGGCCGGAATTTTCTGTATGCTAATTTTTTACACAATGTTCCTTCCAAAAGATTAATCCCTGCAATAGTATCTACCAATTTGTATCCATCATACCTTGAGCTCTGAAGTATTAAATGATGAATTGTTTCGGGAACCTTTTTTTTCATGTTACCGCACACCATAAACGTGCTGAGCTCGGTCCTCGAACCGAGGCCTAGAGAGAACGACAGTATACTGGCCACGGTTGTTCAAGGTGGATTGGCGGGTTACACATACCAGTAAACTCGGTATGCGGGTTTCCTCATGATTTCCTTCACCGTCGATACATGGCAATTATGCTATAATATGTACATTATGCGAGAATAACTGCCTAAGCAGTGCATGCCATCGTAGGACTCGACCAGATACATAATATTGTAATATAACTACGTACTGGTGGCGAAGGAAATTTTCACAAAGAACCTTCACACTGGTATTACTGATATGTCATTGTGTAAACTGTAAATCCGGTTTGGACAAACCTGGCGGCAAAATAATGTGTGTCCACTACGGTTCAGTTACTGTCCAGTACAGTTCAGCAATAGTATTCTTAATGTATACATTATGTTAGGTTCATAACACATATAGAAATTTTTCTAATTTAAATATAAAATTAATGTAATTTGTATAACATTTAAATTAGCAGGTAGTAATCTCATTGTACTCTGAATGCAGACAACGACTGGTTCGAAATTAGAGAATACTTTGTTATGCGTTACAAGCTTGCACTCGCTACGTGCAAAGTGTAATTTTGTTTTCGATTTTATATTAAAAGTGTTGTTGTATTTTATAAAGTAATAAAATGCATTTTAAGTTATTATTAACATGTTTAATGATTTATAGTGATTCATCTGCGTACAAAAATTTGTGTTGTGTTGAGTTCTTTCTGCGGCCGAGGTCGATCCTTGGTAGGGCCCCAAGCCCGTGTGGGTGACGACCACCTTTGGTCTTAAATATGCCGCCATAATAACTTCGTGTTGTGTTCCGGCATCAGTGATCCAAGTTCACTTATGGGACAGCAGCGTGCTCGCGAAGCCACTGCCGTTGCAAACACCCATAGATGACGGTAACTGCTAAATTACAAGCGGGCCGTTAGCCTGTCTGTTGTCCTACAGCAATAAAAAAATTGTGTTAGTCGAATTAGTCAATTTCTACAGGGTTCAAGGAGATCAATTGTCATCTCGTTTCTGGGTGTTTATGTTTTTAGTTAAGTATTAAGTTATATTGCCTAACGTTTAATACAAGCTCTATGTTGCTTTGGCACTGTGTGAATTATCTCAGGATAATTATGGACCTATAAAATAATATTAAAAAGAAAGAAAGTAAAAGATTTGGTAGAGTAATATATGCGGGTATGATTTCATAACAGTTTGATCTAGTGTGGACTGTCGCTTTTTTGTTTTTAAAAGAGTCTGAATTTGTGTAAGGTGATTTTGTATTAAGATATATAGACAAAGTAAAAGGAAATGCTTAATAATGTGTCTCTATGTCTGCTTATTAGACAGTTTTTGTTGCCTAATATGCATATTATTACATAATTGCTACGTAAGGATGATCAAGGAAAATATCGCGATGAAACCAAATACGAAATATATTGAGATACTGATGATCTCAGATAAAAAAGATTAGTATAACCTAACAATCCGCTAAGGACAAGCGGGTATAGATAGATAAATCTCTATTGTACAGTCGCCGTCAGATATATTGTAGCAGACAAGGTGACCAAATACTTCTGAACAATTTAAAATGTCAATAAGTTCATTAAACTACAAGTTACCATTAATATCTGAACATTCATTACATCATTAATATCTGAGCAGATGCTTATCAATAAATTTTATACAAACAACTAACTAAAATTATCTGAACACTTACAACGTCAAGTGTATCTATAGTCTATAACTCTATATATACAGATAGTCGTTTTTAGTTCGTCCTTTATATCACGCAGTAACGAATTAGGTAAGCTCAGTGTTTGTCTGCATCAAAGTAAGTCCCGTCAAAATAGGTCCAGCTATTTCAGAGATTAGCCGAAACAAACAGACAGACAGACAGACAAAATTTGTAAAAAATGTTGTTTTGGTATATGTAACGTGTATACACCCAAATACGCTTAGTATCAAAAAAATATGAATTTGATATATAACTAACATGTATACTTTTCTAGTTATTCCATATTTTCACTAAAAGTTTTTTCTAAAAGAAAAAAATTGCGATTGTGGGGCTATATTCATAGTACCCATCGATATACAGTGTATATACTTTGTAGTATCCTGGTGTGTGTTAATTATTCTTTCCGTATACGCAATTAAGTTCTTATCAATAATAATTATCATCGATCGCATTTGGTTCATTTTCAAAGCATATTTATAATATAATACTTTTAAAAGCAATTTTCTTTTATGGTTTTTCTGTGACTAACACTTATTGTAGCATGTATATATTATACAATGATTCTATAGGAAATAATTATTACTATGATTTATTTCTCTTTTGAAATGAAGGAAGAAAATCTTCCAAATCGGGATAGTACAATAATTATTTTATATTAAAATTGTAGTACGTATTTACGGACGATAACATAAATAATTATTGTAACTCTTCCGTTTCGTAAAAGCGCTATTTTAATGCTGTAGAACAGCAGACAGACTGACAGCCCACTTAGAATTTAGCAGTTACCGTCGCCTATGGCTGTTTGCAACCTTCAACTCTGAAACGAAAAACTGAAATATTTTGCTGTCTGAACAAGGATTTCAGTTAATTTAAGTTATCGAGAAATTTGTTACCATGTTCGAAGAGTATTTTATTCTCATACTGATAAGAAATAATATAGGTAAGAGAACCAAAGTTCAACATAATTTGCAAAATACACAAGCTGAAGTGACAGTGGGTGGGACAAGTCTGTAACAGGACTTAAGAGGGCTGGAGCATACGAGTCTTTGAATAAAGACTGCGTTTTTGTAAACTTATAGGTCCAAGGTTTATTTAGACACACTTATGTGTGTGATATAGACTTGGGCACTAAATGAACAGGAACTAAAAAAAATACAAGTATGCCAAAATGGGATGGAAAGAAGTGTTATTGGAGTTAGAAGAGACAAGGTGAGACTACAACTTATCAAGGAAAAAACTAAATTTAAAGACATATATACCGTCTACAAACGCTTAAAATGGAGATGTTAAGAGAAAAGGAAGAAAAGTGGACAAGAATTGTGACAGGATGGTACCCACGGGATGGAAAAAGAAACAGAGGTAGACAGTTTAAACGTTGGGAAGATGATATGAAAAGGATGGCAGGGTCGGTATGGACACGCACTGCCAAAGACAGGACCAAATGGAAAGCTTTAGAGGAGGCCTTTGTCGAAGGACAAGCTGTAAAAGAAAAACCAGTGGCAGATGTTAGCTTAAGTTAGAATTAATTTTAAATTAGATTTATATTAATATTAATGAAGTTTTAAGCAAGTCTAATTTTACACATCTAATTTTTGATATATTTAGGATTAGGATACAGCAATAAAGGCTTATTTTATTTTATTTATTTATTTTTATGTGATATCAGAAAAGAGGTCATTGTTAAATTTTAACTTCAATGTAACCGGTATATGAAATAATATAACGATTTAATATTTTCAACGCCATCCCTAGATAATAAAATTAAAATTCTTAAACAATTGGTAACGGCTATAGGTCTCATTTTTAAAGCTTACAAATTAATAATGGGCTTTTTATATTGATCAGCAAAATGTAAATAATATACGAGTACGACACAAAGCTCTTCGTATTGATGGAGGATCATTCATTATGGCGGCCGTCGATATTTTCGCTGACCTATTGTGTATAAATAACTACATATTGCACTGCAATGCATCATACTACCACAGTATACTGTAAATTAGTATAACATTCATACTTAAAAACAACCAGTTTGATGTAACACAGTATATATAAAATCATTGTCGGTATATATAAAATCAAATAAATTAAATCTATAAAAAGTTTAATTCAAGTAATTTCACTTAATATAATTGTGTTTTTAAAGAGAAAATAGATTAATCTGGGGTCAAAATCACTAAATATGTAGTGGTTAAAAACAATAGCTTATTAGAGAAAATTCTGCCCTCGATTCATCAAATAAGACAACATATATGGAATGAAGGAGCCAATTTACGAAATAATAATTAAAGTGTTTAATCAAAAACAGACTGCAGTATTTAGTTACGAGGAACTCCTAATAACTCGAATACCACTCATCACAAAATCTCTAAAACTATGAACCCGATTGACTTGAAACTTAAAACAGTTACTCATTTACTAATATACGCTCACTATATAGATATAGATTTTACGGAAATCTATTTGAAAATGTAATTTAATTTATATCATAGAATAACGTTTGCCGGATCAGCTAGTACAATTATACCTAGTCAGGTCATAAGTATTGTCACACAGTAAAAACTTTTCTTTTCGAATGCTGGCCACAAAAAAGTTTATTGAATTCGAATCTCGAATTGTTCATGAAAATAAAAATGTATACTTTTAGAATTTTACTCATTTTTAAATATGGAGTGGACGCTTAAAGAAGACCGTGTTGCAGTTATTGCGTTGCATCGTTGCGGTTACGCGCCAAGTCAAATTTTTAACATACTGTAAAATTTGAATATAACCAAAAGATTCGTTTATCGTACCATCAAACGATACAATGAAGACTCTAGTGTAGATAACAGGTCAAGAAGTGGTCGCCCTCGGTCTGTTAGGACTCCAGCAGTGATAAAAGCTGTGAAGGCACGAATTCAAAGAAATCCCAAACGTAAGCAGAAACTGTTGGCCCTTCAGATGGGGTTAAGCAGAACCACGGTGAAAAGGGTGTTAAATGAAGACTTAGGGCTTCGGGCATATCGAAGAAAAACAGGACATCGTTTGAATGCTCGTCTAATGGACCTGAGACTGAAGAGATGCCGCGCTTTGTTGAAGCGGTACGCGGGAAAAAAATATCGGGAAATTCTCTTTTCGGATGAAAAAATGTTTACCGTAGAAGAGAGCTACAACAAACAAAATGATAAGGTGTACGCACACAGTAGTGAAGAAGCGAGCAACCGTATTCCGCGTGTCCAACGAGGTCATTTTCCATCCTCGCTCATGGTATGGTTGGGAGTTTCTTATTGGGGCTTAACAGAGGTACATTTTTGTGAGAAAGGTGTAAAAACGAATGCTGTTGTGTATCAAAATACAGTCCTGACGAACCTTGTGGAACCTGTTTCTCATACCATGTTCAATAACAGGCACTGGGTATTCCAACAAGATTCGCGCCAGCTCATAGAGCGAAGAGCACACAAGACTGGCTGAGGGCGCGTGAAATCGACTTCATCCGGCACGAAGACTGGCCCTCCTCCAGTCTAGATTTGAATCCGTTAGATTACAAGATATGGCAACACTTGGAGGAAAAGGCGTGCTCAAAGCCTCATCCCAATTTGGAGTCACTCAAGACATCCTTGATTAAGGCAGCCGCCGATATTGACATGGACCTCGTTCGTGCTGCGATAGACGACTGGCCGCGCAGATTGAAGGCTTGTATTCAAAATCACGGAGGTCATTTTGAATAAACTTTAATGTCATAAGAATCTATGTTTTGTTAAGTTCATTTTGGTATATGAATGATTACATAATGAATAAACTTGTTACAATTATTTTACATTAAACATGTGACAGAATTAATGACCTGACGAGGTATAAAGCAATCATTGTTTTGTTAAGTTTTAACTGGAAAATATAACAATAACCTATTAATAAATTATTATGTTAATAATAGGTTAAATTATTATTAACATGATATTAATACGAATTCTATACATAATTTATGACTTGAGTTTTATCTATAAGATTATTTTATTAGTATACTGTGGCATGTATACACACGAACTACGAACTTCAGAAGAGAGATAGATTATCGAACTTGGAAGAAAAACATAGCCTTGATTGGTCTTTAAGATAGTATATAAAATATATCTATACATTTATACCAACTTACAACTAACATAAAATATCTTATCTATATCGCTAGGAGTACCGCGAACACGGTGCTGTCCTATAGAAGTACAGGAATCAGAGTCACTTATGTCGGAATTTAACACAATGTTATTATGCTGGCATACTTATATACCAAGGATGATTGCTATCCAGACAGGTTTGGAGCCGACGATTTACATAGGGCTTCCCGCGCATTGCATACATTTTTAATTACTTTATTAATCACTCCTGTCCATCCAAAGATCGCCTGGAAGAGATCGCTTCAAGCGATAAGGCCGCCACTTGTACAATGTACTATTTTAAAATATATGTAATTATATCTGTAAATTTTTGTACAATAAAGAATAAATAAATAACTAAATAAATGAACAAATAAATAAATATGGCTGTTTTGTCGCTTTTTACGACAGGCCGACCCCAGTCACTGGATTAGTATTCTCAGTCCGCCCCAGCACAGAATAATAATAATAAATTTGTAAAAATTCACATTATTCTAAAATTTACATAAAATCTTCCATGTTTAGCGGAAACAAACTGGTGCACACTAGTATTTATTATATGCAATATAGCCATTAAAAGCGAATGTGTGGACTAAAACTAAAATAACAAACCGCAGTAATAAATAGTTTACATATAAATGAGACTCGTTTAGCTGCATTAAATGAGATAAATATGAAGCTAAGTGGTAATAAAATGGCAGTAGTATCCCAATCTACATTTATGATAATTAATTTTGTTCAATGCACATACTATGTGAACAGGATAATTTAACATTTATGAAATTTAACTTTGATATGGCGAATGATAAGTTCAGTTGTTTTCAATTTGGAGTAATAATCTTGTAGGGGTCAAACTTCTGTGAACTTACTCGTATATGCGTTATTGTCCGTTGTTAACAAGAAAGTGCACTTTGACACACGTTAGCCTCCAGGCCCGGAAATCAACCCTACCTCCCTATAAAGTGAAGCAAAGAAAGTGATATGTTTAATCAATCTACGAGTATATTTCTAGTCGAGATTAATAGATGGTATAAGAATACCATCTATTAATCTAAAAAAAATCATGAATAAATAAACGTGAAACAGAAGGAAAAAGACAAATTCCTAACAAGTCAGAAAGGGCGGAGATTAGCCTGAACTTAGATTTCCTTCCACAGCCGATTGTGTGGTTTTGAATCTTGTCTTCGACATATTTATACTTCACAAAATCACTGTTAAAACATAAAACAGTACTCCACGGTAATAATATAAGTAAAGGAAAGAAACGTAGGGTATATAAAAAGTCAGTAACCTGTTTTTATGTAGCGGTTACACAAGAAACACTGAGCAACTCAAGAAAAATGTGGGTAGATTGAATAAAAAGTGTCTAAACAATATATTGTACATACGAGTACATATTAATATCTACACAATAATAATATGAAGTTATTGATGTTATAAGGTTATACACATTCAAATCTAAAGCGAGAAGTTCTCTACTAAAAAGTTTACAATATTTTAATCGCCACTTATGTGACTTTTTGCAATTATATTTTTAATTTTTTTCTATTTCATGACCAAAAAGGCATAATAAAAAATGTATTCGCCATGTGGTTAAATTTGGCATATACAGGTCGACTTTCATCTGAAAAAAAATCATTAAGAGAAACCAAACGTACCAAAGATCATATCGGTAACTATCGGGAGGAAATATGCAACATCAAGATCACCATGTGTGTGATTAGCACCTGTCTTTTGGGCTTAGTAGGTATTCTATTTCCTATATAGGGAGGCCCAAGCCTAATAGTGAGAAGTCATGAGGTGATTTTACAATATTATGTGTGTGTGAGTAGGAATATGTTGACACACATAACAAAGTATATAAGTTACAAAGGTATATAAATAAATATCAGTCATTCAGCGAATCTACCTACAGTTTAAATCGAGCTTGAAGAATTTCTAGCCTAAAATAACTTTTACCCAAACCTTAGTTAGAACAGATTCCAATTATTGATAGAAAACAACAATAGTTACAGAAAAAAAATGCAAAAAGTCTTCTAAACGTTGCCTTCCATTTCGTTGATATAATATTCTTTTAGAATTGTACAATCTTAGAGGAAAATTATAAAATAATAACATTTACGTTATTACAAAAGACTTCTTAAGTTCCAATCTATTCAGAAACTGTGTTCATTTTCTCTATTCTTGGCATAACAATGATACTCTAAGGAAAATACACTTCCTATGCTTTAAAGCCAACTTGGATCGGGAAGTGACTTTGTCAGGTGAATAATAAATGTGTTGCAAGTCACTGTTCGCTTTTATTCCTGTTACTTGCCCGCTGACTACGCTAAATATAACATGGTTTTTACAGCGTAGGTTATACAGTCGGTGATATAACATTATGAGTATGTCTCGTTGTTTGCTATACATTACTTGACGACTTATATTTAGCTAATCACGTTTAAATGGAAACAGGTAATATCTTAAAAAAAATTACCAGTGTGGAATTATACAATGTACCTACCTCAATTTTTTTTCGTCCACTGATCTGAATATACTGGCTCCAAGTCAATGTAAATTTTTTATTTATTTCACTTGCGCATACTTCACATCGTTCTAGTTTCTTCCGGTGCGGCACCGTGGCACTAGTGCGCAGTTAATGGAGTTGCGCACTTAGCCATAATATACATAGTCTTCTTTTGACACATGCTGTCACCAGGTTTAATACTTTTATTTTTTACTAGCAGCCCGTCCCAGCTTCGCACGGGTATTTAACAAAAAATTAAAAATTAAACCCTTCTATTTTTTTCGGTCTCGGGGAAAAACCTCTCTTGACGGGGGGACCGAGGGATATAAGGGACTCCGGAAAAGATGTTCGACCATCCGACTACCCACTAAAAAACCCCGCTGTTCTCCTATCGCCTACGCCCGGGCCCACGGATATATGGCCTGCCGATCTCGTGGCCCGGGCCGGCGCCGGCCCACGCTTTGTCTTAAAGCGGGCCCCTTCTAAAGTGCTGGCGCCAGGGCGTCAGGGTTTCGTCCCCCCAGCGCTCTCTTGTAACAACTCTAGGAGTTGAGGGGGGCTGCGGAACAGCACGCGGCCTTCTCCCTCGCGGCAATAGTGCGGGCGGTGAATCCTCCCCCGAGGGGCCGCCCGCGGCCGCTTTCTACGGCGGCCGGAGATCGTTGCCCGCCCTCCGGCGCCGACGACGCGGCCTACGTTGGCGGGCGGGGAGTGCGGTGGCGGACTCCCGCTCCCGTTCCGCCGCCTCCCTTGCAGACACTACTGCCTCACAAAAGGAGGCAACGGCCGTCCATCCAGGATCGCCCCCGACCATGGACAGAACCAGGGCCGGGAGCGACAGGTCCGCGGCCAATTCCGGACGGACTCGCATCCCCGTCGCGTGCTAGTCAGGCGTGAGTACGACTACCAGACGACACTCCAGAAAAAGCAGAGTCGCCTGACGTCGTAGTCGGCCCAGCAAGACCAACCGACAGCGAGGATGGAATTCCCGCCCCGGGAACACTCTCTGTGCAGGCGCAGTCGACATAGGCATGGTTTCGACTACCAAATCAGGTCCCAGGGTAGAACCCGGGACCCCAATCAGTATTCGCAACCATCCCACCGGGGACCACGCCAC
This sequence comes from Malacosoma neustria, assembly GCA_963693495.1. Lineage (NCBI taxonomy): Eukaryota > Metazoa > Arthropoda > Insecta > Lepidoptera > Lasiocampidae > Malacosoma > Malacosoma neustria. Next base: position 8,723,197 of record OY856386.1, read on the forward strand.
GAACAGAGAACTAAGTTGGAAAGGATGTAAGAGGTAGACGGAAAGAAAGGTAGGACTCTGTCGCCTCGAACGGAGAGGGGAGTGAAGTGACGGATGCTCGGGCACCTCGGGTACGCACACCCGTACACTCCTCGGACAGAGGAGCGCCCCTGAGGGCAAACCCTTCTATTTGCGTCAGGTTACTAAAAAAATAAAATTATAAAGAAAGTTTGAATATTATTATTTCTATGAGTTTTTATTTTAATGATTTTTTTGTTATTACTTTTTATTTATTTTCGTTATTTTTTAATAAGTATTCTAATTTTTGTAAAAACCCCAGTGACGCACGCCTACATTGCATAAGGTGATGCCTAGCTAGCCGAACAGGGTGAGCGGCTACCACGCAACATTTTTCTAATACTTACATTTTTAAACTCGTGATATCTTTCGAATGGAATATCCGAATTAAATAATTCAAAAAGTTATATAAAGGTATTGAAACAGTTTTGAATATGAAGTAATTTATTTTGATAAGGATTAATACCAAGATCCAATTAAAGAGCCTTTTCTAGGGGCGGCATTTTAATTAAATTTTTAAAATAAAAGAATACTTATTGTGGCATAACTATAATAGTTAGACATATGCTGTCGCGACACTTTTTGTAAATAATTATGTGTTCTGCAAAGTTGTAATACATTATTTTATTCTATCATCAATAGTTTTCGCAACGCACGCGATTTAAATAATATTTTAGGTAATTTTTTTACACTTTGAGTTACATTATTGGAGTTTTAGTAAGGATCCCTAATTTTTTTGAAAATATAATATAGCCTATGTCACCCGGGGATAGTGTAGCTTCCCAACATTGAAATAATTTTTTAAATCGGGTCAGTAGTTTCGGAGCCTATTCAAAGCAAACAAACAAACAAACAAACAAACAAACAATCAAATCTTTCCTCTTTATAATAGTAGTATAGATAAGAAATCGACATAATTATTTTGGCAGCTATTCAAAAAAACAAATGGACTGATATGAATATTCTTATAATTCAGAATATAATATCATGTTTTTTATAAAATAACATATCAATTATTTTGTAAAAATAAAATGAATAAACTTATATTTACCAATGTTTTGAAGGTACCCGTTTTTTAGTAATACTCAAAATAAAAAACATAGGTAACCTATACATTATTTAGCAAAATCAAAACAGTGCCGGATGATTATTTTAATTTAATTACTTATAAGTATGAGACATCATTAGTTTCCTACTTCCTAGATATGTTAAGTTTTTTTATTGTTTTTTAGTAGATCCGTTCAATAATTCCTTACAAAATAACAATCAATTATAAGATATATTTTGCCCGTCTGGATGGCGACCACCTTTGGTCTTAAGTATGCCGCCATAATAACCTTGTGTTGTGTTCCGGCATTAGTGACCCAAGTTCCTGTACCCTTATGGGTCAGAAGCGTGTTCGCGATTCCACTGGCATTGCAAACACCCATAGGCGACGGTAACTGCTAAATTCTATGCGGGCCGTCAGCCTGTCTTCTGTCCCACAGCAATAATATATATATATATATATATATATATATATATAAAATAAGACTGAGAAAGATCAACTTCGTTATCATTCAATACCTCATCTAATATCTAGATTACGGAAATAACAGTGTCACATTTTCATCAATGCTGGCATCGTAAAATCGGAACAATGCCGTAACTACGGCATCTCGATAAGGCTCTAAAATTGGTATCGTGCGCACACTCGTAAAATAAGCATGAGCTTTTGTACTCACGTGCGATCTTGTTAGCAGATTCATCAGCAAATTAGAACATTTTACAATTTTACCACAAGGGCACGTTTGTATGCTAGTAACGTGTGGTGATAAGCGTATAACAAGTCAAAGACCAAACAAATCTAGAACAGCCGTGTTTGTGGGTATGAATATCACGGAAAACTAAATAATTATGCCTATAAATGTTTGCGACGCCAAAAAAACCGTTAAGACGCTAACCTAACCTTCTTATAATGTAAAAATTGCGAATTAGAATTTAATCAATTTTCTTAACCCCACACATCAATCTCAGTATTGGTATCTCCGAAGCATGCAACATCTGTTCATCCTACCTTTTTGCAGCTCATTCTGATCTCTAGAGAATAATTTCTAAATTTAATATTAATTTATTTAATTTAATATAAAATAACAGTACAATATAATAATTGACGGTAATTGCTTACTATTAAGTGGGCCATATATATATATATATATATATATATATATATATATATATATATATATATATATATATATATATGTATGTATGTATATATATTGTTAGATATAGAGAGATCAAATGAATGTTTTCAAAATAAAACTTTCCCGGATTGAATTGCCTTAAATTTTCATCGTTTCTAGAGTAATTTGTCGCAAGAGATTCTTTTATCCAACAGATACTCTACTTATCCAATTTCCTGAATTTGCTACCGTTTCACACCCTTTGATCTTTTAAAATATTAAATTTTCTCTTATTTTATTTTCATACGCTTCGTTTAGTACTATAAAGAGGGTTTATATATATATCCATACTAATATTATAAATGCGAAAGTAACTCTGTCTGTCTGTCTGTCTGTCTGTTCCTCTTTCACGCCTAAACGGCTGAACGGATTTTGATGAAATTTGGTATGGTGATAGATGATAACCTAGAAATGGTCATAGGCTATAAATAATCACGCCATCGTTCTTAGGGGGTAGGCAGTAGGCAGATAACTAAATTGAGTTAGTGATTTTTTGTGCTTATCCGGTATCTATGAGAATCGGCCAACATCTATTTTTCATCCCCCTAAATGTTAGGGGTAGTCCACCCCTAAATTTTATTTTTTATTTTTTGACATTTTATTATTTTTATGGCAGAACAACGTTTGCCGGGTCAGCTAGTATATATATATATATATATATATATATATATATATATATATATATATATATATATATATATATATATATATATATATATATATATATATATATATATATATATATATATATATATATATATATATATATATATATATATATATATATATATACCTAGTCAGGTCATAAGTATTGTCACACAGTAAAAACTTTTCTTTTAGAATGCTGGCCACAAAAAAGTTTATTGAATTAGAATTTCGAATTGTTCATGAAAATAAAAATGTATAACTTTTAGAATTTTACTCATTTTTAAATATGGAGTGGACGCTTAAAGAAGACCGTGTTGCAGTTATTGCGTTGTATCGTTGCGGTTACGCGCCAATTCAAATTTTTAACATACTGAAAAATTTGAATATTACCAAAAGATTCGTTTATAGTACCAACAAACGATACAATGAAGACTCTAGTGTAGATGACAGGTCAAGAAGTGGTCGCCCTCGGTCTGTTAGGACTCCAGCAGTGATAAAAGCTGTGAAGGCACGAATTCAAAGAAATCCCAAACGTAAGCAGAAACTGTTGGCCCTTCAGATGGGGTTAAGCAGAACCACGGTGAAAAGGGTGTTAAATGAAGACTTAGGGCTTCGGGCATATCGAAGAAAAACAGGACATCGTTTGAATGCTCGTCTAATGGACCTGAGACTGAAGAGATGCCGCGCTTTGTTGAAGCGGTACGCGGGAAAAAAATATCTGGAAATTCTTTTTTCGGATGAAAAAATGTTTACCGTAGGAGAGAGCTACAACAAACAAAATGATAAGGTGTACGCACACAGTAGTGAAGAAGCGATCAACCGTATTCCGCGTGTCCAACGAGGTCATTTTCCATCCTCGCTCATGGTATGGTTGGGAGTTTCTTATTGGGGCTTAACAGAGGTACATTTTTGTGAGAAAGGTGTAAAAACGAATGCTGTTGTGTATCAAAATACAGTCCTGACGAACCTTGTGGAACCTGTTTCTCATACTATGTTCAATAACAGGCACTGGGTATTCCAACAAGATTCGGCGCCAGCTCATAGAGCGAAGAGCACACAAGACTGGCTGGCGGCGCGTGAAATCGACTTCATCCGGCACGAAGACTGGCCCTCCTCCAGTCCAGATTTGAATCCGTTAGATTACAAGATATGGCATCACTTGGAGGAAAAGGCGTGCTCAAAGCCTCATCCCAATTTGGAGTCACTCAAGACATCCTTGATTAAGGCAGCCGCCGATATTGACATGGACCTCGTTCGTGCTGCGATAGACAACTGGCCGCGCAGATTGAAGGCTTGTATTCAAAATCACGGAGGTCATTTTGAATAAACTTTAATGTCATAAGAATCTATGTTTTGTTAAGTTCATTTTGGTATATGAATGGTTACATAATTAATAAACTTGTTACAATTATTTTACATTAAACATGTGACAGAATTTATGACCTGACTAGGTATATACCTTCAATGTTTTAATAAGTGCCATCGTTATTTGTAAGGAAATTTTGTCTTCTTTCTTTCTTTGTTTTTTTTTTTCAAATAAGTAGGCAATATCGTACTAAAAGTTAAATTTTTTTATTAAATAACTCGTCTATTTATTTAATTAGTCTTCCTATTGTAATGCATTTACAACCAGTTAGGAATAAATTTGGATTTTAATAAATTGAATATTACATATGTTCTGGGCATTGTCATTAAAGGTTTACCTTTAATAATTCAAAATATTCTTACGTTACATAGAAACCATCTGGAAATATTACTCTAGAACGCCATTCCAGTCACTTATTAATAGAAAATTTATGGAAATCGCGTCCTACGGTGCTTAAATCAACTCCGAAGACATGTTTACCGTGAGGTCACCGGTGTTCTATGCGGCACCTGGATACAAGACCGTCTCCGATCACCGGTGCCCTACATGGCAGTCAATGTGTTAATTATTTGCTTTCAATTTAATAACTTAGAAATTAAAATTTAATCAATTCCAAAATATAATAGCTAAACTAGTATTCTTAGGTCTAGTCTTGTTTGTAATGTATATCATCTTAAGGGAATTTTATTCCCATATATTATTAATAGAAATATTATTAAATATAAAATGTTATTAATATAAATATTAATAATATTAAATAATTCTTGATATTTCTCAATGTAGTTTTCTCAGAGTTTCTGCTATTCAATAAAATTCCCGAAACTTAAGGATTTAATTAAAAATTAAATAGATAAAATCTAAATATATCTTCTCCGTGCAGGTGCGGGGTTAAGATACTTACCCCATCGGGAGGGGTTGCCCTGTCGTGGAAGGCAAAATAGCCCAAGCTACGTGGTAGGGCCCCAAACTCATCTGGATGATAACCACACTTGTTCTATAAGTATGCTGCCATAATAACCTTGTGTTGTGTTCCGGCATTGATGTTTCTGTACCCCTATGGGACAGCAAAAATAAAAAATAATTTAAGAGCACACCAAATATATTTACTCGTATTATTTATCTTGTGGTATAAAACCTGACGTTTTAACATGTGGTGTATTTAAAAATCCATCATAGTACAAACCAGCTAGAGGCTTGAACCCATTCGGCAACCCTAATAAAGAAGCCGTGTCCCATCCATCATCTTGAGATAGCAAAGGTGACTTCCCATTTGTATACATATTCGTCGTAATTGATACACCATCAATCATTTCATTATTATATCGGGCTGGTGGGTAAGGTTTCTTTGTTATTCTTCCTTTTACTGACAAATCAGTTTCTTGTCCATTTTCTAAAGTATAATTAATATCAAACATCTTCCATCTTTCGTCTATTAATGGTGGCAGTTTGGATTCTTCTGCAATAAATGTTAAGTCTACTAATTCCACATCCTTATTATCATACTCTGATGTTTTAGATTTATTATTTTTATCTGTTGCATTAGGTTTTGATTCAACGGTTTCTGTTTCTATATTAATATCTATTTGATTATTATTTAAATCAGTCGCAAATATATTAACATCTTTTAATAATGTTTTTGTCACTAAATTACTTCTGAGACCAATAACTATATTGGACATTTTGTTAGTTGTAGTTGGTTGGGATCCTTTTTTAATATCCTTATTATTTCTGTCAAATGTTTCATTACCTTCGACATAATTTATGGAAACATTATATTTGCTTTTCAATGATAAATTTAATAAATTACTTGCAATTGGCATATTGTTCATGTTCGTATTAATTAAAAATCCTTTTATGTTAAACAGAGGTAAAAATAGTATAGGTGTAAAAAACAATGGCATTTTAATACCGCTACTTGAATTTTTTAAGCTAAATTTTATATGCACGTCATGGTATTCATGTATTTTGTCGTTATCTGCAGTAATATTTCCTAAAAATAAAAAATAAAATAAACATGAACAAACGATTTCATAACTGTAAAAATTACATTACTTTAATTTTTTCAAAACTTACCGATGAAATCACACCCAAATATGACAAATAACAACGACAAGGAACGTTTAAACGGTGCCATATTTTAAAGTAAAATGATTTAAACTTAGAAAGTAGCAGTCATAACCATTATCAACACATTCATAGTATACGCAAACTAAAAAGAAACAATTGAAATTTTAAAGGTTATAAGTTTTGATGGCAGCTAAAGCCAATTGTGAGCTTTAAATTATTTTCTATATCAGATGTCATAAAATCATCAACACTCAGTGTTAAACATCATTGCATTTTGATTTTAAATTTTGAAGCACAAGGCGCTTTCTTTATTGTCACATACAGATATTACTTCTTTTTTTGTATTTATAATAACCCATAGTGTCCCCAGGCTCGAAACACCCCAAATATTTCTATGAACTTGAATTATCGTGTATAAAATACTACTTAGCATTCATTGTAGTTGCATTAGAAATATCTTGCTTTAAAATAGGTATTTTCCAGAAATTTTCCAACTTGACTTTAGTATTCTCGTAAAATTTATACTCTAGATTGAAGAACAGAATACAAAATGGTGTACACTTTACTGCAACATAAACCGAGTAGTTTTAGCTACCGTTTTCCAAACAGTTACAGCGATGAACAATATTGATACCATATTTACTGGCGTTTTGCAGTTACTGCCTCATGCGAAGTTTTTAATAAATACCTGGTACTCGTGCATACTACTAACTTCTCATTATGCAAAAAAAAACAATACTTAGACAAGACTAACCAATTCATGAGGATTAACTAAAGACGAGAACAACTACACAAGGTTCTTCGAATTATTAAAGTTTTTATATTGGGTGTTTAACAATAATACCTCATAAGGTCTCGTTTATATGCCTGGACTATTTATAACCATCACCTAGAGCAGTGATTCTCAACCTTTTTTTGTTGCGGCACATATTTAACGATTTCAAAATTTGGCGGCACACAAAGAAAAAGATAAAAATTATTATCTCTAGGGCCTAGAGACAACAGACTATTCCCCTTATACACGTAATTCACGGTTTTTTTCTTCGCCGCCATACGTGTAATGTTATAACGAATATTAGGCAGGAAAACTTTTGCATTGCGTACGCTATGTGAATCGAACCCGTATATGTTTGTCTTTTGTGTTGATGAGCATCTTATTGTGAAAATAAACGTGTAATACTTAATGCGCTCTGTTTCACGTGAGTGCCTTCCATGATACTTTTCTCAATAGAGAACCTCCTTTCCTCAAAGTGCAAGAAGGTTAATTTTTATGTATTTTTTTCTTTTTTCTCTACAAATGTCACTGATATCACGACTAGCCCAGTGACCACGCAAGTGGCATGGTTCCTAAGGAAGACCCAATATTTTTATGATTAAAATAGTTCTTGATCAGGGCGTTAGTCAATTGTATTTGTAAAAATACGCTGCAACACAAGTGTTAACCTATTGCGGCTAAATGTTAAAAAAGGAACTTAGTTTTGAATTTGAAAATCGAATGAAAAATATCAAATCCTGAACAACTTGAAATAAAATTAAACCTATTCAGTACATATTTTTATAAGCTTTATAAGCTCTTATAATATGCAAAACAGTTGGCGTCCCGAAATTTCTCATCTAGAAATAAATTACTTTATTGCAATAATAAGATACTCGTATATGAAGAAACGATATTTCAGATCCCGCACTTAAAATATTATTGTTTCATCTATTTTCGTTTAGTTTGATCTGCTCATACCCTAGCGTATACTGAGCGAAGTGAAATCGAAAATAAACATAAGCCATATCGAAATGCGGGCCCTTCATGCAGTAACTATGGTTGATGATAACTAAGTTTTACCTCCTATTTTACTCGCTCAAAGTCTAATAGTCTTCGGTCTCAATATAAAATATATTGTTAGTAAATCGCTGTCCACGGTTGGACGACGGCTGCCCCAAGATGGTGCCACAGCTTCTGGTCCGATGTTTTTCTCATCCAGTCCCAACTGGCAACCTTGCCCAGGTCATTGGTGTAATGGGATGGGTGGCTTCCTTCATGTTTTTCAAGATGCAATTTGCTTTTCAGAATTCGTTTATTTTCAACGCCCATCGGTCCTTTTTGCAATTCTTTTAGCTATGTGGGTCACTTTGGTGCTCTAACGGATTTCCTTATTTCATATTTTGTTCATAAGATACTTTTGATCATTATCTTTGCATTAAATATCTGTTGATACCCAAACTTCAGTGCCCTGAGTGTTCTTCTCCACTTTGGCCAATTTAAATACGTTTTTACAGCTTTTGAAAACCAGCCGGCACGTTAACAGGACTGAAGTAAGGGAAACGAAAATAGATTTTAGCTAACCTCTCATTAGATAGATGTTCTAAATTCATATATTAAAAACATATTAAATTAAATAAATATATGACCAAAATAATGTTAATATTTCACAATCGCTAGGGTAGAGTGACAACAATTAATAAACTAAACACACTTAAAATCCTTAAATATCGTTTCAATATAATACATATATAAATTAATATTAAAATTAAAATGAACCAAGCTTTAATTTGGCATTTTAATTCATTATTAATATTTAAATAAGTAATTTTAGAGGGATGAATGAGTGTTTATTACTCAACATGCTAGAATGACTGAAAATAATTGGAAGAAATTTCGCACAAAGATACACATGAACATATAAGCTTTCACCATCGAAAAAATACTAGCAATTCCCACTCAAAACGCGATGCAACAGCAAGTACAACTACATTGTGATTAAATTTCAAACTCCCATTTCTGAAACGAGTCGATCACGAGAGAATCAAACAAAGGAAGTAAATATAAAAAAATATTACAAAAACAAAAGAAAGGGCCGATGACAGGTGAAAAGCATTATTGCGATTTTCTGTACAAATGAAAGCGTCTGCCTTCATTTCGACGTCATCTTCACTGAACATAAATATGCTTTGAAAAAATAATATCTCGTCCCTCAGGAAAGGAAACATGAATGACAGATTTAGAAAAAAAATCAAAAACGTGGTAACAAAGTGGGTTCGTTTATCACTATAACTTACGTAGTTTTTGTCGTCTAATGTGCATATTATAATGTAATTGCCATGTATCGATGGTGAAGGAAAGAATCGTGAGGAAATCTACATACTGAGATCACCGGTCTTTGAAACACGCCAATCCACCTTGGGCAAGCGTAGCAGGTATACACTCTGTTCCGTTTAGGGGAATCCCGAGCCCGGTAATGAAATATTATTTTAATTAATTTTATATAAGATTGTCTTTAAAGTTAAAATACGAAACAATAAGATACAATACAAAAAAAGACATGTACGAATATATCGTGGGCGTAGAGGAAGAATTAAATAACTCTTTTTTTTTCTGTTTTTACATTGAATTTTTGCTATAGTTAATAAAGGAAAGAAAATTTAACAGCTCGTTTTATGTAAGTGGTTCAATACTCATCTGATTATAAAAGATAGTTATGTTGATTTCATAATGAGTTTTTAATATTATTTCTTTCTACTGTTTAGTGTTAGTTTGGACTTACCTATTTCTTCATTTTGAATAGAAAAGTGGTTGTATTTCCAAAACTGGACAAGATATGAAAATGCTTGTTAGAACATAATATCCGGCATGATTTGGATATTCTGAAAATGTTAAAAAGTCAATTTTGCCAAAATCGAAGTTATTTAGTTCTCTCTCTACGCCGACGATATCCTAAAATTTTATCATTTTTATTGATGAAAACAAAACGAAACAAAAACATGGCTGTAATAATAAAGCACTACGTTGAAAATTCTATATAATGCGTCCCAAATTGTTGACACGTCCAAAAACATCACGTCATATGAAACCTTAAGGGTGATTCATGTCATATTTAAATTTTGCTAACACAATAAAACAGCGGAGTAGGAAATAATGCGAAATAGATGTTTATGCGGGGTAAATTCAGGAAAAGTAAACAATTGGTACCAAATATAAAAGCATTGATCAGCCAATGAAACAATTTTAATATAGTAAAATATGTGGAGATTTTTAAAGATTGTTTAAAAAAAATGGAATTTATATAGATACATACAAAGCATAATATAAAACAAAACAACATATTAAAAAGTAGTCATATTTTAAAATTATTTTTTGCTAAAAAGATTTTGTAAATAGCGCCGTATTGTAACCTAATTAATTGTTCGATCCTTGCATAAAGGTTAGTTGAAATCTCGCCTCTTGATTATTGTTATTTACCCTCACTTTTGGTGAGGTGAATGGTGAAAGCAAGCGTGGGACGAGACTAGTATTGCGTGAGCCTCTAAACGCGCGGGACGGTCGACGTTCGACATTGAGAGTTATTCCTTACTAACTCTCATTGGCCGTGCCATATGACTGTATGTTCAGTGTCTATTTTGTGACATTTAGTTGGTGCCGTGCAACAGTTCCTCCGCGAGCAGACCTGAATCGAACCAGGAAGGGGTGGAATCAAGGTCACTGCGAATTTCTTTGTCCACTGCATGGCATCGTATATCTCTAACCACCGCTCCTCTCCCTCTCCCCTCTCATACAGTCCACTGCTCTCGAGCTATCCCTATCATCTATTGTATGGTGCAGTCTCGGTCCGTGACCGGCATCGTATTGATTTCATATTACGTGTACATACGTATACACTCTCTTCTTAGTTAAATGCAAGTTGCAACTCAAATTTACGTTTCTGTTCCTAAGATCTGCTTTGCGCATTTTTATTTTGAGTTACGCAATATTTTCAATATCCTTGGTGGTTGTGCATTGGCTCTTTTTACCTTTACGACCTCAAATATTTCTAGAGTTAATTTCTAAACATAGTCTTTCCATAAAAATCGTCTCTCCTGTATTTCTTATCCATCACAACATATTTATTCGCACCGCAGTTCCTTGTCTCGCTACAGCACCGGTCATAATTCATAGTTGTATAAAAGCAGGCTTAATGATGTTTATATGGAGCTTCAAATAGCTTGACCAGCATTTCGAAGACAGCTTGACCAGCAACTTAATTTGAAGAAACAGGTTTAATTTCAACCGCGTGAAAAATACTAATGTCCTGTTAACGTGCCAATGTTCTATGTTGTGAACAAAAATTTTCAGCACCCCTGGACTGTCAAAAAAGTTGAACTAATCATACGCGTGCGATTCTTTATATCCTTTCCGCGCTTAATTTATTGTGTTAATGCTTACTTACACCTCATATGTTTTCTTTACAGTCACTCACTCATAATATTTTATTCGTTTAAATTTAAATTCAAACACGTTAATGAATAATCCAATAGTTTATAACCCCTGATTAAGGGTAGGCATCGAACGTCATTCGAGACTCACGACGCAAGGCGCTTCCGCATGCTGCGTCAACGCGTCACTTTTGTGAAATTATTAAATGACGAGAAATGTAGCTGCCATGTTATCAAGACGTGAGTGCTCGTGTGACAAACGCGAGATGCCACATGTGGTAAATTAGGTGTTAATTATCACCATGGAAGTAATAAGTACTACGTACACACTGAAATATGCTAGACGACTTTTATTAGATTTTTTTTACTCTTTTCAAATATTAAAAAGATTAATACTTGAAATATTTTTATTTAGTCTAGTTTTTAATTACTATTTAAGTGCTTTCAAGTAATTTAAATCTTTACGAGTCTAGTCAAAGTTGCTGGAAAAAAGCGGTCAGTCGGAGGTTTGCGAAACATCCGGGAATAGACTGGAATCACAAGTGCAGCAGAACTTTTCAACCCGGGTCAAAAAATGCGGAGCTGGCTGCCAACTTTCACTAGTTGGAGAAACACATTAAGAAGAAGAGTCTTGTCATATATGTATATTCTTAAAAATGTTTTTTAGCGCTTGCTACTTCTGCATTACTCCGGACTACGCGTCCATTATGAAGCCAGGAATAAGTTTCTTTACTGTTTTAGCACCGGTAACCTCTGCATGGAAGCACAAAAGCGATATGTATGGTTTTTAGTATTTCTATAGAAAAAAAATAAATAAATGGTGCGTAATGTGAGAGTATAAGTAAAGGGAATAATCTATTTCTCGTAACGATATTCTCGTAGGTATAAAATAAATAAATATACTGTGATTCACACAACGCCATCTTGCCCTAAGTAAGCAGTAGATGGTTTTTGTTGGCGTACTATCCGAGTGATATATTCCTTCTATATTTACTTATAATCGGGACGGGACTCAAACCCGTCACTCTCTGAAGCGTACAGACGGGCTAAAGCCGTTGTGTGTGTCGGAGGCTGACAGATTTATTATTCTTGAAGGCGGTACTATACGAGGTTGACTCCTCCAATAAACCTACAACCCTGTAGGTTTATACGATTATAATACATATATAGCCTCGTTGTCAATATATCGAACTAAGTTAGCCTAAAATATGCACAAAGACAAAATTAGTAACAGACATTTCATTATCATCGCCTTAACTATATTCAACGTTCACAACAGCGACGTAGCGTAATAGCTTCAAACGTAACCTAATTTAGAATCAGCTGTCCAATTTGAACCAAATACTCTAACTTGATATGTCGCTTGAACAACCAACAAGATGGGAACTACTATTCTATATTCAAAATTATGGTCTTGTAGTACGTACTACGATCTCCCGACGGAATGTCATCCGACTATTTTAAGAAGCAATTCAGACCAAAAGAACAGATATAAATAATGGATATAATATAGATATATAAATATTTTTTTAAATAGATAAAACTTGATAATGTTCATTATAAAGACTTAACATTTTCGAATTAAACAAAGATAGGAAGAACACAAATTTGTTGAAATTGAAGGTTAGGCGATATTTTTCTTTACCTAATCTATGATTTGCGGCGCCTGAGTGATTACACGACCACCGTACGCCTCAGTTCGGTGCGGTGACTTGCAATCACTACACGACGATATGCCGTTAACTTTTTTATATATGCTTCGCATGAGCTGTAAACGCAGATTATTTTAACAGCGTACTATTTAATATGTGTGTTTATTTAGTGTTAAGGTAGCACATTGGACAACCTTGAATTAGTTGCTGCTGTTTTATAATTAATTGGAAAATTCTCGCCCCCTTTCTCTTAAACTGTGATTCTCAACCTTTTTTTTGTTGCGGCACATATTTAACGATTTCAAAATTTGGCGGCACACAAAGAAAAAGATAAAAAATTATTTACTTACTACAACACACTGCATAAATAGTTACACTGCATAAAAAATTTTAAATAGACGAAATAAACAAATATATACTATAATAATAACTAAACGTTTATTAAGGGATTAATTACAAGCTAATAATAAAAATATTTTTAATGCGAAATTTGAGCTTGATATTTTTGATAATTTCATTTATATTTGGTCGTAAAAATGACAATGCTACTTTCATATCGTCTTCTACATTTAACAATCTTGATCTTTTTTTAGTTTTAATGTTGGCTAATGCTGAAAATCCGAATTCACACAAATAAGATGTGGAAAATTGTAATAATATATTTAAAGCTTTTTTGGCTATCATTGGATAATCGCATCTGATGTTATTCCAAAATGAATTAATTGATTCTTCTGAATGTTTTAAAATTAAATCTCGATTATTAGAAAGCAAAATGAGTTCTTCCTCTTCATTCAAAGTTAAGTCAAATACAGAAGTATCCGTTGCAAAGCAAATAATAAAATAATTTATTTTTTGTGGATTTAAATATATATTCATGTTAAAAATATTTTTCTTTTTAAAGGATATAATTTAATAATATTAACATTATTATATATTTGCAAAATTTGGCGGCACACTTTTGAAATTTGGCGGCACACAAAAGTGCCGCGGTACAGTGGTTGAGAATCACTGTCTTAAACGTTTTGTTTTATTAAATCCTATGTTACTCACATCACCATATATTATTATTTAGTTACTTCTCTACGATATTTTCCACATTATGATAGATAAAGATGGTAAATTTATTTAAAATCTTGTTAAATTGCAAATTTGAAATATAATTCACACGAATATTACGATCGCATAATGAGATATTTTCTTGTTTGCACATTCGGAGTAAGGTACTAAGCTTCACCGGATAACTTACTAAATTTGAAGTTAGCGAGTTTACAACTAGTTTCCTTAGGTACATATGACGTTTTACTGGTTACGTGTTTAAAGCTCCTAATAATTTTTTTGTGGTGTATATGTTATACACCTAGCTTAGAAAATTATAATCCTGAAAACGAGGTTAATGTATCCAATACAACAGTTTCATTCATCATCATCATACATCATCTTTACCGCACTCACCGGCCACCACACAGTCAAGTACGGCGCAATTGCCCATCAATGAAACTTGTGACTCCATTAGGATTTCCCAAAGTGAAGGGGGAGGTGATGATGGCCAGTCAGAAAATATTGTCGACAATGGTAGTAAAAGTCCAGACGCGCCGGATGCTTCACCAATGCAGCGGTTAATCCGGATTTCGTATCAGCTATTGATGAGGCGTAAGGTCGTTCTAAGAAACAAATAAAACCAATAGGTTATAAGAAGTTTTATTATATAAATTTATATTAATTATAATAATTTTTATATATGTTGTAATAGTATGTTTCTAGGTTTTTAAAATAATATGCGAGGAGTGATGTGTATGTAAACGCAAGCCACTAGCCCCGCGACCCCCGCCAATAATACTCGTAAACCGGATCGCAACGTAAACGGTTGTTTCATTTAATAATTGATGCCAAACATCTCAAGAATACTTGTGAAAAAGTGATCTATAAAATAAGTCAATAAAGTTTGGAATTTGAGAGGTCACGTTAAGACCCCAAGCTGGTGTACTCTAATAAACAACAGACTCTAGTTAGACTGGGGTGCAAGGATTTTTCGAGTCGAGTTACTATTAGGTGATAGTGGATCCTGTGAAAACCAAATTCAACCAAATCTATACCATCTATAGGCGCAGTGCTTATAGTCTATTGGTTATTTTGATCAATAGTACAACATAAAACTTAATAACAACTATATTAATAGAAAAAAATAACAATCAAGTACTTTTTGATTTTTTGTCATGAGAATAAAAAATTATCTGCGGATACCGACAGGAAAATCAAATTGTTTTTGTTGGGAGACCGGTCATAGTTGCGACCACTTTTGGTCCGCTGTGGTTTCAATCCATAATAACTAGTAACAAACCATTATATATGTATATTAAAGAAAATCTCTACTTTAGTCAAGACCAGAAGGAAATTCTTAAGCTTAAGAAACGTTTGCTCACAGCTGGGCTTGAATGTTGATGATGTTATTTTTTTATTGCTGTAAAATTGCACACAGAGTGACGGTCCAATTAATGGCCAGTTACCGTCACCCGAATGTTCGCGACACCAGGGGCATCGCTAACACGCTGCTCCGCAGAGCACACACAGAACACAGCACAAAGGCTTGGAGATCTACCACGTAGCAAGATTTATGACTAAGATTTATTTATTTACTTTAAGGCAAGAATTTGTTTATTTTTTCGTATACGCATCGTAAAATATCCGAATATTGGCCGTAATGTCAAACCTGTTATGTTTATTGCATCACGTTATTACGGGTCTGGCGTATTATTGGCATATCTCAAAGGTTCTCCCCGAGGAATATTCCGATACCGATATACACATTTAGGGTCCGTTCTGAACTTTGTGCCTCTGAGAACCATTCATAGGTCGTAACAATTACTATAGAACTACTATATTACGCGTTATTTACTTTTACTATCTACTGATATGAATTTTCATGATAATTACATTAAAAAGACAAACTACGTTTTAATTTTTATTATAAAGTAGTTATACTTCTAGTAGTTAACTGCAGTAGAAATTTCATAAAAAAAACCACATCATAAAAATACCTTACAAAAATTAAATACTTCATAGAAATATTCTTCTCCATACAGAGGCGGAGAAAGAATGCTGACTAAACTAAACTATTACTATTATACCCTTGCTAGGTGGTAAGGCTCCAAGCTAGTCTGAATGCCAACCACCCTTGATCTAAATATGCCGCCAAAGTGATTAACTTTGTGATATTTTCTGGAATACGAGAGTTAGGTTTCAATTCAAAAAATCTAAAATGTATTTTCTTATGACACCACCCGTTCAGTCTAAAATACTCCGGACTGTCTAGATGTCATCTGGTGATATTGCTATTCTTCTTTTTCCTACCCTTATTCCAAACTATGTGGGGTCGGCACAATATGTACTCTCCTTCCCTCTCCGCTATTAGTCGTGATCTTTCATATATTTTTTATCATATCATCTAGTATTGCTATTACATTATATAAGGCTCTATATTATAGAGCCTTTTGAAATTACAAATAAAATAATCGAAACTGAGAACCTGTCGCAAACGCAAAATATTTTGAAGTATTCTTAGAATTCGGTTTAAGATGAATAAATACGATGTGTAATAATATATGTATATATTAGTGTAGTTTAAATATATTTAGAAAAAATATTTTTATATGTTTTGTATTTTTTGCTGTAGGACAGCAGACAGGCTGAAAGCTCACTTAGAACTTAACAGTTTCCATCGCCTATGGGTGTTTTCAACACCAGTGTCATCGCAAACATGCTGCTGTCCCATATATGGGTACAGGAACTTGGGTTACTAATGCCGGAATACAACATAGTTATTACGGCGGCATTCTTAAGACCAAAGGTGGTCCCCATCTAGACAGGTTTGGGGCCATACCACACAGAATACCACATAGAAAATTTATTGCACATTTATTTGGTGTATGCTATTTTATTTTAATGTATTATGACAACAAATTAACAACGATCCCCGTTACGTAACGGCTAATGCCTAAACGCCTGCAAAGGTCGAATATTCTGTGTGTGGAATATTCTGTTAGTTTACAGCGAGAAATAGAAAAGTTTTCTATTCATTCTAAAAATTCTGTTGTCTATTCACGATTGGAGTCAGGCGGCAGACCTCTATAAGACGCCAATTTGGAAACATCAATGTTCTATATTTATATTTTTCTATTTGCTCAGGGAAAGGAAGTATATATAGATAAATATTCTAACTATTCGCATAATAAGAAAAAAATTAAAGAAATTTTTTTTAGCCCGCACTGCTTTTAATTATTTAGACTTTAGGCATTGATTTTGCCAGTGTTAAGAAACTTGGACTACGAAAAAAGCATATAATAACGCGTATACTAACTACTTTATAAACAAATATTAATAAGCCTTGAAAAACTACTTATCATCTAAGTATAATTAAATGTAAACAACAGGCGACCTTATCGCTCATATCTGTCACGTATCAAGGAGAACATCAAACGGAAATAGCGCAGAAATTTAACAATAACCCTGTGACAATACTTGTTGCTGTGTCAAAGTTGTCTTTTACTACCTGTGAGCTAGAAAAAAACATTTTTGATCCAGACTCCACAGCGTTGTTTTTGATCCCTTATAATCTATTTAGCAGCTCAAACGACGTATTTAACCAAACTGAGACGTAAACTATACACTAGTATACGTATAGGTTATTATTAAATTTACCATCAATGTTCAATCGATCTCGTCGCGTTCGACTTGACGCACAAGCGTAAAAATGTCGAGGGCTCCCAATCTCTCTTTCACATTATTCCACCTTTTGTACACTACGAATTTACATAAAGAGCCCGACTGGGTCCTCGGGGTCCCTTTCCGGGGTTTTCCATTTTGTGCTTGAGTGCGACGTGCCGGTTGAGGCCGTAGTGATGTTTGTAATTTGAATATTTCGGTTTCATACATGGATCTCTCTAGGTGTTTTTAAAAAATTCCATGTGTTTGTTTGTTTTTGCCCTATAACATTTTTCATGTCATTTTATTTTCATCATAATGTTACGAGTATATCAGGATTGAAACCCAAACTTCCGCTTAAGTGCACGATTTCTAGCATTTTCTTTTCACATTTACACTCATATCATTATGACTTCAAGCGCTTTGTGTCTACTACTAAGATCTAGTCAAATGATGAATATTTTTCTACGTATATTTCTTTGCGTAATATAATAAAATCAAACAAGTACAACAAGGCTCTTTAATCCTATAAACCCAAAAATTTGTTATTAAATTCTACGGCTGCTTTTCTGCTTTACATTTTTAATTATATAATGTTTGCTTTGGTTGAAAATATTTTTATTCAACTAATTATTGTTTTTTTGTGTTACCGATTCTTAATATTTTTCAATATTTCCTTATGTAATTATTTATGTAATTAACATTTTCTATTTTGTGTTAATACATAATAATATATATTTAATAATACGAATTTAGATGTGTTTAAAGTTTAATATTGTACGTTATTTATTTTTTGTGTATTTGTCTTACGTAAGTCCTTGTCATCATACGGAATAGCGGCAGTCGAGCTAAATAGCTTTTTGTCCGCTTTTTAAACCTGCGAATGCTGAGCTAGGTTTAGACACTTTTTGTTTTATATAATACATTTTCATTTTTTTATTACTGTAGGACACTTAAAAAATGTAATAGGCGACTATACTTTACTTACATGTATGCCGCCATAATAACTTTGCGTTGTGTTCCAGCATTAGGGGCCCAAATTCCTGTACCCTTATGGGACAGCAGCGTGTTCGCGATGTTACTGGCATTGCAAACACCCATAGGCGACGGTAACTGTTAAATTCTAAGAGGGCCATCTGCCTGTCTGCTATCCTATAGCAGTAAAAAAAAATTGAATTGTCAAAACATCTGTCGAATACGTAGATGCAGTATAATTCAACTATAGGTATATACTCTTTTCCTACATTCCCGCTAAAATATAGCAAACTGAATAGAGTATATTAACAAATCTCAACCAACGCAAATCTTGTAATAAGGATCGAGATTTACACAGCACTATTTCAAACTATAACCTGAATCAGGCATTAAAGCGGCCTCGCTGTTTTATTTCGATTGAACCACAAAAAGGTTTAGAAAGTAAACTTTAGAATTTGGCGAGACAGTAGGGGTAATGCACACTTAAAATAAAATTTTCCTATTTATTAAGTTTCTTTATAAAAATCACTGAGTTCGTGTTCCTCCTAGAAGGAACAGACGGCATACTCGCCACGCTTCATCATATGCAACCAAAATTACAGTTTTTAAGAAAAATTCATCACTGCAGATGTAATAGAACCTTTTGTCCGTAACTACACATATACCTGTATGTATATGTTAGGCAATATGAAATTGATCATGTACGTCAAAAAATTTTAACTAGATGAAGACTAAAAAAATATTTCAAGTAAATAAAGAAATTAAATAAAACTATGCATACGAAAAACATAGTCAAATACACAAGTCATTCTAAAAAAAATCAACCCAACACATCTTTCAGTATAAAATAAGAAATTCAGCCTTTGTGGACGATCAGGAAAAGTAATCTTCGCAAACATTCCACCTCGGGGCGGTAAACAATTTTCACTGATGTATTTTTTTTTTTTTTGTTGGAAAGATTCGTAAGCTCGAGCATTATTCACCAGTTCGTTATTTGGGATTTTTGCAATATTTGTAATTTGAAAAGGGTAATATAACCTCGTTAAATAATGTTGTTTTTTTAATTTTCAAAATTGAATACAGAATATTATTTATGATGTGAAAATTTCTTTAGCCGCGTTGAGCACTTTTTAGTAGGGAAAAATCTTATGGGTTCGCGTCACCGACATGCGTAATAGCAGTATATCTGTAGCTATACAGGTGACGTATTGTGCAACATTAGTGTTGTGTATACAGTAATATCTTTACAATTAAAATTGAATGGATTATGTAATGATGTTGATAATTTTAATTTAAATATTGTAAAATATCAAATTTTAATACTAAAATTCTAAGTTATAGGTTTTCACTTCCATTGACAGTTCCTATGACTGCCAATTTTTTTATTAACTAATTAAAGCTTTCCAGTTAATTAAATGATAACATGTACCAAGAGCCAAATGTCGTAAAGTTCATAAAAGTAGGCCTTCTTCAATGGGCTGGTCACGTGGAACGAATACAAGACGACAGTGCACCGAAGCATCTTCTACGTGGCAAATTTGATGGCCGAAGACCCCCTGGAAGACCGAAACTCAGATGGCTCGATGGAGTCCAACGGGATCTGAAGGTAATCGGAGTGACTGGCTGGCAGGAAAGATCTAAGAATAGGATCGGATGGAGAAATTTACTCGAGCAGACCTAGGCCCACCCGTGGCTGTAGCATCGGGATGATGATGATGAGTTAATTAAATGCTTCTTAAATGAAATGTAACATGAGGCGTGTAGTTGCAAAACCCTATAAAACGTTTTTTGGCAAAATGACAAAATGTAATTAGAAAACACTCTAAACTATCTTCATAACTATCAGGATCTATTTTTATTGCACAAATGCCTCTGTATTCTATATATTCTGTTATTATATTTAACCTTTTATTTTGCGTTTCTATTCGTATTATGTGATTAACAATAATATGAATTTTATTGTAAAAAAGCGGGGGTGCTTTTTAAGATATTTTCAAAATTACTTCTACCAAGATCTGTCAGTAAAATATTTATAACAATTGACAACAAACACCCCACACTTTTCTACAATAAAATTCATATGTTTGTTAATTACACTATCCTTAAGTAATTTAAATTTATTGAAGATTGTTTTTTACCTTTTAGTTTTATTTTCTATTAAAGCGTGGTTTTTAGATTTTTAACTATAATTTTTAAGGTTAAGTTATGGAGTTAGCATAACCTTGAAAATTATAAGCAACTTTAGATTGCAGAATACAAGATATGATTTGTAAAGCCAATATATAGCTATGTTCACGTAATAGAGATATTTTGATTGTATTGTTTATACTAGTAATAAATTATAAGAAAAACAAAATTAAGGTTATTGAGAACAACAGCCAGTAGCCCAATACATCAAGTTGTTTATATCCATACCCAAGGGTGGCGTCAAAACCTACCAAGACCCAATGGCACCTGCGTACGGTCTCTATAAATAAGGCAAAATGTTCTATTTAATGCTCACGGGGACAATTTATTCAAGTTATCCATGTACGGAAGTGTTGTTACAACAAAATAACGTGTATGTATTTTTAAATAATGTAGGTCATTGGTAACTAAATGGTATTGCATTCGAAGACCATTCTAGAGGTTTCGGCCTAGGCAGTTTTTGTGGGCTATAGTGCATATTACAGCATAATTGCCATCTACCCGTCTCGCGTCGGTAAAGGACACCGTGAGGAAATATGCATACCAAGATCACCTATATTTTAATTCGTAAATACGCTTTGAACAAGTGTGGTGGGTACTGTGCATTCTCCCTAGGCGGAAACCCGAACCTAGCAGTGGGTCGTTTATGGCCTGTTATTTTTGTGTACTTTTTATTTTGAAATACACATATAGAAGAAAAATAATTTGGATTTAAATATTCCAGTAATTAAGTTATTTAGAATAATCAATCTGAATTAATTTGCGTAGGGAAGAAATATCTATTCATTTTGAGGCGGAGAACCCAATAGTACTAGCTTGACGTCGTGTATGCTTGCCAACGAACCAGGGATAGGACCGTGGAAAGTGAAGAAGGAACTGTTGAAAACTGGAACGCAGGTACTGATTATTATGATGATGAATCAATCAAAATTTAATATATATATATATATATATATATATATATATATATATATATATATGCAATAATAATTAATAAAAAATAATAATAATTACTTACCTTTTCTATCTCTCTTTCTTTTATAAACTAATGGTTCTAAATGTGTGAGTGACTGTTAATAAAATTGGAAAGGCGCCCTGACCTTCCGCCTGACGCAGGTCCTCTCGGGGCACGGTTGCTTCGGGAGGTACCTGTGTCGCATAGGGCGGGAGATGACGTCGGGGTGCCACCACTGTGGCGCGGGCGACGAGGAGGACACGGCGGACCACACTGTCGCCGTATGCCTTGCGTGGCGCGAGGAGCGCCGCGCCCTCGTCGCCCAAATCGGCGTGGACCTGTCGCTCCCGGCCCTGGTTCAGTCCATGGTTGGGGGTGATCCTGGATGGACGGCCGTCGCCTCCTTCTGCGAGGCAGTCATGTCCGCAAAGGAGGCGGCGGAGCGGGAGCGGGAGTCAACCACCACACTCCCCTCCCGCCAACGCAGGCCACGTCGGCGGCGCCGGAGGGCAACTAACGATCTCCGGCCGCCGTAAAAAGCGGCCGCGGGCGGCCCCTCGGGGGAGGACCCGCCGCCCGCACTATTGCCACAAGGGTGAGGGCTGCGTGCTTTTCCGCGGCCCTCCTCAACTCCTAAAGTTATTACAGGAGAGCGCCAGGGGGACGAAAGCCTGACCCCCTGGCGCCAACACTTAAGAAGAGGCCCGCCTTAAGACAAAGGGCGGGCCGGCGCCGGCCCGGGCCACGAGATTGGCAGGCCATATATCCGTAGGCTCGGGCATAGGCGATAGGAGAACAGCGGGGTTTTTAGTGGGTAGTCGGATGTTCGAACATCTTTCCCGGAGTCCCACATATCCCTCGGTCCCCCCGGGCCGGGGGAACCCGTCAAGAGTGGTTTTTCCCCGAGACCAAAAAAAAAGACTGTTAATAAAATAAATCAATTACAATAAGATGCAAATAAATTAAGAGAATAAAGACTATACGTGTAAGTGTAAAATCAAGAAGATTTGTTTAATAAGATTTTATTGCCTGGTAACGGGACTTTTAAGCCAAGTCTTATTTGCGGACACTAATTTTCACCTTTTTTTCTCATCACACGTATTTCCACTTGTTCTAATAAAACTAGAAGAAATATAGATTGATAGGGCGCCAAAAAGTAAAAGAAAAGTAATAATTAGTACAAAAATTTAATAAAAACAATAATAGTATTATTTATTGATATTAAAATCTAAATAGACCAGAATAATTATTTATCATAAATAGTAAAATATAATAGAAGTAAAAAAAAATAAGAACATAATGAATTAAAAATACAAAGAAGAAAAAATTGTTGCAGGGCAATAAATAGAAACTGGAAAAGATAACCAGAAAATAATAAAATAAAATTCAAATATAATCTACCTTATTCTAAAATATATATAAAATAAACACAATTCCTGAACTCTTTATAATTTAAAACTCCATTAAACATCCATCTTTACTTTTCCACTTAGCACTTGTCATTTATTTTTCCACCCCAAAGCCAGACGACGGCCATTGTTGTCTTTTTCTTTTTAGTTGTTTGCACAACGCTGAGGTGTTGCTTCGAAAATATTGCAACAGTTTGCAAGTGAACTTTGGAAATTGAAGTTTTCTTTATGAATTACTTTAAATACTCTTCTATTAACTTTAAACTAGTTTTTGCTCTCTTTTACAAAATAAGAGCTTTATTTAAAATATTTAACCACATTAGATCATTCCTATCCTTTTGATAATAATATATACAGTTTTTGTTGAATTTTGTTTTCATATTTTATATTCCCTAAACATGCCTTTCTTGTATACTGGTGAAAACTGTTGCAGCTTCTACAGGCCCTTTTTTATTGCTATGGAAAAGCAGACAGGATGACGGCCCACTTAAAAATAAGCAGTTACCGCCGACTATGGATGTATGCGACGCCAGGGGCACCACCAAAACGCAGCCGTCAGCGGAAAAATTTTATAACGCCCTTTTTGAAATACCCTATGTCGTAGTGCTGTGGAAAAACTCAGTTGGAAGTTCATTCCACATCCTTACTGGGCGCAGAATAAAGGTTCTATAAAAACTTTACATGCGCGACAGCGGAGGCTCCAGATAGTGATAATGAACACCAAGCCGATGGGGAGCAGTTTGGTGATAGAAAGAGAACGAAGGTACCATTTGAAACAATTCCTCAGAACACTTACCGTTATGCAGATGAAAGAAAACGCAAAGAGATGAATAGTCTCTCCGAAGGCCATGCGTATAGAGATCATCTGTGAGTTCGGAACCGTTGACAAGGTGACCTGCGAGGCGCTGGATGGAGTCAAGAGGTTTAAAGTGGCAAGCAGGTGCCCCAGTCCACAAATGTCCACAAATGCAGTACTCCATGTGTGGGCTAACTTGTGCTTTGTAAAGCACCAGGCGTTACCTGCTTGGACCGGTTTAGCATACCTAGGTTCTTGGAGGCAAGTTTTGCCTCAGTCTCCAGTTGACCCCTTTTTTTTGGCCTGGGAGGACCGAGGGATATGTGAGACTCCGGGAAAGACGTTCGACCATCCGACTACCCACTAAAAAACCCCGCTGTTCTCCTATCGCCTACGCCCGGTCCCATGGATATATGGCCTGCCGATCTCGTGGCCCGGGCTGGCGCTAGCCCGCCCTTTAAGGCGGGCCCCTTCTAAAGTGTTGGCGCCAGGAGGTAAGGGTTTCATCCCCCCGGCGCTCTCCTGTAACAACTCTAGGAGTTGAGGGGGGCCGCGAAACAGCACGCAGCCCTCTGCCTCGCGGCAATAGTGCGGGCGGTGGATCCTCCCCCGAGGGGCCACCCGCGGCCGCTTTCTACGGCGGCTGGAGGTCGCTGCCCGCCCTCCGGCGCCGATGACGCAGCCTGCGTTGGCGGGAGGGGAGTGCGGTGGCGGACTTCCGCTCCCTCTCCGCCGCCTCCTTTGCAGACACTACTTCCTCGCAAAAGGAGGCGACGGCCGTCCATCCAGGATCGCCCCCGACCATGGACAGAACCAGAGCTGGGAGCGACAGGTTCGCCTCTGACACCTAAATTGCATATCGTTTGCGATATCAACCCCAAGGATCCCGATAATCTTTGAAATCTCTAGGGGTGTTCCTTGGAGTTATGGTGCTAAAGAGAATAGGGATTTTCTGGTAGAGAAAGCGCAGACCTGTGTCTTCGAGGGATTAAACTCTACGAGATTAGCCTACCCCACTCAGATACTCATAACTCATAAGCAAGTTCTCAACTTCAGAGACAACCCTAGCACAACTCTTTTCTACAATGGCTTGAGGAAAATTCGCGCGAACAGAGTATTGTACATCGCCAGTGCTGTCATCCGTATACTACGCAACTTTGGGGCACACCAGCATTAATGGGGTTAAAGGAAGAGTATGAACCGTCGATAACGACCTTAAGCATTAATGCCCATTGAGAAAGCTAGATAGCCATGTGCAAAGTCCCTCAGGCATCCCATATGATGAAAGTTTTGGAAGAAGGGCCTTGTGCCAGACCCGATCAAACGTCAATGTCTAAGATAACTGCTAAAGCTTCCTCTTTGCTCTCAATTGCTTCAGCCCAATGTTGAGTTAGGTAAACCAAGAGGTCTCCAGCTGAACAACCGGGACAGAACCTATACTGTCAGTCGTTTAACAACTAGGAATCCTCAAGGTAACCAAGAAGAACATTGATAATGCGTTGTTGTACGTTGATAATGCGTTCCATTACTTTTGAAAACAAAGAAGTTACTACTAGGGGCCTGTAATTTGACGGATCTGTGCAATTATCCTTTTTGGGTATTGGATGTACGTGGGTGACCTTCTAAGAAGCTAGGATACATCCAATAGTATAAGAGAGGATAAAAAGCCGGACAAGGACTGGAGCCAGCTCAACTGATTCGGAAGACCAATGGGGATTGTGGGATTACCTTCCGTAGGAGACGCCAACTCCCCTCGGGCAGACCGGGATAGAAAGCCGCTGATCTACCCACTGAAAACCCTGATCGTCGCTCACGACCTTAGTGGGATCTCTATATAAAAATATCTTTGTCAACAATGTCAATATAATACTAATTCAGAAAAGCGTTATCTTCGAATGCAAATTCTATCTTCATGTTTTCTTATTCAAGTTTCTTTCATTTAAGTTTCTTATTCAAGAAACTTTTATAAGTCCATAATAATACCTGAAATATTTTATAGACTGGAATGCTGGGCTAGATAGGGAAAAGAAGGTCATTGCATACTGCGGAGATGTGAATGTTGAAATGAATGTATGAAGTTACAAAAGTGTATAAAATTAGAAATTAATATATCAGAGGAACTTCGAAAGTAGTGATGGAGAAGCAGAAAAATAAAAGACTAGCATGGTATGGGTATATAATGTGAATGGCAGAATATCACATAACAAGAAAAATGCCAGAAATGAGAGTGAATGGATACAAAAGGAGGGATAGATCAAAGAAAAGATGGATGAATTGTATAAAAGATGATATGGTAAAAAAGGTTTGAATGTTGAACTGACGGCTAACAGAGGGGAAAGGAAGGAGAAAACATGTTTTATGTATGAAACTAGCTGTGCCCGCGACTCTGTCCGCGTGGGTTAGTGACTTTGGGCAGAATTTTTTGGATATATTTTATGGATTACAAACCCTATAAACCCTAAAATATAACTGAAATATGAAAACAGTCAGTATTATTGAATGCAACTGTTACGCCATGCGCCTACGGTATACGTACGTTCGAACCTACAAAGTGGAGCCTAAGCTAAACCCTATTTCATATGATTGATTGATGACATAAATCTGAAGTAAACTTAAATTGTAAATTCAACCTACAAGGTCCAGTCTAAGCTGAACCCTATTTCATACGATTGATGATATAAATCTGAGGTCAACTTAAATTGGAAATTAAAATTTCCGATACTTATCATTTTTAACAAAAACTATTTTTTTTTTCTAAAATAAAAATAGCCTAAGTTACTCCTTGATACATCAGCTATCTGCTAGTGAAAGTCCCGTCAAAATCGGTGCAGCTATTTCAGAGATTAGCCGGAACAAACAGACAGACAAAAATTGTAAAAAATGTTGTTTTGGTATATTTACCGTGTATACATCCAAATGCAATTAGTAAAAAGCGGTTATTTTAATATTACAAACAGACCCTCCAATTTTATTTATTTGTATAGACTAGCTGACCCGGTAAACGATCTGTCATATCAATTTAAAAAAAATCAACCGAAATTAATTACGTTCAACCCCTATTTCGTCCTCTTCAAGCTTAATTTTCACGACAAAAATACTATTTCCTTCTCCAAAGTCTTCTTCTTTATACCGACTCCAATATATCTTTATACCGAAATTCATCGAAATTGGATCTGCGGTTTAGGTGTGAAAACGTAACAAGCAAACAGTTACTTTTACATTGATATTAATATGGATGAATAATTTACGCTGCTAACAACACTGTAAGTATATTTAAAAAATCTATGCAAATCGGCTCCTTCTTGCAAGTAATGTTTCTGTTGGGCAGCGAAAATCTTTTTGTAGGTCACCGTTGAAAGTGAGACACTGAATGAAACCGAACCATTGATTTCCCAAGCGCGTGGTAAAACCAAACGTGCCTTATTTAAATACTGAAGTTGGTCTTTGTGGGCTTGATGCTAGGGGACTTTGATATTATAAGAGAATCGGTACGGTCCAAAACGGGTAAAGGATTTATAAAAAAATACATTTAGACTTAGTATAGTTTATAGAAAGATGAAATTTGTGAAAACACTGCGAAATGTACTGTATTGTTTAACTGCAAATGAAATTAAAGTAAAAATAGAATTAACCCACGGTCACAACACAATTAGGCCAGTACGCTTACTAAACATGTCAATTTATATGCACCTATTTCCCGTTAAGCCCCAAAAACTTTGCTAAGCACTCCAATTTATAAATTATTTATACATATAGTCTCGTGTTTGTGAGATTTAAAATATATCTTCTAATGCGTACAAAAAGTGTATGTATTCCTTATTTATTATTAAATAATAGTGAGGTTCCAGATTTTATCCATGCGGGGGCGGAGTAAGAATGCTGACCTCTGCAGCCGGGGTCGGCCTGTCGTATAAAAGTGACAAAACAACCCACCCAGCTTCAAGTCCGTCTGGATTGCAACCAACTTTGGTTTTAAGTATGCCGCCATAATAACTTTGTGTTGTGTTTCGGCATTAATGTCCCAAGTTCCTCTACCCTTATGGGACCGCTGGCGTTGCAAACACCCATAGGCGACAGTAACTGTTGAATTCTAAGTAAGCCGTCAGCTTCTCTGCTGTTCTACAGCACTAAAAAAAAAATAGTACAAATCAAAATTTTATTTACGGTTTAACTATACAAACATGTAACATTTCGTTGGAATATTATAAAAATATATATGAAAAATTATTTAACATTGATAAATAATATTGTATTATATAATAAATAATCAATATGTTGAATTACATATGTTTACCGATATACGCGTCATGTAAAACTTCATTAATCAACAAAGATGGTTGTGTGGACTCTAGAATACTTCATCAAAATATCATCCTAAACAAACATATGACCCTTCGAACACAATAAATTATTCAACAACTAAAGATGATGAAATCAAACATGTGACGATATCTTTATTAAATTTGATTCTCAGCTATATGTTACGCAAATGAAGATAGCTTTGTCGGGTTAGCACATGTACCGATTTTTATTTGTGGAGGAATAACTCTTTTTCAAGTTCCGTTTACGTCAGGGGGTCAAGATTTTGGCTCCCCAGCGCTCGCCCGTGTCATTTCGGAATTGAGGGGGGTACGCTGAACTGCACGCGTGTTCTCACTCTCGCGGCGTAGGTGCGGACGGTGGACCTTCCCTGAGGGGCCACCCGCAGCCACTGTCTGTGGTAAGCGGAGGTTTTTAAACAACCTCCGGGATCGTGGTCTAATTCTGCGTTGGTGGGATGAAAACTTACTTCTCTGCTCCCACTCACGATCCGTCGCCTCTTTCACGAGCATAACAGCCTCGCAGAAGGAAATGACGGCGCGGCGGTCTACCTGAACGCGCTCTCGATCATTTTAATTTTTTTTACTATCCCAAAATACATCATCATTATCTGTGTTAAATCAAAACTAACTCTCCGATATTTAATCATAAATGAATAACTATTATTATAAATTTATTATTTTTATTGTATTTCATTGTGATCTCAACCACTGATAAAAAGGTATCATATTTTACATAACTCGTTTATCAATAAAATTTCAATTTATGGACTTAATCATCTTTTTATGGCTTAAAAAACCTATATTTATATAACGCATACGCCATATCGCACCATAACGATCAAAATTTAAGTATTTTAAAAGGTTTTGTACAACATGTTTTTGGGGGGTTTTGCCATAATCGCCACGCTTGGCAGGCGGGTTGGCGATCGCAGTATTCGCATCTCTCTCGGAAAGATCCTGCTGCTTTGTACAACATAACTTAAAAAATTAACCTTTTTTTATATTTCATTCCACAATCATCGTATCTCTTATTTATTTATAAGTTAAAGACACAATGTGTTCGATATTTAAATAAGCGGTATAAAATGAAGCCCATGCAAGACCAAAAAGTTACCTGCAAACCATTTATTCTGATATGTCTATCAAAGAACATATATACGTACAAAAACATACGTTTTAACTTTATGTTCTTTAACAAGCCCTGCTATAATTTCCACCATGAGAACTTTTTAAAAACTTAGTTTCTATCTTTATTACTTACGAGGAGGGGGGTATTCTTTATATATCTTTTTTATTTTCCTTTTCTCTATGCAGGAGCAGATTTACTATGTTTTATCTGTGCAGGGGTGGAGAAAGAATACTTACCTCTGCGGTCGGGGTCGGCCTATCGTAAAAGGCGACAAAACAATCCACCCTAGCTACGTGGTATGGCCTCAAGCCCATCTGGATGGCGACCACCTTTGGTCTTAAGTATGCCACCATAATAACCTTGTGTTGTGTTCCGGCATTAGTGACCTAAGTTCCTGTACTCTTATGGGACAGCAGCGTGTTCGCGATGCCACTGGCGTTGCAAATACCCATAGGCGACAGTAACTGCTAAATTCTAAGCGGGCCGTCAGCCCGTCTGCTGTCCTACAGCAATAAAAAAAATACTAACCCCTGCGGTCGAGGCCTATCGTAAAAGGTGACCAAACAACCCTAGCTAGGTGGTAGGGCCCAACGGCCGATCCAGGGTCATGGAGGTCATGACCCTCCCCTGAGCTGGTTCCAGGACTTAGGTGGACCACTAATTGAACATAATGATTTTATTTATATATTTTGTCATCATACAGATTTTATGTAACTACATACCTTCAATATTTAATTAATTTAATATAATATAAATATGATAATCTAAATAATATAAAATAAATTATAAGTTCTTGACTTGACTACGACTATGTGACCCCCTCCTGGCGCCAAAGCTGGATCTGCCCTTGGTTGGACCCCAACCTGTCTGGATGGTAACCATCCTTAATGTATAAATAAGCCACCATTATAACCTTGCGATGTGTTCTGGCATTAGTGACCTAAGTTCCTGTACTAACAGTGTGTTCGCGGTGCCCCTATCGTCGCAAACATCCATCGGTAACTGCTTACTAATAAGTGGGCTATCGGCCTGTCTGTAACTTGTAAATTGTTATTCAGCAATAAATAATAAATATATTTTTATATTTCATCTAATCCTACCTCTATTCACGTTTTCGTTAAGATTAAATCATTCCTTCACCAAGTTATAACAATGTTTCGGTTTCAAAACAAGTAACTAGCAAACCTTATAATTATTCAGCGGCCAGTAACACAGTTGAGGTAGTTTCAAACTTCAATATTGAACATCAAGTTTGTCAATCATCGTTTTAATTTAATATTTGGTAAACTTGAAGATTTCTTCGAGAATAATTTCCCGAATAACAATTATTCATTGGGTTTTTAATATATAATTCCACATATTTCTACTTACTATATAAAGTACGATGATCTATGTATTTATATTGACTGGATTACATAAATTATCTCAATGTGCAGGTTTATTCATGGTAGTTTTCATCACAATTATCGACTTGAAAGTCGATCACTTGGCCAGCATGCCTTTAATACATGCCATTTTTATCCGGGCAGGGGCGGAGAAAGAATACTAACCTCTGGGGCCGGGGTCGGCCTGTCGTAAAAGGCGACTAAACAACCCACCCTAGCTACGTGGTAGGGCCTCAAGCCCGTCTTGATGGCGACCACCTTTGGTCTTAAGTATACCGCCATAATAACCTTGTGTTGTGTTTCGGAATTAGTGACCTAAGTTCCTGTACCTTTATGGGACAGCAGCGTGTTCGCAATGCCACTGGTATTGCAAACATCCATAGGCGATGATAACTGCTGAATTCTAAGCGGGCCGTTAGCCTGTCTGCTGTCCTACAGCATTAAAAAAAATTCTAAAATGCACGTAAATTTAGATTTAAAAAAATATCTCAGCGGCATTTCATTGCATCATGCTGCAATAGCGCTTGCTGTTTGTTGTTAAAAATAAATTAAAGTTTAAAAAACTCGATATCAATCGTTATAAATTTTATTTCATTCCGAAATGCTGTTTAAAAATATCGTACAAAGCACCCCACCTTTTTAAAAAGTAACATTAATATTTTCGTCAGTAATTTTACTATTATGTTAAGAAGTATTTTTTTCTTTTTAGTTTGATTAACTATAAAATATTATTTATTTGTGGTCTATTCCCAATCGGTTCCGGCAGTGATAATATTAATTTAAAGCCATATTCTAGCAGTGTCATTAATTAAACGTCAGATGGCGTTTCGGTATAATTTTAAATTTTTCAAATTGGGTAAATACCGAGTCCAAAAATTCCGTTACATACATGTCAAGTTAATATCTTCTTCTCAGCCGAATACTCTTGACAGAGCAGTCGTGGTCACGCAAGACGCCCGGCAGCGCTTCACCACCGCGCGCCATTTGTCCCTAGCTGAAGCTTGTCTTGCGCAGTCGTTTAGGGATGTGTGTGTCATCGACTTAATTTGGTCCGTCCATCGCAAAGGCGAACGATCTACTGCCATTTACCCGGCCCTGCACAACGAGCCGCTCCACGGAGTCCCCCCCGCGTCGCGTCACATGTCCAAAGAACTGGAGTTTTCGGGATTGCACCACCGATGACAGTCTCTCGCCGATGTTAAGCTCCTTCAAGATGGAGACATTGGTGTGGTGCTGTGTCCAGGAGACATTAAGCAGTCTCCTCCAACACCACATTTCCAAGGCGTCAATACGCTGCCCCTCCCTTTCCTTCACCGTCCATGTCTCGGCTCCGTACAGGAAAATCGGGAATACAAGCGCTCTTACGAGACGGGTTTTGGTGGTCTTGGTTATGCTTCGGTCTCGCCATACCTTCGAAATTCTGCCCATGGCACTGCGCGTGATGAGTCAAGTCAAGTTAATATAAAGCGTGTAAAAAAACCCGTCCAAATACTCATTAATCCTGAGAATCCTGGTAGTAATGATAGAAAATATACAAATTATTGCATTGTTATCTGTCCTTGATAAGTATGCCAAATTTCGAGTTAATCCGACGTTTTGAAGGGTTCAAAATCATGTTGAAAATTTCCGTTACATACGTATGAAGCTAATAAAAGCGTGTTAAACTAGAAAGTTTTTATATTAGCAAATAATATAAGCAATATCTATACATCTATACAAATAAATAAAATTGGAGGGTCTGTTTGTAATATTAAAATAACCGCTTTTTAGTAAGTGCATTTGGATGTATACACGGTACATATACCAAAACAACATTTTTTACAATTTTTGTCTGTCTGTCTGTCCGTCTGTCTGTTTGTTCCGGCTAATCTCTGAAACGGCTGGACCGATTTTGACGCGACTTTCACTGGCAGATAGCTGATGTAACAAGGAGTAACATAGGCTACTTTTATTTTAGACAAAAAAAAATAGTTTTACCTAAAAATGATCAGTTTCGGAAATTTTTACTGACCAATTTAACTTGACCTCCAATTTATATCATCAACCATATGAAATAGGGTTCAGCTTAGGCTGGACTTTGTTGGTTGTTATTCAATTAAGTGGACCTCAGATTTATATCATCAATCATATGGGATAGGGTTTAGCTTAGGCTGGTTTGTAGGTTCGAACGCACGTATTCCGGAGGCGCACGGCGTAACAGTTGCATTCGATAATACTGACTGTTTGCATATTTCATTTATTTATATTTTAGGGTTTACAGGGTTTGTAATCCAAAATAAACTAAAAGATATATCCAAAAAATGCTGCCCTAAGTCACTAATCCACACGGACGGAGTCGCGGGCACAGCTAGTTTTATAATAAAGAGAGGCCGGATTAGCTGTGTTAATATTTTTATGCCAAATTGAAAATTACTTTTTGGGCACTAGAACAAACAAGTCCTGGAGTAGATATCACGTGTCGGAAAAATAAATAGCATCCCCCAACCTCCATGGACTGGCGATCTGTTGCTGAGTTGTCACGTTGCTGAGTTGTTGTCGAGCTGAATGGGAAAGGAGTTGGAGACCGGGATATATGTTGCAATATTAGGAAGATCGCTCCGTGCAGGGGTGAAGTAAGAACACTGACCTCTGCGGTCAGGGTCAGCCCGTCGTAAAAGGTTTCAAAACAATCCTAGGTAGGTGGTAGGGCCCCAAGCCAGTCTGGATTGTAACCACTCCTAGCCTGTAATTATACCACCATAATAACCTTGAGTTCTGACATAAGTTACCGAAGTTCTCCAGCTCCCGTACGTGGATCGCAGCATGTTAGTGGTACCTCTGACATCGTAAACATCCATAGGCGATGGTAAAAGATTGCTATTTAGTGGGTCGTCAGGCTGTCTGCTGTATCACAGAAATAAAAGACTTCAGCGCATCACAATCAAATAAAATAAATCATTCTTCGTGAAGTGCAAAAGTATAAATAAAAGCATACCTAATGTTAACGTTCAATAAAAAGTTCTCCATCCATCTAAGTCCGGGTACTTACAGTTTATTTATGTTTCTTCGCTAACTTTAATCCTTTCTTTTTCATTGATAAGAAAGGTTTTAGCAACTCTCAAAGTTTCCAACGAGCCCAAGAACAACCTCTTACTTTATTGTGTTTATAAAAAATAAATGGGCGCGCAAATAATAATTTTTATGAGCAAAGAAAAGCAAAGTTTAAGAATAATGTTTGCTGTATATAAACGTACAGCTATTGTTAGTTCAACATTATTCAATATTATATTATTTAGGGATTTTGATAATGAGTATGAGGACTATTCTATTCGTCGTAGTTATGATTCACTGTGATTGCCACACAAAATTGACCACTGGCTAAGCCTAAGTTGTTTATATACCGTAAGAGCTTTTTGACAGAGGTGATGCACAAACCACTTACCACTGATTACAAAATACAATAGGTGGAATATCCATGGTGGAGAGCTTATTGGTTTTTTTATTCATTTTTTATGTTTTTAAGTGTTAGGCATGTTAGCATTTAAAAATGTACAGAAATACAAAAATATGTTTAAATGTTTTGATTAACATCCAGAACTATAAAACCTATCACACAATGCACCCTGATGGTAAAGCACACGCTGGAAGTGCAGTCCTAATAAGATATAATATCAAACATCATGAAACAGTACATTACTGCACAGACGAAATCCAAGCAACAAATGTTGTTATTGAAGACTGGGCGGGACCTTTTACAATCTCGGCTGTTTACAGTCCACCTAAACATAAACTTAAATTAGAAGACTACATAAGGTTTCTTTCTACACTGGGCCACAGATTCATAGCTGGAGGTGATTACAACGCCAAGCACCATTACTGGGGTTCACGCACTATAACAACGAAAGGTAGGCAGCTGTTGATGGCCATTGAGAAATTAAAACTTAATGTTATTTCCCCCGGAGATCCTACATACTGGCCTACAGATTTGAATAAAGCTCCAGACTTGCTGGACTTCTGTATTACAAAAGGTATCCCTAACAACTTTATAACAAGTAAAACGAGCACCGAACTATCCTCCGATCATTCCCCGGTAGAAATAGTACTAAAAAGGAAAATTACAGTAGTACCCAAACCTTGCAAGCTACACTCTAATAAAACTAACTGGGAGCTCTTCAGACAGCTGTTGACAGAAAAATTAGACTTAAAAATTCCTTTAAAGACGGACGACAACATAACAGAAGCCGTTGAATATTTCAATAGCTGCGTTCAACAATCTGCCTGGTCTGCTACTCCAGTTGTCGCAGACTCGTACCATAAACAAGAATACCCAACATCTGTAAGAGAACTATTAGCTGATAAACGAAAAGCTCGTAAAAAGTGGCAAACAACAGGCTATCCTACTGATAAAAAACACCTAAACTATCTTCAAACAAAACTACAAAATCTGCTAAAAGACAATGAAAACCAGGGCATCCAAACATCTCTTGAAAACCTTGATGCTACAGCAGAGACAAATTACTCCTTGTGGAAAGTCACTAAAAAACTTAAACGCCCAGTAAGCAACCAACCTCCTATCCGTAAAAGTAACTTAGAGTGGGCTTCTAGCAATGCGGACAAAGCTGCTACATTTGCTGAACATCTCAAACAGGTCTTAATACCAAATCCAGATACAGGCTCATCTAAAATCCAAGAAGTTACAGAGTTATTGGGTCAAACCCACCAACTCGATCTTCCCATTAATAAACTCACATATAAAGAAATAATAACAGCAATTAAGGCTCTAGATCCAAATAAAGCTCCTGGTTACGACCTTATAACAGGAAAAATCCTAAGGGAGCTGCCAAAGGAAGGGATTAAATTTCTTACTTTCCTCTATAACGCTATCCTACGAAGAGGAATGGTCCCTCCTCAATGGAAAATAGCCCAAGTTATAATGGTTCCTAAGCCTGGAAAAAATCCGGTTGAGGCGCAATCATATAGACCTATTAGCCTGTTACCCATACCCTCAAAGATCATGGAGATAGTTATTTTGCTTAGATTATCCCCAATTATTGCCGCAAACAAATTATTACCTGACCACCAGTTTGGTTTCCGTCGAAAGCATGGTACTATTGAACAAGTACACAGAATAGTGGAACATATAAACAAAGCTTTTGAATCAAAAGAATACAGTGTCGCAGCATTCCTGGATATATCTCAGGCATTTGATCGAGTGTGGCATGACGGACTTCTTTTCAAAATTAAAAAAGACCTACCTATAAACTTCTACAGCCTAATAAAGTCATACCTAAGCGACAGACACTTTTTTGTAAAACAAGGAGAAGAGGTAACGTCTTTATATCCTATCAAAGCTGGAGTTCCGCAAGGCAGCGTCATGGGTCCCACGTTGTATCTGCTTTTTACAGCTGATCTCCCTACGACCGATGGAGTAGTTACTGGGACATTTGCTGATGATACAGCAATTCTATCAAAGGACAATTCCGCAGAAATTGCAGCACAAAAGCTTCAAAACAATCTTGATCAGGTATCCAAATGGCTCAAAGACTGGCGAATCAAGGCTAATGAAACCAAATCTGTCCAGGTTACTTTCACTAACAGGAAAGGAACATGTCCACCCATCTCTCTCAATGGCATACCTCTACCACAAGAGGATCATGCCAAGTATCTTGGAATATATTTGGATAGACGCCTAACCTGGAAGAAGCATATTTTCACAAAGCGATTAGCTATGGGCCAACAGTTGCGCAATATGTACTGGCTACTAAATAAAAATTCACGACTCTCGCTTCATAACAAACTAATGCTTTATGAATACATAATAAAACCCATATGGACATATGGCCTCCAACTCTGGGGAACAGCAGCAAAATCAAACATTGAAATAATACAGAGATGCCAATCAAAGATACTAAGAATAATAACAAACGCACCTTGGTATGTCTCAAACTTTAGACTCCATCACGACCTTTGCGTCAAAAGTGTTGTGGATGAAATTTCGGAAAGGACAAAAGCGTACAGGAAGAGAATCACTAATCATCCAAATATGCTGGCAGTCAATCTCATGAACACCCAAACAGATACTCGCAGACTGAAAAGAAAGATTCCTCAAGACCTTCCCTGAGAAGTACAATAATTAACGAAGCAGTCACTGGATGGCTTTCGTGCAAGCCCTTTAAATTAGAAAAATTTTACATATTGCTGAATATCCCTAATTGATAGATTGCAATAATAATAAAAAAAAAAAAAATGTTTTGATTACTCAAGAGAATAATATTTTTGATTATTCGAAATTGATAAAATATGTTAAATTTCATGTTTAAACTTATAAATTAAATTGCATTTGGAATTTAAAAAGGATCGGCCAATTAAGTATAAGATAGTTGATTTTCGAGTCCAGATGTACTATTTAGTTTCAAACAATTATTTATTTTTAAGAATTTAGTCGTTTTTTTAACACAATACCATAAATCCCAGTAAACCTTTATATGAAGGCCTTTTAGGGAACTCACTGGTTGTCCAACTGGCCAAGATACGAAACCAATCTTTAAGTAAACAGAAAATTAAACTAAATCTCCGAGACTCTATTGATTGTTTGAGATCGATTGTTTATATCTTGGAGATATGTATGCCACCAGTCAAATTTAAAGCTGTAATAACATATCTGAGGTTTTGTGAACTTGTTTAATATACAAGCATATACTAAATATATTTCCTGTTGAAATTTAAGCAATAAATAACAAAAGTTAAGTTACTTTACACAAAAATGTTTTGTGTAAACATTCAAGTTTAGAGCATCATTTTAAGTAAAAACTTGCTGATAGCTTCTACAGCAGGATTTTTATGATTGTGACCCAAAAGGACTTAACTTTGATGTCGAATCGGATTCAATACAAAGTTACGAGTACTAAAAATCAAAAGCTTGTTTTTAATAAGCTATTGTAGATTATGGATTTCAAATAAATGATTCAGGTCCAGAGCTTTTGCTGTTTTCTTTATATTTTCTATTTGAAGTAACAAATTTTATTTACGTAATAAATCTCAATTGTATATAGGTTCCTATTTTGTATCAATGTTGTTATATAGCGAAACATTGTGTGTCGGTTTTTTAAGTCGTTTTCTTTTCATGGGATAATCATCAGGAGAATATAGATCAGAAAAAGACAAAGCGCTGAAACCGTAGTACGCCACGGTTTCGGCGCTCAAGGCAAATGAACACTGAGGTGAAAACATTGAAAATTTGGTGTTTTAACATTACTTACTATATCTACATTATATTAGTTTTATTGATAGCTGGCCAGAACTGTAAAAAAACTGTTTGCTGTTACATTTAGAAATAAAACAATACAAAATGTACTATATCTTTAAAAAATATATAAATGCATGCAGATATATTTCGTGGTCTACTCATGTATAACGACAAAATACTAAACAGATATACCGAGATAATTATTGATTAATTATTGATGAGTAATGTTAAAACACCATCTTTTAGTAATAAACAATATTGGTAATTAACATTGCATTTTTTATTTTTTTATTAATAATTTAATAACCATCATTTCAAGAAAGTTTAAAAAAATAAAGGAAATATCACTAGATTATTGAAATAGACGACTTATTAAAATGAGACTTGCCTTAATTTTTCCAGTTTCATAGAAACTCTGGTTCCCCTTTTGCAAACACTTAAATTCGTCTCAAAATGAGCACAGTAAGTCGCCAAGTAATGAATTTACGTCCTTTTTTTAGTAGTAAGTAAATAATCACGTTCTTGATTACCTACTTGGAGCGTTATTTTTTTCAACGTTTAAATAAAAACATTAACGGTTCCTCAATAGATATTAAAAATCCTATACAATAATCCAATTTTGGTCGAGTCTCCTGCACTTTTGCTGTGGAACAAATGTCCATGGAAAATGGGCCGTCTCCTTTGTGAACGGGTCATCACCGCGGATAAAACGTGGATTCGCCAGTATGGTCCGGAGTCCAAACAAGAGTCGATTCAATGGATTGAAAAATGAGAAAGGCCGCCGAAAAAATTCAAGGTCGAAAAGTCAGCGTCTAAGCTAATGGCGACTATCTTCTGGAGTAACGAGGGAATTTTATTAATAGATTACCTACCGAAAGGGAGGACCGGTCTACATTATGCCAGTTTGGTGAGCCAGGCTTGTGAGGCTGCTGCGCAGAAACGACGTAGAAATCTAGCTCGCGGAGTGTTGTTTTTGCAAGACATCACACCCCGCGTGTTGCGAGACAGGCCTTGAAAGACACGGAGTTTTTAGAAATTGACCACCCACCGTGAATTCCAGATCTAGAACCTAGAGATATTTTCCTGATTTTCAAAGGACTTATGAGGCCGGAGATTTTCTGATGACAACGTAATGAAAGCTGCCGTAGATCGTCGTTTTGAGGACAAAGACAAATATTTTTGGAGTGGTTTAAGCCATTCTATACCA
Organism: Malacosoma neustria; assembly: GCA_963693495.1. Lineage (NCBI taxonomy): Eukaryota > Metazoa > Arthropoda > Insecta > Lepidoptera > Lasiocampidae > Malacosoma > Malacosoma neustria. The sequence goes on from OY856386.1 coordinate 8,762,681, forward strand.
GATGTGTATTTCACTGGATATAGTCTCCCATATTAAAATACAAAAAAATATACATCAATTTTTGTTTCATTTCCTTGAGCCGTATGAAATATTTGGGGGCATTTTGCACATAGAACGGTATGTGCACTTATCGCCGATATGAATTTGCCGTAATTTGTACATTTAACTATGTTGTAAGTCGCAAATCTATTTTAAAATGTATAATAAATAAATATTCGATATATCGATGAAAAAATTTTTTCTCTATTTACCTGCACTTATGAATATTCATTGGTTAATGGGCTACTTGCAAATGTTTAAACAAAATAGATAGTAAACTATTCTTACACAATAAACCAAATACTTTCACACCCTTTCTTTAACAATAAAGATCAAAACATTTAGACTGAATGTAATTAAGAACGATTTTGTATTTATAAATTTAAAATAAACATGAGTAAGTGCGTTCGTATTGCTATCCGTGACGTCACTCCGTGACAAGACGTCACTCCGTGACAAACTGTTACTACTAATAAATTTTGATATCCTACTGGCAAATATAACCAACGATATCCAAATCTCCTGAAATATTATAAAAGCCCTGTGGATCATAGTTTGATTCAATTTTAAATTCAAAACAGTACAATAAATTTAAAGTAATAAAAGCTGAAACCGTAACTCCGTTCTTTGTTCAAAATTATTAATAACTCGAGTTGTATCGATTTTCTCGAGCAGACATGTCAACCGTTTACAATCGAAGTATTTCATTGTAATTGCAGTGTAGAGTGGAATAAAATATTTATAAGACAATCTAGAATATTGACTTGACGATTATTCTTGCATATTTAAGAAACACACGATTATTCGAAGCAAATCAATTCATTCGCAATTATTTATTTTATTCTTCGTATACACATTTGAAAATACACGTAAATGCATTTTAGGTATAGTGAACCTAACTAAAATGGGGTGTAAGGGGCCCAACACCTTCGGGGCCCAAGTCAACCTCACCTGCAAGTCAGCGCACCCTGTTGAATAACGGACGAGGCTCTGACGACGGCTTTCCTTTTGGGGTTGGGGAGTCAGACGGCAGTCGCCCCCGTAAAAGCCAAATCTGCCAAATCAACATGGATAGAGAAAGATTACGAGATCGGCTAAGGGCTAGGGCGCCGCCGCGAATTCAGGAGCAAATATGAGTATAAAGCTGCATTTTCTCCACAGTCATCTGGATAGAATTTCTGATAATTTAGGATATTATAGTGAGGAACAAGGCGAGCACTTCCACCAGGATCTAAAAGTAATAGAGGACATGTACGAGTATCATGGTAGATGGGACTGCCACATGATGACAGATTACTGCTGGTCTTTAAAAAGGGATTGTCCCCTAAAAATTGTAGAAGAAAAGTTCAAAAAAGACGTTTCAATGAAGCAAAGTATTATAATTAAAAATAAATTTACTTCGATGCATACTAATATAATTAAAAAAATACATTACAAACATTGAAGTGATACTTCTTTGCGCGCATACGGTAAAATGTTTACGGATGAAACGCAATATTAGCGTTACGAAGATGTGAAACGTTTGTTTTTTTTTTGCTCCGGTAAGGTTAGTAAACCTTATTAATAATGACTTAAGGTTTATTTTATATTGTAATTTTTAAATGATCGCACTACTTATACATATATATTCGAATTGCGACTTTATTACAATTAAATACACTTGAATTTTCTTTTGTTCTAGTAATACCAACCTTTTTAATAATGGCTTAAGGATTATCAAAGTGTTATGTAATTTTAGAATGATTGCATTGAATTACTTATACATATCTATTCAAATTGCGACTTTATTGCAATAAAATATAATTGAGTTTTGTTTAATAAGATATAAAATAATAATATTTCATAAATTCTCTTTTCTAAATTTATTAGAAGCTTTCCGGCTTGATGAAACTTATTCGTCTTGGCGTGACTTGATTGCTGGCGTTCCTCAGGGCGGCGTTTTGTCTCCATTGTTGTTCTCAATTTTTATTAACTCCATCTCCAACCAGTTAACTTCATCCTTTCACCTCTATGCAGACGACTTACAGATATACACACAAGCTTCTGTGTTTGAGTTATTTAAAGCATTTCACACAATAAATTCTGATTTAAACAGAATAATGCTGTGGAGTGATTCGTTTGGGTTAAAAGTCAATCCACAAAAAACGCAGCTTATTGTCATCGGTAGTTCCAGAATGCTAGCTAAAGTTGAATGGGAAAAGTTGCCGAAAATTAATGTTGATGGATTATATATTCAGATTGGTGATAAGGTTAAAGACCTTGGTATTATTATTGACAAGGAGCTGTCTTGGCGACCTCAAATCGCTGAACTAAGCCGACGAGTTTACTTCTCTTTTAAGTCCCTTAATAGACTCAGAAATTTCCTACCGATTGCCACTAAAGTTAGGCTTGCAAAATCTTTGCTCATGCCCATTTTGGATTATGCCGATGCCAGCTATCTAGATATAACGCAAGAACAACTTAATAAGCTTGAGCGCCTCCAAAATCTTTGTATCAGGTTCATATTTGGTTTACGTAAATATGACCATGTTTCAGAATTTCGTACAAAACTCAAGTGGTTACCTATCCATCTTCGCCGGAAAACTCATATCCTTTCACTCGTTTACAAATTTATCTTTTTTCCAAACGCCCCTATTTACCTAAGGAATCAATTCGAGTTTCTTAACTCGTCTGGCCTCCGAAATTTGCGTACATCTACTGAACTATCTCTTAAAACTCCTGTTCATACTTCTTCTTTTTATAATAACTCCTTCATTGTTCATGCTATCAAACTTTGGAATGCACTGCCTATTGCTATAAGACAAGCTAAGTCACTACCAACTTTTAAAAAATTGGTTAAAAATCACTACTTATCTTTAGTGTAACAACAAAACATATATTTATTTATATATTCTACAAATATAGATATTTAAGTATGTTTATCTATTTATCTATTATATTTTATATGTATTATTGAATTTTATGTATATTATCTATTTATTATGTAAATAAAATATAATTATGATTTATTGCCATACCTCCCTTCCATATCAATATAACACCAATAATGTTCTCTAGCCCGGGTTGCCTGGAAGAGATCGCTCTGTAGCGATAAGGCCGCCCATTGTAAGTCAAGTACATATTGATTATGTAAATAAGTTTCATTGTTTTTGTAAAATTGGTTTACAATAAAGTGTTATCTATCTATCTATCTATCTAGAAGATATAAAAATTAGTTTGCCAAAGAAGTTTCACTTCTGACATGTGTACTTTGTACGAACGTGCTTTATTTCTGCTATTTTTTCATATTTTTTATTCCGAACTTTGTAGTGTAAAATTTATATCAAGATGTTAAAAAAAACTACAGCAAATCTAAAGAAACTGATAGTTTCATGAACTGTGAGCATAAATATATCAAAAATCAATTTTATACCAAGGGCAACAAAACCACTGTTGACACTGCCGCATCAAGCAAGAGCGGGGCCCGTAGCAAATTCTTTCGAATGAACCTTGATCTGCTATGGATTTTTAAGTAAAAAGTTGAAAAAAATAATTCAGTACTCAATACCTCAATACGTTTATTTGCCATCTATAGGTTACAGTGTTGTGGGTGCTTAATCGTACAATAGATACTCAGACAGAGATGAGCGGGTTTAAATATGAGGGGCCCCTTTTGAGTGGGGCCCGTAACAATTGCTACTCTTGCTACGTGGTTAATTCGGCACTGACTGTTGACCAGTGTATACAATCAGATATAATTATTAAACACTAAAGTACATTAATCCCTTATTCAAAAATAGTGAATTTCCATATATAAATGTCTTATCTCACATTTATAAAAAAGCCTTTTCTTATTTTCGTGTAAATACGCTGTTTAGTAATAAAAGTTCAAATCGTAGGCAGCGACATAGTTCGGAATTTATGGCCGTCATAACAACAACGTAACCAGAAACATCTATACTACTCAATATTCCATTCAAAATATTTTTTTGACGTGGATTGTGTAGCTCCTGGTCAGCACATTGAATGCAACGGAATGGATTTAATACTGATATTGTATCAGCACGGAATTGCAATAAAATACGTATAGTTAAGTCCTATTTTTTTTATTTATCAAATTCACAGTTATTACATTGGCTTATTAAAAAAACTACTAAGGCTTATACAATGCCATCGAAACTTAAGTCTACGCACGTTCACACGAGTAATTAATATTAGGTTACGAATTCTCTAAAAAGTATATTGATAAGTGATTTTTATATATATATTTTTTTTGGGTTATATTACCTCTTATATTTCTTGGTAAATCGTTTATAACCTTGGAACAAAATAGGAACTCTCTTCGAGTTGTGAAGCCCATAATATGACATTTTTACGAAGAAATCTCTCCGTATGAAATCTGAGTAACGACTTTGTACATTATACTCCTATACCAGCTGGTTCTATTTGTTCCTAATCTGATTTGAAAGAGGCATGTAGTTTTTTTACAATACATGTTATAATTTTGTCCTAAAATGCTCACCAAATACATTGAAATAGTACATTTTTATGGTTTTTGGGTGAAAGTTTTTTAGTTTATTAATTTTTTCATTTGCCCATATCCAACATGTCTCGAGTTCAGATTCAGATTCATTTATCTGTTTGAACAAGAGAGAAATAATGCACATCGATTTCAAAAATTAAAGGTTTAGATTATAAAAAATATGAAGATTTTATAATATTTTCTACTTTGAAAATGTAGCTGATAGGCTTATAATCTGGAATTAGTATTTGAAACAGCAATTTTAAATGCGTCATTGGTAAATCCTTTCTGCGCATACTAATGTTTCCCGGCTATGCGAGTCCCAGGAGGGTTGAGCTGACAGCCTCAACCGGTAGGTAATCCATTAAAGCCATGGGTAAATCTTCTAACAATAACATAATGCAACCCGACGTGTCGTGCGGAATCGCTCGTTGTGTACCTAATGTTAGTTTTGTACACACTTCCTTATGGATGGTGTTTCCTAATTATATTACGTGTAAGTTAAATTAAAATATTTGCATAATACATTTGACTTTTTCTCTCCGTGGTCAGAAGACGTGGTGTAAGACTGACCCATGAGACCGGAGGTGACCTTTTTTTATTGCTGTGGGACAGCAGACAGGCTGACGGCCCGCTTAGAATTTAGCAGTTACCCTCGCCTATGGGTGTTTGCAACGCCAGTGTCATCGCGAACACGCTGCTGTCCCATAAGGGTACAGAAACTTTGGTCACTAATGCCGGAACACAACACAAGGTTATTATGGCGGCATACTTAAGACCAAAGGTGGTCGCCATCCAGACGGGCTTGGGGCCCTACCACGTAACTAGGGTGGGTTGTTTTGTCGCCTTTTACGACAGGCCGACCCCGGCCGCAGAGGTTAGTATTCTTTCTCCGCCCCTGCACGGATATTGCATTTCCTGTCGTAAAAGACCATAAAACCACCCTAGATAGATAGTAGGGTCAAAGCTTGTGTTGTGTTCCGCTATAAGTGACCCAGGTTCCACTTCCCCTACGCAGACAGCAGTGTGTTATGGCTACTATCTATAACTATTAATCAGCATGTCTACTGTTCCACAGCAATAAAAATATCTTGAATGGTGGGTGTGGCTAATGGGATCACTTTCAAACCAAAAAGACACTTATAGACTGAATGGAAGACTATTTATTTTAACTTTTTTGAATTTATCTTTGATGAAACAATCATTATATAAAATACATAAATTATATCAGTTAACTAGAAATGTTACTTCTTTAAGATATTTTCACGGAATGTAAAAATATGACACAATTTAATCTAAACAAAATAAAACTGACATTCCAAATTTAAAGTAATTCAAACTTATTACATAAACCAAACAGATCAGAGTTGACATGAAAGAGTATGTGTAATCTGAGATTACCAATCAACAAAATATTCATTTTTTTTAATTGCTATAGAACAGCAGACAGGCTGACGGCCCGCTTAGGATTTAGCAGTTACCGTTGCCTATAGGTGTATGCAACGCCAGTGGCATCGCGAACACGCTGCTGTCCCATAAGGGTACAGGAACTTGGGTCACTAATGCCGGAACACAACACAAGGTTATTATGGCGGCATACTTAAGACCAAAGGTGGTCGCCATCCAGACGGACTTGAGGCCCTACCACGTAGCTAGGGTGGGTTATTTGGTCGCCTTTTACGACAGGCCGACCCCGGCCACAGAGGTTAGTATTCTTTCTCCGCCCCTGCACGGATAAAAATTATTCATAATTATTGGCCTATATATCGTTAATAGTCTATCCCTATTCTGTTAGCTTAGCCTATCTCTTCATCCTACTTAAGGATGAAGACATACCGACGATAACAATGTTAAGACGAAAATTGTATGCTCCTGATTTTAGCCCACCTTCCCACGTTAAATAAATATGGTAGATGTTTTCGTTCTTTCTAAGATAAGACAAGAATTCACCAGTAGGCATATGAGGTTTATTGTGTTGTGACTGCTTTCCAATCTAAAGGATATTTGTTAGGTATAAGTTCATTTCTCAATATAATTGGTATTAAATTGATAGACCTTGGAGAAAATTGCACTATCAGACCAACAGTGTCTACAGCCGGATTTAGCTATATTCCCAAAGCTCGCCATTTTATCACTTGAAGTCTCACACTACTTGCACGTTGAGGGTTTAAGATAAATTAGGCCCACCGTTATTCCGGCCTCTGTTATAAACTTATCTCTTAGTCCAAGTGCCGTAAGTTTATTTATTAAATATTTATATTATATATTAATATATTTATTAATATATTATTAAATATTTATAAATATCTAACCTAAACAAGAATAATTTCCTAAAAATCTGCCGAACTATGTAGATTAGTTACTAAGGGCCGTAATATCAATCGTAGTTTAAACTAGAGGAGAGTTTAATATTTCCTATTCGTTTCTTTTGTAATATCAATGACAGATCATCGACCCAAAACAGTTTAAACTATCAAGAAGTTTAAACCTTTCCAGAGTAATGACATATATAACGTCAATAACGTTAAAAGATTTAGTATTTGGGTGTTTTTAATATTAACCAGTACATTGGAATATTACAATAGTGATTCAGATATCGAAATAATAAATGATTTGAATGATTATTATAGTAGACCGTACGTTATTCGGACAAAAAACAATCAATGGTATGAATGGGACGATATAGAATTTACACGGCGTTTTCGTATTTCCAAAATGTTAATTGTTTACAACGTTTGTTGTTTTATTTTCTAATACATTTGAATCTTATCATCTTACTAATGTCGTTAAAAGTTCCGTTTCGGCAGTCGTAAAATTCGCAATTTTTTTCTTATTTTCACCCATTTTATTGTTATAATACCTAGTCAGGTCATAAATTCTGTCACATGTTTAATGTAAAATAATTGTAACAAGTTTATTAATTATGTAACCATTCATATACCAAAATGAACTTAACAAAACATAGATTCTTATGACATTAAAGTTTATTCAAAATGACCTCCGTGATTTTGAATACAAGCCTTCAATCTGCGCGGCCAGTTGTCTATCGCAGCACGAACGAGGTCCATGTCAATATCGGCGGCTGCCTTAATCAAGGATGTCTTGAGTGACTCCAAATTGGGATGAGGCTTTGAGCACGCCTTTTCCTCCAAGTGTTGCCATATCTTGTAATCTAACGGATTCAAATCTGGACTGGAGGAGGGCCAGTCTTCGTGCCGGATGAAGTCGATTTCACGCGCCGCCAGCCAGTCTTGTGTGCTCTTCGCTCTATGAGCTGGCGCCGAATCTTGTTGGAATACCCAGTGCCTGTTATTGAACATGGTATGAGAAACAGGTTCCACAAGGTTCGTCAGGACTGTATTTTGATACACAACAGCATTCGTTTTTACACCTTTCTCACAAAAATGTACCTCTGTTAAGCCCCAATAAGAAACTCCCAACCATACCATGAGCGAGGATGGAAAATGACCTCGTTGGACACGCGGAATACGGTTGCTCGCTTCTTCACTACTGTGTGCGTACACCTTATCATTTTGTTTGTTGTAGCTCTCTTCTACGGTAAACATTTTTTCATCCGAAAAAAGAATTTCCCGATATTTTTTTCCCGCGTACCGCTTCAACAAAGCGCGGCATCTCTTCAGTCTCAGGTCCATTAGACGAGCATTCAAACGATGTCCTGTTTTTCTTCGATATGCCCGAAACCCTAAGTCTTCATTTAACACCCTTTTCACCGTGGTTCTGCTTAACCCCATCTGAAGGGCCAACAGTTTCTGCTTACGTTTGGGATTTCTTTGAATTCGTGCCTTCACAGCTTTTATCACTGCTGGAGTCCTAACAGACCGAGGGCGACCACTTCTTGACCTGTCATCTACACTAGAGTCTTCATTGTATCGTTTGATGGTACGATAAACGAATCTTTTGGTTATATTCAAATTTTTCAGTATGTTAAAAATTTGAATTGGCGCGTAACTGTAACGATGCAACGCAATAACTGCAACACGGTCTTCTTTAAGCGTCCACTCCACATTTAAAAATGAGTAAAATTCTAAAAGTTATACATTTTTATTTTCATGAACAATTCGAAATTCGAATTCAATAAACTTTTTTGTGGCCAGCATTCTAAAAGAAAAGTTTTTACTGTGTGACAATACTTATGACCTGACTAGGTATTAATAAATATATAACAAAATTAAAAAAAATTAAATTCAAAATAGGTACTATGTATTTTTAGTCGGGATTTTATTAATATCTAAAAAGGTGTGACAATTGACAATTCTTTTTTTAACTTCACTGTCACGTATAATTATTGCCCTAATACTAAAAATGCATTAAAAATGTTTAAAAGAATGAACGAGTAGTGAATGAATGAGTAGTGAACGAAACGGATAATATTGCCATGTAAAAAGCACTGATCGTAGTTTAGTTGATCTCTCCACATTTTCGAATTGATATTACGACACAGGTTTAAACCATCGATCAACGTTTTCCGTAGATTACGAACTCCATAGTTTAAACTACGGTTGATATTACGGCCCTTCATGCATTTAAAGCTTTATCATTGGTTTACCTAAACCTTTACAAGGAAGCGTTTTCATTCATTCATTCATAACACCTGTCACTTTTGAGTGTTGTGAAGCTATTTTTAATCATTTGATTTCCAATAACGCCACGAAAAAATTGCCTAAATAAGAACGTCGCAAATTGTATCCGGCTGCCAGAATTAAAAGCTTTTCATTAATTCAATTTAATGCCTTCCGCAATAAGTACGGTGACTCGTGAATAGATGATGATTAAAACGAAAAAAAAAGATTTATGAGGGCCCATTCGATTTTCAAAGAAACCCAAAAGGATTCATTTCCGACCATTTTATAAATTAAATTCAGGTGAATGTTTTGACTAAGAGATTTTCATTTTTTGGCCGAATTCTCTTTGGTAATTAAGTTGAAGTCATTGAAGATTCATGTAAAAGTTTTCGTCATGAAATGTAACTGTCCTAAATAATATGCGCAGAGGTAGATCTTAAAAATTATTTTTAATTACAGTTTCAGCTAAATTCACATACACAGTACGGCGTTGTCCAAGGAATTGTAGGACCGAGTTTTGCTCTGCAATTCCTCAAGAATGTCTAAAGTGACACTCAAGTAAGAAACACCCAGTTAAGAAGGGGATACCTCCGAATATTTAAGCTTTTTTATATGCTGTCCTTCTATAATCCTACTTCCTTTTTTTCTTTTTTTATAGCTGGAGTTCAGTAGACAGACAAACAGTCTACCATTAAGCAGGTGGTCACCGCCGCCTATGAACGTTTGCAACACCAGAGGTATTACCAACGCGCTGCCGACCTCTAAGATATTTTATAACGCCTTTTTTTAAAAACCCGATATCGTACTGCGACGGGAAAGCCTCAATCTGAAGCTCATTCCAAATCCGGAGAGCACGCAACAAGTACGTTCTTAAGAACCATTTCGTACAAAAAAGAAGAGGAGGCTCCAGGAAATGGGGATGAACACCCAGCCGATGGTGGGCAGTGCGGTGGTAGAAATATGAAGAAAGCACCATTCTACAGTTAACAAGCTGGTGTCTTGGAATAAAATGCTGCTTGAAATGGTTTAGCATACCTAGCTTTTTGGAGGCAAGCTTAACTTTGTCCTCCAGTTGTCCCCTAAACTGCAAATCGTTCGTTATGTCGACACCAATCCCAATACTCTCTGAGATGTTAAGAAAAGTTCCTTCGCACTGAAGCGCAGGTGCAAATGGGGTATTCTTGGTAGATCTTACCACCAACTGGTCCAATCTACCTGGACCAACGTAAATATGGCTTTACCAATACCACAGCCCAGACCATCTTTAGACTGTCCTTAATGAAGTGACGGGGCCCTTCTATGATGGATACTAGGATTCTGACCCCCCAGCGATTCTCTTGTGAATGATAATTTTTTTTTGGTCTCGGGGAAAAATCCTCCCTTGACGGGTTCCCCCGGCCCGGGGGGACTGAGGGATATGTGCCACACATTTTGTGGGACTCCGGGAAAGATGTTCGGCCATCCGATTACCCACTAAAAACCTCGCTGTTCTCCTATCGCCTCCGCCCGGGCCTACGGATATGTGGCCTGCCGATCTCGTGGCCCGGGCCAGCGCCGACCCGCCCTTTGTTTCAAGGCGGACCTCTTCTAAAGTGTTGGCGCCAGAGGGTCAGAGTTTCGTCCCCCCGGCGCTCTCCTGTAATAACTCTAGGTGTTGAGGGCGGCCGCGGAACAGCACGCGGCCCTCACCCTCGCGGCAATAGTGTGGGCGGCGGATCCTCCCCCGAGGGGCCTTTTACTGCGGCCGGAGGTCGTTATTTGCCCGCCGGCGCCGCCGACGTAGCCTGCGTTGGCGGGAGGGGAGTGTGGTGGTCGACTCCCGCTCCCGCTCCGCCGCCTCCTTTGCGGACATGACTGCCTCGCAAAAGGAGGACTGGGGGATGTTAAAATTATTCATGCAATAATTTAACCACTTGGATGACGATGAAGAGTTAACAGCAGTACAGGAGGTACAGTAGGAGAATTTACTTAAAATTTTCATATTATTCTATAAAGCTTGCCAATCTCATAAGAATACTCGTATGAGTTTAATTTTTATCTTTATTGAACTCTGTTTCTGACTAAACCATTTTTCTTAACAAAAGCTTTTAGATATAATCTTTTCGAGCAACTGATCGTCCATTGTACTTTGTATAAAACGTTTTAAGATATGAAAATTCGATAAAACTCTATTTTATTTATATACGGCTTAAAGTCTTTAATATTTCTAAGAAGATTTATATAATAAAATCTCAAGTACTTTATACTAGTGGGATTATTTTTAATATAAATAAATTTTTTTCAAACACTAACAATAGATTATATATTATTTAGATAATTTTATTTATACAAAGAATATTTGTTATCGCAAATATATTGTGCAATTCAAAAGTTGTACGAAATGATAGCAGATACGGAACCTCCCTTATGCTTCCGCCGGCAGTCTTGTGGCGCGAGCTTGCATTACTCATATATTTTATTTTCTAGTTCTGAATCACTGCAGACTAACATTTTAAACGCTACGTTTATTTACTGTTGTATTTTTCCATTTATGGTATGGTATATGACAGATATGATTAGCGAAAATTGCGGTAGTATTATAGTGTTTCGTATTATATCAGGACTATAATACGAAAAATGTTCCACAAAGAATCTGTATTTAAAATGTCTATATTTAAAATATATGCTTTTCGTCACAATAAGGTGTGCCTCAATGTATTTCCCAAAGTTACTATCTAATATATATAATAATTGCCTATTTTATATAACTTATTACTGATGATTACTTCTTATCCTTTTATAAATTAACAATGAACCGAATTTTATTAGCTAACATAATATAACGTTTGCAAAAAAATTACCAAAAATAAAATCACATCAGAGAAAAGAAAATAAGTGTAATTAGTGACTTTTTGATTAAATGCTAGGCTAAATGTTAGGCTTATATGAATAAAAAATAGCACACATTCCAACTGATACACAGAAAAGGCTGGCCTACGTTACCGTGGCTTTTTTTACGGGGTAGGGAAATCCTCATGGACTACCTCCGCCTGGGGAAAGGCAGAGGGGCGTGCCGGACTCTTACCGGCTAAAACCACCAACCCGATGTCTCCTCACACGTGCGCGTGGGGCCGCAGGAATCCTAATTCTTCCGCAGCCCCACACTAGTGCTGGCCCGGTCTGTCCGGGCCTCGTCTCCTGCTCGGGGTAGTGAGGGTTCAACTACCCCGTGCATCGCCTCAGAGGCGCGCGACGACACCCGCGCGCGCCGCCACCTCGGGTCCATCGAATAGGGGGCGGGGACTTCCCCAAGTCCCTCACCCCTCTACCCATTCATGGGGGCCGGAAAAGGGCGTTGTCCGCCCTTCTCCTGCACCCGGTGCGCCTTCTGCGGCCGGGGAAGGGAGTCAAGATCTCCCTCTCCCGTTCCGCAGTTTCTTTCTGCGACATCACGTCCTCGCAGAAGGACACCACCGCGTCTTACCGTGGCTAACCCCACCCCCAGGCGGATGGCGCACGCTAAAACATATCAGGTCGTTAGGCAGTATATGAACGCTGGGGTAGTGTTAGTGAAAATACCAGCGATGTATATCTCTTTTGTACACTGGGGGGAGGGGGTACGGGAGCATTGCACGGGAGTCCCATACAGTCATACAACCCCATGGGCATGCATCAATATTTCCATCTCTAGAAAAAAGGCATGTTTTAATAAAGGTTGCAAAACAGATTAATAGCAATTGTTTCTATAGTGGTAAATTATGTTTACTCGATTTTAATGACAAAACCAAAGCAATTCTTAAAAACGCCCGCATGTGGCAAACGAGTGAATAAATCATTGTGTTCCAGACAAGGAGATAGTGCGTGTTATTTTGCCAAATTTATAACATTGAATAAACTAAGTACACACAAAAATTCTTTAGAATGTATCGAAAATGTTTGGGGTATATTCTTGCACCAAAAAGAAAAAAAGAAGAAAATTTTATTCTTGTATTTTCTTTTCCATAATTCAAATACTGAATGACTAATTTTAGCGCTTAAATTAGCATTTAACATAACTTTCGAAATCAGATAATTTAATTCTAATCGTCTGGTAGAAAACTACACTACAACATGAGTTAAAAATTTAATGTTTAAAATTGAAAATTTAATGAACTCACATTACACGAATTTTAAATGCATGTATATTTTGATTATTATTAATTTTACTATTCTTAAAAGTGCCTAAAGCCTTTATTTTGCATAATAAAAGATGCATGCATTAGTGCGCATTCGTTATACTTCATTCTTTGTGCCGAAATATCGTAAGAAATCTGTTGTAATAGCTTATTATTATTCTGAATTTGGTTTTAGCAAAAAAATACGCGACGGACCTCAACCTAGAAGCTCTTGATTTAAAAATAAGGTAAATCAATTGGTAGGTAATGTAGAACTGCATCGTGGAATAATGATCAAAAGTCGATCCTGCGATCCCCTATAAGGGCTCAGGTATACCGGCCACCGTTGGCTATCGTCTGCTAACCAGCTGAGTGGTCGCAATAGAGGAAATAAGGTGGTAAACCCCACATACTTGCGTCTTCTTTTAAAAAATGGTAAAATTGGCTTAAAACTGAAATGATTTGAGCGTATAGAATTTTTTTTTTCTAACTCCGCATAATTACCTAATTTAAAACTTTTGAATATTGCCAGTAAATACCACAGTGATCTAAAATAATGAATATTTCAAAACAATGAATATTTCAAAGCATCAACTTAAATATAAGTATTTTACTTTAAAATTTCAACTTCAATAATCCTTACACAGCCTTACTGAATTCATTTATTTCAGTGAATTTATTTTTACAAGTTTTATGCAGGTGTTTGTTGTTTAAATCTTGCTCTACTTTTAAGCAACCGTTTCTAGAAAATGCCTATAATACAGCTGCTATTGCAAAATATGTCGTGAAATATGCCATAGGTTCTATGTTGACTTCTTCGAGGCTAGCAGTACGTTGGTAATGTCGTTAGTATTGCAAACGTCTATAGGTGACGGTGCCCATCTGATATCAGGTTGCCTGCCTGCTGAACAGACGCAGATGATAGCACATTTTTTGCGAGTAGTGTTGAACACATGGAAGAGCTCCTACACAGAATGGAACGTGTCAGCCTTAATTTTGGTCTCAAAATAAATCTCCGCAAGACTAAGATGATGATTGTCGATCGTGCAAATAACAACTCGCCACAGGTTACACAAATAGCGGGTTGTGAAGTGGTGCAATCATATATATACCTCGGTGCATTGATATCGAATAGTGGCGGCTGCATAGACGAAATCAAGCGACGCATAGCAATCTCCAAATCAGCTATGGATAAGCTGAAGAAAATATGGAGGGATCGAAACATCACCAAAGCCACCAAAACCAGACTTGTCAGGGCTCTCATATTCCCCATATTTCTTTACGCTGCGGAAACATGGACCCTACGAGAAAGTGAGAAAAAACGGATTGATGCTCTTGCGATGTGGTGCTCGAGAAGAATGCTCGGTATATCGTGGATGGAATTCCGAACCAACGAGTCTATTCTTCGAGAGCTGGGCATCAATCAGAGGCTATCAAACACAGTGCAGGCTCGCATCCTCACTTTCTTCGGACACGTATCACGGCGCGGAGGCCAATCCATCGAATGCCTGGTAGTGCAGGGCAAGGTTGAGGGCACTCGACCACGCGGGAGATCACCGATGAGGTGGACGGACCAAGTGAAAGGCGCCGTCAACGTTCCTCTGCACGAATGCACAAGGAGAGCGGCAATTCGCGAAGAGTGGCGTCGTATTGTAAAACAGGCTACAAAAACCTCAACGTGATGGCCACGACCACTCTGGCAAGAGTGTAACGCCAAAGAAGAAGCCTGCTGAACAGCCTTTCAATGGGAAGTTATAATATGTTATTATTAAAAAATACCTGTTTATTAATTTTGCTATTTGCAAAAAAATTGTAGATTTCTATAAGATTAAAACTTATTAAAATATCTACCCGTTTATTAAAAAGTTATATTCAATTTAGATCCATTTTTAGGTACGTTTCGAGTTGTTTAAATAGAGGCACTTGGTACCTTGTTATCCTTCGGGGCTGTTATCCCGTAGCAAGCGATACGTCACGAACTTTGTACAACGGTACGGGTTTCAATTAACTCTGATACCTACTTTCAACACTTATCCCGTCTTATCGACTAAATTGAAAGGAATTGATGATTTACTTAAATGAATTCTTGACCTTCCTTTAACATTTGTAGGTAGGTTGAATTATTTGTAATGTGTTATGAGATTGATCTTCTTTAGGTTTTGGATGTAGGTTTAGCGAGGAATGAGATAATAAAAGCTGTATTGCTGAGCAACAACCGACAGGCTGAGGGCCCGCTTAATAAATAGCAGTTTTTTTTTTATTGCTTTCGAACAGCAGACAGGCTAACGGTCCGCCTATAATTTAGCAGTTACCGTCGCCTATGGGTGTTTGCAACGCCAGTGGCATCGCGAACACGCTGCTGTCCCATAAGAGTACAGGAACTTGGGTCACTAATGCCGGAACACAACACAAGGTTATTATGGCAGCATACTAAAGACCAAAGGTGGTTGCCATCCAGACGAGCTCGAGGCCCTACCACGTAGCTAGGGGTGGGTTGTTTTGTCGCCTTTTACGAGAAGCCGACCCCGGCCACAGAGGTTAGTATTCTTTCTCCGCTCCTGCACGGATAAGTCCACTTCGAACCGCGCGTAGAGGCAACCGCTGCTCCCCGGTCTTGACCAAATAAAAAAAAGGGGAGCAAGATCCCGTAGTACCCGCTTTCGATACGAACCAGTGCACGGGGTCCCAGTGGCGGGTGAGTAATCCTATAATTTCCCGCTCAACCATAAAAGTCTGGTACCATAAAGCAGCTAGCGACACCTATTGATAATTACGACACCGAAGCAACGCGAACACGCTGCTGTCTGTATATACATAGGTGCAGGATCATTGGTCACTAATGCTGGAACATAACGCAAGGTTATTATGGCGGTACACTTATATACCAGGTGTAGTTCTCATCCAAGCGGGCTTGGGGCCCTACCAATTAGTTAGGTTGTTTGGTCGCCTTATGTCAAAACAACCTAACTAAGACAAGCCGTTTATTTGTGATAGTCCTTTTATCCTTCATGTGGATGTCCTCCAGACATACGATACAAGAAGAATAGGGCGCGAAATTATGTTCTATTTTTTATTTTATATTCCGTGTCACAATACGTAGTTTTCAATCTTTTATAGCAACATACCACAGCATATAAACGCTGTGGTAAAGAATATAAGATTAAGAAATGCCGAGCAGGGCAATCACATTCCTCCTTTTAAAATGTTATGAGTAATTCTTAATAATAAGTTATTATTTTCATAAAAGTTCTCCACAATATAACGTTTTAACAAAGGTCTCAATTTTTTTATAATAATATATTCTCAAGAAATGGTCCATTATTGTTATTTATAGCTCTGCCCCCAGTGTTTTTATACAACGTTTGTACATAATTCTTCAGTGGCGTAAAAAAAAAATTCAAAACGTTAGGTATGGAAATTTAAAGTAATTTTTGTGATCTTTAGTGATTACTGTATCTAAATTATTCAAATTATAGTATATGCTTTCTGGAATAATATTTTTTGATAAACATATCAAAAAATATTGCCTGCCACTGCCTTTAACAAAAGGCAGTGGCAAGTTGCACACAAAAATTCGTTCTAAGCCGAAAATATTGAAAAAATTCCAACGTGTAAGCAAATTGTGATTTATCTGGGTATTATTAATATTTGACTTATTTTATGTTAATTCTCAAATTGCCTGATTGAAATTATAGTTCTAAGAAACAAGTCTGTTTCATAACTATTAAATAAAACTAATATTTTAGTTAAATATCAGAAAAATAACATGTTACAGAACATTTTTGAGAAAAACAAAACTTTGCATCTCGAATTTCACAAGCAAAAACATCTAGGTTTTAAGCTTACTGAAACTTAAGCAAATGACACCACGGGGACAGGAATATTTCACAATCACCTCACAAACGGAAATGGAACGTTCTTTAAGTTATTGTTCGTCTTCTCAGATATTTTTCAAAGAAACAGAACAACGCTCCCTTAACGCATCATGGTTGAGAATAATTAAAATAACTGAACAATGGTACACAAGCTGTTCTGCCTTTAATTAATCTTGTTTTTTCAAGTTTATTTCTCATTTTTTTTTTTAACTTATAGATAATAATTTTACATTTTTTTATTTTAAGCTCCAAATCTGAAGCATATATTATAAAATTAACATTCTACATAAAATTCTATTCCAAATAAATTATATGCAAAGTTTTAGGCTTATCTTATATGCTTTAATTTTTTTAAGGTTTCAAGAACATTTTTAACTTTAGTTAAGGTGTTTTGATTGCTGTGGAAAAGCATATGGTCCTATGGTCCATATAATAAAAAGTAATCAACGTTGTCTATGAGTTTGCTCAACGCCAGGGGCACAGTCTATACGTTGACGTCCGCGGAGGGTAATGGAACCTGGGTTACTTATTCCGAAACAGAACACAAGGTTATTATGTCGGCATATTAAAAACTAGGACTAGTTGCAATCCAAATGAGCGTGGAGCCCTTTTTTGTTTTTATTTTGCCTGGGGAAAACTGCTCCTTAATAGCAGTAGTGCGTTAGAAAACTTCGGAGGAAGCTGACGCGGGTAAGTGGAGTTCTCCACTTTATTACTGTGACCACTCAACTGGCTAGTAAAGGATAGCCACGGTGATCGCTGCGGCATAACCATTAAAAACATCAATCGTCACCTAGAGTCGCCTTTGTCAGGAGTCACAGGTTTAACTTTTGGCCATTGCTCTGCGGGTTTGGAACCCTACTGCAGGTCAGTATTCTTACTCCATCAATATACGGAGAAAAGAAATTATGTTATTTAACTTAAATAGAAATCTAACAGGAATGAAAAAAATATGTGATTGTAATATATATGATTAATATATAGTGAATACAATCTTCAGCAATCCTGAAAAAAGAAACCTCCACTTCCTTCCTTTTTTTTGTCTCGGGGAAAAACCTCTCTTGACGGGTTCCCCTAGCCCGGGGGGACCGAGGGATATGTGGGACTCCGGGGAAGATGTTCAGCCATCCGACTACCCACTAAAAAACCCCGCTGTTCTCCTATCGCCTACGCCCGGGCCTACGGATATGTGGCCTGCCGATCTCGTGGCCCGGGCCGGCGTCGGCCCGCCCTTTGTCTCAAGGCGGGCCTCTTCTGAAGTGTTGGCGCCAGGGGGTCAGGGTTTCGTCCCTCCGGCGCTCTCCTGTATTGTAGAAGTTGAGGGGGGCCGCGGAACAGCACGCGGCCCCGCTCAACTCCTACAAACCCCCCGCGGAACAGCCCGCACTATTCCCTCGCGGCAATAGTGCGGGCGGCGGATCCTCCCCGAGGGGCCGCCCGCCGCCGCTTTCTACGGCGGCCGGAGGTCATTGCTCATCCTCCGGCGCCGAAAACGTGGCCTGCATTGGCGGGAGGGGAGTGTGGTGGTGGACTCCCGCTCCCGCTCCGCCGCCTCCTTTGCGGACATGACTGCCTCGCAAAAGGAGGCGACGGCCGTCCATCCAGGATCGCCCCCGACCATGGACAGAACCAGGGCCGGGAGCGACAGGTCCACGCCGATTTGAGCGACGAGGGCGCGGCGCTCCTCGCGCCACGCAGGGCACACGGCGACAGTATGGTCCACCATGTCCTCCAAGTCGCCCGCGCCACAATGGTGGCACCCCGATGTCATCTCCCGCCCTATGCGACACAGGTACCTCCCGAAGCAACCGTGCCCCGAGAGGTCCTGCGTGAGGCGGAAGGTCAGGGCGCCGTGGCGCCTTTCCACCCATTCGGCCAGGACGGGCCTCACCGCTTCGATGGTGGCGAGACCCGCGCTGGGGTGCGTGAGGCGCTCCTTCCACTCCACCATGAGCACCTCATCGCGCAGCTCCGCCCACTTTACCTCCACTTCGCGAGGCGCGGGGCGAAAGCTAAGCTCGGCCGCATCCCGGCGCCACTGGTACAATAGCGCCAGGACTCAATATAAACATTTTAATTGAAAGTCAAAACTTTTATATTGTCTATGCAAACGGATAAATATATTTAAATATCGAACGCAAGCTAGCTTTTACCCACGCAAACCAAAAAAAATAATTGCGATTTCTAATTGACAGAACAAAAGTCAGGCGTGGTGAAATGTTCACGCCGTAATCGTACAGAGCATGTGGCTTGTTCGGGAAATGAAAATCGGCGGCACACATCCTTTCTCGGAGCGGTGCTAAATTGGAAATGCAACACCTGTGCCCGGCCTGTTTTTGAAACAACACTTCCAACTGATCGACCGCACGCTGTGTTACGAATTCACACTACTTACAATGTATACTAGTAACTACTCAAAATGTGGGAGAATCGTGGTCTTAATATAACGGGAACCCGTCTGAGTAACCTAAGATTTGCGGATGATATCGTCTTGTTGTCCGACAATCCAGATGATTTACAAAAAATGATTAACGAACTGAATGAAGTCTCCTTACGGTGTGGTTTAGAAATGAATTTGGATAAAATAAAAATCGTGCCTAATACACAAAATTCTAACTTTGTAATTACTGTAAACCACACCTATTGAGAGAGTAAGAAAATGCGTTTATCTGGGACAAGATATCGTAATGGGTGAAAACACTCAGTACAATGAGAATTTGCTTTTAAGATGAAAATGACAAACTGAAGAATGAGTTTGCTTTTAAAATGAACTTTAAGGCGTCACAAAAAGCTCATCTATATGACCAGTGTGTACTGCCAGTGCTTACCTACGGAGCTAAAACCTGGAGGATGTTTATGGAAAAAACTGGTGGTAATCGCGCTGAGGGACCCGAAGACAAACAAATGGCTTCGGCATCAAAGCAGAGTTCCAACGTGACCAAAAGAATAGCCAAGCTCAAGTGAGTTATATGGCGCGTAAGCATGGCTCATGGTGTAAGAGAGTTATGGAGTAAAGACCACTGGAAAAAAGTGCCCACGCGATAGACTACAAATGAGCTGGTATGATGATGTGAAAAGAGTAGCTGGAATAAAATGAATACAAACAGCACAGAACAGAGAAGAGTAGCAAAGTTTGAAGGACATCTACACTTCTGTTTTTTTGACCAATTTACTGCATTTCTATTTATCTGCATTTTAGGACCTTTAACCCTAACCTTTAACATAGGTTTAGTGAAAACCTATGGGGTTAAAGGTCCGTGTGACCGCAGCGCCAATAAAAAAAGAAGTGGCGCAAAAAGCGCCCTGAAGTTATATAATATTGATAATGACGTAGTTTTAAAATTAAATTGAATAAAATAATTAAATATTATTATATTTCTATATGAAATATCTATAACGGGGTTCAGTACAATGTTGAGTAACAGTGTGACGGCAAAGAAATGAAAATTACTATAATCATATGATTCAAGTCAACAATAAATTAATTCTATTTTTATAATTAGAGTGTATATTTATGTGTGATTTAATAAATATAGATATTTATTAAATAAACAGTCATATTTTTCTTGAAAAAATTCCTAATATGTTATTTTTCACTATGCCTTTCCTTTCTATCGTAAATTATCCTTTTATGCATTGCCTGTACAAAATCATTTCGATGTTTTACATCTGCTATGAGTCCGGTGACGGCTCATTATAGTTTTTTTATTATTAAAGATATGTTTGACGACCTCTTTGGCGCAACAGTTTTCGATGATCATCAGACGGCATTCTCTCTCGTTGGATATCAGATAATTAATAGTAATAATACGCTCTTTTCTATGACTTTTAATGGTCAGCTTAATACCAGATTCTATACTACTTACATACTTTGAATATATTTCGTTTAATGAAAACACAACCCATATTACAGTTCCGTGAAATCCAAATTTAGGTATATACCTATATAATTCAGTTATGAGCTGATTACGAAAAAAGAGTAACTGCCACGAAAGAAAAATTCAAATACGTGATTCAAAATAAAAATTAAACAAATATTTTTAAAATAGAATTCTTCTATGCCACATTTTAGCAGTAACACTCATTGTATATAAAGATTTCGTCACACGTCCCGTCAATCATAACCCACTTCAATGTCAGTGTCCCCCAACGGAACTTCATGTGTTCCAAAAAGGGTAAAAATTCTGAGTATTTTTCTGTTATTTACCCGTATCGCAAGACTGACTGAGGTATGCAGGTGTGCTTGTGAACGTAGAAATTGTTTGCGCATTGTTGATTTAAGGAAATTCGACTTCTTACTTGGTCCATGCTAGTAATGCAAGCTTCTTAGAGCATTTAACTATTTAGAGTAACTTTAAATTTGTAAATAAATTTTGTATATTTTAAATAGTAATAAATATTGCCTCTATGTTATCTGCCCTAGTTTTGTCCTGTAATGTAACTTGTTCCTTGAGTTCTAAATTAAAATCTGCTTGAGACGGAAAGTAAACTTTAGAAGTGATGAAAGATCTTTAATTAATTGATAAAACAATAGTTAAAATTGTGTTTCAAAAAGTAATCTATATATTTGTATGAATGTTAGAAATGAGAGCGGACAGATAAAGTAAGGGTAAGTCAATAAAAAGTTAGATGAGTTGCCTAAAAGATGATATCCCCGAATTTTAAGACGATAGCTAATATGGGAAAGAAGACAACATGTGCATCGGGTCTACATAGTAGTGCCTTATAATAGACATATCCCAAATTTCCTTTTCCCTGATCTTAGATAGGCAGAAGAAAATAAGCATATGAATTTAATTATAGTTCCCAAATCTCTTTCCCTTCAGTATCCAAATTACAAATATAAGTTTTAATTGTATTCTACTACTTATAGAAATATTTTTTAAGTAAAAAATATTATAACGCAAAAACAGACTCAGAAAATTGTTGGGCGACTATCATTAAATTAGCCACTAGACCATCATTAGATTAGCGTATCAGCAGTAATTATAATAAAAACATGGATGAGATCAGGAACCTAAATTATTATCAGACAAAAAAGGAACAAAACAAAAGACACTTTCGTACATTAAAATTAATTCTACATCCCAACTTAAGCCATATACTATCTAACAACATCGCATTAGTAATTTGGGACCTCGTTAATCCTAATCGCTTTGTTCTCCTTACAAATGTTCCACATATAACCAAAATATAATTTATAAGGGACACGAACCGCACGAACACATCGAACGGGTTGAATTCTCGACGCACTTTCAGAGTTGTGAATTAATTAATCCGGATTTAGAAGCCCCTCACGGCAACGTGAGATATAATGAAGTAGTAGACGCCTGTAGGCGAAATGACGTAACCTCCTCAATCCCTTTATAGAGGTGAGGGACCTTATCATAAAGATGGTATGAAAATTGGCATCTCAGTTATATGATACTAAATGTAATATCTTGGCTCCGTAAATGTTAATTATTCTGTATGTCAATAATCAAATTCATGAATATTCTTTCACCTATTCAAATTTAATTTATAACATGACAGATAACTTCCACAATTAAGTATGCCAGTAGTTTTTTTAATATATCTGCATTTATAAAATAGGCAAAGCTAGTGCTAATTTAATGTATTTGTAACGGATATAGTTATCACCGTGAACGATTGTCATTGTCTTTAGGATGACGGGCGTTCTTTCATACCGCTCGCTTTTTACTGCCATACGTATGCGTAGTTATAAAAACACACGATGTTCAAACCTTTGTTTGTCTAATCTTTTTAGATTTTATATAGAGATTATAAGTCTCATATGGAGATATCTATGAGATTTCCTGTCATCTACTCTGTCTCATGCGTCTATGTATAATGTCAAGATGTCACTGTCAAGACAAAAACCATGGTCTAATGTGAGCGCCTTACAGGAGACATTCGGAGAGAGAAGGAGGAGAGATTATACATGGACATTCTCAAGCCAGTAAGGTACCCATAGGAACACAATAATCTCGCCCGCTTTTATTTACCTACGGAGATGTAAAATAATACAAATGAATTAATATATATATATATATATATATATATATATATATATATATATATATATATATATATATTTTTTTTTATCCGTGCAGGGGCGGAGAAAGAATACTAACCTCTGCGGCCGGGGTCGGCCTGTCGTAAAAGGCGACTAAACAACCCACCCTAGCTACGTGGTAGGGCTTCAAGCCCGTCTGGATGGCGACCACCTTTAGTCTTAAGTATGCCGCCATAATAATATAATAACCTTGTGTTGTGTTCCGGCATTGGTGACCTAAGTTCCAGTACCTTTATGGGACAGCAGCGTGTTCGCGATGCCACTGGTGTTGCAAACATCCATAGGCGATGGTAACTGCTAAATTCAAAGCGGGCCGTCAGCCTGTCTGCTGTCCTACAGCAATAAAAAAAAAAAAAAAAAAAAAAAAAAAATATATATATATATATATATATATATATATATATATATATATATATATATATATATATATATTACTATTTGATTTTATGGACAGAAACATTAAGGTGAATGATTTCAACTTCTTGCTAAATATTTGAATGTTAGAATCAGAGAGCCTTTAAAATCCGACTTTAACCTCATCTCTTTTCTTGTCACTTATGGACGTTCTGCCCTCTTTCGATTCTCACCAAATAAGTCACTGATGTAAACTGCTAGATACGTTAGTAAAAAGCTCTGGAACTTAATTTATGTTTCTGTTTATTCAAATGTAAAATTTTCATATTGTTTTATACTTCCAAATAACCAGATTTTCAACTGTTATCCATGCATATCGGGAGTAATTAATCTAACATCAAGCATCGGTTCGTTTCATATTGAGCTTCGCCCGTTTCACATGTCAATAGGGCTTTTGTATGGCAACCGCACAGCAATCTAGGCAAAGGTGGTCTGACCAATTAGTAGATAGCCTCCATCAGAGCTAGAATATTGGTATATACGGTCTACTTGGTTAGTAAACAATTTTTGAAGAAGATGTTTATAAATATTACCTAAAAACTACGGACAAAAAACCTTACATTAAGAATTTTCTTTTATACAAAATACCATAAAACAAGCAATTTTTTATCGCTGAGGAACATCAGATGATTCACTTAATAGTTACAGTCGCCTATAGATGTTTGCGACGCTAGAGGTACCGCGAACACACTGCTGTTCTATGGGGGTTCTGAAACTTAGTTTGTTATTGCCGGAAAACAACACAAGGCTGTTATGCCGGCATACTTACCAGAGTGCTTGGCATCCAGACGGGCTTGGGGTCCTACCACCTATTTAGGGTTGTTTTGTCACCTTTTACGCCAGGCCAACAAGGCCGCAGGAATCAATGTCTTACTCCGCCCCTGAACGGAGAAAATTTCCCGTTTTTGTATATTCATATTTTTGGTTTTATATATTTTACTAGTTTGTGACTATGTTTGTTATATTCCCACAAATGCTATTTATAATATTATCCATTAAATACAACTCTGCTCGTAAATATACATATATAATTCGCATTTGTAAATATATAACGAAACATTATTATTTTGATAAGTCATAACTTGACAATAAACTGGCATAGACAAACAAAATAACGTCCCTCGAAGATTTTCGCCATACTTAACGAACGTAGTACTAAGCCCATTTGTTGCTTTTTATTTCTGATTGGGAAATCGTAATTTGTTTTTAACAAAATGTTTGCTTAGTCTGTATTTGCGAACCTGCTTTCCTTAACAGTTAGCAAAAGCATTCTCATAGATATCGCACAAAGATGTATGTGCCTTTACAATCCTATCCGTGTATTATCAAAGCGTTCCGATTGCTTTTAGCATTCACTTTGGCATCGAGTACGCTGTAGAGAGAAATTACAATATTATAGATTCATATATATAAATACATTCACTGCAAATGATTTTGATAATATTCGGACTCATCAATCTGGTCACTGAGAAATATGATATCACCCTGTATTTTTGGCGTCGGTAAAGGCGAATAGATTCTCAGTTTAATTATCTTACATATTGTTAGAAGCTTGTGGTTTGATAAGTACATTATCACTTACTGTTAGCATTAACATGAAATTTATAAAAAGTTAAAGCAGATAATTTGGGCCATGTTATCTAACATCATTTAAATGTAATTTGATGACGTGCGAAGTGTAACGGCTTTCACAAGTCAATTCCCGTTAAGAGTATGGATACATTTTTTTTTATTTAATTTTTTTTATATATTTACGAAAGAAAAGTATTTAAGTAGCATATGAGTTGTCTGGTACCTATAATACAAGCTTGATTGAGCTTTAAAAATCGTTGTATGGATGTTTGTTACTCTTTGACGCAAAAACTAATGAATGGATTTTAATGAGACTTTACAATATTGTATAATTATATTAGAATAATAAATTATAAATATTTTGTGACAATTCATACAGCGAATACACAATAACATACATATAGGCTATAATTTATAAAGATATTGTATGAATTGCTCAAAATATAACGATAAGTTAAGTTAAGTAAGGAAAGTTGGAAAAAATTCTGCCATCTGCGAGCTATTCTGGCGTGCGCTCCAAAACCGTTAGAATTATACATATACATGTAATGTATAATGGAAATGTTTATCTTAAATAATCCTACAACAAGGCCTGCGACAGCATACGTGTATATATTTCTTTTATGTGTAAGCCATTATCGCCATAATAGTGAACCATAAATACATTAAAAATTGATAATTTATTTCTAATGCACACATAAATACTTTTATCGCTTCTGGTAATATTATAAATGCAAAAATGAGTTTATTTCTTTGTTTGTTACGCTTTCACGCCTAATCCGCTGAACATAGATAGATTATACAGACGCATAGATTGGACCTTGGAAAAAGACATAAGCTACTTTTATTAATTCATATGCTAGAACAATATTTTCTGGGTCAACTAGTAATTTATTATAATTTATTCCCAAATCGGTTTAATGAAGGTACAAAAAAGTGTACCTTATTGGCATAGACCGACTCTAGATTACGGCTACATAGAAATAAAACAACCTGATCAACTACTTTTTTATGACACTCATTATGTAGACATGACAATAGTGTACATAAACAATTGACAAAAAAGCAACGTCCATACTACAACACATTTATGGTCGCTACATTGTGTACTTGTAAGCTATAAGCACTACTTTTTCTTTCTTGTTTAGAAAAATCAAATGAGACCTACATCATTTTATCTTTTTTTTTAAACAAGTTACTTTTAACTTAAGTAACAAAGTATTCTAATGGTAAATAATGTCAGGGGTCAAAATTCAATCATAAGTCATTGAATATTTATGTTTGTATTTTATCAGGTTTCTTTTGTCAAAGGCTATATATATATGTAATATGGGGGAATATGGGGGACAAGAATAACTACAGGCCAATTTCATTGGCTACTGTGGTCGCCAAAGTACTGGATGGCTTATTAGATAAAAGTATGTCAAGCTTCCTTAATTTACATGACGCGCAATTTGGCTTTCGGCCCGGTCTTTCCACCGAAACTGTCATATTCTGTTTAAAGAATACTGTAAAATATTACACTCAACGTCGTACACCTGTTTATGCGTGCTTTTTGGACCTCTCGAAGGCTTTTGTCTCGAGCTACTCTGGGAAAAGCTTAGAGAGAGAAAGGTACCAGCTGAATTACTGCGTATTTTCCAGTATTGGTACTACAACCAGCCAAACAGTGTAAGGTGGGCTGATCAGTATTGAGACAGATATACCCTTGAATGCGGTGTGAGGCAGGGTGGGATTACATCGACCAAGCTTTTTAATTTGTACATTAATGACCTGATCGTTGAACTCAGCAGTAAAAAAGTCGGATGCCGGATTGAAGACGTTAGTGTTAATAACTTAAGTTACGCGGATGATATGGTGCTGCTGAGTCCCACGAACAGAGCTCTCAGGGTTTTAATTGAGTCTTGCGAGTTGTATGCTCAATCGCACGGTCTATCATACAATATACGGAAGAGTGAGTTGATGGTGTTTAAAGCGGTAGGAGGTAGATGCCCAATCTCGATACCTCCACTTAAATTGAATGGCAGTCCACTGACACTCGTGCACAGGTTTAAATATCTTGGTCATTGGGTAACCGAAGATATGAAAGACAACGCTGACATTGAAAGGGAGCGCAGAGCCCTGGCGGTACGGTGTAATATGCTGATTCGAAGGTTCGCACGTTGTAGTGATGAAGTTAAGATCACATTGTTTAAGTCCTTCTGCCAGGTTTTCTACACGTGCAATCTTTGGACTGACTACACACAGGGAGCCGTCAGTGCTCTGCGAGTCCAATACAACAATGGGTTCAGGATGTTGATGGGGTTGCTTCGCTTCTGCAGCGCATCGGGAATGTTCGTGGAAGCGCGTGTTGACGATTTCCACGCTATAATGAGAAAAAGAGCTGCCTCATTGCTGCACCGAGTGCGGGGCGGTACCAACATCATCCTGAGCACCATTGCACAACGATTCGACTCCCCTACACTGATATTATGTATGCGAAACTGTTTGACGCACACAAAAATTGTGACTAAATTGTGACAACATTAAATCTAGATAATTACTAACCCTATGACATGTATTGTTTGATTTAAATAAAATTATTATTATTATTATTATATTTTAATATTTATTATGTTAATCAGCTGTAATTCTTGTGACAATATACAATCAATATGTAGGTACATATATATAGCATATATTATAGAGGTCTATAATCCAAGGTTTCATCATAAATACTAAGTTTATTTGCCATTCTTCTAAAGTTTAAACAGCATCACTGTAACATAAAACTGTTACAGTGTCAACAAAATGTTTCGCATTGTAAAATCTACATTGTAAATGAATTCAGATTATTTTGATAGAATTTTGACATTTAATAAGATCAAAGAGGCACACTTTATACATACATATATTACAGGCATTTAATAAACTTAATTACGTCTATAGACAATTAATATTGATTTATTAAATATATATTATTAATATTTGTATAATATAATATTATTATTTACATATTTTTATTCATTAATTAAGTATTTATGTATTTACTAATGTATATTATAAATTTAAATATTATATTATTATAAAATTATGTAACCTTAATGGTCTTCACCAGGCCATAAGCTCTTATAAAAAAATTTTTAGGTAACGTAATATGTATGTGTGTGTATGTTGTGTATCATTCGAGCAGTAGTTTGCGTAATATTTGCTTAAATTAATTTAATGTATTTGTAACGGATTTTAGGCAAAAAATTAGCTTTCTGCACTTCTCTTCAATATAAACTTTAACTGTCTCAAATTTCATCCTCCGTCAGCGCGATTTGCAATTTTTTCACTACACATATTAATATATTATAGATTATATTTTATATATTTAATATATAGTAACTAAGACGCAGTAAGCATTTAATATTCACGTTTATAAACACATATTTTTTTAATATCTTTTGGTATTATCAATAAATCATATAAAAGCTCCGATAAATCCTTTGGACCAATAAATGTACGTGTAACCCAAAAATAGTGTCAAATTTGCAATATATCAAAGTCAAAGCGCAAAGCAAAAGCTTAGCTCTAAAGCAAATATAACACAAAAGTTGTTGAAACAAAGGTTTAACCGGCAAAAACCGATAAAACCATTTTCGGCATTTCAAAAAACGAATATCTCCACAAAAAGCCTCGATGTTTGATAAATACTGCTCTGATGGAATATAAATTAAATAAGTCGTAGGATCTCCACGCTGAGATTTTTATTGATGGCGGTAATTTATTTGAACGGCGCCCGCAGTGTGCTCTTGGAGAAATATGAAAGACATTACAGCAAAAAGGCCTCTCCGAATTTATGAGCATCTCTTTCGCTGTTTGATAACGTTCGAGTTTTCATGGCGGGTCCCGGGACGCGGCAGGTTTGCGAATGTTCTCAATTGCCTTAAAAGCCCGGAAATCAGCTCGCCTCTGATACTGTCTATATTTGGCTATTTTCTTTCGTCAACTTTGTAACTGAAATAAGACTGCTTAAACTAAACTTACTATAGATCTTAATTTTAACAAAAAAAAAATGCATGCATTTCCCTTTTCAATTTAATTCGTTTGCATTAAATTGGTTGCCATTCAGATGGGCTTGGGGCCCTACCACGTAGCTAGGGTGGTTTGCTTTGTCGCCTTTTACGACAGGCCGACCCCGCCTGCAGAGGTCAGTATTCTTTCTCCGCCCCTGCACGGATAAAAATAATTTGACGACTTTTTTATGAGAATGGAGTAAAAACCACGGCTATTATGGTTGGTTGACTTTTAAATATCTCTATAATTTATTTATTTTAATATATCACAAACCTTGCACTAGGCACCTGATTATTCAAAGCAAACTCGGCACAAGCTAAACAAGTAAATACGAAAAAATATTAACTAACCTAGTTTAGATCTGACGTAAAGCCAGTGAGCTAAAGCTGTTTCTTCAACATCCAAACAGTACATTGAGATCGAGATTGCTTAATACTAGAGAAAGCAATGGTTTAATTTCTCACAGAAGCTTTACATGAATCCATTGATTCATGACCATACAGATTTAAGGTTATCTAAAAGTTCGCCAGACGGCTTAGGTTTATCAGTTTCAGTAGATTACAGACATTTTAACATATTGTTTTTGATGACACTAATAAATCAATAAATATGTTTAACAAATCAAAGAATGCTTATTTTGCATAAAATTATAAATGCTATACATACTTTTTCGCTACCAAATTTATTTTCATGTATAAAATTATTGATTTGTATATGTTAATATACATTAAATTTTGGATAATTATTAATCAGTCACGAATCACAAGTTTTCCGTAAATGTAATAATTTTAGTACCAATTCATAGCCATTCATCAAAAAAGTTATGAATATATCCTAATATCTATCAAGGAAAGTAACTGAGGCTCATAAAACACAATTATCCTCATCGTACATCATTGTCCGTCATAATTTATTCCATTATAACATTATACAATATTTTATTATCAAACTTTTATAAGAACCACTGAGAAACCACGCGGCGTCTGCGAACGAAAGCTGTACATATTTTTGTAATTAATTTCCCAGGTGTGTTGTAAACAACTACAGAGAAAACCCATTCCATGTTTACGTACCTCCCCCGAGCTCTTTTACGAACATATTAAACTGTCGAGCATTAAACTTATGTTTAGTTTCATACGCCTCCGTTTTGTTGAATTACATTTATTAGATTCATTACTATCATCATCTTAGCTATAAAATTCGTTTTCATGTCACGCTTTCATATTTTTGTTCTCAATTTTAAATTGTCTTTAGTATTATAGAGCACAATTCAAAGTTAGAGTCTTTGGTTTCTATGAATGCGGTTTGACTTAACATTAGTTTTTTTATATAGGTAAACAGTCGTTTAATACGTGACCAGTAACTTGCCTTGATTAATATGAAGTCTGTCAAGAAAGCTGAAACTGCAAACGGCATATGCAATCATTTATGCTTGACTCCAAACAATATAGTAGTATTTCCATGAGATAGTAAAATACTATCTTAAAATTTCCATGCTTTCACGATTCTTGTATGTATCCTTTTAGCGCTGACGTTTTGCAGCCATATGAAATATGAGGCATTATGAATAATCTTACAGGCTTAACTCTATAATTTGACTGGCACTTTATGTTTAAAAATTACACCAGAAACTCATGCTAACAGAAAATAACACCTCATTTTATGCCTTGACAAAGCAGGAAGCTCGTGAAACATATGTCATATACGAGTATTTAACCCAGTCCATGCGTTTGAACGGTCTTCGCCTATGCAAGAGTGTGGAATCTATAAAGTAATCTAACAAAATTTTTATTGAAATAGAAAGAAAGAAAGAAAGAAAAATATTTTATTCAAGACATTTTACAATAATACTACAATATAATATCTACTTATACAATATACAAATAGTATATATGCCTGGAATTAGACCTGACTCAGCATAATTGCTGGTTGATTAAAACCAGCGCTGGTCTTCCGTCAGGCCTGTCGAGCAGCATCACGGACAGAGACACAGAATTGAAATACAGACTTAAACATAAAAAAAAACTAGAATATTAGTTATAAAAAAGGTAATTTAAACATAAAAAAATGACACAAAAACAATATCTAACGTATGACCTATCTACTAAATATCAAATAAACATAGAGAATATTTATTAAAGGACTTGGTAACTTAATATGATAACATCTAATTATCAAGTGACTGATAGAATAATATCGATGCATAATAATATATCCCTGTGGTACATGTAGTTAATACAACATTGCATGAAATGAGTTATTTCACTCTTTATCCTAACTTACGGCATCTTGGAATAATTTACATCTATAATAGAACTATGTATTAAAATAGACGCTACAGCTGGGCCAGTGGCTACCTAAGTTGCCTCATAATGTAGTGTTTATGAGTGTGATGCATGACAAAACTAACGCAAATACTTTGTTCTTGCCTATATAGTCCTACTATTTTGTTAGGTTGTAGGGCTTCAAGCCAGTATGTGTGAACCATTCTTGGTTTTTCTAAATATGCCGCCTTAATAACCTTGTGCTGTGCCGGCAATAGTGACCCAGGTGCCAGTTCCCCTGCGTGAATGGCGACGATAACTGTCCACTATTAACTGAGCTGTCAGCCTATCTGCTATTTCACAGCAATAAAAAAACTGTGTGTGTCAGCTCCGACGCACGACTGGAGTTTACTACTTAAGTACGATTGTCTAAACATACGCAAAAAGAGTTTATTTAACTGAAAAAAGATTAATACCATATGAAAGGGTAAATTAACAAATTAATGAAAATAATAAACATATATAAAAAAGTTTTAAAACAGTTTTAAGTTCAACCTAATTACAAATATGGCACCTAGTAATAAAGTCACAAATCTCCAAAACATTATCTAATACTTACGATCAATCGTCATATAAAATGAGCAAAGCAATAAATTACTCTTGGCACTTACAAATTAAAAAACATATGTTAAACAACATTTAATGTGAAATCAACCTTAAGTTGTAACAAATAAAGTAATTTTTGCCTTGAGAGATACATCGTTTTGTTTTGTTTAGTGTGTTCCGGTGCACGCGCACCAAAAACGTAACGAGGTCATTCATTAGTAGATTTTACTCTCACGTTTTTCTCATACCGGGCGCCTTATATATTTATGAAAATCGATTCTTAAGGAGTAAACTCCAAAAAATAATTATACATTTGAAATAACAAATTATTAGATGTGTTTCATATAACAAACATCAATTTCTAATAATTTCTAAAGTAAAAATAAGGTTCTTAAAATAAATGAAACAATATTTAAGAGGTGAGAATTTAAAGAACAAGACATAAAGTAAACGTCAAATAGTAACAGGTAATCTTCTTTGAAATAGCCACGTTAAATATTTGAGCCACCTTCGTAAGACAAAAGGCAAAAATGTTCGTCATTAACTGAACGTTTTGGCCTTCAGTAAAAAGTTAAGTGAATGCTATAAATTCTATTTTCTCCTAGATTTATAAGAAATAAAAAAGAATTCACGAAAAGTCCCTCTGAAAAGTTTTTTGAAGAGTTCCCAACTTTTGCATTAGAAAGGAAATTATCGTGGCCCCGAGGTATAATTTTGAAAGTTTCGTGTTGGACCGAATACTCGCCTAGGGTGACAAGTTTGTAATGTAAATGCATTATTAGACACCTAAGGCGAATATTAAATGCAAAATATAATTAGTAAAAACGAAAACAATTATATATTTTACGTTATTTAAGGATATGCATTCCGGCATTTTTATTGTCGTCACGATATGTCAACGTTTAAAGACACGTAATTATTTTCCTCTGTAATCGAATCGACATAAAACTTTATTTTGGGCATTGGGCTAACGGCCCGCTCGATAGTAGGTGGTCAACGTCGTCTATAGACATTTGCAACACCCGATGTATTGACAACACGCTGTCGGCCTCGAAGAGGAACAGGAACCTGGTTTACTAAGCCAGAACAAATAAAATAAAAACCAGTGGTAGTTGTTGTCCAGTTGGGTTTGGAGCCCTACCACCAGCTAGTTAGGTTGCTTGTTCGCCTTTTACGACAGGCCGCCCTCGGCCGCAATGGTATAGGTAGGTAGCATATAAAATATTCCTTACTCGACCCCTGCACGGAGAATCTGGCAATAGCTTCTGAGATGAAGACCGAGACCACAAAAACTCGTAGAGTATTTTACAGCAGAAAATGTTATAACCATAAATGTATTTTCTAAACATTTCTATCTTTTGAAATTAAAGGTTACGTTGATAAAATAGGAATTTCACCCCATCCCTTCAAGTAGAATAATCGGTACACTGTAGCCGCCCCTAGTTCTGCTAATGATCCGGCCATAGCTGCTTACAAGTTGGGGTCAGCTACTAATTGACACCTCGACGGGTGTCATTTAGCGCGCGATGTCTCTTCGCGGAAATTAAGCGGGACCTTTATCAGGTTTATTAGGAGATGTAGTGTGTAGAATACTACTCACTGTATGCTGCCGTCTATAAAGGCAATTATGGAAGAAGACATAGATTTTTGTCTGAATTATAAAATACAATTAAAGTATATATTATGACTGTACATATAATATTGTAATAGTACGACATTCGGCTACAATATTCTGGTTCACTGGGTATTTAAAAAAATATTTACAATTATAAAAGAGACGCTATGTTTTGGAAAGGTTACAATGTATCCGCTTGTATCTCAAATTAAATTAAAATTATTTGAATTCTTAAAAAAAAATTGCTCATTAGTTATTAAAATCAACTATACTTCACACAAATATTCGTAGAAAACGTTTTTGTTGCGTATTTGGACGCAATCTCTTCGCAGCTAGGTGTGAACAGGTAATATTTTGTAGTAAAGTTTATACGTTCATAACATATATGAATCATTTATATGTCTGTAAGGTGGAGTATAGTTTATTCTTATAATTAGTAAAAATTACTAGCAGGCACATATTAATAAGAGACCCGGGCAAAACCAACTGCCTCTTGTATAATTGTGCGTAGAAAATTGATTTTGATTGAATACTCGATGAACGTAAAATCTTCCAGCGCAATCAGTTGGATAGTCTGCAATTGTCACATGAAAAAAAAAATACAATTAAAAAAATTAATTATACTTTAAAATACTAAAACACATGCTTTTTATAATTAATCAATATAAAAAGAAAAAAATAATTCTTAACATAAGAATAAAATTACTGACGAGAAAATTAATTTCACTGTTCTAAAAAGCGTGGGGTGCTCGATATGATACATATATACATACATATAATCACGCCTCTTTCCCGTAGGGGTATGGCAACCACCCTTGATCTATAAATATGCCGCCATAATAATCTTGTATTGTGCTCTGGTATTTGTGATCTAGGTTCCGGTTATCCTACGGGGAGGGCAGCGTGTTTCTGGTGCCCCCTGGCATCACAAGGATAGGGATATGTCGCGTAGGGACGCGACAGTAACTACATACATTAAGCTGTGTAGCAGTACTCTATCAAAAAATGTCTGAACAAAGAAGGGATCAGGGTCAATTTTCATATACCTATTATTAACCAACTTCAAAGTATCGTATGTCTTACCAGCCGCATATGTTTCAAATATGCAAATGAAGTACTGTAAGTAAATAATTTATTAAGAAACTGATAACTTATTCAGAAACATACGCAATACTGTATAAATTATTTGATATCTTAGAGCGACAGAGGTATATCTACTGTAAAAAAAATTAAAAACGATCTAAGTTTTTTAATTAAATTAGAGACTGACTTAAAAATATCGAGCTTTTTTATTACTATACTTTATTAATAAAAGAAGCTGTTAAAAATTACCAGTATTTATTTATAAAAGTCTGTAAATAGGTTAACTATAATAATATTATATATACTTATATATAATATTAAAATAGTACGAGTACATACTATTTTATATTAGTAACTTTAAAAGTTTTCACATAAATTACATATTTAAAAAAGATAATAAATAAAATTTACTGTGATAACTCAAACAGTGTCATTTAGTCCAAAAGTAAGCAGTGTGTTGCTTGTATTACGAGTTCCAGACAACTTGCATACTTTCGTTTTGTAAATAAAAATATTATATACAAACAACGAAAATATTTATTTTCGTCGAATCATCTGCTGAGGGCCTGATATTTATCGGATTCGACGTCTAAAAACTGCTGCACTACGAAGATCGTGTTCAAAGATATATATTATTATTATGCAATATACGTACTTCCCTGTAGGTCGGACATAAAGCTGGTCCACACATCAACTCCAAACAGTTTCTGTCTATTTGATCAAACTTCGTGACATTAGAGTTTAAGTAAACAAGAAATTGGCCTACTTGTACCCGCATCTAAAGCAGGGCACATTAAAACAAAGTTTCACCTAACATACTATATAAACAAGAGTCGAAACAGTTGAAGACGATTATTAGACGCTATAGGATTATTGCAAAATTAAATCTTTGAATGAAAACTTTTTTTCCTGAGCTGAAGTTTTAGGACTTTAGTCTATTGAACAAGCCTGGTCGTGTGGTCTCAACGAAAAGTTATTTCCTAGGGCGCCATCCAGTTTCGTTTTAGGGATGAAAGATTGGACAGTGGTAGTTCTTGTATCAAATATATTTAGCCACGTTTATTTTCTTGTGGCTTGACGAAAAAAAATATGTGTCATTCAATAACTTCCACGCGTGAACGTGGCGCGAAAAAGACGCTTAATTTGTAATAATACTTGGCAACGTATATCGAGCTGGTCAAGTGTTTGCAGCTTGACAATTAAAATAACTAAGTCAACATATTATGGCATTTGGTCGTAGATTTTTCTATTAAATGTTATCTATAAATGGCATAACACAGTTATCTGCCTTATAAGATTTATATCCTAAGCATATGGGTATCTTTCCTTATTCTGCTTAGGTCAGTAAAAATAGTGTTAGCAAGAGTATGGGCGCAAAAAACACAAAAAATTACACTATGTGACTATGGTACTGTTGTAACACAGTTTTTACTATAATAATTATTATATGCGATATTAGTTATTGTTAACTTATGTTATTATGTAATTATTAACAATTCATTTAATATTATTATCAAGAATGTTACATAGCTCTAAAGTTAATAGGAAATTCGCATATAAAAATGATATTAAAATGTCCTTTTGACTTTTAATTAGTTTAAAATACTTCACATCAGCTTACTAAACTATCTTCAATCAAAATTCTTATCAGATATGTTCATTCTGGCAGCCAACTCGTACATTACGGGAATTGCGCGGAACCAATCTCTTTATGCATATATCGCATTTGGACTCTTAGACTTATTTTTTGCGTAATTTAATATATTGGAATTTCAATCCGAATAAAACATGAAATATAAAATATTTAAATTACTGATTATAATTATATCAGGAGTTAGTTCATGATAAAAAGGCCACCCCATTTCGATAAAAGGGTTAAAAAGCGATAAATGGGTTTCTTTGTTTTTCTTTGTGCAACAGATATTAGGTTTTTTACTCGAGGGTAGGGCACATGAATCCATCTATTTCGTTTTTGGTTAAAAATGTAATGGACGTTTGACAAACTTTGGTAACAAATTTCAAGTGCTTACATTCTTACACACTTTGAAGCAGAAGTAAAGAATAACCTGGAATAATTGGTTATGATAGCTAAACTAAACGATAACTCAGTAAATAATTTTTCTTTTAAAACTTTTTTATGGAAATATATCGAAGATATCATCTAAACAAATAAATAAAATTGGAGGGTCTGTTTGTAATATTAAAATAACCGCTTTTTGCTAAGTTCATCCGGACGTATACACGGTACATATACCAAAACAAAATTTTTTCAATTTTTGGCTTTCTGTCTGTCTGTCTGTTTGTTTGTTTCGGCTATTCTCTGAAATGACTGCACTGATTTTGACGGGACTTTCTCTGGCAGATAGCTGATGTAACAAGGAGTAACTTAGGGTATTTTTATTTTAGAAAAAAAAAATAGTTTTTGTTAAAATTGATAAGTTTCGGAAATTTTCAATCCAATTTAAGTTGACCTCAGATTTATATCATCAATCATATGAAATAGGGTTTAGCTTAGGCTGGACTATGTAGGTTCGAACGTACGTATTCCGGAGGCGCATGGCGTAACAGTTGCATTCCATAATACTGACTGTTTGCGTATTTTATTTATATTTTAGGGTTTATAGGGTTTGTAATCTAAAATAAATCATAAAATATATCCAAAAAATTCTGCCCAAAGTCACTATTCCACGCGGACGGAGTCGCGGGCACAGCTAGTAATCAGATAAGTCTTAAAACATTTTTTTATTAGAATAAGTATCTCGTAAACATTTACCAGTAACAGGTTTACATTTATACGTTTTTTGCGTCAGCGTTATATTGGCTGTGTGGCCCCGGCCAGTGAAAAGAATAGGGTCACCCCAGGTCATTCCAAGGAGTCGTAAAAGATGATTGATGGGCTACTCCTTTGTTGGCTTGCATGCGGCAATGGAAGTGCATCTCTTGGTTTTGCTCTAGGGGTTGGGAGCTCAGACGGCAATCGCCGAAAAGCCAAAACTAGCCAAATCACAACTGGCACGAACAAGTTTCAGTCATGAATAGGGCGTCGTTGCAAAACGACGCGCAGGAGCTTCGCCCAACTTCTGTGACAAGTGCACAAGGGCTGCCGTGCCGTGAGAGAGCACAGGTAAAGACATTAGCCCAATCCAAACTCCGCTTGGCCACATAGAACATTGGCACGCTAACCGGACGCGCAAAGAAGTTGGCCGATGTGCTCTCCAGGCGGAGGGTGGCCATGGGGTTCCTGCAGGAGACTCGGTGGAAGGCCAGCAGATCCCGGTTCATTGGGAATGGCTACAAGCTGATCTACACGGGTGCACCTAGTGGGGAGAATGGGGTAGCCATAGTGCTCTTTGGGGAGCTCCATGATGATATCTTGGAAGTGAAAAGCGAAGAAGACCCATTTAGGAGAACCAAGGCTGTCAATTATTGATTACTGATTGTAGCGTTGTGTATTGCCTTCGCATAGGAGCATCATTTAGTTGTAAAGTGAAAGTAAACCCATTTTGTTATTCAAGTAGTAAAATATAATAAGTATTTACTATCTAAATGAACAAGATATTAAAGGATTAATGGTGAGCAAAGTTTAATGAAATACCTAAAAAAAAATTCGCACATTCTAGAGAACAATTTATGGCGCTTAAACAAAAAATGTGCTCAAGTATTTGGGTCACTTGGATCCATAAATTTTATTTTAACGAAATAAAAAGCAATAATTTCTCGCTACTTGAAAGAAGTTTAAAATTATTCACCTAATCTACTTTAAGCAAAGTTTAAATTACATAATAATTCGTTCACAATAGATTTGAGTCTCGAATTTTAAATTAAGAGTAGTTAGCTATAAAACCTAATATTTATTATAAAATATGAACTATTTTTAGATATATCGAAAACGACGCAAAAGGGAATTAAATAATATATGTACGTCTCTTAGAGACCTAGGTTAACAGTTTACTCTTGCACTACTATTACTAATAATTATTTTATTTAATATGTATATAAATTATACTTTTTAAAAGGAGGTTCTCAATTCGATTGGATTTTTTTTAATGTATGTACACCGATTACGCTGAGATTTATGATCTGATTTACGTGATTCTTCATGCGGATATATATATTTTTTATGTTATTATAGATATACTATGCGGAATATTATTTTATTAATTTGAAATTTTTTGCGTGCGCTCACTTAAATACTGGGATTTTACTCTAATAATTGGTAACTTGTTGCTATGAAATTGAATCAGGCGCTTTACAATTTCATGAACACGGACAATATTATGTTTTTACTAAAGGAGTTTTGAAGAGAGAGTTATCATTAACATTCGATTGGTATTTTTTTCGTCGTCGACGTCTCTTTGGTAAGACGTTCTTGAATCTACAGAAACAAAAAAAAACTACGTTTAAAAAACTTAAAAAGCTAAAAAGTATAAAATAATACTTTTTAGTCTTTGAAGTCGATTTTTTTATTTATTTCAATTACTTACTTATTGACGAAAAAATATAATTAATCTTCGTCGGAGAAAAATGTTAAAATTATACATAACATTAAGATAACAACAACATATATTTTTAGATAATATTTAATGAATAATATAATATTTAATGAAAAAATTATTGACGTTGTCTGTAGTACAACAGCTTTCGAATTAATAGGCAAAATTAAATCGAAAAAAATTAGAAAGGGTAACATCATCGTAAAATTTTTTTCAATAAAAAGTATCCTATGTTACTTCTAATACCTCCAAGAATGTGTGTACAAAGTTTCATGATGATCGGTTACGTACTTTTCGCGTGAAAGCGTAACAAACAAAGTTACTTTAACATTTATAATTAAGTATGATATCAGTTGTCTAGTACACATAAATATAACACAAGTACTCTGTTGCATACTTTGGGAGTAGATAAAGTGAATCTTCATAGAATATACACTTCTCATAAAAAAAATAAAACACCCCTGAAGTTTGGTTTTCAATGATTTTTTTTTTTTTAATATTTAACCAATAACATTTAAGGAATATTAATGTTTCAAATTAAAATTAAATTTATTTAAAGCTATTGTGTTTTATTCAACAGATATGTTTTTACCCTTTAAGAAGAAATTGTTAAATGTTAGAAAGAAAGATGTAAAACAAAAAAATGTTAAAAGTAGTTTATTCGGTATCTCTTATTTCCTTCCCGGGCTCTTATCACTGCTTTCATGCGGTTCCTCATGAAACGGATAAGCGTCACAATCTTGTGTTGTGGGATGTTATCCCACTCTTCTTGTATAGCTGTTTTAAGCTAGCCAAGCGTCTCCGGAGCAGTATGTCTCGCTCTGACTCGTCTCTTCAACTCCTGCCATAGGTGTTCTATGGGATTCATATCGGGGTTTCTTGCTGACCAGCCCATAACCACAATACCGACTTCGCTCAGGTATTAATTTACAATTTCTGCAGTATGAACCCTGGCATTGTCCTGCATAAAAATGAAGTCTTTGCCAATAAAATGAGCGCAGGGTATCACATGAGGCTCCAGACACTCTTCGATGTAACGTGACTCATTTAATGACGGTAACCGAGGTCCAGATACAAACGCAAGTTCGGTTTTTCTGTCGGCGCTTATGCCAACCCAAACCGTGCATGATTCGCCACCATAACTGACTCTTTCTTCATTGCAACATTGTGCAAAACGCTCTCCCGCGCTTCGATACACCTTCTTTCTTCCGTCATTACCATATAGCATGATCTTACTTTCGTCAGCAAATAGAACTTTGCTCCATTGGAGGTATGACCATTTTAAGTGCTCAGGTGCAAAGCTGAGGCGCGCTCTTCGTTGGTCTACCGTCAATTTTGGACCATTAGCTGGTTTATGAGGTTTCATGCCACGCTTCGCCAATCTTCTTTTTATGGCAGAATCGCTTACAGTCAATCCTCGAACCTCACGGAGCCGTGACGTTCCATGCAGTTGAATGGATTTAAGTTGACTATTTCTTAGAAAAACTGACACAACATACCGATCATCTTGCTCAGACGTGACTCGATGATGTCTACCAGATCCTGGATGGAGAGTAAACATAACAGTCTTCCGATAACACTGATGCACTCTACTGACAGCAGAGAGGCTTAGATGCAATTGTGCAGCCACAACACGCTGCATCCAGCAACGCCACGAATTGGGTGGATTTTGTGGGCGAGGTATCCATATTTTTTTTTTGAAAACGTCTCTTTGGTAGGAAGTTATAAAGGTTAGTCACTTAATCACGCTAAGCTCAGCTCAGAACTCAATTTAAAAAAACGATCAATTGTGCAAAAAATGTGATTAAGTGTAGAAATTCCGACGGAATACACATTGAAAACAATCTCTACATTTATGTAATGGATGAAAATTCGAAAATTTTAATTCAAATTTGATATTCTGGTACAACATTGTGTAGAATGAACTGCTAGCTATTTATGGGAGTATTTTTTAATGATATCAATCTTTGTTTTTATTTAAATGCCGCCTGAATCATACATGCAGTAGTGTTTCGATTTTTTTGATGAGAAGTATATATTTATTCGTTTTAGTATTGTATGGCTTTTAATTTAGTAAGGCATATCTCATTACAATACTGCTTTGCCTTAAAATATATAGATATAACTGCGCACAGCTTAATCTTAATGGGATCTGAAAATGAAATTTTCCCAGTCCAAATACGAGGGTTATGACTGCTATTTGATATCACTAATTTCTCGACTCGGTAGTATCACCGCGATAAATTATAAGAGAGGAAATGAGCGTAGCACCCCGGAAAGTGGGAAAAATTCTAATAAAATTGTATTCTACCCTTAATCATAAGAATTTATATCAAGTAGCTTACTGAATAGATGCGTGCATTTGACACAACACTTATTTTTAGTAGTTTCGCAACGACGCGCAACGGCCTCCATGGTGCAGTGGCTTTAGCTTGTCAGAACACCAGTGGGGATCATATTTTGTTCGAGCATCGTTCCGAGTTTGTGTGTTTTTCTTACTAAATTAAAAAAAAAGTTTATATAGTATGTACATTAGGCGATAAAAATTGCCTAAGCGGTGCAACGGTGGCGACCGTGGGATTCGAACCCGGGATCTCTAGATTGGTCTCCAAGTGTAATGTCACTGAGCTACCAGATACTGACAAACATCCGTGAGAGGTGGTGGTGGTATTACACCAGACATGCTGACGGTCTATTTAATAATACGTAATTTAATTTAAAAAAAAATTTAAGACATTATACAACATAATGAGATTAAGACCGAAAGAAAAAATACTTATCTGTGCAGGGACGGAGAAAGAATACTGACCTCTGTGGCCGGGGTCGGCCTGTCGTAAAAAGACACAAAACAACCCACCCTAGCTACGTGGTAGGGCCCCAAGCCCGTCTGGATGGCAACCACTTTATGTGTGCCGCCATAATAACTTTGTGTTGTGTTCCGGCATTAATGACCCAAGTTGCTGTACCCTTTTGGGACAGTACCGTGTTTGCGATGCCACTGGCATTGCAAACACCCATAGGCGACGGCAACTGCTAAATTTTAAGTGGGCCGTCAGCCTGTCTGCTGTTTTACAGCAATAAAAAAAAGTATAAGTCATTAACACTTTTATCCAGATTTTAGGTCCCTAACCAGGAAATTAATATTACCTGAGAGCCGCCGGGACACGTGCTGTGGCCGAATTTAATTAACATAGAGCACGCCTATAGGGGTTTTATCGTTGTCCCTTATCCCAATGGCTGTACGTGTCTCATTTCATTTGGCGGTGTTTTTTGAACTTACTTTTAATGGAAGTGTGGTATAAAGTAAGTGGTATTTTCGAGAATACCGCCATATTTAGAGCTATTACTAAACTTGTAATGCAATGTACTTAGGAGGTAGTCATTCGTATTTAAAAATAAATCTTATGGAATTGTTTCATTTAATTAGAATCTACGTGATAGTATCACATTCGACGAACTCTATTGTGCAATAGTTTTGTTCGTCGGATTGGATTCCCACATCGAAAAACTAAATCTGGAGTTTTATTTACAATAGAAAATTGTATAAGTATAGTATTATGTATAGTATTAGTATTATGCAGTCTATTATTATAGAATACCAATACCTGGGATCCGTATTTCACGCGTCTGGTGACATTGAATCCGACGTTAAGGCACGCCAATTGCTACCACGTGAGCCAAAAGGTGTGAGATGACTATTGTTATTTGTGACCCTAGGATGCCGGTTTAGTTGAAGGGACAGGTCTATAAAACCATCATTAGGCCTTTCCTTTTGTACGGCTGTGAAAGGTGGCCGGCTAGAGTTACACAAGGAGGAACTGCGTGTCACGGAGTTGA
The DNA here is from genome assembly GCA_963693495.1 of Malacosoma neustria. Taxonomy (NCBI): domain Eukaryota; kingdom Metazoa; phylum Arthropoda; class Insecta; order Lepidoptera; family Lasiocampidae; genus Malacosoma; species Malacosoma neustria. Next base: position 8,805,813 of record OY856386.1, read on the forward strand.
ATATGCTGCGGCGGATGTGTGGACTAACGCGGAAGGACCGCGTTAGGAACTCGAGCATTCGCGGCAACCTTCATGTACATGACATTGCGGATAAATTGAAGGAGTATCGCCTTCACTGGTATGGCCACGTTTTGAGGCAACCGGTTATTTACGTGGGGAACAAATGTCTGGCCATGCCGCCTCCGCCGAGCCCCGGCAGTACCGGTGGACCTAAAAAGTGCTGGTCTGACGTCGTAAGGGGTGATATGCGTGCCAATGGGCTCACTACCAGGGATGCTGAAGACCGTGCGAAGTGGAGTAGAAAAAGTCGGAAAGCGGACCCCGGGCACCGAAACGGAAGTTTCGGTTGCAACTGGGATTTGACGCTGGGATGAAGAAGAAGAATCATATCCATACACAAATTACTCATAGCTCAAACAGGTTCTTTCTGTACTATTCTGCAGTCTATTATTATAGAATACCAATACCTAGGATTTGTATTTCACGCGTCTGGTAACATTGACTCCGACGTTAAAGCACTCATTGCTACCACATGGGCCAAATGGCGTGAAATGACTGGTGTCGTTTGAGACCCTGGGATGCTGGTTAAGTTGAAGGGATAGGTCTATAAAACCATCACTAGGCCTTCCCTTTTATATGGATGTGAAGCGTGGCCGGTGCTGGAGCGACACAAGTAGGCACTGCGAGTCACGGAGATGAATATGCTGCGGTGGATGTGTGGAGTAACGTGGAAGGACTGAGTTAGGAACTCTCGCATTCGCAGCAACCTTCATGTCTGTGACATTGCGAACAAATTGCAGGAGTGTCACCTTCGCTGGCATGGCCACGTTTTACAGCAACCGGCTACTTACGTGGGGAACAAATGACTAGCCTTGCCGCTTTCGCCGGGCCCCGGCAAGAGGGGTAGACCGAAAAAGTGCTGGCTTGACGTCGTAAAGGGTGCGTAGGGATACGTGCCAATGGACTGACAAGCAAGGATACCCAAGACCGTGAGAAGTAGACAAGAAAAAGCCAGAAAGTGAACCTAAGCGGAAGTTTGTGTTGCAACCGGGAATGAACGCTAAGTATTATAGAATATCAATTGTGTAGTATCACAAGCACTCTGCTTATATTGGGGCTAGATGGATGATTTGGAATTGTCACAGTTTATTTAGTTATTCTAATCGTAGCCAAAACAATTTGTTTCGATTCTGTTTATGAGTGCATCTCTTAATCTCTATTTTTTATTAAACGTCATTATAACAGAAATGTGCACATCATAACAGAAAAAACTGAAAAGTAACTTGTGAACCAAAATCATAAGTTTATCTTCAAACCATCTTAGACAAGCATAGTTAAGCTACATGTTCCGCTAGCTAGCTTGGACTTAGCATTATGTTATTAACTTTCACAGAAACTATCGTGATACTATTAAAAGTAATTAAATTAAAATTAACACTGTTATTAATTGCATTTTTATTCGAACATAAATAAGTTAATTATTTAAAATCTATAACACAAAAATTTATTAAGCTGATTACTATTATATAAAATATTGTTTAGAATGATATATATTTTTTTCTTACTAGGCCAGAATATTAATTATTTTTCAGTAAAGACCATTAAGCGAAAATAAATACTGAAACCTTTATAGACAAAGTCACATATCTATCGACGCACACCGCTTAGGATATGTGCCGGTTAATTACCATCACTTGACGCCACCTGTCGACCTGTTTGCTAATTGACGGTCCGACAAGCAAAGCCGAGAAACGGATTTATCTCTGCTTTTACTTCGGCCTTGTGATTTGACACCTAAGTAAGCAACAAACATATTTATTGTTGTGTTTTATTTGTACTGTATTAAGTAGAATTCAAGATAATATACTCGTATTAAGAATAAACTTTGAATAAAATTAAAAAACAATGGTTTTAAAGATATAAATGTCAGACAGTGACAGCAGATTGTGATATTTGTCGAGAAAAATTATTATTGTAATATACCTAGTCAGGTCATAAGTATTGTCACACAGTAAAAACTTTTCTTTTAGAATGCTGGCCACAAAAAAGTTTATTGAATTCGAATTTAGAATTGTTCATGAAAATAAAAATGTATACTTTTTGAAATTTTACTCATTTTTAAATATGGAGTGGACGCTTAAAGAAGACCATGTTGCAGTTATTGCGTTGCATCGTTGCAGTTACGCGCCAATTCAAATTTTTAACATACTGAAAAACTTTGAATATAACCAAAAGATTCGTTTATCGTACCATCAAACGATACAATGAAGACTCTAGTGTAGATGACAGGTCAAGAAGTGGTCGCCCTCGGTCTGTTAGGACTCCAGCAGTGATAAAAGCTGTGAAGGCACGAATTCAAAGAAATCCCAAACGTAAGCAGAAACTGTTGGCCCTTCAGATGGGGTTAAGCAGAACCACGGTGAAAAGGGTGTTAAATGAAGACTTGGGCTTCGGGCATATCGAAGAAAAACAGGACATCGTTTGATTGCTCGTCTAATGGACCTGAGACTGAAGAGATGCCGCGCTTTGTTGAAGCGGTACGCGGGAAAAAAATATCGGGAAATTCTTTTTTCGGATGAAAAAATGTTTACCGTAGAAGAGAGCTACAACAAACAAAATGATAAGGTGTACGCACACAGTAGTGAAGAAGCGAGCAACCGTATTCCGCGTGTCCAACGAAGTCATTTTCCATCCTCGCTCATGGTATGGTTGGGAGTTTCTTATTGGGGCTTAACAGAGGTACATTTTTGTGAGAAAGGTGTAAAAACGAATGCTGTTGTGTATCAAAATACAGTCCTGACGAACCTTGTGGAACCTGTTTCTCATACCATGTTCAATAACAGGCACTGGGTATTCCAACAAGATTCGGCGCAAGCTCATAGAGCGAAGAGCACACAAGACTGGCTGGCGGCGCGTGAAATCGACTTCAGCCGGCACGAAGACTGGCCCTCCTCCAGTCCAGATTTGAATCCGTTAGATTACAAGATATGGCAACACTTGGAGGAAAAGGCGTGCTCAAAGCCTCATCCCAATTTGGAGTCACTCAAGACATCCTTGATTAAGGCAGCCGCCGATATTGACATGGACCTCGTTCGTGCTGCGATAGACGACTGGCCGCGCAGATTGAAGGCCTGTATTCAAAATCACGGAGGTCATTTTGAATAAACTTTAATGTCATAAGAATCTATGTTTTGTTAAGTTCATTTTGGTATATGAATGGTTACATAATTAATAAACTTGTTACAATTATTTTACATTAAACATGTGACAGAATTTATGACCTGACTAGGTACTTATAACGAAGAATAATTATATTCGTTTTATATTACAAATATCTTAATTAACAACAGTTATATATATATATATATATATATATATATATATATATATATATATATATATATATATATATATATATATATATATATATATATATATATATATATATATATATATATATATATATATATATATATATATATATATATATATATATATATATATATATATATATATATATATATATTAGCACATAACCGAATGATAAAAGACTGTGAAAGCAATATATCTATATCTGATTTAAATGAACGAAATAAAAATGAACCATTGAAACTCTACGATGAGGAGTCTCGCTTGTTTCTATTTAATTAAACTGGAAATTCAGAGTCATGGCTGGAAACGAACTAGCAATGGCTAAGCGCTTCTTGAAAAAAGTTTAACTTTGCAAATGAGATTAAGTCTTATGTCGGTTTTAGCCTTTGTAGAGCTTTATTTAGTTCCGCAGCTGGCAGTCAAGTGAATACTGTTTTAATAGTCTTTTTTTCGGGACGGGTTCAGCCAGCGTGCATTATTAAGATAGATGGGATACTGGACCAGATAAGAATAGCAATAGAAACGAATCTATATCGATTTTTTTTTAAATCTTTCACATTTACGAGAACCCATAACGTCCCTCTGCTTGACTCGAACCTCCCTTAGAGCTAACCGACAGTATACCGGTGTTCATAGCTCCCAAATGTTGGTGAATGAAATTACTTTTGACGTACAAGCAGCAAAATAAATTTATTGCATACATGGGTTTACAATTCAACATCGGGAAATATTTGTGTGAGCTATTATTGTCATGAGGGTCATTTTTTTAATGCTGAAGAACAGCTGACGGCCGACTTAATAGTAAGCAGTTACCGTCTCCTATGGATGTTTGCTTCGCTAGAGGCACCGCGAACATATTGCTATCCGTATAGGAGTACTGAAACTTGAGTCACTAGTGCCGCAACACAAGACATGGTTATTATGGCGCCATACTTAGAGACCAATATATCGCCTTTTATGACAGGCCGACTCCGGCAACAGGGGTTGGTTACTTCGGCCCTACAAGAAGAATGTTCTCTTACAGCTTGTCCAAAGTGAATTTTAACACTAATAATTTCGATATGTGGATTTCTTCACGATGTTTTTCTTTACCGTCAATACTATGCAAGTAAGATGAGATGAACTGATTTATGTAATAAAATATAACGTCGGCTTATTGCAAGAAGTCATTATGTGACATTTCACTATTTTGGGAAAACAGCATTTTAGTTAGATTTAGTTAGTGGTTATGTTGATTAGCCCAAGACGTAACGACTAAATTTGGCCAGCTAGAAATGAATGTTTTTCATTTTGTAGAATATGTAAAAATGAGCCCATTATAGATAAAAACGTATTTAGTAATTTTTTCAGTTAATGAGTTCTTGCAATAAGCCGACGATAAATACTAAGTGGTTTAAAAAGGTGCAGCCACGATATAGTTTTAAAATAACATTTACTTCACTTGTTACTAAGTTCTGAAAAGTTTCGTATACGAATTTATTGGGTGAACGCCTCTGAAGAAAAGTAACATGTAGGAAAATGGGTAACAATTGCAAGAATGTAGAGATACGGAGTTTTACATGTTCATCGTATTGAGGAAAAGGTTTTATTGGTCTATTAACAATACCACTCTCGGATTTCAACTACCTACGTTCGGTTCGGCTGCTTGGCCTTCGGTACGTTGCACAAGGAAAACATGCCAGGGGACTTATTCAACGTTGCTTTGCTACTTGGAACCTAATTTTTCTTGAATAAATATAGGTCCGTACGCTCCGTGTAGGGACGCCGTAAGAGTACTAACCCTCTGTGACCGGAGTCGGCCTGTCGTAAAAATCCGTCTTGATGTCAACCACCCTTGGTCTATAAGTATGCCGCCATAATAAACTTGTTGTGTTCCGGCATTAGTGACCCAGGTTCTCGTACCCCTATGGGACAGCAGCGTGTTCACGGTGTCCCTAGCGTCGCAAACATCCACAGGCGACGGTTACTGCTTACTATTAAATTAAATTTAGTAAAACTTTTTTATTTTAATAATATAGACGCTTAAAATTGCTTTGTCAAATAGCCTACTGTGATCTTCAAAATTTTCTAGTTTGATACTTTTTTTTTATTGCTGAGTAACAGCAATCACCTATGGATATTTGGAACACTAGGGACACCTCTAACTCGCTGTAGGGGTACAGGAACCTAGGTCACTAATGCCGGAACACAACACAAGGTTATTATGACGGCATACTTAAGACCAAGGGTGGTTGCCATTCAGACAGACTTGGGGATCTACCACGTAGCTAGGGTGGGTTATTTTGTTGCCTTTGACGACAGGCTGATCCCGGCCGTAGTGGTTTAGTATTCTTACTCCGCCCCTGCACGGTGAAGACTTATTATACTTATTTACTCTTGAATAAATAGTTTTATAAGATTCTACCAATTTCCTGGTTTAAATAGCCAGGGGTTGGTTATACTTTTTTGATAAAATAAATCTGTTTAAAGCTTTCGTGAAAATCTAACTCATAAAGAAAAAGTTTTTGTAATTCGTTAAAATTTTAGGGTCTATTGTGTATTTAGGTTCAGATATTGGAAGTTCAATAAATAAAATATTCAGATTATAATTCGTATTTTTGTTTGTGTACATTGTAACCCTTAATTAGATTTTAAAGAACGTCTACAAAGCGATAAAGCTGGGGTTTGGCAGTACTTCATTATACATTTTTCTTTTTGGTCCTTCTGGTATTGCCAGTAATTGAGTAATGCTTTGAGCGTTATTTCTATAATGAAAATAAATAAATAAATCAAAGCATTACTACATTCTCTTTAAAGTATATATATTTATATATGCTTTATGGATTTAATTTAACAATGGTTACGAGGAACGTAAGTGTTGATGTCCGTGTGGGCACACTTGATTCTTGAAGTTACTACTTGGAACCAGTTAGACATTTTTCAAAACATAAACTAGGCTACTTCATAACATTAGCTATTTATTAAAACAACGATGTGTCTATTTCAGAATTATTTCTAAGTTGACCTACTATCAACAAAGTCTAATAATAAATTTTTTGAAATAAGTTTAACTTTTAAAATTTTAGTATATAATTTAAATTTACAACTGTATAACATAAATATGTATTTATAATAGCAGGTGATTTCACCTTGGTTAATTAAAGTTTAAAAAATAACTTAGTAATTTTAAGATCGTACTTAGTACAGCTAATTGTATTTTTTATTATCAAAGTTATTATAATATTAAGCGCTATTTGCTTGGCAACACTAAAGCTTCCCCATCCCGATCTTCGTTGGCGAAATCATTGGGTTTCTATGCCATGTCTGTGGAATTAGAGATAAAAGACGATGGCAATAAAGGGGAATCCAACCAAGAGATGGCTTTGATATTTAAATGTCAACAAAAATGGCGTTTAGAATATGTATTCAAAACATGATATAATATGCTAACAATATAAACGCAAGAACGAAAATAATACAACGCTTTTCTATTGTAAACTTTTCTTAAATTCCTAAAGCAAATGTAAGCAGATTGCTATAATTTGTGTGCCATAAAAATGTATGAATACGTATGTTGTCTGTAGCTTCAGTTTTCGAACGGGCAGAACTTGATAACCTTTATTCATTATATATTATTAATATTCATTATATTGTATTTAAAATCAGGGATACTCAAAATGAAACTAAGCTACATGAGATTATAAAAATCCAAGGGTCTTTTATAATATAAGTATCCTTTAATAATTCACACAGCGTCATCTAGTCCGTAAGTAAGCAGCAGAGCGCTTGTATTATGGGTACTAGATAACTGATAAACTACTTATGGTATGTAAATTGCTGTTGTAAATATATACATACGTATATTATACTTAATAGCGGTTTAAACTCCTTTACTCGTGAGGCGTTCCAATGTAAAATTAAAAAATGACCTTGATACTGCCAAATTTGATTTTTCAGTAGCGACTATCGTTTTAGCCACTAAAAGGGTGTCATTTTTGGTAGCAAAAGATTATTCTCTTGAAGAATATAAAATTAAAACCCAAAGCATGTTTTAGGATTTTTTTTATGACGGCCGTTCCCTGCCCTGACTTCGTTCCTTTAATTGATCGAGAGTTAAGGCTTGAATAGAAAACTGACATATAAGGGAAATAGACCTTTCTGGGCGCTGGGAGGTAGAAGGACATAATGAGGTGTGCATAGGAAAGTAGTCTCCGGTTGCCAAAGCCAAAATTTGAGACTTAAACATAATTCAAAGCGAATTTATTACGAAAATACTAAAACATCAAAAAGTGATTATTTTAAATCAATTATTTATTATTATAAAATATAAAGCTCCGAAATATTACTATTTTCATAAATATGTAATATAATAAGCATAATCAAGGCATTTTCTTGCAAAGATTTATATTTATTGTGGGCGAGTTCAATAAAATTTGCTAAGTACAGCGAACCAAGTGCCGACGTTAAAATGAGAGTCCATAAACGCAATAAGACAAGATTTACAATACGTCTTCACTAGTATTCGTCTTATTTAAAATACATCTAAATTGCCGAAGTCACTGTGATGAGAATTATGCACAGATTTTTTCAAATAATCATACATTGATTATAATTATTTGAATAATATATGTACGCCTTTTGGGTAGAACAGGAAAAGGACAATACTCGTACAATTTTTTGGAACACTATTTCACTTTTGTTCAAACAAATAAATGAATCTGAATCTAGTACAATACATGACTTCAATATGCTTATAAAATTTAATGCATTTCGTGATATTACACTTGAAAATCAACCTACAGCACACGGAGTACTATAATAACATGCACCGATCAGTAGTTCTTCTGGTAATCATAGGCATATTTTAACATAAAAGCATTATCCATGAGGAAATCTGCTTCGAAACCATCGCTACTTGAAACTGGCTAGTGCACCTTGGAAAAGTGTGACGGGTATAGTACATATATATAATAATAGTAGTCATTCCTTTTAAAAGAAGGCCCGTCCCCAGCAATGAACCGTTGCGGGATTTTATTATTTATCTTTATTGCATAACATAGCTTATATGCATCTTAAAAAATGTAATACATCATAACCATTTTGAAATTTCTTCAAGGCCTAAATTGGCTTATTTTATTCTACAAAATTTTCTTAACATTTCTTTTAATGTGCTTTGATCACTTGTTTTAAAAAATGCTATTTTTCAATACAATGAAATTTTCAATATAAACTTTATTTTGATTTCTATAATAACGAGACCAAGTGTTTAGTTACTATGTGATCTATTTCCCAGAATATTGTTATAGTTAAATAAAATTTTGCTTGTAGCCGATTTAAAGACAAGCCGAAAGAGGAACGTATTTTGAGTACCAGCGCGCCTGCCAACTCTCAGGCGTCCGAACTTACTAAGCCCAGCCAAATATAGTCTGGCATATTTCACTCGGCGCGTACAAATTACAATTATTTAACACAACTTGTTGTTTTAAGTTAACTCATTGTTATTAGTTGTTTTATACAAATTATCCTTAATTTAGAGTTTAATAACAGCCCAGCGTACCTGGGCTCGCGCCTCTCCCTAGAGGGAATGCACAATATATCCTCCACACTCTTTTTTTAATACCGAAATACAGCAGATAGGCTGACAGCCCACTTAACAGTAAGCAGTTACCATATCCTATGGACCAAGGGTGGTTGCTATCCCGACGGGCTTAAGACAGAAAGACGCTGTGTACCTACCGATGATTTCGGTATGCAGGTTTCCCCGCGATATTTTCCTTTGCCATGTGTACGTGGCAATTGTATAATAATATTCATAATTAATATGGATATAATTGGTATAAATTATACTATATACCTGGTAATAATGTATATGTAGCTGGTAGCTCGGATATGGCTGCATGCATCGATAAGGCAGTTTTTCTCGTCTAATTTACATATAGCATAACCGCTGTGTACCGACGGTGAAGGAAAATATCGTGAAAACCCTGCATAGCGAGATCACCAGTATGTGTAACCTACTAATCCGCTTTGGACAAGCGTGGTGTACTCTCTGCATATTTTAGGGGGAGGCCGGAGCTGGCAGTAGTACGCTATAGGCTGTTATTATTTAAACATACTAGGCGCAAAAAACGTCTTAAACGAACCTTGCCATCTCAGGTTTTGAACCTGTGACCCCTTGATCTCAAACCACTTGGCTATCACTTACCTTAATTTAGAGAGAGCGAACTCAATTTCCTATCATGAAAATGTCCTTATTAGTTTACAGATAAGTTGTAAAGACCATATTCGGTTTTTATTGAAGTAATAACTTCTTCTTCTTTCTCCTGCCCTTGTCCCACATTATATGGGATCGGCATAACATGTTACATGTTGTAATAGTTGTGGCTTGGTTTTTACAACCGGCCGCCTGCTTGACGTTAACCGCTTTTTGGAGAAAATCTGTCATCCATTTGAAGCGAAGCTTTTATACGGACGTTCGGACCTCTCGCATATAGGCGCTGGCCGCGCGGCCAGTCTATCCGTGCTAAGCGTTACACGCTACCGTTAATCTTATTCGCGTTATATAAGTGCAATTTCAAAATTTATACCGTATTAGAATCAATTCTAAAATCGAAACTAGAATTGTCATCTATACAAATAAATAAAATTGAAAGGTTTATTTGTCATATTAAAATAACCGCTTTTTGCTAAATGCATACGGACGTATACACGGTACATATACCAAAACATCATTTTTTACAATTTTCGTGTCTGTCTGTTTGTTCTGGCCAATCTCTGACATGGCTGCACCGATTTTGACGGGACTTTTACTGGCAGATAGCTGATGTATCAAAGAGTAACTTAGGCTATTTTGATTTTAGAAAAAAAAATAGTTTTTATTAAAAATGATGTTTCGGAAATTTTATATTCCAATTTAAGTTGACCTCAGATTTATATCAACAATCATATTAAATAGGATTCAGCTTAGGCTGGACATTGTAGGTTTTATTTCAAATTTAAGTTGATTTATATCATCAATCATATTATGAAACTAGCTGTGCCCGTAACTCTGTCCGCGTGGAATAGTGACTTTGAGCAGTATTTTTGGATATATCTTATGGTATATTTTGGATTACAAACTCTGTTAACCCTAAAATATAAATATAATAGTATGACTTGTATATGACTTATTTATTATTTATGGCAATTACGGCAATAATCTCATTTCGCCATTCTTATTCAAAATTTAAACTGATCATAATCGTCTTTAAATAAAATAGTTAATTTTTTATTCTAAAACTAGCTGTGAAGGCCAGAAACTTATAAAATTTTGTCTGTTACACAAGCCACCCAAAATATATTCAGTTTTTTTACGGAAAATACTTTTTCGACCATCTCAGCTGATGTTAAGTGACGAATGATTACACTTAATTAAAAATATCCAGATGACCGAGCTTTGCTCGGTATTTTTATTTTTTTTGGATATTAACAATTGATTTTCTTAGTCTAACCTCAAAGCAAATACTCATTGACTTCGTGTTACTTAACAACGCCATCTGCTGGAATAGCATTAGTGTTGTTGTGTCGTTAAAGCTATTTAAAAAAAATAGTATTATTATTCGCCGATAGCTGTCAGGAAGAGTCATTTTTCAGATTAAATTGGGACTACTCAAACGCCACCTTTTGACATTTAGAAATGATTCCTAGCTAGATCGATTTATCGCCCCCGAAACCCCTCGTATACTAAATTTCATGAAAATTGTTGGAGCCGATTCCGAGATTGAATATGAATAAAATGTACTTCTGATGAACATACATTACATTCTATTCGTGCAGGGGCGGAGAAAGAATACTAACCTCTGCGGCCGGGGTCGGCCTGTCGTAAAAGGCGACAAAACAACCAACCAACGGCCTCAAGCCCGTCTGGATGGTGACCACCTTCGGTCTTAAGTATGCCGCCATAATAACCATGTGTTGTGTTCCGGCATTAGTGACACAAGTTCCTGTACCCTTATGGGACAGCAGCGTGTTTGTGATACCACTGGCGTTGCAAACATCTATAGGCGACGGTAACTGCTAAATTCTAAGCGGGCCGTCAGCCTGTCTGCTGTCCTACAGCATTAAAAAAATACAGATAATAATACTTTGTGAATGATTCCATAATTTTATGTTAAAACTTTGTACATATAAGACTATATATGAATGAATAACTAATATATGAATGCAATAAATCTTATTATGCAAAAATTGCAGGATTCCAATTATTTTCATATTTGTACTACTCGAAGGATATAAAAAAATAACAGTGCCGTCTAGGGACGCCCGAAAGAAGCGAAGCTTTATAGTATAAAGCGTAGGAACGAAGCCTTAAAAAAATTATGGAAAAAACAGAATACTTGGGAAAATAAATACATTAAAAATAAAATACACGCCCTAAAACACACGAAAATAAATACATTAAAAATAAAAACGCAAGGCTACAATGGAGCTCTCTTCACAGTTAGAAGAAAAAAATTTGGAGAGCTAAATGACTTAAATGTCAGGCCAGTTTTGGTTGCAATCTCTTCGATGGTGATAAGGACGTAATCTTATCAAATTCCCAAAATCCCTTAACTTAATTCAAAACACTACGAAATTGGTATTTAACATTCTATTGTTTAAGCCTTTAAGATCTAATACACTTCTATTTACTCGCTTTATTGTCTGCAGGAATTAATGGGGTTCAATTTATTTATCCTTTCCGTTACTAATTTAAATTTAAATAATATATTTGAACCTTCCAAGACCTCGTAAATATTTTCGCTTGTATATTAAACAGGTATTGTTTAAATGTCATGAAAATATAGCAATTTACTGTACACTAGCTGTCCCAGCAAACGTTGTTCTGTAATGTAAAATTAAAAAAGAGCATACGAATAATTACATTCTCCCCGTTCAAGTTTCATTTTCAAGACATATACAAGTTTCTTTTTGATACATCAGCTATCTGCCAGTGAGCTATCTAGTAAGTTCCGTCAAAATCGGTGCAGCCATTTCAGAGATTAGCCGGAACAAACAGACAGACAGACAGATACAAAAATTGTGAAAAATGTTGTTTTGGTATATGTACCGTGTCCGAATGCACTTAGTAAAAAGCAGTTATTTTAATATTACAAACAGACCTTCCAATTTTATTATTTTATTTGTATAGATAGTTTCAGAGGTCGTTGTTGTCGTTGTAATCACTGTTATTGTTAATACTTTTAATTGTTATAATAATTATCTGGTGGACTGGTGGTAATTTTGATAATATTCAAAACTTGGTTGTAGTGATTGCATTCAAGTTAATGAGCTTTTTAAAAGTACTTACTTTTAATTTGTACAAATATGTTGTTATATCCGTGTGACATTACATATTTCATTATTAACATCATTGTAATTACTTTAATAAAATGGTACAAATAATTAGTAATTTATTTCACCGTTAATACTGAACAGCCTCACTGGCTAAACGTCTTCACATTTAAAATATCAGTATGGAAAGTATGATGTCTAAATTCTATTATTTCGTATAGTTAGGTAATAATGCCTTCATCAATTAATTGGAATAGTTTACACATGACAAGCTTTTTATATTAAAAAGTATTTACCTTAAATTGAGTCGTATAGAAACAAAAACAGCAATCTGACATTTCACCAATTAGTGGTAATTAAGAAAAAACATATCAGTATATTGCTGTATTTGATACTAAATTAGTTTTTTGAGTCGAATTTTTGGTTAGAATTTACTGATTTTGATATGAAGTTATTAAATGGGCAAAGAATATTCTAATGGAACAGTGCTGCCCAATATATAACTTGATTTTCACCAAAATGACAGATTGCTGTTTTTGTTTCTATACGACTCAATTGTTCTATATTAGACTTAAATTTAGAAAAAATATGTTAGTTTCAGTTATACGTGAAACGTGACGATGGTGTGTTTTTTTAATACTATGATACCCCAGAATAATCTAAACAACCTAAATGATGTGACAAAAAAAAGAACGGGTCTAATCCCAGACCAGAGAAAGCATTGTACCAGATACAATTCCGTGCAGGGTAAATCTATCCTGAAGGGAAATGTGCCTTAAGGTTGCAGCGGGACAGACAAACGTTAACTAATTATATATATAAATAAAATGCAATTTTATAAAAGATGCTTCCGTTTTGTAGGTTAAATAAACATAAATAAAAAAATATTCATTGGACGCCGATTTAAAAATAGTTAAAATATTAATTGAGTTAAACCTACCAAAATTGGCTCCATTAGTTTCACCTTAATTTTAACGAGTTTTTAATTCTGACATAAGCTATTTTTGCTCGTTGTTCCAATGTTCCTAAATTAGGGTTGCTATTAACCGATTCCGAATAAATCTCGGAATTATAAAAGCTAATTTCTTCTTATTTTGATTTGTTCTTATATAATATTAATAGAAAGATTATTCTTTAATGTTCATCAAAATATATTTACAAAGTAACTTACTATAATACTAATAATTCTAATGTATAATAGATATATATATATATATATATATATATATATATATATATATATATATATATATATATATATATATATATATATATATATATATATATATATATATATATATATATATATATATATATGACGACCCCGGTGGCGTAACGGATAACGCACTTCGGTACGCTTGCGGAGGTCACGGGTTCGATTCCCGTCTCGCGTCTGGGTGTTTATGTATAATATGTATTTATTTACAAAAATAAAAGTATATAAGTAGTATATCAGTTGTCACCCTACGTGGTAGGGCCTCAAGACCGTCTGGATGGCGACCACCTTTGGTCTTAAGTATGCCGCCATAATAAGCTTGTGTTGTGTTCCGGCATTAGTGACCCAAGTTCCTGTACCCTTATGGGACAGCAGCGTGTTTGTGATACCACTGGCGTTATATCTATAGGCGACGGTAACTGCTAAATTCTAAGCGGGCCGTCAGCCTGTCTGCTGTCCTACAGAAATAAAAAAAATTATATATATATATATATATATATATATATATATATATATATATATATATATATATATATATATATATATATATATGTATGTATGTATGTATATATACATATATAGAGTGACTTTGACAAACCCGTCCAAATTTTTTTACGCACTAAACATCATTTAAAGAACCCATTTTTGCTAATAAAATTGTATGTAAAATTTTCAAAATAAAATATTTCATATATGATCATTAATTCAATCGTACAGAATAGTCCTATGGTGCAACCTTCGTACGTTAACCTGTTATTACCTGTCTCTGTCTCTCCCGCGTAAATGAGTAGTGCGTATTCGCTCGCCCGGTGCAATGCCGCCGTCATCGGCCTTTTACTAGGTCAGATGGAGAGGTCATTGACACTCTAGCGCCGTATTATGTAAATTGCGAGTTTTTGAATGACTTTGTGATGCTGATTACTCAACATTTTTGTACTATGTGATACAAAACTAAAATACATGTTTCTCATAACTTTTACTAAAGATTCTTTCTTCTGTGTGAATTTGGACGGGTTTGTCAAAGTCACTCTGTGTATATGTATATATATATATATATATATATATATATATATATATATATATATATATATATATATATATATATATATATATATATATATATATATATATATATATATATATATATATATATATATATATATATATATGTATATAATTTTGTAATTAATTTGGTCTTCTAACTGTTTGACTCAAAATTACTTAGGTATACTTACATTAGATTAAAAACCTAATTATTAAGATTAATAAAAAGAAGTTTTATTATTTTTTGGTTTCCAGTTTTTTCTATGGTTAAATTTTTTTGTTAAAAAGTTTTTATTTTATAGTTTTTTGCGTAATCTACTAATTACTACATTTTTAAATAAATCAATTCAGTAAAAAAGTTATGCGTGGCTATACATAAAAAAATCGTGTCGATTTGAGAATCTACTCCGTTTTTTTCGTCGGTTAAAAAGAAAAAAGTATTTTATTTTTGAACAGGCTGCAAAAATACAAAAATAGTTCCTAAAAACACAACAAATTACGGTAAAGAATCATAAAATATATAATTTGTGTCTCAAAATGTTCTTGTCATAAAATAGGGTAATAAAGCACATCATTTGCTGGTCAATACGGCCAGCGCGGATCTTTTTTTAATGCTGTAGGACAGCAGACAGGCTGACAGCCCGCTTAGAATTTAGCAGGTACCGTCGCCTATGGGTGTTTGCAACGCCAGTGGCATCGTGATCACGCTGCTGTCCCATAAGGGTACAGGAACTTAGATTACTAATGCCGGAACACAACACAAGGTCATTATGATGGCATACTTAAAACCGAAGGTGGTCGCCATCCAGACGGGCTTGAGGTCCTACCACGTAACTAGGGTGGGTTGTTTTATTGCCTTCTACGACATGCCTACCCCGGCCGCAGAGGTTAGTATTCTTTCTCCGTCCCTGCACGGATAAAAATCTTGGATCACGGATCTTCCGTTTGAACATTTAAATATTTTCTGCAATCTATAAAAATATATTATCTATCTACCTGATGCAAACTGATGTAATATTAAACATCGAACGAGAAACTGGTTTAGCATTTCTTCCGGATTCGGACTGAATTTGATATATTGCTGATGATTCCGTCACAGGATAGTAGTGCAAGTTAACGACTCTTACTATATTTATGCTTTGAACTTATCTCAGTACTAATAAGACTAAGGCCTCCGGAGTGTGACCTTTATGTTGCAGGTAATGCACCTACAAAATTATAAATAATAAATTATTATAAAGGTCCCGCTGTTTGATTTGGACATTCTACGAGGAATGCGTAACCTGCCATTCGCCTTAGACGACTAAGGCGAATGGGCAGGTTACGTATATAGAGGCGACCCTTTTATGCCAATTTCCTAACAATTAGGTTACAATATGTATGTACAGTATGTGAGAAAAAATACCTAAATCTATACTACTATTATAAAGAGGAAAGATTTGATTGTTTGTTTGTTTGTTTGTTTGCTTTGAATAGGCTCCGAAACTACTGACCCGATTTAAAAAATTCTTTCATTGTTGGGAAGCTACACTATCCCCGGGTGACATAGGCTATATTATATTTTCAAAAAAATTAGGGATCCTTACTAAAACTCTAATAATGTAACCCAAAGTGTAAAAAAATTACCTAAAATATTATTTAAATCGCGTGCGTTGCGAAAACTATTGATGATAGAATAAAATTATGTACTACAACTTTGCAGAACACATCATTATTTACAAAAAGTGTCGCGACAGTATATGTCTAACTATTATAGTTATGCCACAATAAGTGTTCTTTTATTTTAAAAAATTAATTGAAATGCCGCCCCTAGAAAATGCTCTTTATTTGGATCTTGGTATTAATCCTTATCAAAATAAATTACTTCATATTCAAAACTGTTTCAATACCTTTATATAACTTTTTGAATTATTCAATTCGGATATTCCATTCGAAAGATATCACGAGTTTAAAAATGTAAGTATTAGAAAAATGTTGCGTGGTAGCCGCTCACCCTGTTCGGCTAGCTAGGCAGCACCTTATGCAGTGTAGGCGTGCGTCACTGGGGTTTTTACAAAAATTAGAATACTTATTAAAAAATACCGAGAAATAAATAAAAAGTAATAACAAAAAAATCATTAAAATAAAAGCTCATAGAAATAATAATATTCAAACTTTCTTTATAATTTTATTTTTTTAGTAACCTGACGCAAATAGAAGGGTTTGCCCTCAGGGGCGCTCCTCTGTCCGAGGAGTGCACGGGTGTGCGTACCCGAGGTGCCCGAGCATCCGTCACTTCACTCCCCTCTCCGTTCGAGGCGACAGAGTCCTACCTTTCTTTCCGTCTACCTCTTACATCCTTTCCAACTTAGCTCTCTGTTCGTGGCGTGGTCCCCGATGGGATGGTTGCGAATACTGATTGGAGTCCCGGGTTCTACCCTGGGACCTGATTTGGTAGTCAAAACCATGCCTATTTCGACTGCGCCTGCACAGAGAGTGTTCCCGGGGCGGGAATTGCATCCTCGCTGTCGGTTGGTCTTGCTGGGCCGGCTACGACTTCAGGCGACTCTGCTTTTTCTGGAGTGTCGTCTGGTAGTCGTACCCACGCCTGACTAGCACGCGACGGGGATGCGAGTCCCGTCCGGAATTGGCCACGGACCTGTCGCTCTCGGCCCTGGTTCTGTCCATGGTCGGGGGCGATCCTGGATGGACGGCCGTCGCCTCCTTTTGCGAGGCAGTAGTGTCTGCAAGGGAGGCGGCGGAACGGGAGCGGGAGTCCGCCACCGCACTCCCCTCCCGCCAACGTAGGCCGCGTCGTCGGCGCCGGAGGGCGGGCAACGATCTCCGGCCGCCGTAGAAAGCGGCCGCGGGTGGCCCCTCGGGGGAGGATCCGCCGCCCGCACTATTGCCGTGAGGGAGAAGGCCGCGTGCTGTTCCGCAGCCCCCCTCAACTCCTAGAGTTGTTACAAGAGAGCGCCGGGGGGACGAAACCCTGACCCCCTAGCGCCAGCACTTTAGAAGGGGCCCGCTTTAAGACAAAGCGTGGGCCGGCGCCGGCCCGGGCCACGAGATCGGCAGGCCATATATCCGTGGGCCCGGGCGTAGGCGATAGGAGAACAGCGGGGTTTTTTAGTGGGTAGTCGGATGGTCGAACATCTTTTCCGGAGTCCCTTATATCCCTCGGTCCCCCCGGGCCTGGGGAACCCGTCAAGAGAGGTTTTTCCCCGAAACCGAAAAAAAATTGAAGGGTTTAATTTTTAATTTTTTGTTAAATACCCGTGCGAAGCTGGGACGGGCTGCTAGTTATATATATAGCCGTAAGTTACAAACACGTGACCTGGTCTCCAAGTGGGACAATTGCCCCTATTATGTTTCTAATTCCCTTAGTCTACTTCTTCTTCGTCGTGTTCTTCATTCCTGAAGGTCGTGCCCGTCTTGATAAGCCTTTACGGAGACGCTGATGAACTGCCTCCACACCACTCTGTCCTCGGCCTGTTTCAGAGCTGCAGGCAAAGTGAGCCCCGTGATAGCCTTAATTTGATCCGACCATCGGGTTGGTGACCGTCCTCTGGGCCTTTTCCCCTCTATTTTGCCTAGCACTATCAGCACTATCTACTTAGTCTACTACATACCGTAAAATATCTTCTTCTTCTTAGTCGTTTCACTCTTTACAGAGCGGTCGTGATCAACTGGTAGTACAATAGTAAGAGGCCTCTAATAAGAGGCAGATATTGTTCGCTGTATGATTTTACGTCATTTCTCGCGATTCACAGACATTCTGGTGCACTCATGCAAAGGCCCGCCCACAGCCAATTTGATCTGGTCGGTCCATCGCATGGGTGATCTTCCACGTGATATGGTTCCCTCCACTTTGCCCTGGACAACGAGACGCTCTATGGAGTCATTGTTTCGCCTTGAAACGTGGCCGAAAAATTTGAGAATACGTGACTGGACCAAAGCGGACAGATGCTGCTTGATGCGGAGTTCTTCACGGATGGAGGCATTGGTCCGAAATTCTGTCCATGATATCCAGCATTCGTCTCCAACACCACATTTCTAACCGTAAAATATACAATTTATGAAATATGCATTTTGTTTACTTTAGTGATCACAGTCCAAGGAATTCACTGAATACTTAATAATAGTAACAGGTGTAAGACATAACTTCACGTTACTGGAGATGGGAACAGCGCAAAATTGCGGATGCTTCATCTCAACGAGGACGAACAAAGGTATTAATAAAACGAAAACCTTACTTAACTTTTGATAAGAATGTTATGAAAATTTGCTCATTTCTAGGTTGATAAAAACGGTTTTTATTATCGCTGTAGAATTTATAGCTGACGGCTCACTTAATAGTAAACAGTTTCTGTCATGTATGGATGATTGCGATGCCGGGGGTACCGCTAAGATGCTTTGGCGAACTGGAACTTATATATCGGAACACAACACAAAGTTATCAAGCGACATTAGAGACCAAGGGTGGTTGCAATCCAGACGGGCTTGGACCTCTGCCACCTAGCTTAGTTTGTTTTGTCACCTTTTACGACAGGCCACTCCGGTCGCAATGATCATTACTCTTACTCAGCTTCTGCATGAAGAAAAATGTACGTGTGTACATTTCACTTTACTGCAAATCAGATGGTTTTAGAAATTTCCCAATATTTGCCTTTTGCACCCTCAGACCACCACGGACTATATCCTCCGATTTAGGGTAGACTGATGAACTATATACATGCGTAATTCCTATTCTTCTTTATATGAACTATTTCAAGATAAGTTTATAAAGACCTAGTTATAGAGAACATGATAGATAAATATTATCTGCTGCCGATTGTCTACTTTCCCAACCTTATAGATATAATTACGTAATTAATTATATCTAAAGCTTTAATAAAAATCTACCTATGTAAGAAGTCATGTGAATGGCGTATATTTGGAGACCAACTTAGAGGTCACATAGTGGCATGCATCGCTTAGGCATTTTTTCTCACATAATGTACATGTTATACCATAATTGCCATGTACCGACGGTGAAAGAAACATTTGAGGGTACCTTCATATCGAGATCTCCAGTAGATATAGCCTTGGATAATAAGAGTATAATGTACGATGTCTCTAGGAAGTGGCCCAAGCCTAGCAGGGGAATATAACTGGATAAAAATAATTACATTGATATTAAACAATAGAAGAGAGGGTTCCCTTCTATTGTGATTTTTTACACAAAATGTATGCTTAATATATTTTATAAAAGGAAATAATGAATGAACTACAAGCGAAGGCGAATTTTGAAATACGCTTTTTACTGGGCTAATTCGTTGCCTCTAATTTGCATCTGTTTACTAGAACTAAAAAATATAAGCAAAGTACCTACTCTAGAATAGTTTGTCTATATCTATACTACTATTATAAAGAGGAAAGATTTGATTGTTTGTTTGTTTGTTTGTTTGCTTTGAATAGGCTCCAAAACTACTGACCCGATTTAAAAAATTCTTTCATTGTTGGGAAGCTACACTATCCCCGGGTGACATAGGCTATATTATATTTTCAAAAAAATTAGGGATCCTTACTAAAACTCCAATAATGTAACCCAAAGTGTAAAAAAATTACCTAAAATATTATTTAAATCGCGTGCGTTGCGAAAACTATTGGTGATAGAATAAAATAATGTACTACAACTTTGCAGAACACATCATTATTTACAAAAAGTGTCGCGACAGCATATGTCTAACTATTATAGTTATGCCACAACAAGTGTTCTTTTATTTTAAAAATTTAATTGAAATGCCGCCCCTAGAAAAGGCTCTTTTTTGGATCTTGGTATTAATCCTTATCAAAATAAATTACTTCATATTCAAAACTGTTTCAATACCTTTATATAACTTTTTGAATTATTCAATTCGGATATTCCATTCGAAAGATATCACGAGTTTAAAAATGTAAGTATTAGAAAAATGTTGCGTGGTAGCCGCTCACCCTGTTCGGCTAGCTAGGCAGCACCTTATGCAATGTAGGCGTGCGTCACTGGGGTTTTTACAAAAATTAGAATACTTATTAAAAAATAACGAAAAATAAATAAAAAGTAATAACAAAAAAATCATTAAAATAAAAGCTCATAGAAATAATAATATTCAAACTTTCTTTATAATTTTATTTTTTTAGTAACCTGACGCAAATAGAAGGGTTTGCCCTCAGGGGCGCTCCTCTGTCCGAGGAGTGCACGGGTGTGCGTACCCGAGGTGCCCGAACATCCGTCGCTTCACTCCCCTCTCCGTTCGAGGCGACAGAGTCCTACCTTTCTTTCCGTCTACCTCTTACATCCTTTCCAACTTAGCTCTCTGTTCGTGGCGTGATCCCCGGTGGGATGATTGCGAATACTGATTGGGGTCCCGGGTTCTACCCTGGGACCTGATTTGGTAGTCGAAACCATGCCTATTTCGACTGCGCCTGCACAGAGTGTTCCCCGGGCGGGAATTGCATCCTCGCTGTCGGTTGGTCTTGCTGGGCCGGCTACGACGTCAGGCGACTCTGCTTTTTCTGAAGTGTCGTCTGGTAGTCGTACCCACGCCTGACTAGCACGCGACGGGGATGCGAGTCCCGTCCGGAATTGGCCGCGGACCTGTCACTCCCGGCCCTGGTTCTGTCCATGGTCGGGGGCGATCCTGGATGGACGGCCGTCGCTTCCTTTTGCGAGGCAGTAGTGTCTGCAAGGGAGGCGGCGGAACGGGAGCGGGAGTCCGCCACCGCACTCCCCTCCCGCCAACGTAGGCCGCGTCGTCGGCGCCGGAGGGCGGGCAACGATCTCCGGCCGACGTAGAAAACGGCCGCGGGCGGCCCCTCGGGGGAGGATCCGCCGCCCGCACTATTGCCGCGAGGGAGAAGGCCGCGTGCTGTTCCACAGCCCCCCTCAACTCCTAGAGTTGTTACAAGAGAGCGCCGGGGGACGAAACCCTGACCCCCTGGCGCCAGCACTTTAGAAGGGGCCCGCTTTATGACAAAGCGTGGGCCGGCGCCGGCGCCGGCGCGGGCCACGAGATCGGCAGGCCATATATCCGTGGGCCCGGGCGTAGACGATAGGAGAACAGCGGGGTTTTTTAGTGGGTCGAACATCTTTTCCGGAGTCCCTTATATCCCTCGGTCCCCCCGGGCCGGGATAACCCGTCAAGAGAGGTTTTTCCCCGAGACAGAAAAAAAAAATAGAAGGGTTTAATTTTTAATTTTTTGTTAAATACCCGTGCGAAGCTGGGACGGGCTGCTAGTGGTGAATATTTTCTTTTTTTATAAACTCTTGAATTGGCTATTAATATAAATATAAATGCTTAAGTTATTATTATTATATTATATTTTGAAAAATATCTGTAAAGTTTTTTATTAGCTTATTTTATAGTTTATTAAGAAATAAATTCCGTAAATTATTATGTTATTAATATTGTGGACCTTATTTGGGTTTGCAACAGGTGTATTTATACATAAAATATTATGTTTTTCAACATAACCATAAAAGCCTGGGGATATTAATGCTGGTTTGTAATCTTCGTTTACGACTTGTCCTTCAAACGTGGTTTTAATTATATAAGACAATAGATCGCTAGGTTTACAGCTACCCGTCGTTAAATCCTGGACCGCAATAAGGTATTATTCAAGAATTGTTGAAATCACGCGTAACATTATACTACTATATTACATATGTTATAAGTATAAAGTAATATTGAACTATCCACTATAACTTTCCATTATATTTTGTAAACTAGCAAGAGAAAGAACCTGTTTGAGCTATGAGTAATTTGTGTATGGATTTGATTACAATGCAATAAAATGTCACGCCGCGGTTGTAATATATTATACCTATATTTTTCTCATCACGTACAAGTACCCAGACATATTTTTATTT
The DNA here is from genome assembly GCA_963693495.1 of Malacosoma neustria. Lineage (NCBI taxonomy): Eukaryota > Metazoa > Arthropoda > Insecta > Lepidoptera > Lasiocampidae > Malacosoma > Malacosoma neustria. Next base: position 8,828,606 of record OY856386.1, read on the forward strand.
ATTATATTGGAATTAATTTGTAGCGTTTTACGATAGATGGATGTAGGACAGTATTTAGTTGTCCCTAACAATAATGTATTCATCTTGAAACAGCTATCATTGAACGTCATTTGCCATACATAAACTCTCTTTGAATTGTAATCAACAATACTTTATAATTTATATTATTACATATTGCGATCGGGCGCAGGGGTCAGTATTCTTACTCTATCTTCCACGGAGAAAATTTCGTATCAATTTCGTTTCAGGAAATTATAACTTTTGATATAATCGAGTGTTGATTAATCTGAGGAATATCTATAAATATTTATTTTAAACAATATTACAACAAATTAATTTCAAACCAACAATAAGCCGTAATAATTCAAAGCCTCGAGCCATAGATAACATAATTATCAGTAACTCAGTTTATTTAGACAACTGTATTCAATTTGACGTACAATAATCACACATAACAGTACAGGGTATACGCGAATTCCGCGTCTAATAAATTAAATTCTGAAGGCATATGAGGAAACAAACAGAACGTCAATACCAAATCTGTTTGATTGATTAAAATGTTGAGATGATTGTTCGTTATCTTTTGATCTAATCGTATGTTTGTGTTTCTAATGTTAGTATTTACTCTGTACGTATTTGTTTCTTTTTTTGTTCTATTTTTTTAACGATACGACAAACTTCTTTCATATAAAATATTACAATAGCTATGTTCTTCGGATTTAAAATGTCTTTCTTCAATATCCAAGTACGGCCTTAAAACGATAGTTTATTACGCCAGATGCATCTGAGTGCCATTATAACTTGGTCGCACGGTAAGGGCTCTTTTCCCAAAACAGCGAGATGGTATAGTGACTTTAAAATCAGCCTTTCTGCGCCACTGCAGGCTATATTAGCATTCACATAGCGTCTTGACATATCTTGCTGTGATCTAAGACCCACATACGCAGTTGTCTATTTCTCTAATAATATCCACGAGCCTTTTTTTTCTCTCTGTGGTTTCTTTAGTGTCTTCGCCTGCTGCTAGTGACAAATTCAACTTGAGTTTCGTAGAAAGATTTTACTTTAAATCAATGAGTCGGTGATACATTCTTATGCAAAAGCCTCGCTTCAGTTTTTTCTTTATCTAAGCGTGACACGAATTTAAGGAACTTAACGCCTAAAAGTTTGCGAAGAAAAGGGTAGATGTAGTATCTAATTCATGCTGTTATGTTGTACTACTTTTGATCTCCGATTTAAAGAATGTTTGCTACACACGGACGTTTGATTACATATTGTAATCAAACATTTTGCTTCTGTGGTCTCCAGTTAACAGCGCACGGCGAATTTATTCTTACGTACTTATTGTATCCTGGCAATTCCTGGACAAGTACTTTTGAACACCTGACTCAACTTATCAAATAGTTTATGTCAATGGTAAGTATCCAGCCGGTCAAGCATACTGAAATTAAAGAATTAGATATATCTGACTTGGACATATCATTATACTAATTTAATTATGAAAATCCAATATAAAAACTTTGTTGAGGCTGAAGGACCGTATAAATCGTCTCAAAAGATGGTAGCCGCGGTGAAGGAAACAATAATAGTACGGGTTTAATAATTAACGTGGAAAGGAAAGGAGACGGAAATACCTAGCAAGTCAGAAAGACCGGCGACTCACCTGAGGTTCTCCAATCTGCTACCTTCCATGGCTGGTTCTGCGGTTTGGAGTTTAGGCTTTTATAACTAGCGGTTTAATAATAACACACATATAAAAAGTTGTGCGAGTTTAGATAGATAGATAGACCAAGACTAGATGGTACGTGACGTCGGCGCGGGCACTAGCCAAGAAGAGTAGTTTTTTTTATAGCTAGAGTTCAGCAGACAGGCAAACGACCCACCCTAGCAGATCGTTACCGTCGTCTATAGACGTTTGCAACACCAGAGTCATTACAAACTCGCTGCCGGCCTCGAAGAAATTTTATAACGCTTTTTTTTAAGAACCCATATCATACCGCGCTGAGAAAACCTCAACCGGAAGCTCATTCTTCATCCTGAGAGTCCACAACATGAACGTTCTTGAGAACCATTTCGTACAAGAAAGAAGAGGCTCCAAGAAATGGGGATGAACACTCAGCCGATGGCGGGCAGTGCGGTGGTAAAAAGACGTTAGAGGGCACCATTCTAACTAGCTCCTCAGAACACTCGCCGTTGTACAGACTGTAGAATACGCAAATATACAAAGTCTCTCTTTTATTCAAAACCACCGTCAGGCGCCGCAGTATCTAAACTAGCTTGCGGGTAGGCAGGGAAAAAGGATAGGATGAGGCGCCTAACCAACTATAATTTATGAAAATTATCTCAGAATTACGGTGTATCAATTAAATGAGAAAACACTGTGTGATCCATCATCGTTGATTGCACATTCAATGTGACCAATCAGCCGCTCTGGTGATTATCATTCATGGAACACATAATTTTGCGGCTGATATCTGATCAGGCTGTGTCATTCAGTGCGTTCCATTAATTGCTAGATTAACATTCCAAATAATGTTTGATTTCCAATTACGTGAGGATTTGTGTGGCGTTTGTATATATTGATGAAATCAAACAGGAATAAACAATATGTTATAGTCTGAATGGTACATTAAAACCTTATAAATATAATAAAAAAACGAATGACATAACAGAACAAAAATTGCTAAAGATTTCGTCCCGTATGCCATAACTACAAGTTGTAAAAGGAATTGTGGCGCCTCACTCGCCACCTGATTTGTAACACTGATAAAATCTAAGAATTGTATACTTTCTTATATATTCTTCTTTCTATATATATGTATACTTTTTAGACATTTCGAGAAGTTATGATATGTCAATATAAATGTAATATCATTGGAGTCTGTCACTAAATTATTTTATAATTATATTGGATAAGTTTTGTAATTTTTAATTAGTCATCACACAATAACATAATACACACCATGATTAAAAATAGTGAGCCAGTGAAATATATGTGTTTGATTAAATCTCTCGCTTAGAGAATCTACCCCATAGGAGGTCCGGTTAATCCTCCAAAGAATGATAAATTAAAAAATAAAAAGAATACATACTAACAATTAACTTCAAATCTATCAATACACATAAAAAGTTTTTTTCTAACATAAAATTAAATTTTATCAAGAATTTTTACAATGGCCTTATGATTCATCACCGTCTATAATTTAAAACCACATAAACATAATGAATATTTATAAATAAATACACTTTTTTCATCTCCACTTATAAAACCCGGTTTTTAGAATAATGAATCCTTACTAATATTATAAATGCGAAAGTGAGTTTGTTTATTTGTTACGCTTTCATGCCAAGACTGCTGAACTAATTTTGATGAATTTTGGTATAGTCTTAGATTGGACATAGGTTACTTCTTTTCAATTCATATGGCAGAACAACGTTTGCCATATGAATTGAATTGAATTGTTACGAGTTTTCACAGAAACTTGTGTAACAGATGTCAGCTAACTTCATCATGTCGAATAGTAAAGATTTTACTTATATAATTTCTTCCAAACGCGCCATAAGAAGTATAATTGCAATAATATTTTTTTCATCGCCTATTAAATCACTTCATAATAGTTACAATATTTTTAATTTTATTATGGTCAATCCAATTATATTTTCATAAAAAGTAATTGTAGAGGTTTGTCGAATGATGTTGAAGAAAATTTTCGTATGAACTTTGAAAAAACCACTTAAAATTATCAAACTTTGGTCAGAGTACTAACATCTAACGATCAAATGAATTATGCAAGTAACGATAGTTTAGAAACACCGAAGAGATGCAAATACCTGATTATTCATAGAATAATTTGACGACCTCTGTGGCGTAATGGATAACGCACTTCGGAACGCTTGCGGAGGTCACGGGTTCGATTCCCGTCTGGCGTCAGGGTGTTTATATAAATATGTATTTATTTACAAAAAAAAAGTATATAAGTAGTATATCAGTTGTCTATGTTCGTAGTTTGGGATTAGATGACTCTGTGTGAATTACCATAAAATATTTATTATTATATATATAGAGAAGTGGTGTGTAATATAAATTAATATAAATAACTAATAAACTATATTCTATCGATTGTTGAGTCCGTTTTAGATCAAGATTTCCTTTTATAAAAAAAATTGCACCGAAGCAAAGGCCCTGTGTTTCAACCTGTGACCGAAGAAAACCATAGATGTATATAACCATAGAAAAAGTATATGTAAAAGTAATAAAAAACATTTCTGGGACTAAAAATAATAGGCATGTAATTATATGTCGTATTGGTAAACTTAGTAAATCATAAAAAATATTACCAACAAACGGCAATTCTTAGTAACAATATACTCGTGGTATATACATACTACATACATAATAGTAATAATAAACGAAATTACGTTTTATTTCTGGGTACAGCGTCAGATATTTCCTTTTTGTGTTATGCCATACTCTCTACACTCGTAATTAACTTAGTTATTGCATTATGGCTTGACGATTATTATTAGTAGATTTACAAAGTAGAGAAATGGAGTAAACGAGTGACTCACTGCTACCCCAGAGATGGTAGAAAGAAAAGAGGTCACCAAGCAAGACGCTGGGAAGATGACATTAGGTTTCCTCTAGAACCTCAATGGACTATAGTAGAACTAGATAGACGACAATGGAAGTAGTTGGAGGAGGCCTATGCCAACAGGAATTTTTATACGTACAGGGGCGGAGAAAGAATACTGACCTCTACGGCCGAGGTCGGTCTGTCGTAAAAGGCGCAAAACATCCCACCTTAGCTACGTAGTAGGGCATCAAGCCCGTCTGGATGACGACCACTTTTGGTCTTAACTTTGTGTTGTGTTCCGGCATTAGTGACCCAAGTTCCTGTACCATTATGGGACAGCAGCTTGTTCGCGATGCCACTGGCGTTGCAAACACCCATAGGCGACGGTAATTGCAAAATTTTAAGTGGGCCGTTAGCCTGTCTGCTGTCCTACAGCAAAAACAAAAGGGCTCTGAATTAAGAGACATTATTTAAACTTGATAATTGTTAAATATTGTTAAAATTGTTTCTTATACAGAATCAATTATATTAATAAAATAATATTAGGCTTTATAATTATTATTATAATCAAAGATAATATCAAAGTAAAATAATAATAAACATATTCAGACAATACATACAACGTCACCTAGTCCCAAACTAAGTTGCATAACACTTGTGTTATGGATACTAGAACACTGATATGCTACATATATACTATTCTTTTGTAAATAAATATATAGTATACATAAACACCCAGACGCGCGTTGGGAAAGAAACCCGTGATTTTCGCAAGCGTACCGACATGCGTTAGCCGTTAAGCCAAGAGGTTGGTCGTAAAAAAACAATTTTGAGTTAACTACAGCAATGCAATCAAATCGAAACAAGTTACAAGTACATTTTATAAATACATTTAATAAATTTCTTAGATCTCTCGACAATAATATAAAACAAGCGGCGAATTGTTGAACCAAGTGTTATTGATAATATAATTTAAGAAGAAAGGATAATATCTCAATGTCAACCATCCCAATCTATTTGGACAGGAACAAATATTGTCAAATATATCCAATGTTGCTTATTGATCTCAAAGTATTTTAACAAAGCTCTTTGAAAGTAGTACAAACAAACATTTTTGACATTATTAATGTGTGTAACATTTAAAATTTAAGCCACTGAAAAACATTAATATGATATAATTTGTTAAAAAAATAAGTAACTTAGCTAGTGATACCACATTTGGAGACGGGTCTACCGATCTGAACCTGCATATTAAGATCATCGACACGTGTAACCCACCAATACATCTCGGACAAGCATGATAGAACTGCTGTCCATTGCCTTTACAGAGTATCGAGTCCAGTGACATTATGGGTTGCTATTGTAACAAACTTTAAGTTGTTCTAAAGATAAGCTTTCTTGAAATAATATTTTATTTAACTATACGAACGTTATGTTAGTTATACGAATAGTATACGTGTTATATTGAAATATGTTTTACGGATTAAATTATATCCGGATAATCACGATGTTTTTATAGTATTAATTAAAATGAATTCGTTTTTTATGTGTGTTTATAATATGCTGTGATTTTATATCGGAAAATTTGGCCATAATTACAGAAGGTTTAACGCGAAGTTTATTGTTTATTAATCCGTATTCTGTTATAAATTTATAACTTGAAAATAATAATATACAATAAATGAGAATATTGAGAAAATTTTAATGGAATGATGCATTTTACAAATATTAAATGTAATATAGTTATCAAAATTATGTGAATATGTAATCTCATGTAACCTAAGAGAATATTAAGTACACATATCTCATTTTTAGGACATATTTAAATACAATAAATAGATAAGTAAAGAAAAGGCACCATAACCACTTCCAAGGCGTAACTGTTTTAATACGTGTGAACACTAGAGGGGAAATGAGTTAAATTCTTGTTCCTAGTCTGGATTAATTTCCAGATATTACATTAACATTTCATCATCATCAAATTTGCGTTGAATCCCGGTTGCAGCCCAAACTCTTGCTTCGGCGCCCGGGGTCCGCTTTCTGACTTTTTCTTCTCCACTTCGCACGGTTTTCAGCATCCCTGGTAGGGAGCCCATTGGCACGCATATCGCCCATTACGACGTCAAGCCAGCACTTTTTGGGTCTACCCCTCCTGCCGGGGTCCGACGGAGGCGGCAATATACATATATATGTTATACATTAACATGTATAACATATATTTATTTGAAAAAGGGAAAGTAAAATATATAAGTATTATATCAGCAGCCTAGTACCCAAAACACAAGCGCTCCTGCTCCTTACTTAATCATTTAAACTATGTATTTAGTTCTCAGATTTGTTTATTTAATAGCTTGCACCTGTATTGCAGTTTTGAAATGTGATATGTAAAACATTTTGTAGTAACCTAAACAACCTGACTTAAATTAACAAAGGTAATTTCTCACTAGTGATCAACCGAACCCAGTAATGGGACGCTATGAGCTGTTACTATAACGTTTTATCAACAGTATTCTAAACAGCTGTGAAGCTTTCCGTAACAAGGGCACTGTAACCACTCGCATTTGCGGTGCAATACCTGACCCATGAAGAACACAGCGTAGCTAAGCCAGCAATTATTCAACGGTAATGTACAACACTAAGTAATCCTAATGCGGCTAGGAGCACTTGACTGTAGGATACATTTGCAAGCTGTTAACATCAGCTCTTATTCCTACAGTAGAATCTAAGTCTAGACTTTGGCTTTTGTAGTTCCGTCAAGTGTAGTCCTGTCTACTAAATACGTAATTGTCCGGGTTCCATACAAGTTCCAATGAATAAGGATCTTCTAATCTTCCAAGATACAACACGTATACTAATATAATAAGCGAAAATCATTTTATACGAAAACATATATAAATACAACAAATAAGATATTTTTATTAAATTTTTTAACTACCTAAATAAAGAAACGTAGAAAATCACGAGATTCACATCAGATTGGCTAATTTACAGGAGAGATTGGAGGGTGTTGGGTTGAAGATAAGTAGAACCAAAACTGAACTCTATTTGCGATTTTGCGATTTTGCGATCTATTATGCGATTTTTATGAAATTCCCGCCTTCACTCCGATTGCCTTAGGAGGCGTGTTTCTGCCAACTTGCTTCGACTTCTGATACCTTAAGTCATTAAACTGGAACGACAGTGAGATAGGCCGAGATGTGAAAACAGAGTGAATGCAGGATGAATGAAATGGCAACAGGCCTTAAATTTGCGATCCACAAGTGCTGTTTAGAGTTAAAGTTAAAATTTATAATCCGTATAAAACCTTTCATATTGTATGGATCAGAATGCTGGGCCACAAAGGGGAAAGATGAAAGGTTATTTATTCCATGCAGCAAAGATGCAAATGTTGAGATGGATGTGTGGAGTAACAAAAATGGATAAAATTAGAAATGAGTATATTAGGGGAAGTTTGAAAGTAGCGTCAGTGATTGTGAAGCTGATAAGTAATAGGTTAGCCTAGTTTAGCCATATAATGCTAAGAGAAAAGCGTCATGTAACAAGGAGGATGTAAGAAATGAGAGCGGATGCGAGCGAAGAGCGACCGAAGACGATCAGCTTCCACTTCAATGTCGAGAGAATCCTCCGGCCCCAAACTCCATGTGTGGACTATCAGAGCCTCACGGAAGACCTCATTATCAAGCTTTTTAAGCACCCAGCGCGGACGGTCCTCTCCTAGGGGCTCGCGAGCTAGAGTTAGTCGCTGGCAGGGGGAGAAGCTGAAGCAGATATATCTGTGATCCGAATGCGTCTCCACCGTTGTTAGGACCCTCCAGTGTAGCGGCAGGGCAAGCAAACGAGACATCCACTATGCTACCGCCCCGCTACCGCACGCACGTCTGAACAGCGCCTTATTTGAGGACCACAAGTCCCGGCTTGATGGCGCACTCCTCGAAAGTCTCACCCCGCACGTCAGTCCTCAGGGAACCCCATGCGTATGACTTCCCGTTTAAATCTCCGAGGACCAAAACGGGGCGAACACTGCGTGAAACTACTACAGTAGTTTTACAGGTTACAACCAGCTCCTGAAGGAACCCTTCAAATTCGGCGAGATGCCAATTCGAGGAGAAGTAGAACCCGACGACTACTAACTCCTCGATCGTGGCTGCCACGTAGCCCTTACCACGTACAATTTTCGTCGGAGGACATGTCGCGTATCCCGAGCGACGGTCCCGGTGAAGACGATGAAGGCTATCGAGTCATCGTCATCCCCTACCATGTCGCCTCGTTGGAGGACTATTTATGGCTCGGCAGCCACTGCGATCGACATACATCGATATAGTAAGTTCTGAGCTGTGGCGCATGGTTAAGGTTGGTTTGGAGGATCTGGAGCGTGAATGTTACGGTTCCATCCCCTCCAAATCAACCCGCTGCGGCTCGGAGGGGGCGACTGCCCCCGTTGGTGCCGCAACTTTGGCTGCCTTGCTCCTCTCTTTGACTTTGGCTCTTTTGGCCAGGACTTTCTGGTGTCTGATTCCCGGCCTTTGCTGACGATCGGGTCGTAATATAAAAGGTGCCAAAATAACCCTCACATAGTGGTAGGGTCCCAAGCCCGTCTGGATGGCAACAACCATTGGTGTATAAGTATGTCGCCATAATAACCTTGTGTGGTGTTCCAGCATTAGTGACCCAGGTTCCTATGGGACAGCAGCGTGTTCGCGATCCCCAGCGTCACGTACGCGTATCCATAGGCGACGGTAGCTGTTTACTATTAAGTGAGCCATATTTATTATGTCTAAAACAGTATTCTTTTAGTCTTTATTGTTTACATTGAAACACTAAAGACACGTTGTGTGTACGTGACATCTAACAGATTGGATCTTGTGGCCTTGCTATCCAATAACGAACTCAAGTGGTTTGTGTGAATACACTCTACCACTGTACGTACTTACGATCGTAAAAAAGGGATTCGTTCTCGAAAATGAGTGTTTTTATAAAACATGTACTTGCCAATGAGATATCACAGTTAAATAAAATATTTACACATGAGAGGATAATGAAATGATAGATTGTTTATCATCATATAAACTGACTAAGGATAAAAATCAAAAATACTAATAATATTAAGTGTTTAATAATGTACTTTTACTTTTTTGCATGCTGAAATGCATACTCAGCCTTCTTCTAATATATTATAGCAATCAGATGAATTAAGTATATATTTTAAATCCTCTGAACAGTCAGACTAGAATATATAACGAGAAAATATTAACAAAATATACGTAACTTTTCACAAAAAATTTTTTTTCTATTTTATGTTCCTTCTACTAGGGTAAGGTGAAAAGTTCTCGGCCTGACAATAAAAGACTACAATTTTATCAGTTGAAAAATTGTTTTATTTTTCTACATATTCTCCCTTGACTTAAACATACTTGGTCCAGCATATCTCCAACATCAGCATTCCTTCCCGGAAGTGAGAGTCTGGAAGGCTGTGAAAATATCCATCTACGGTCCTCTCAACTTCTCTATTGGACAGGAAGCGCGTCCTAGAAACAAATTTCTTCAAATTTCGAAACAGAAGTCTGAGGCTGCCAAATCAGGAGAAAAAGGGGGATGGCTGAGCAAATCATACCCCAAATCTCGCAGTTTTCCTATTGCCAACGCCCCTTTGTAGGTACGTTGTCGTGGTGAAAAATGATTTTTTTCTTCTTCAAGCCAGGCTTCTTTTCGCGATTTTCGGCATCCAGCTGGTCAAGAAGATTAGAGTAATATTCGAATGTAATTGTTTTGCCTTTTTTAAGATAATCGATTAACAGGATCCCTTTCGTATCCCAAAACACACTGGCCATGACTTTTCCGACAGATGCGATCGACTTCACTTTCTTTGGCGCTCAACCACCGGGTTCTACCCACTGCTTCGACTGCTGTTTCGATTCTGACGTGTAGTGGTAAGCCCATGTCTCAGCCATGTTAACAAATTACCGCACAAAATCGGTCGGATCCCTATCGAATCGGTCCAAACATTGCTGCGAATATCGTTTGCACATTTGCTTTTGATCGGCATTTAAAAAATGTGACACCCGCTTTGCGCAGAGATTTTGTATCCCTAATTCTTTGTGCAAGATGTTTCGCACTCTTTTTTCCGATGTTCCCATGGCCTCCGCTGTCTCACTCACCTTAGTACGCTTATCATCCAACAAAATATGGTGCACCTTTTCGATGATTTCCGGTGTGTTTGCGGTTTTTGGCCGTCTTTCACGTGGGTCATCTTCGAGGGACGTGCGAGCCCGTTTAAATTCAGCTGTCCATTTTTTCACGGTTAACATTGAAGGACCAGAGACCCCATAAACTTTTGTCAACTTCGGATGAATTTCCTTAGGGGTTAATCTATGCAAAACGAAGAATTTATGACCACACGATATTTAAGTTTATCCATTTTAACGAAAAACACACAAGACGTCTACTGCGGGAATTTATGTAAATAAACTACTTGAGAGAACAAGTTGAAACTTGTCATATAAACTAGATATGCATAACGTTATCATTTTTTTTTCGTGTCAAAACGGGACGCCTACGGTATTTCGTATATAAATAAATACATATATAGGATACGTCAGTGTAAGATGTATATTTAAGTGCAAAATAAAAATTATGGTTTAAAAATGAATTGAAATAATTTATTATGGTATCTTACCCTCACTGACATCTTAATTCTTACACCAACTTGCCCTAAAAATAATATTTATAAATAATTTCGCAACAAAAAACTACTTCGCTACAGCAAAATTAGAGTTACTTTAGTATGTATTTTGTAATACAATAAGGAGTTGGGATACGTAAGTATTCGGTAAGTTTCTAAATAAACACATGCACAACAGATAAATGAACTATCATTTTTCGTCTATCCCGTTCTCGCATGTTAATCGCTCGCTCTCGCTTGTTCCTGACTGTCAACCCGCGTCTACGCTGCGCTGCCGTCTTTCGCGATATTAATGTAGGCAAGTAGTTAAGTAGGTATAAAAGTTTATTCGTAAAAGCGGGACATTTTTGTTCTCGTTGGGGACAGCGGGACGGACAGCCTGAAAGCGGGACAATCCCGCCCAAAGCGGGACGTATGGTCACGTTAGATATGCACCCAGACAGGAATAATAAATTTTCGCTAATTGGAACGCAATTTCTGTATTAATTATTATAACGTTTCAGATGCTGCAGAAGCTTAAAAATTAATGTAAGTAAATATTTAAAAACAAAACAAAAGAACCCACCCTAGCTACGTGGTAGGGCCCCAAGCCCGTCTGGATGGCGACCACCTTTGGTTTTAAGTATGCCGCCATAATAACCTTGTGTTTCAGCATTAGTGACCCAGGTTCCTGCACCCTTATGCGACAGCAGCGTGTTCGTAATGCCACTGGCGTTGCAAACACCCATAAGCGGCGGTAACTGCTAAATTCTAAGCGGGCCGTTAGCCTGTCTGCTGTCCTACAGGAATAAAAAAACCGTAGTATTAATTTTATAAATCAAAGCTTATATTAGTTAGAAACGTTTATAAATATAATTATTAAACCTGTCTCTATTTATGTTTCTGTAGCAATTAAAATTATACCAACATAAATTTTGATCGAATGAATTCGAATGTACCTCGTTAAAATTGAAATAATCCGGCATCCTTTATTACAAGTTAAAAAACGACTCGGCTTTCGTATTTCAATAAATGAAAGGATAGCTCCCTTGTGAAAAGGGGACGCTGCTTGCAATAATAGACACATTGATGTATACCCGTGCAGTATAAAACTCAAATGACTTTTGTCGTGAATATATGGACGTTATATTTTCCTTTCATTTAAATATATTTTTATATTTCAAAAGTTTTATGCAAAAAAAAAATTAAATACGTTTGATTTTGCGATTCAACTTTCAATTATGTTTTAACAAAATGTAAATAACTTTTTAAATATTTCCTGTCACCTATTATCGTAAAGAAAACTGCCCTATTGGTCCTGTATCGGAAATTCAGAGGGAAAGCTGATGCAGGCATGTGAAGTACTTCCTCTTACTCTCTTACGACCACTCAGCCGGCAAATTATACCGTCGTATTATACAGTCGTAACGGCATACTTACCCAGTATAAAATCCCAGTTGCTTCTGTGGAGCTGGTCGCAGGTGATATTTTCCCCATCAGATGAGGTCTAAAATTTAGCATTCCTGCGCAGCATTGCTTTAATTGGGCAAAAGTCCATTACTTTATAAATATAATAAAAATATAAATTTATTGGGTCAAATTACACAGCGCAATCTTGTTCCAGATAATATTATATATTTTATATAATTATACTGCCAATCCAATCTTGGCCGCCTACCAGATGGACCGACGACCTGGTGAAGATCGCTGGGTCTCGTTAGATGCGGGTGGCATTGGACCGGTCGCGCTGAAAATCGATTGGAGAGGCCTATGTTCAGCAGTGAACAGAAAAATGATAATGATGATGATGAATTTTGTACCAAAGTAACAACCTTGTGTTTCAGCATTAGTGACCCAGGTTCCTGTACCCTTATGCGACAGCAGCGTGTTCGTAATGCCACTGGCGTTGCAAACACCCATAAGCGGCGGTAACTGCTAAATTAAGCAGAGCCCGTGTGTTACGGGTATTAACGAACTGATAGTATTATATTATTTTCTCTTGTAAATAAATACATATACATTAACAGACTTGGGATGGAACGTTCAGATGTGCGTTGCGCTACAGATTATAAATTTGGAAAACAAATGAAAATTAATTATCAGTACATACTCCAGGAGTCAGATGAAAAACTTTTTATTGAATTAAGCCAGCTTGCGTCAACAGAATGGGCGTTAATGACGTCATATTTACTGATTATACGGTAGGTATACAATGTTAAATTTTTCACCAAACATTTTGTACAGATGGTGGAGGCGAATTAACCGCAAAGTTGAGCCATTATTAATTTTGTTTTCGTGTAGCGAACCGAGGCTAATGTTTCAGCTGGCTTATTATTGGGAAATTCTGTAACGACTGTTAATATAAGCGACACGCTACGCTTGTGATCACGCAAGAGGACAACTTGAATCGAAGTTCAGTGCACCGAAGCCTTAAAGTTCGGGCTCATTAATCAATTTTCGCTTGCACACGCGATGAAAATGTTAAAATATTAGAAACTTAGTCTTTTATATATTTCGAATGAATGAGTTGATTAAACTTAATTGTCCATTAAGATTAAATTAAAATTAAATACAAACAAAGAATAAAATATATTTATTAATGGGTGAGATCACCGCTTATTTAGTGTAGGTGAAATTAGCAATACCTTTGATACTAGTGATATTTTCTTTTTTAACTTATGTACTCAGAATCAGATTGGGTGTTGTGTTTGATATTTACTCATATAAATATTGTTCTTATAAGTGTTGGACTTTTAGATACGGCTAAAATTAAAAAGGGCTAAACTTTGCGTACATACACTTCTATGATATCCATTGCTTGACCATAGAGCTCCAATAGAATATGCTCTTATTATAACTTTTACTGAAATTGTATCATTATGTTTCTATTCCCATTAATTTAAATAGAATTAAGCAAATATATTTCTAAATGTTCGCTCTATATAACTATTACCATCTATTACAATAAGAATTTTTTGCATATACAGTTTAATGGTCCGTAGCCAGGTAGTGATACTCGGTAACCAATCGGCCACAAACTCGAACCCCATGATAGCATGCACAGCTTAAGCACTTTTTCTCACCTATTGTGATAAAAATTACGTGAGAAGAAGAAGAAAACCTGCATACCGAGATCATCGGTACGTGTAACGAGCCAATCCGCCTTTGACAAACATGGCGGGTACACTGTCCGATTCCTCTAGGAGGAGGTTCAAGCAGTGCCGTAGCGTAGTGAGAGTGGAAAGAGCAAAATAATGATGACTGTTCTTGCCGAAAAGTTATCTAGAATTAATGTATGTAATATGTATGTAATGTGCTCACCCGGTTCAACACGGGCAGATTATTCATTAGCGCTCCGCTCCTATTGGTCCTAGCGTGATGTTATATAGCCTATAACATTTCTCAATAAATGGGCTTTCCAACACAAAAAAAAGTTTCCAAATCGGTTCTGTAGATCCAGAGATTACCTCCTACAACGTCACAAACACAAACTTAACCTCTTTATAATATTGGTATAGATATAGTATGCATTAAATTGAAATACCTAAATAAAAGGGCGGCAAAATTGTCTTCCGCCCCGGGCGGCCGTCACCCACGCTACGCCGCTGGGTTCAAGTACAGCTTTGCGGCGTTGTGAGTGACGATATATTTTATACAGTTAATTATATTTAAACACACCTTAAATGTGTTGAAAGGCTAGTCGGTTAGCAAGTGATTTATTTCTCAACTATCTTACTTCTCAATTATTAAAATAATTGAAAACTACCTGCAATACATAAGGTATTTTCTTTCAATACACAATGTATATACACACTCAAGCTAGATGCATTATAGTATGTACTTTAAAATAGCTTAGAATATAAGCTTGTTAGTTTTGTAGGTCACTTAGAAATTGTATTAGTTATTGTAAACAGATATTATATTTATCAATAAATTTAATTTCTTGCCATGTTCACTCTATCTCTAGTTTTTATTGTCCACGCATACTTGACAATCAAATATATAAATACATACTTCTAAGCAAGAACGTAGCTCTTACCCGTGCCTTCACTTGTTTTAAAGTTTTAATGTATGTAATATGAATGCTTATTCCAGATTATAATCCAATTTTCGTACAATTCAATCAGTTATTAGTTATAATATGAATGAGTAATAATTTTCCATATTTTCACATCTATAAGTATAGATGTATCATCCCTTAAATATGAAATTCTTCTAGTGATGAAACGCGCATTTTGAACATATTCCCCTACATGGAGTTGAATCTTTCAACAGATAAGGAGTACCTTAATCCTATTCATGTTTTATCTCTTGCAACCATTTTTCATGTCTTTGTTGAGCCGCAATAGGCATTAGGGTGGCACTAACCCCATTCACACTGCGATTTTATACATAAATATTATATAAATGTTTGACATTTTTTTATTTATGAATAATTGATGATGTGTATTGTATAAAAATATTATTTTTATATATAAATTTTTGTACAATGGGAATCCATGGAAACGTTCTATGACATATCGTGAGCACGGCCTATTAAGATACGCACCAATCTGAAGGTACAAAATTGAAAGTACGCAGCAAACATACAAGCAATCAGGGAGGCAATCTAAAAATCATCTTTAGCGACGAGGCACATTAATGAATGAATGGTTTTGTTAACAAGCAAATTTGCCGTATATGGGACGACCACAACCCACATGAGGTTCACCAGGTGGTAATGCATCCACAAAAAGTTACTGTTTGGTGCGGATTTTGGTCCGGCGGCGTCATTGGTTCGTACTTTTTCGAAAACGGTGATGGCGAGGGCATTACTGTCAACGGCGAGCACTACAGATTAATGATTAACAATTTCTTTTGGCCTGAATTGAACGATATGGACGTGGACAACATGTGGTTCCTACAAGACGGTGCTACATGCCACACAGCGAGCGACACAATGGACATTCTGCATGAACGGTTCGAGGGTAGGGTTGTCTCTCGCAGAGGTGACATGAATTGGCCACCAAGATCATGCGATTTAACCCCGCTAGACTTTTTCTTGTGGGGTTTTCTCAATTCGCAGGTCTATGCCAATAAATAATCCGCAATCAGCCGATCCCCTGAAAGTCAACATAACGCAGGCCATCGCTCAGATTCAGCCGGATCTATGCAGTAGAGTAATTAAAAATTGGACTTCTCGCATCCGTGCCACCGTTTGAAGCCGCGGTGGACATTAAAACGATGTCATATTTCATAAATAATGGCATAAATGGGCCTTTCAAATAAAAAAATTATTTCTTTAATATCTCACATAGAGATATTAAAGAAATAATTTTTTTTTAATTTCAACATCGACCCGTCCTTTTTGAAAGACCCTTTAGTAACTTAACCAATTGCCTTAAACATCACACAAGGTAGGGGCCAGTCATATAATCAGTACAAACTTGGCAAAACCTTTTTTCAATCTAATGGACTGCTCAATTTTACATGATCATTTTTCACAGCCGTTGTGTTGTATTTTAGCTACAAATATGTCATGGTGGTGTCACTCCTTTTACAATTTAGATGCTCACTAAGAACACGTATCTATAAACGAAATATCACTCATCAGGAGATCTTTATAACCATACTCCCGATTGACTTAAAAATTAGCATAGTTACTCATTCTAAAATGTAGCAGCTCACTAACAACAAATTTTACATTTCAATCTAAACAGCAATTTAATTTATAAGGTGTTTGCCAGATCAGCAAATCACCATAATAATATTCATTATATAACATTATATAGACGACAGGTCTCAGGAACAATTTGTGACCCAAAAGTACCACTTAAACTCAAAGGTAAAATTTATAAATCTGTAATAGGGCCAGTCATATTGTATGGATCGGAATGCAGGGCCACAAAAGGGATGGACGAAAGAGTTTTGGAGGTGCAGGGGTTCCTGGCCTCCAATAGGTTTGTTTGTTGAGGCAGAGTTCTTCTTCGGAGGTCTTCTTATGAGTAGTTTTCCAAATAAAAGTTACTTCCAGGATTCCATGATTTATTGACAAATTGCGCTAAATATATTTACAGAAATGGTACGTGCATAGATGCTACGTTACAACGATATAACACTAAATATGCTAAGTTAAAACGAAAAATATACAAGTATAAAATGTAGCCGTGTGAGCGAGACGGAAGATAACTGCGTATCGTGTCGCACACCGTAAATATATAAAACGTTGCGGTTTCTACGCTCGCCACATTTGTCTCGCTTGCTTGTAAGCGTGAGGAGCGGATCGTGGTGCTGCTACAGGGCTCCCCCTCAAGCGAAGCGTACCGGTGGCTTCACTCTTCGTCCGCTGCGTGTGTGATGGTCTTCACAAGTTGTCCTATTCACGATTTTGAATGGCATGGTGTTTGGTAAAACAGGGCTGGTCGTCTCGCTGTTACGTTGTGCAATAGGGCTGGTCTGTTGATTTGACTGTAGGACGAAAGCGGGCTTCAGACGGTCAATTGAAATGGTTGCTTCCCTTGTGGGAAGTTTGACCCTGAAGAACTTGTCGCTTCGTTCTAAAACTGGGTATGGACCTTCGTATGGTGGTTGGAGTGGCTTTCTGATTGCGTCGACTCGGATGAGGACGTTCTTGCATGTTGCCAGATCGGGGTGCATAAATGTCTGTCGCTCACTGTTGTGACTAGTTATTGCTGTCGGCGTTAGATGCTGAATAGTTTCTTGAAGTTTCTGGACGTAGTTTTCGTTTATCGGTAACGTTTCGGGCTTTGTCGGCACGATGAAATGACCGGGTAAACGTAGAGCTTGTCCGAAAGTGAGTTGCGCGGCACTTGTGTTGGTGTCTTCGCGCACTGCATTGCGTAGCCCTAGTAGGACGGTCGGTAGCTCGTCGATCCATTTGGTGCCTTGTTGTAAGCGAGCGGTCAAAGCAGTTTTTAGTGTTCGGTGAAATCGTTCGACTATCCCGTTGCTTTGTGGATGATATGCTGTTGTTCGTGTCTTATTGATTCCGAGTGACTTGGTTAAGTCGTGGAACAGCTGACTTTCAAATTGGCGTCCTTGGTCCGTTGTGATTGTAGTGGGGCATCCGAAGCGGCATATCCAGTGCTCGTAAACAGCCTTGGCGACTTGTTCCGAGGTTATGTCGGTTAGTGGGATAGCTTCGGGCCAGCGTGTTGTGCGATCGATCATAGTGAGCAGGTACCGGTGTCCGTGAACTGTAGTTGGTAGAGGTCCTACTATGTCGATGTGCACGTGTTCAAATCGCTCGGTTGGCGGGAACGTTGCTAGTTCGCTGTGCGTGTGGCGCTGTGTTTTAGCGCGCTGACATTGTATGCATGTTTTTGCCCAGGTGCCTATGTCGGCATTCATGGACGGCCAGAAATATTGTTTTTGTATCGTTTTCCTTGTGCTCCTTATCCCAGGGTGGCTTATGTTGTGGATGGAGTCGAAAACTTTGCGGCGATATCCTTCGGGTAAATATGGACGCATAGTTGCAGTTGAAGCTTCGAAGTGTATGGCTTTGTTGCAGCCGGGAATCCTTGCTTTCTTCATTTTTATATTTGGTGAATGACTGTTGTAGAAATGTTGTAAATATGGATCGTCCTCTTGCGCTGTGGCAAGTTCTTCATAATTTAACACCGATGGTACATCGATAGTTTCGATGCGAGATAGTGCGTCGGCAACTGGATTGTCCTTCCCGCTTATGTGGCGAATATCTGTGGTGAATTCGCTGATGAAAAGTAGTTGGCGTGCGCGTCTTTGAGTTTCACTGTCTGATGGTGGTTTGTTGATAGCGTACGTCAATGGCTTGTGATCCGTGTAGATGATGAGTGGTCGACCTTCGAATAGTTTTCGAAAATGTTTTACAGCCATGTAGATTGCGAGTAGTTCTCGGTCGAATGTGCTGTAGCGTTGCTGCGTGTCGCTGAACTTCTTAGAGAAGTAGCCGAGGGGTGTCCATTTGCCGTTGGTATGCTGTTGTAGTACTGCGCCGGCGCATGTGTTTGATGCGTCACACATGAGCGTCATGGGTTGCGACATGGACGGAGATGGGTGCGCAAGTAAGGCTGCTGTTTGTATGCTGGCCTTACAAGCGGAAAATGCTTCGTTGGCTTCTGGTGTCCAGTCGACCTTGGTCTTGTCGCGTTTCTTGGCGTTGTGCAGATAGGCGTTTAGTGGAGCTTGTAGTTCGGCGGCTTTCGGGATGCTGTCACGGTAGAAGTTGATTATCCCGAGAAATCGGCGAAGTTCTTCGATTGTTGTCGGCTTTGAGTAATTGGTAATAGCGTCGACCTTTTCTTGTGGTGGTTTGATGCCATCGCTCGACACGTCGTAACCGAGGAATGTGAGGTGAGATTTGCCGAAATTGCATTTTGACGGATTAATTGTTATACCGTAGTTGTCGAGTCTTTGTAGTACGGTTCTTAAATGTTCCTCGTGTTGGGTTTCGTTTTCTGATGCGATGATGACGTCGTCAATGAATGGGAATGCGAAATCTAGGCCTTGGAGTACTTGATGTATGAATCGTTGAAATGTTTGGCCTGCATTTTTGAGTCCGGGTACCATACGTGGGAATTCGAAAAGACCGAACGGTGTGGTCAGCGCAGTTTTCTGGATGTCTTCGTCCTTGACCGGCAGCTGGTTGTATGCTCTGTTGAGGTCAAGTGTGCTGAAGATGTTCTTCCCGTGTAGCATGTAGGTGAAGTCTTTAAGCCGTGGTACCGGGTAGCGATCGTCGATGGTGACCGCGTTGAGTCGTCTGTAGTCTCCGCATACACGTAGGTCCCCATTTTTCTTCGGTACTACGTGTAGTGGGCTCGACCATGGACTCTTGCTAGGACGACATAGGCCTTGCTGCATCATGCTTTCAAATTCTTTCTTCACTGCCATGTACCGGTGTGGTGCGAGTGGACGTGTGCGGCAGTGAAGTGGTGGACCAGTGGTTTCGATATGGTGCTCGACGTTGTGTTTTGGTATCTCTTTAAAGCTTGACGGCCGTGTGATGTCGGGGAAATCTGCGAGTATTCGGTGATACTGTTGCGTGACGTCTATGCTGCGCACTGTAGGCTCTGTTGCAGGGACGAGAGGTGCCCTTACCGATAGGTTTGTCACCTTATCGATAAGAGTTCGGCCTGCGACGTCGACGAGCAGCTTATGGTGTCGTAAGAAATCGGCTCCGATGATGGGCTTGCTGACTGCTGCTATGATAAATTTCCACCGGTAAGGTCGTCGTAGTTTGAGGTCTAGTTCTAGCGTCTTCTCGCCATATGTTGGAATGCGTGTGTTGTTTGCGGCGTATAATGAAAAAGGGGTCGGTTTCCCTTTGATGTCGCCGCGCCGCGGCAATACCGACACGTTCGCGCCGGTGTCGATAAGGAAGGATAGCCTTGAATTGCGATCGTAAACAAACAGGCGGTGTGAAGTAGTATGGGCGTCGGATTCCGCCGCATCCAACGCTGGGTTTAGTTTTCCGATGGTGTCTGGTAGTGACAAGGCTGAGTACATTTCCTGGCATCTTTGCCAAACTTCTGATGGTAGTAGCAGATTGGTGGACTGGATCGCTGCTGACTGTTTGATCTATATTTTCCACGCGATCGGGACCTGGATTGCTGACTTCGGTTGTGATAGAACGGCCTTCTGTGTTGATTGGCCCTCAGCTCTGCGACTTGGTTCGATAGAAGATTAATTTTGGCGAAAATTGCCTCGATGGAGATCGACTCTGGAGGAGTTTGCGCTGGTGTGGGACTACTTGAAGATACTGCAAACACGTGGCTGGTAGGTGCGGCTGGAGTAGTATGTTCAACAACTTTGTCAGCCATTAGTGCAAGCTCGCTGAGGTGTGATTGTTTAGCAATATTCTCGCTGACGGCCAAGACTGCCCGAGCTGCGGGGGGTAAATGGTTGACCCACATTAACCGCAGGGCTGACTCTGATAGTTTGTCTCCTGCAAGGTGTTGCATTCTGCGCAAGAGTTGTGAGGGCTTCATGTCTCCAAGTTCTAATTCTGATAGTAATCGTTGCAACTGCCTTTGTTCGGATTCTTCATACACATCGAGAAGTCTCTTCTTAATTGCTTCGTATTTATTTTCTAGTGGTGGATTTAGCAGGATGTCACTGATCTCATCGACGTCTTGCCTCTCAAGCTGTCCGACAACAAGGTCATACATTGCCTTGTCGCCTTTCTTTTGTGCGGATACTATGGCTTCGAATTGTGCGAACCATAGCCGTAGTCTATCGCGCCACAGCGGTGGTATTCTCGGCGACAAAGCAAGACCGGAGACTTCCTTTATTTCATTACTTGCATTGGTATGGTTCTCCATGGTTGAGCTTGAACGGCTCTCCAACCTGCAGAACTTTCGTGACGAAAACTAGGTCTTCGGGAGCAGCGATTTCTGCCTGCATACAGCTCCTGGGAGGAGTAGTGTAGCTCGGAGGTGGCAGTCGGTTGACGTTCCTTCGACGAGCAGGGGCTCTTCTTCAGAAGGTGTGCAAGGTCTCCACTTTGGATGTGGGTATCTTGAGCACGTTGATCACGTCGGGGTCACCACTTTGGAGGTGCAGGGGTTCCTGGCCTCCAATAGGTTTGTTTGTTGAGGCAGAGTTCTTCTTCGGAGGTCTTCTTATGAGTAGTTTTCCAAATAAAAGTTACTTCCAGGATTCCATGATTTATTGACAAATTGCGCTAAATATATTTACAGAAATGGTACGTGCATAGATGCTACGTTACAACGATATAACACTAAATATGCTAAGTTAAAACGAAAAATATACAAGTATAAAATGTAGCCGTGTGAGCGAGACGGAAGATAACTGCGTATCGTGTCGCACACCGTAAATATATAAAACGTTGCGGTTTCTACGCTCGCACTCCGGCTCCAGCGCCCGCACTGCACGGACGTGTACACGCCCGCGCACGCTATCGAGCCCCCCACACCGCACTCGCCGCATCGAACGGACAGCCGCCGCACCTGGGCCTATTGTTCAGTGAGCCAGTGTGACTCATTGCTCAGTTACGCACAGTGCCGGCGCGTTCCCACGCTACAGTGCATTGTTTCGCCGAACGGGTGGACACAATTACGTTGCGAGTTTAAATTGCAACCTAATTGCGATCTGCCTTAAAGGTTGCTTTTGGTCATACAGTTTGTAAATCCACGCGAGTGGTCAGCCAAGGGATACCCAGCGGTGCTAACGCACTTGGCTGAGGCGTGCCCCGAGCGCCTGCCGTTCCCCTTCAGGGAAAGGCAAACTCGGACGGGTCTGGACCACCCGGCCTTGGGGGGACCCCTAGTCGGGCCCAGATATCGCCCAATCTCCACCCTACCCATCCCTCCTTCCATTCTTTGGGGCTGATTTTCCCCCAAAGCAGATAGGGACCCTTCGCACATTAAGATTGGCGAAGGTCTACACAGCTTAGGGCTCACGATAGGACGCACCCCCTGCCTACCCCGGCAGAGGGACTTTTTACACACTCGGACACATCCCCGGGCTGTCCCGCCTGAGGATGAACACGAGTAGGGACACCCCCTTCACCCCGACCCTGGCCGAATTCCTAAAATTCGTCCAGGGGACCAGCCCTGAAACGTTAAAAGGCCTGAACGGCCACATCGCGGCTTTCTACGGAAAGCACCTTCGGCCGCAACCGAAGCCCGCCTCCGCCGCACCCGCACCCCGCGTATCAGTTAATGCGCCCACCCCACCACTCGCGCCGCCAGCCCCCGCCGCAACCGCGCCCCGCAATCCAACGGGACCTGCCGCGTCACCTGCCGCGCCCCCCCCTCCGACCGCGCCCGCGCCCCGCAAGCCCGCCGCGTCGCCAGCACCCGCCGCACCCGCGCCCCGCAAGCAACCGCGCGCCGCAGTTCCCTCCACCTCCCGCGGACCTGATCTCACCGGGTCTCTTCTCCCCGCCGACTCCGTCCTCAACGGAACGGCACACTCCCTCGCGGCTCTAATGAGCCCTTTCGCGTCAAATGCTCCGGCTTCCCCGGTAGAAAAGGGCCCCGAGGCCCAACTAACGCGCGCCACAAAGTCGGCATCTGGGTCTGAGAGCGACACGGACTCGTCCGAGTCGTCCTCGGACATGGAGGTCGACCCAAAAGTGGACTCGGAGGGCTTCCGAGTCCACACTAACAAAAGGAGGCGCAAGGCCCCCTCGTCAACCTCAGGCTCCGATGCTGCGCCGGCCAGCAAGGAGCCGCGTCAGGCGGAGCTGACGGCCCCGTTACCGCGTCGCGTACGCCCCCCTCCTCCCCTCATCATCAGAGATAAGCATCTCTGGAGGGATGTTCACGCGGCCCTCCCGCGTAACTCAATTCATCTTGTGGAAGCACGAGATATCTATCACGGTATCAGGGTGACCGTAAAGTCACCTGAAGACCACCGCGCCCTCACGCGTTACCTTCTAGAGCACCGTATAGGCTACTATACGTATGCTCTGGAAGACGAGAAGAGACTCCGCGTAGTCATCCGCGGACTCCCTAAGGAGGTCGAAACCTCCGAGATACTGGAGGATCTCCGCGCGCAAGGCCTCCCGATCCACGAGGTGCACCGAATGCACCGAGGAAACTCGCGGGAGCCATATAATATGGTACTCGCGGTCCTTGACCTCTCCAAAGAGGGCAAGGAAATTTTTAATGTCAAATCGGTGTGCGGGCTCTCGAAGCTTATCTTCGAGAACCCACATAACAAATCATCCCAAAGGCAGTGCCATCGCTGCCAATTATACGGGCACTCGGCACGCAACTGCCAGTCCCGGCCGAGGTGCGTCAAGTGCCTCGGTGACCACGGAACCTCGGAGTGCAACCGCACCCGAGAATCCTCCGACCCACCGGCCTGCGTCCTATGCGGGAAGACTGGGCATCCCGCGAACTACCGCGGGTGCTCGGCCGCCCCAAAAACCAAGCCCAAGGGCAAACCCATAAAGGGCAAACGCCCAGCCGCCGTTAAAGCGGCCGCCCCCAAACCGGTCTATGTGCCGGCACCTGCTCCGGCTTTCAACGCCTGGACAGGGTTCCCGGCTCTCCGGAACCCCCGGCAGCCCGTCGCAGGCTTCTCAGAGAAGCCTGCCCCTAAACCGGCCCCAGCTGCACCCGCCGCAGCACCGGTCACCACGTCCCCTTCCGTGGCGGAGGACATCGCGCTTGCGACCAAGTTCGCGACGTCCCTCCCATTTGACCTTCAAGAGGTACGCACCTTAGCGCAAAAGCTAAGGCAAGCGTCGTCGCTAAAGGACCAGCTAATCTTAGCCATGGAACATGGCGAGTTGCTGGAAATCCTGAGCCATAGGGCAACCCATTAATCACAAATGGATTGCACACGTAGGGAAAAACCCCGCTCTCTGACTCTGGCGACTTACAACGCCAACGGCCTACGTGGCCAACGAGAGTTGGTTCACGAGTTCCTGAAGGAAGAAAAAATAGATATTCTTCTCGTGCAGGAGACCCTTCTCAAGCCCAGTACTGGCGATCCTAGGATCGCCAACTACAACATCATCCGTAATGACAGGCGATCCGCCCCTGGGGGCGGCACGCTTATCTACTACAAGAGGTCGCTGCACTGCACCCCAGTAAATACGCCTCCGTTAGAAAATCTCGAAGTTTCTGCCTGCAGATTAGCGATGACAGGCCATCAGCCCATAGTCATCGTCTGCGCATATCTCTCCTGCAACCGCCCGCTACCTCAAGCAGAGCTTGCATCCCTCTTCAGTCTAGGCCCTTCGGTTATCATCGCGGGTGACCTAAACTGTAAACACACCAGCTGGAACTGTTCCACATCCAACACTAACGGAAGAGCTCTACTCCGTCACTCTGACGAATTGCTTTTCGGCATCCTAGCCCCCATTACGCCCACCCGGTACCCGTATAATCGTGCCACCGGAGGCACCCCCAACGTTCTCGATCTGGCGCTACTGAAGGGCGTTTCCCTCCAGTTCCGCTCAATCGAGTCCCTAGATGACATCGACTCGGATCACCGCCCGGTCGTCCTTAAACTAGGCCCTCCACCCGACCAGACGCCTCAGACCAAGTCAATCACCGACTGGTCCAAGGTCAGGGACTTACTCCAACATGGAGGATTCGATGACCCTGAGCAGGCTCCAGCCCCTATTAGGACCCTTCAGGACACGGAAGGGGCGATCGAAACCCTCACCGGCCACCTCCAAACCGTCGTTCGGGAGTCCACTCGGCAAGTTCCGTACGAGGACGGCCGATTGGCACTCCCGAGGGACGCGAGAGAGCTGCTGAGGAGGAAGAGAGCCGCCGCCCGAGCCTACGACAGCTTCCCATCAGAAGAGAACCGAGTCGCCTTTCGTTCACTTCATCGGGAAGTGAAAGCCCGCATTCAGGAACTCAGGAACCAACGCTGGGAGAGCCTGCTCTCGGAGATCTCCCCAACGCACCAGGCATACTGGAGGTTGGCGAGGTCACTGAGAGCGGAATCCCTCTCGACCATGCCGCCTCTCGAAAAACCCGACAACACTGTCGCGTTTGACGACGACGAAAAGGCTGAGTGTCTCGCCGAGAGCCTCAAGGAGCAATGCTCCCCCAATACCGCGCACGTCGACCCGGCCCACCTGCGCGAGGTGGACGCCGAGGTCGAACGGAGATCCTCTCTTCCCGCGGAAGACTCACTCGAGCCTGTCACGGTAAAAGAGGTACAGAACCTAATAAAAGGCCTCAAGCCCCGGAAAGCTCCCGGGGCCGACGGCATCCCCAACAAGCTGCTCAAGCTACTCCCGATACATCTGTTGATGATTCTGGTAGGCATCTTCAATGCCGCCATAGATAACTGCTCCTTTCCCTCCGCCTGGAAGGAAGCCGACGTCATCGGCATCCGGAAACCAGGAAAGCCCGCTGCGAAACCTAGCAGCTACCGTCCGATCAGCTTGCTCAGCGCGCTGGGCAAGCTGTACGAACGCCTCCTCTTGAGCAGACTCAGAGACTTCGCTTATGAAAATAAGCTGATCCCCGACGAGCAGTTCGGCTTTCGAGCCCGACACTCGTGCCCCCAGCAAGTGCTCCGCATCACGGAGCACGTGCTCGCGAACTTCAATCGCGCCCCCAAACCCTGGAAGACGGGTGCTGTCTTCTTCGATGTGGCGAAAGCCTTCGACAAGGTCTGGCACAACGGCTTGATTTACAAGCTGTACAAACTGGGAGTGCCAGATAGACTCGTGCTCATCTTACGAGACTTTCTCCTTGATCGGAGCTTCCGCTTCAGAGTGGAGGGCACGCGCTCATCTCTCCAGCCCATCAGAGCCGGAGTCCCCCAGGGCTCGGCTCTGTCCCCCCTACTTTTCACGCTGTACACCAGCGACATGCCCCGTACCCCACAGGTACATCTCGCCTTATACGCAGATGATACCGCCCTCTTCACATCCGATATCAATCAATATCGGATCTGCAGTCGTCTCAACACGGCGGTTGAGACGCTGGGCAACTGGTTCCGCACTTGGCGGATCGAGTTGAATCCGGACAAGAGCGCAGCGATCATGTTCGCTCGCGGTCCCCGCACTCAAAATGAGAGTCGGCCGACTCGCACGAGTCGGCACTCTCTTTTCCCCATAAAGCTATTTGACCGCGTCATCCCCTGGGTTGATGAGGTCAAATATCTAGGAGTCACTCTAGATAGAGGCCTGTACTTCAGCAAACACATCAGGACGGTAAGGAACAGAGCACACTTTGTGCTCGGTCGCCTCTACCCAATGATATGCGGGAAGAGTAAGATGTCCCTTAGAAATAAGGTGACACTTTACAAAACCTGCATCCGACCGATCATGACGTACTCGAGCGTAGTCTTCGCCCATGCCGGCAAATGCTACATCAGTTCGATGCAGCGGCTGCAGAATAAGTTCTTGCGCATGGCAGTCCAAGCGCCACGTTACATGCGCAACGCGGACCTACACCGCGACCTGGAGCTCCTTCCCGTGAAGGAGTACATGGTATCCCTCTCGCGATCCTTCTTCGGTCTCGCTCCCCACCATCCCAATCCACTGGTGGTGGAGACAGTCAACTACACGCCCAACCGCCGAGCACCCCCCGCGCGTCGCCGACCGCGAAACGTGCTCACGGATAGACGCGACCCCATCTCTAGGACGCTGAAGCGAATGCTCTCGCGGACGCAATCCCCCCCAGTCCGGCATGGACCAGCCCGACGCAATAGGTTTAGGGACGCCTTCCGCCCCCCATAGCCTGTAACCGTACACAATCACACATTACAGAAATACACGTAGAATAGATGTGTTGCGGGGGAGTTTCTTTCGCCGTTTCTTCTCCCCCAGCTATAAGCACTACGAAACGGTAGTAGATTAGAATAGGATCGGCTTCACCGGTGGAGCCGATAGTCCCCAATCAATAGTATTCTTGCCATTCGTGGCTGCTATCAATTATCCCCATGCAGCGTTCGAGCCGAGAGCGCGCCTCACAGGAGACGCGCCCCGAGCACGCTGCCACGGCTGATCGACCCCGCTCCCACGGGGTCGGAATGCCTTTTCCGCCCGGTGTCGCTGTCGTTGGTCGTCTGAGACGATGACAGCCTTAGCTTTAAGAAAAAAAAAAAAAAAAAAAAAAATTTCTACGCTCGCCACATCCACCCGGTACCCGTATAATCGTGCCACCGGAGGCACCCCCAACGTTCTCGATCTGGCGCTACTGAAGGGCGTTTCCCTCCAGTTCCGCTCAATCGAGTCCCTAGATGACATCGACTCGGATCACCGCCCGGTCGTCCTTAAACTAGGCCCTCCACCCGACCAGACGCCTCAGACCAAGTCAATCACCGACTGGTCCAAGGTCAGGGACTTACTCCAACATGGAGGATTCGATGACCCTGAGCAGGCTCCAGCCCCTATTAGGACCCTTCAGGACACGGAAGGGGCGATCGAAACCCTCACCGGCCACCTCCAAACCGTCGTTCGGGAGTCCACTCGGCAAGTTCCGTACGAGGACGGCCGATTGGCACTCCCGAGGGACGCGAGAGAGCTGCTGAGGAGGAAGAGAGCCGCCGCCCGAGCCTACGACAGCTTCCCATCAGAAGAGAACCGAGTCGCCTTTCGTTCACTTCATCGGGAAGTGAAAGCCCGCATTCAGGAACTCAGGAACCAACGCTGGGAGAGCCTGCTCTCGGAGATCTCCCCAACGCACCAGGCATACTGGAGGTTGGCGAGGTCACTGAGAGCGGAATCCCTCTCGACCATGCCGCCTCTCGAAAAACCCGACAACACTGTCGCGTTTGACGACGACGAAAAGGCTGAGTGTCTCGCCGAGAGCCTCAAGGAGCAATGCTCCCCCAATACCGCGCACGTCGACCCGGCCCACCTGCGCGAGGTGGACGCCGAGGTCGAACGGAGATCCTCTCTTCCCGCGGAAGACTCACTCGAGCCTGTCACGGTAAAAGAGGTACAGAACCTAATAAAAGGCCTCAAGCCCCGGAAAGCTCCCGGGGCCGACGGCATCCCCAACAAGCTGCTCAAGCTACTCCCGATACATCTGTTGATGATTCTGGTAGGCATCTTCAATGCCGCCATAGATAACTGCTCCTTTCCCTCCGCCTGGAAGGAAGCCGACGTCATCGGCATCCGGAAACCAGGAAAGCCCGCTGCGAAACCTAGCAGCTACCGTCCGATCAGCTTGCTCAGCGCGCTGGGCAAGCTGTACGAACGCCTCCTCTTGAGCAGACTCAGAGACTTCGCTTATGAAAATAAGCTGATCCCCGACGAGCAGTTCGGCTTTCGAGCCCGACACTCGTGCCCCCAGCAAGTGCTCCGCATCACGGAGCACGTGCTCGCGAACTTCAATCGCGCCCCCAAACCCTGGAAGACGGGTGCTGTCTTCTTCGATGTGGCGAAAGCCTTCGACAAGGTCTGGCACAACGGCTTGATTTACAAGCTGTACAAACTGGGAGTGCCAGATAGACTCGTGCTCATCTTACGAGACTTTCTCCTTGATCGGAGCTTCCGCTTCAGAGTGGAGGGCACGCGCTCATCTCTCCAGCCCATCAGAGCCGGAGTCCCCCAGGGCTCGGCTCTGTCCCCCCTACTTTTCACGCTGTACACCAGCGACATGCCCCGTACCCCACAGGTACATCTCGCCTTATACGCAGATGATACCGCCCTCTTCACATCCGATATCAATCAATATCGGATCTGCAGTCGTCTCAACACGGCGGTTGAGACGCTGGGCAACTGGTTCCGCACTTGGCGGATCGAGTTGAATCCGGACAAGAGCGCAGCGATCATGTTCGCTCGCGGTCCCCGCACTCAAAATGAGAGTCGGCCGACTCGCACGAGTCGGCACTCTCTTTTCCCCATAAAGCTATTTGACCGCGTCATCCCCTGGGTTGATGAGGTCAAATATCTAGGAGTCACTCTAGATAGAGGCCTGTACTTCAGCAAACACATCAGGACGGTAAGGAACAGAGCACACTTTGTGCTCGGTCGCCTCTACCCAATGATATGCGGGAAGAGTAAGATGTCCCTTAGAAATAAGGTGACACTTTACAAAACCTGCATCCGACCGATCATGACGTACTCGAGCGTAGTCTTCGCCCATGCCGGCAAATGCTACATCAGTTCGATGCAGCGGCTGCAGAATAAGTTCTTGCGCATGGCAGTCCAAGCGCCACGTTACATGCGCAACGCGGACCTACACCGCGACCTGGAGCTCCTTCCCGTGAAGGAGTACATGGTATCCCTCTCGCGATCCTTCTTCGGTCTCGCTCCCCACCATCCCAATCCACTGGTGGTGGAGACAGTCAACTACACGCCCAACCGCCGAGCACCCCCCGCGCGTCGCCGACCGCGAAACGTGCTCACGGATAGACGCGACCCCATCTCTAGGACGCTGAAGCGAATGCTCTCGCGGACGCAATCCCCCCCAGTCCGGCATGGACCAGCCCGACGCAATAGGTTTAGGGACGCCTTCCGCCCCCCATAGCCTGTAACCGTACACAATCACACATTACAGAAATACACGTAGAATAGATGTGTTGCGGGGGAGTTTCTTTCGCCGTTTCTTCTCCCCCAGCTATAAGCACTACGAAACGGTAGTAGATTAGAATAGGATCGGCTTCACCGGTGGAGCCGATAGTCCCCAATCAATAGTATTCTTGCCATTCGTGGCTGCTATCAATTATCCCCATGCAGCGTTCGAGCCGAGAGCGCGCCTCACAGGAGACGCGCCCCGAGCACGCTGCCACGGCTGATCGACCCCGCTCCCACGGGGTCGGAATGCCTTTTCCGCCCGGTGTCGCTGTCGTTGGTCGTCTGAGACGATGACAGCCTTAGCTTTAAGAAAAAAAAAAAAAAAAAAAAAACGCTCGCCACATTTGTCTCGCTTGCTTGTAAGCGTGAGGAGCGGATCGTGGTGCTGCTACAGAGTGTTACATGCTGTGGAGATGAGAATAATGAGATGGTAGTGTGGAGTTACAAAAATGGATAAAATTAAAAATGAGTATATTAGAGGAAGTATGAAAGTTATTGAAAAACTTAAAAGTAATAAACTAGTGTGGTTTAGCCTTATAATGCGCAGGGAAGAATGCCATATAAGGAAAATCATAGAAATGAGAGTAGATGGATACAGGAGTAGACTTAGACCAAAAAAGATGGAGTTAGGATGGATATAGGTGCACGCAACTTTACGTGCACGCAACATAGTACATAGTTGTCGACATTAAATCTATAAAGTATAATATTAAACAAGTCAATGATTATTATTAATAACAAAATCAGTAAAAAATATAATCTTTATAATGACAAAAATGAAAAAAAAATCTATAACTTACCATAATTAAATTAAGTTACAACTTATTATACTTTACATATTCGTATCAATAATTTGTCAGTTTTGCTGACAAATATTTTTATAGAAGTTGATTCCCGTAGTTGAGAGAATGTAAAAATGTTATTTAGTACTATTTAACGACAGATAAACATATTTTAAGCACGTGAAATATAATTGTATGATTTTGTTATAATTGATGTAAAATATAACAGAATATGTTAAAATAATGGAATAAGAAAAATAATCCATATTTTGCAAGTCAGAATTGGTGAAACATGCTTGTAGTCATGTTTTCTCCAAACATTAATTTGACACCATGTTTCATGCAAATAAAATTAGATTTAATTTGAAATGTTTTAGCTTTATTCGCAATAAGGCTTTTACTAATTGCTGCGCTAATATCTTTGAAGGGTCATGGGTAATCTGAATTTAAGATTGTGTGAAATATGTTATTTTTAAGCTACTCTCCAAAATGGTTTTAAAACTTATAAGAATAATGATAGGTTATACATAATCCATCCAATATTTACAATTTAATTAATAACAAATTGGGAGATCCTGAACCGTATTTGAGTTCTCAAATCAAACAATTTGTAACTTTATTGCGAGTGAAAACTGTTACAGTAATAACCGCCTTGCAGCCAACAATTGGCAAGTGTAGTTTATTATTTTCTTGACATATTTGACATTATTCGTTTATCGTATATGATTAGCTTATAAGGCTTTCGCATATCAGATGACAGGGACTTAGGCCGGCTCCCTGCCGACACCGGTTCACGTAGTAGCTACGGACCTCCCTGGCAAGTGTACTACAACATTACTACGTACTATGATACTAAAAATCATTAGTTCACTATATCATTATCTATCATATGTTATCTGTCCAGTTGTAAGTATTTTCTCACGGTATCCAGCATCTCATAATGAGAACATTGTAACGCATTTTATATTTTTTGACATCGACCGAACATTTAGTCGACCTATCCCACTTAGGAGATAATTCAAAGGTTTGTGAGCATTAAAGCATTGGTTAAATAATTTCTGCAAAATACCTATTTATCTATATATATAAAAATCTTGTGTCACGATGTATGTTGCCAATAAACTCCAAAACTACTAAACCGATTTCAATCAAATTTCACATGTACCCGTATTTTGGTCTAACTTACTGGATAAGATAGTTATCATCTCAATTATTCGCTAATGTCGTGAATGTAAACGAATAAAATGTATCAATTAATTGTTTCTTAAGCAAGTTTTTATTTACTGTTTAGTCTTATGAAGTTCTCATAGACGGCGGTGTACGTTGATTCATCGATAAAGTTCTTCAATATTGTTTGACATCTAGGTTGCAAATACACCCAATAGATGGCGCTGTGTTTTGTTTCTTCGAATATAAATTATATTACTATATGGCAGTACGAAGTTCGCCGGGTCAGCTAGTTATTTTATAGTATATTACTAGCTGATCCGGCAAACCGTTTTTCTGTCATATGAATACAAAAAAAGTAGCCTATGTCTCTGTTAGGTCCAATTTATGTATTATAAGGTCAAATTATTAGTATGGATTTAGCTCATTTATCATAGTTGAGAACTTTTAAAATGTAATCTATCACACTTAGGGACAGTTTGGGGAATATAATTTTCTCATACTCATTGTGTTCATCCTCTAGTTATGAATAAGTAAGGTCAGGTCAGTAAAGTTGTTACTGCTTCGTAAATAAATCTCAACGCATTGCAGTACCGACAATGAACACCAGTTGCAGAGATACCAGAACAACTAAAGACTTGATAGCATCAAATACTTTTATTTCACTACACAAACAACAAAATGTGGCAGAAAAAAGTTTGCATAGATATATTAGTCGTATATTGTTTCATCTATTAATCACAAAGTCTATCAAATCAATATAATCAGTGTTTTATTCGTGCAGGGGCGGAGAAAGAATACCGATCTCTGCGGCCGGGGTCGGCCTATGGTAAAAAGTTATAAAACAACCCACGGTCTGGATAGTGACCGCCTTTGGTCTTAAGTATGCCGCCTTAATAACTTTGTGTTGTTTTCCGGCATTCGTTCTTATACCCTTATGGGACAGCAGCATGTTCCCGATGCCACTGGCGTTGGAAACACCCATAGGCGACGGTAGCTTCTAAATTCTATGTGGGCCGTCAGCCTGTCTGCTATATCCTACAGCCATAAAAGAAGTGATTAAATATATGTACCAACGGCAAACCATAACTTATTTATTTTTAAAACGATATAAATATAAGATATAATAATATGATTAAATAAGTAAAAAAATCAAGCCTTGTAAGTACAATGAAATGTTCAAATAATCACAAACATTTCATTTCAAAATATACAAATGC
Organism: Malacosoma neustria; assembly: GCA_963693495.1. NCBI lineage: Eukaryota > Metazoa > Arthropoda > Insecta > Lepidoptera > Lasiocampidae > Malacosoma > Malacosoma neustria. The sequence goes on from OY856386.1 coordinate 8,861,959, forward strand.
ATGAGCAGTCTGGCTTTATAATAACTGAATGTAATTACTCCGTCGGGTTGTGCCAATATTTTATGTTTATTATCAAAGTTAGCTTTATTTTGGCAATGGTTTGCTTTGAGATTTATTTTCAAAGGCAATAAGAAACATGTGTGGTAAATTAAAGCTAAATCCTTATATAGTAAATTCCATTATAATATAAATTTATAAGATACTTAGTATGTCTGATAGTAATAAAGTTAATATATAGGTATTTATTTTAGTACGAGAGTACAATAGACACAGTAACACATTTGGTCCGTGCAGGGGCGGAGAAAAATACTAACTCCTACGGCCAAGGGCGGCCTGTCATAGAAGATAACAAATAAATCCTAGCTAAATATGCCGCCGTAATAATCTTGTGTTGTGTTCAGGCATAACTGGTCAAGGTTCCAGTTCCTCAACAGGTGACAGCGTGTTAGCGATACCCGTAGTGTCGTAAATATCCATAGGCGAATGTAACTGCTATTAAGTGGGCCATCAGCCTGTCTGCTGTACCATAGCTATAAAAAGTAGGTACTTATGGCCGTATAAAATTCGGACTAATGAACTTGATTTAAAAAAATGTTGAGATTGAGCTGTTACAAAATTGAACTCTAAGGTAAAAGTTTCGGATGTAATTGAATACGCTTTCTTAATAAGAAAAAAACTGCTTTAAATATATCACCTGGCATAATATAATACATCACCATTTTTTTAAATGCTGGCGATCCTAATCAGGGGAATGAGATAATCTTATCAAATTATTGTACTGTCATCGGTCCTTGATAAGTGTAGAACGTTTGAATAGAATCTGACCATTTAAAGATGGTCAAAATCGAGTCCTAATGAGTTGGTTACTAACAAAGATATAGATGAAACTTATAAATGCGTGTTAAAATTCTTAAAATTATGTTAGAACGGTCAACCTGAAAATGAAATCAGTACACTCATGTACTCATAACCTAAACTGCCAAAATACTCGTATGTAAGTTGCTCGCTCAACTTCTCTACGTCCGAAACACGCAGTGAGACATTTTATCATTTAATATTAAAATAACCGCTTTTTACTAAGTGCATTCGGACGTATATATACATGTTATATTATGTAGTGTTTTGTAATATATTATTAAACTAGCTGTGCCCGCAACTCCGTCCGCGTGGAATAGTGACTTTGGGCAGAATTTTTTGGATATATCTTATGGTTTATTTTGGATTACAAATCCTATAAACCCTAAAATATAAATGAAATATGCAAACAGTCAGTATTATCGAATGCAACTGTTACGCCATGCGCCTCCGGAATACGTACGTTCGAACCTACAAGTCCAGCCTAAGCTAAACCCTATTTCATACGATTGATGATATAAATCTGAGGTCAACTTAAATTGGAACTAAAATTTCCGAAACTTATCATTTTTAACTAAAACTATTTTTTTTTTCTAAAATAAAAATAGCCTAAGTTACTCCTTGATACATCAGCTATCTGCCAGTGAAAGTCCCGTCAAAATCGGTACAGCCATTACAGAGATTAGCCGAAATAGACAGACAGACAGACAGAAAGACAAAAATTGTAAAAAATGTTGTTTTGGTATATGTACCGTGTATACATCCAAAAGCACTTAGTAAAAATCAGTTATTTTAATATTACAAACAGACCCTCCAATTTCATTTATTTGTATAGATTTAAAAATAGTATCTTGTTGTTTTCGGATTATAACATAAATGTTATTGTGTACTACACGCTAGTGACAGAGATATAAAGGTGGACAACGGCAGTACGAGAAAAGAAGACCCCTCGAGTTCCATAAAAATTTACCCAAACCAGCGCCTTCAGTATTAAATACACATGACATACATTTTTTTTTCAGTAATAAACCAATTCCACAACAAAGGTTTAATTTTATGTTATAATTTCAATTATTCATGCATCAAGCAAATCAACTTAAACATAAAGTAAAATTCTTAACTTTAATCATCTGTGAGTGCTGTAATTTGACTATTAAGTGTTATTTTCATGGCTTAACTAGTTCATGGCATGGTCACTTAATGCTGAACGAACTAGTAATTCAACACAAATCACACCGTATATTGCTATCAGCATAGAAAATCGTTTTTAAGTTTTTTAAACACGCCAAAGTAACATTAAAGTGTTTCGTTGCGCTTAATATAATAATTTAAATATCTTAGTAGTAGTATTTATGTAAATAAAATGTTTAAAAGCATTCCCCATTCCAATTAAATATCACCGAAACGTTGTAAGACTATAAAGTATTTCTCTGTGCAGGGACGGAGTAAGAATTAGCCTCTGTGGTCTGGGTCGGCCTGTCGTTAAAGGCAACGAAATAACCCTAGCTAGGTGATAGGACCCCAGGCCCGTCTGAATGGCAACCACTCAGTCTAGTCTAAAAATATGCCGCCATAATAACCTTGTGTTGTGTTCCGACATTGGTGAACTAGGTTTCAGCACCCATATGCGAACATCAGCGTAGTCTAAGGGCCCCTGGCGTCGCGATCTATAAGCAATGGTAACTTCTTACTATTAAGTGGACCGTCAGCCTATATGCTGATTCTGAGCAATAAAAAGAAAACGTCTTGTTTCATTTTGAGTCCTGTCATTAGTTACGAAAAGCTCTCAATTCCCATTTTAGGGTCCATTTGTTAAGGAAAATACTTTTCTATTTTTAAGAAAATTGGTGCCAAATATTATGTTATGCGTATAAATAAATAAATAATTATATTGTGACAATTCACACAGCGCCATCTAGTCCCAAACTAAGTAGCAACTGGATACTAGACAACTATTTATATACTTTTTTTTTAATAAATACATATTATACATAAACACCCAGATGCGAGACGGGAATCGTACCCTTGACCTCCGCAAGCGTACCGAAGTGCGTTATCCGTTACGCCACAGAGATCGTCAACAAATATGTTGTAATAAAGTGGTTATGATAACATATTATGATTATTTTGCATACATCTTAGTTGCTTATTTGCTTGAATTATTCATAATACCTTTTATAAAAGGTCTCTAAACAAATAAGATTAAGAATCGTTGTATTTATCGAATTTTTATTATTTATATGAAAATATAAATGATTACTAATCGGAACTTGGAAAGTTTACATTTTACTAACAAATCTTTTACATAAGTAATTTCAAGTAAGGTCAGTAGATAAGTTTATCATTAAATGTCTTTATTAATCCCCAAGGCCCTTAATTATATGTACTGACAGTAAAATATAGTTAAAAAATTGAAAAACAGGCTTTATCAAACTAAAATTTAAAAAAAATTCTTAATAAGGTCATAAAATAATGAACAAAAAAATATGCGGGGTAGTCTTTGGGGACTGCCGATAGTGAAAACTTGTGACTTGTATCGTCGAGCTATTAGATTATTATTTTCGGTTTATAAAGAAGTGTTTTTGATCAAGGATTAAAGTTTAAAATGGGTCCATTACATTTCTTTACAAATCAAAAATTATTTACCCAAAAAGTGCTCAACGCGCCTAAAGAAGTTTTCACTTCAAAAACTCGACTGTATTTTATTGTAATAAAGTCGCAATTCGAATAGATATGTATAAGTAATGCAATGCAATCATTTAAAAGTTTCATTATAAAATAAACCTTAAGTCATTATAAATAAGGTTGGTATTATTGGAGCAAAACTCTCTCCCTCTTACGAATTTTCGATCAGGTCACGTGTCCTGACGCGAGTTTAACATGTTTTACCCATCACAAAAAAGTGCACAACGCCGCTAAAGAAGTTTTCACTTCAAAAATATTAGTTATTATTGTGAAAAAAGCGTGGGACGCTTTGCTTTTGCTTTGTTTTTTTTCTATTGTACAATTTTTGGATTAATAGTACTGACTGAATATTTTCGAAAACTTACAACTCACAAAAATGCTCGATAACTCAGCATTTAGCTATATGTTTAAGAAAAATTTGTAAAATTTAATTAGATGTTGTAACGAAGAGAGATCGAGATCGATCGCAAGCTCAGCTTTCAGACCCGAACGCTGCTTAAAGACTACATTTTGCTTCTAAGTACAGCCAGTGCATCTGTCTCGATACCAAGAATAAACTGAAGTGGATAATGATGAATCCCAATGAACTTCAGAATAGTACAAAACAAAGCTTTGGTTTAGATACTTAGCTAACTCGATGTGTCAAACTTTAGCGCATTTTAATTTTCGTCTAGCACCATCTGTTGGACAGGATCCCAACTAAACTAGCTCATGTTACAATGTTTCATTTACTTAATGAAGTATTCTTAGGCCGACTTGCACAACCAATCACTAAACCGATTTAGCACTAAACTTATTTAAATCGTCATTCTGTCCCTGTCACATTGACAATATTTGACAGAGACAGAATGACGATTTAAATAAGTTTAGCGCTAAATCAGTTTAGTGATTGGTTGTGCAAGCCGGCCTTAATTGCATTTTGTTTAAATTTATACAGTAGAATTTATTTTTATACATTAAAATTATTTACGATCTATATAGGTATGTGTTTAGTTTAACTTTAGTTATTGCCAGGTTGGTTTGTTTAATCACGGCTTTGGGGAATAGGTCATCACCTCATCCCATTCTTTCATATTTTAGGGACTTACAATCTACGACAAACGGTTTATTGCTTCTACAAGTTCAAATCTTCCCCAAACAACATGTCTTCAAACATATTTTGAAGTCGATAAAACTATAAAATACATTCATACGCATCTATGCAAGAAGAGGGGTAGTTAAGTAGATTTTATATTTAAAACACTTCCCGTCTTTTAAAACGAGGGTAATTTCGTAAATGTTTTACTTTGTAAACATCATTACGTTTACGAAGCAAGTGGTTACTTTACTCCAGTTTATTGCATGATAAATATTTAGATTAATAAAATGGCGCGAATTTGAGGTACTATTTTTAATTTACGCTGCCCTTTTCAACTAGTTTCTACGAAGACGTAGTTTTAATTACACTTGGTTTCGATCTTATTGAATTTTTAATAAACCTTTAGAAATTTTAAAATTTAGGAGGCTATTGCAATATACTGTTATTTTTAGTAGCTATCTTATCGATTGCAGATATTGTAATCTAACCATCTATTATCATTCTAACCACTGCTATCTTACCGTCCCAACCCTAATAGGAGTCAGTGTGTTCTTTCTTTGGTTACAAAGATCAATAAAAGCAGTCTTTTTCTATGATGCCTTCGGAAGGTGGTGTGGTATCCACATTATTACAAGCTGGGACTAAAATTTAAATTATGCTTGTGCGTGTGCTTATACATGTGTACTTTTATAACAATAACTGTGTAACACATTATTATTGTTATAATTCTAGAAAGCTATCATATTAAGAAAACCGATTTCCACTTAATGTGTGGTTAAATAGAGATATACTTTCCACATAATAGAAGTGAATCAAATACCACAAAGGTCACGGAAGGGTGTTGCAAGAACCTAATTAAAAGTTAGCTAATACGTAATAAAGCTGAAAGAACTTGCTGTACATTGTTTCGATCTTGCGGAATCATTGATCAAACTTTTCTGTGCGTATCGATTTATTTCCAAATTAACTAAACAGTTGTATCAAAACAATTGATCTTTACATTTAAGTAAAATACCATTCATCATGAGATATACTAGTCATGAATCAATATCTATAAAATTCCGTTAAATCTATTTTAAGTGAGCGTCTACATTGCAAAATGAGTAACCATGCAAAATTTCAAGTCAATTGGTTGTATAGTTTTAGAGATCTCACGATGGGTGGTATTTTACTTATAGATATAGTACCTGGATGACCGAGCTTTGCTCGGTATTTTTCGGCTTCGTGAAGTCAGATTGTTTATAAGCGTTTTTTGTTTTTAAGATCGTTTAGGAATTTTTAAGTGAACACGTGCATTAAGAAGACACAAATAATATAAATAAACAATTGATTTTCTTAGTCTAACCTCAAAGCAAACACTCATTGACTTCGTGTTACTTAACAACGCCATCTGCTGGAATAGCTTTAGTGTTGTTGTGTCGTTAAAGCAATTTAAAAAAAATAGTATTATTATTCGTCGATAGATGTCAGGAAGAGTTTCAGTTTAAATTGGGACTACTCAAACGCCACCTTTTGTTATTTTTCTTCCAATAAAAAAAAGGGAATAAAATGACATTTTCTAGAAATGATTCCTAGCTATATTGATTTATCGCCCCCGAAACCCCCCGTATACTAAATTTCAAGAAAATTGTTGGAGCCGATTCCGAGATTCCAATTATATATATATATATATATATATATCATCATCATCATCATCATTTCAGCCGGAAGACGCCCACTGCTGGACAAAGGCCTCCCCCAAAGATCTCCACGATGATCGGTCCTGCGCTGCCCTCATCCAACCTATCCCGGCGATCTTGACCAGATCATCGGTCCATCTTGTGGGGGGCCTACCAACACTGCGTCTTCCGGTACGCGGTCGCCATTCGAGGACTTTTCTGCCCCAACGGCCATCAGTCCTTCGAGCTATGTGCCCAGCCCACTGCCACTTCAGTTTTGCAATCATCCGGGCTATGTCGGTTACTTTGGTTCTCCTGCGAATCTCCTCATTTCTGATTCGATCTCGCAGGGAAACTCCGAGCATAGCCCTCTCCATTGCTCTCTGAGCGACCATGAGCTTTCTCATATGGCCCATAGTTAGCGACCACGTCTGCGTTCCGTATGTCATCACTGGCAACACACATTGGTTAAAAACCTTCGTCTTGAGACACTGCGGTATTTGGGACGAAAAGATTTTACGGAACTTCCCGAACGCTGCCCATCCGAGTTGGATTCGACGAGTGACCTCTTTCGCGAAATTGGACCTGCCTAACTGGATCGTTTGACCCAAGTAGACGTATTCGTCAACAATTTCGAAAGTACAGTTCCCAACTGTTACGGGGGTAGGTGCGACATGGACATTAGACATGATCTTCGTCTTGTCCATGTTCATTTTGAGACCTACTCCTTGGGAAGCTGTATTGAGGCCATCAAGCATATGGCTTAAGTCTTCCATGGTTTCAGCCATGATTACGATATCATCTGCGAATCTAAGGTGAGTGATGTACTCACCGTTAATGTTGATGCCCAGTCCGTTCCAGTCCAGAAGCTTGAAGACATCTTCCAACGCAGCAGTGAACAGCATCGGCGATATGACATCGCCTTGTCTGACTCCCCGCTGCAGTCGGATAGGCTTCGAGTTCTGATCCTGGAGACGGACTGACATGGTGGCGTTTTCATACAAACACTTCAACGCTTTGATGTATCGATAATCAATGTGGCACCTCTGGAGAGACTGAAGCACCGCCCAGGTCTCGATCGAATCAAAGGCTTTCTCATAGTCCACGAACGCCAAGCATAGTGGCTGGTTATACTCCTCCGTCTTCTGTATAACCTGCCGCAGCGTATGTATGTGGTCTATGGTGCTAAAACCTTTTCGGAATCCGGCTTGTTCGGGAGGCTGGAAGTCGTCAAATCTGCGCGCGAGACGATTCGTGATGACCCTTGAAAACAGCTTGTAAACATGGCTCAGAAGTGATATCGGTCTAAAGTTCTTCAAAAGGGTTTTGTCGCCCTTTTTGAAGAACAGCACCACTATACTTCCGTGCCAGGCCTGCGGCGTTTTGCCATCGAGGATGACGGAATTAAATAGCTTCTGGAGGATTTTAAGCACAGGAGTACCACCAGCTCTCAGAAGCTCGGCTGTAATTCCATCATCACCCGGCGCCTTGTTGTTTTTAAGCTGTTTAAGGGCCACACTAATCTCGTACAGACTGACGTCTGGGATATCTACGGTGTAGTGTCGGGTTAATTTGGCTCTTGGGTCTTTAGCCTTGTTGTTAACAGGTGCCCGTGTGGTCGTGTATAGCTGTCCGTAGAACTTCTCGACTTCCCTCAAAAGTTCGGGTTTAGACGAAACGACCCTGCCGTCGTCGGTCTTCAGCTTCGTCAGTTGGCTCTGCCCAATAGACAATTCTCGTGCGAATACTTTAGAGCCCTTGTTACGCTCTATAGCCGCCTTTACACAGTCTGTGTTATGGCGGCGGATATCGCGAGTCAAGGACTTGGAGATCTGTCTATTTAGCTGCCTATACTGGGAAGCATCGTCCGGGGACTGAAGGGTCATTTGACGTCTCACATCCATCAATTTGAGAGTAGAATCTGAGATTTTTCCGGTTCTTTTTGAACGGCTGGCCTTGAAGAATTTAGACCCGGCCGTTTGAACAGCTTCCACGAACCTGTTATTATACTCGTCCACGTCAACGCAGTCACCGAGGCATTCGAAGCGGTTTTGCAATTCGAGTTGAAAGTTTACCGGGTTTTGGATCTGTATGGGTGCAGGTCGGAGCGTAGACTTCACCAGTCGAGACCTCTCCAATTTTGGATTGATATTCAATGTGCCTCTTACTAAGCGGTGATCACTCCCAGTTTTCACCGAATTGATCACAGAGACATCATTGAATATCTGTCTTTTGGTCGACATAATGAAGTCAATCTCATTTTTGGTGGCACCATCGGGACTAATCCAAGTCCATTTGCGTTGTTCTGGCTTCATGAAGAAGGAGTTCATCATATACAGGTCCTCCTTCTCCATGAAGTCGGCCAGCATCTGGCCTCGGGTGTTCCGATTTCCGAACCCAAATTGCCCCACTCTCAACTCATCGCCGCTACGTTTCCCCAACTTTGCGTTGAAGTCTCCCATGACAACGTTAAAGTGGGTTTTAGAAGTGTGGATGGCTGTTGAGATGTCCTCATACATGGCTTCCACCTCTTCGTCAGGATGTGTCGAAGTCGGAGCGTAAACCTGAATGACCTTCAACGAATACCGTTTGGTAATTTTGAGTATTAGGTACGCTACCCTAGTCGAAACACTCCCCACCTCAGTAACGTTGTTCACAAGAGACTTGTGAACGAGAAACCCGACACCACCTTGGGACAGTTGGTCGCCCTCCCGGAAGTAGAGCAGATTTCCGGAATTTAGGATTATTGAGTCCTCTCCCTGTCTTCGGACTTCAGATAACCCCACAACATCCCATCGCAGTCTGCTCAAAACTTCCTCCAGTTCCTCCAACTTCTCGTTGGTCCGCAGTGTCTTGACATTGTATGTTGCCAGGGCCAAAGGTCGTCGTTCTTGGTAGCGAATCCGAACCCGGGGATTCTTCGCACCCCCTGCCCCGTCGCTTATGTGGCTGCTACCGTGACCACCACGAACGGGGCCGCCGGGGACTAGGGGCCGGGGCCTGTGTGTATCTGTCATTTTAGGGGGGGGTTTTGCCATAATCGCCACGCTTGGCAGGCGGGTTGGCGATCGCAGTATTCGCAGTTGGTGATGCTCTCACGGAAAGATGCTGCTGCCCATCCTCCGTTCTTTCTATCCCTTAGTCGTCTCTTACGACACCCAAGGGAGGAGATGGGGTGGTGCTATTCTGGTGCGACACCACACACTACAACAGTGACAATAAAAGGTAGTAATTAATGGGCAACTACAACATAGTTTACAAAGTATTCCAATTTCACACAACTATTTTTAAACTCTACACATATATATGAGCGACACCAATAAAAAATTCCAATAAACTAAAATAAACGATAATGATCCATTATAATACATGATAATGACAGTTGATTTGTATTATCTTTATAAACACTATTATTAATGGAGTATGTTTTATAATAACTTATCTAAATTGTAGTATAGTCTTGAAATGGGTTATATTTTCAGATTTCAAACGTTCAATCACACACATAATTATTAAAATAAGTAGTAAACGATGCGCTATTTTTATATATAGCATAAAGATAAGATCTGCTGATCTCCATTTATGAAAATCTTCTTCCTCCTGCCCTTATCCTACATTATATAGGGTCAGCACAACATGTTGCATGTTGCAATAGTTATGGCTTAGTTTTTACAACCGCCCGCTTGCCTGACGTTAAGCCCTTTTTGGGGAAAAAAAATCAGTCATCCTTTTTATTTAAATTATTTTCTGGTTTCACATTGAAAGTAGGAAACGAAATTTCGTTGTTAGTCATCTAACATATCCTCAAGCTACACTTTTATTGGTTTCTTCTTGAACAAACAACATCCGAGTGTCGGTTTGGATGTGCAGGGTGACACTTTTGCTGGGTCGCCGACTTTTACGGGGTCCGTGCACAATCACATTCGACAACTATGTCACGAGAGCTTCTAAATAGGAAATTCGCAGTGTCAAGCGTCTTCGATTGCTCTTAGTCCTGCATTTCATTGCGCTTGAATGCAGAAACAGGCAGCTTGCGCAGGTGCTTGCGCACAATCTTCTTATAATTTAGTGGTGGATCACAGCAATCTTCCTCTTAGAAAGTTAGAGGCCTTGAAACACGCAGCTTTTTCACAATAATACATAACCTTCGGCAAAGGACATCGTGGCAAGCAGGGATAGCACATAGGTGGATCTTCATAGCACGTTTTTGTACAAGGGGCCACTAACATCATACATACTGCAAATTGTTCGCAGTCTTTAGGATAAAAGCACGTCATTTTATTTAGATTTACTTCTTATTCTTCTGTAAATTTTATATAATAATAAATAAATTTCCACTAGAATTTTGATAATTTTTTATATATATATATATATATATATATATATATATATATATATATATATATATATAATATATATATATATATATATATATATATATATATATATATATATATATATATATATATATATATATATATATAAAAGCGTAATACCACTCATAACGAAATTACTCATTTTCCAAAGTAGACGCTCACTAAGATTTTGCAGAAATGTATCCTAAGCGAAAAAGCGAAGTTAAAAATATACACCCGATTGACTGAAAATTTAATATTATATATTAAAGTTATATTTTACATACTCTACTTAACCATAATCAAATCAAATGTAATACCAAAGTCACGCTCAAATTATTATGAAAACAAACTTTCTTTAGCATTCTCCCTCATTGTGTGTATTTGGCCACCGCCCAGGGCGAAGTTATTCAGAAAAGAAAGAATCCCAAGACACCGAGTTCGGGCTCAAACTTCACAAATGACACCGACGAGACCGCGATAATTCACAGGCTAATGTCAAAGTTGGGACTTGTTTGAAATTTTTACCGACATAAAGAAGTATCATTATTCTTTTTCCGTTGCGATGGCCGGATTGAGGAAGTGTTTTACGCTTCGGACTGATTTCAAGTTAGCGTCAATCAAACTTTGGGCTTAAACTGTCTATTATTGTTAATTGATTCGATTAACAATTAATATTAAATTTATTTGATTGCATTTATTTATATCTGAGATTTTTACGAGTTGGAAAGCGGATATACGCTTTTAGACTATGAGTGTCAAGTGTTTAATAAATTAGAATATATCATATTGTGTGGATCCGAATACTGAGACACAAAGATGAAATAGAAGCAAAGTCTAGATTTGATCAATGTCAATCAAACTAACAGATGCTACTTTTTTGTAAAACAATCTAGTACATAAAATATAATTAAATTAATAATGATGATGTTAAATTATTAATGTAAAACATAAACTGCTTATGAAAAACATGGGAGAAAAAAGCTCATTGCATAGACCTCCTGTTATTACAAGTACCATGATAGAAATATTTAATACAGAAAAATAAGGGAAACAAATCCTTATTATAATATCCTTATTATATATACATAACATAATATGACGTATAAACGTTTTATAAATTAAGCTAAACTAAAATTATATTTAAATATAGCTTAAAAAAATAATAAAGTAAAAAGTAAGCCCTTTTACGTTCAACTTTTCTGAAAATAATGTTTTCATAATATAAAGTATCAAATTTAACAGTTGACATAAGTATGAGTTCGCAGAAAAGTTGTAAATAGAAAAATATATTCGGCATTAAATATGATATCGTTATACTTGAAGGTGCCTCTAAAAAGTTCTTTAGAAAATAAAAAAAGGTTATCCAAAGATCATTTCAAGGTATATTCGGCAGTTCTCAAAGGAAACTTTAATTAGTTTGGACTATTTTATAACATTAATTAAAGCCAAGATATTTATTATCAAAGTTATTTGTGAATTAAAATATTTTTACTGATGAAGTTTCTCTACTCGAAACGATTATTAGTTTCTCGTAATGTAAAACTAGTCTTCATCAAGAATTTTAGGAGAAAATTAGTTTTACTAAACAAATGTAACATGAAAGGAAACAATACATAATGGTCCATCCCTTACTCGAAAAAATCCCATAGGTGCTGTCGCACATCACAGGATACAATAACTCCTCTTTATTGCACCTCTATATGATGTATATAAACATACAACAGGTGTAAACGAATAGAACTCTGTATCCTGCTAATGTTGCCACAAAAATATTAAAATAATTCATAAATCTAGGTAAACTGTTGTTATGTTGTATATACCTAGTCAGGTCATAAATTCTGTCACATGTTTAATGTAAAATAATTGTAACAAGTTTATTAATTATGTAACCATTCATATACCAAAATGAACTTAACAAAACATAGATTCTTATGACATTAAAGTTTATTCAAAATGACCTCCGTGATTTTGAATACAAGCCTTCAATCTGCGCGGCCAGTCGTCTATCGCAGCACGAACGAGGTCCATGTCAATATCGGCGGCTGCCTTAATCAAGGATGTCTTGAGTGACTCCAAATTGGGATGAGGCTTTGAGCACGCCTTTTCCTCCAAGTGTTGCCATATCTTGTAATCTAACGGATTCAAATCTGGACTGGAGGAGGGCCAGTCTTCGTGCCGGATGAAGTCGATTTCACGCGCCGTCAGCCAGTCTTGTGTGCTCTTCGCTCTATGAGCTGGCGCCGAATCTTGTTGGAATACCCAGTGCCTGTTATTAAACATGGTATGAGAAACAGGTTCCACAAGGTTCGTCAGGACTGTATTTTGATACACAACAGCATTCGTTTTTACACCTTTCTCACAAAAATGTACCTCTGTTAAGCCCCAATAAGAAACTCCCAACCATACCATGAGCGAGGATGGAAAATGACCTCGTTGGACACGCGGAATACGGTTGCTCGCTTCTTCACTACTGTGTGCGTACACCTAATCACTTTGTTTGTTGTAGCTCTCTTCTACGGTAAACATTTTTTCATCCGAAAAAAGAATTTCCCGATATTTTTTCCCGCGTACCGCTTCAACAAAGCGCGGCATCTCTTCAGTCTCAGGTCCATTAGACGAGCATTCAAACGATGTCCTGTTTTTCTTCGATATGCCCGAAGCCCTAAGTCTTCATTTAACACCCTTTTCACCGTGGTTCTGCTTAACCCCATCTGAAGGGCCAACAGTTTCTGCTTACGTTTGGGATTTCTTTGAATTCGTGCCTTCACAGCTTTTATCACTGCTGGAGTCCTAACAGACCGAGGGCGACCACTTCTTGACCTGTCATCTACACTAGAGTCTTCATTGTATCGTTTGATGGTACGATAAACGAATCTTTTGGTAATATTTAAATTTTTCAGTATGTTAAAAATTTGAATTGGCGCGTAACCGCAACGATGCAACGCAATAACTACAACACGGTCTTCTTTAAGCGTCCACTCCATATTTAAAAATGAGTAAAATTCTAAAAGTTATACATTTTTATTTTCATGAACAATTCGAAATTCTAATTCAATAAACTTTTTTGTGGCCAGCATTCTAAAAGAAAAGTTTTTACTGTGTGACAATACTTATGACCTGACTAGGTATATAGTACATTTTATATATAGAGTAAATGCAAAGGGCATTTACTCTATATATAAAATGCATGCAATGCATGCATATTTCCTATTTTGTTATAAGCTGGAAATGCGATAGATACGCACCCTACCGATAGGAGGTTCGCGGCAGAGTAATGTGGGATTCCCGTGTGCTTATACGAGATGAATAGTTGACAAGGGATGCACAGCGCTGGTATATCCGCTAATACCATCCCAATGTTGGCATGCACCTCGGACGTTTTATGGTGACTTAGGCTGGCCTCTCATCTTACCCTGGCTTCCTCTGGACTCGTATAGGTAGTGCTCCGGCCGCCACGTCGTATTCAGTAGTACTTGTGCTACAGATACTAGACAACTAATATACTAGTAACTAAACTGTATATACTTTTCTGTTGTAATAAATTCATATTAACTCCCAGACTGGGAATCGAACACGTTCCCCTTCAGAAGTTCAAACATAATACGTCAATGCGAAAAGAGGCATAGCCAAGCCAAGAGTTTCTGTATAAATATATATAACAGGAATTTTGGTAATGCACTGTCGTCAATAAGAGTTTTATTTTATCCATTCTTTCCCTATATAGTGGCGTCTCTTTGTAGATATTTTGAACTTGAATAAGAAAATCATTTTATTACAATTATTTTGTACTCGGTTTACAGAATATTACTAAATAAAAATAAATGTTTTATAATATTGACATGACCAACTAAAACTAGAAATACGTCACGTAGATCAACGCATAGCAACACCGTCATGATCTTAGTTTCATACTGTTCACACAAAAGCCGAATTGTCTTTGTGAAGGAAGAACTGAATAATACATTTCACTTGAGTTTTAACATGACACCTCTTTGTTTGTACTCACGCATCAGCACAGACGGTCTTTAGGGATGTTAGACACGTGTATTACACGTGAATAAACGACTTAAAGTAATCATGATTATATTCGTGATCATTAACAATATGTCATAATATGTTTTTAACTAAACATCACTATGAGTAAAAATCAAATAACTTTTTTATTAACATACTAAATTAAAACATTGCACTTAAATTTCATAATAGTATTCTATTCATCTTACTAGATGTATTCATCTAGTAAGAAAATCAGCTATGTTAAAGTTACAGTTCGTGATCGATTTCATACTCCACAACACTATTTTTACTACCCTAGGCAAGGAACAGTATCAGGTCAATAACGTACGAGTCAGTCGTCCCATCATTTTTGATTCTTTTCTAGCCCACGTATATGCATGCACCATCCCTGTTTGTTCATTGTACTATTTTATTTTAGTCATCATCATCATCCCAACGTCAAATCCCGGATGAAACTTAGTCTTTCGCATCGGTTCCCGGAGTCCCCTTTCCAACTTTTTCTTCTCCACTTCGCACGGTCTTCGACATCCCTGGTAGTCAATCCATTGGCACGCATATCATCCCTCACGACGTCACTATTTTATTTTAGTGTTTATACAAAAAGTTTTAAATGTTTTATATAATCAAAACAAATATTAGACCAGACTACATGTAAACAAAACCGCAAGTAGGGCTTGCAGTATAAATAAAAATTATTTACCATATTACTATATTTTAGAAACGTAATAAAATTGTTGTTATTTTTGTGAGACAAACTGTATTAATACGTTACAAGGACAAAATAACGTATATGTAATGTATATACAACGCTTCACAAAAGAGTACTCTTGTGTACGTATAATATTATACGTAGGCTACACGTCCTTATGTCGAGTGGCGTCGACAAACACCTACACGTTAGAGGCATTTGTCAACTTCACGGACAAGGCACTTCTGCTCCAGCTTGCCACCGAACCCGTGCTTGAGCCAGAACACTGCAACGCACTCAATTTCAATAGCCCAGCATCCTGTACCACTCAGATATCGACTACCTACGTATTAATCGACGTGTCGTTCCCAGAGCTAAATAATTCACAAATAAAAAATAATAATCCCCTAATCCCCCAAAGCGAGGGCCCGATCTGTCAAAGGCTTTACTAGAAATATTTTTTCGACAGACCTTTATAAATTTGTTATGCAAATGGAAAAAGCCTTATTACACTTCCTTAATTATTTCACAGGCTTTTCCCGGTAACAAAGTCCCTGTAATATTTTATGACGTAATTTAAAGGACTGTCTTTGAAGATGAGAGTTTTAAAATGTCCTTACACCCGTAAAAAGATAATTTCTGTTTATTGTTTTACATTGTTCCGAAATCTCACGAACACGTTGCAAAATAACAGATGTCACTCGTGGACATTGATATCTTCTTGCAGGCAACGGATAGTGTACCACGAGTGTTCAAGGCAAGTTAATTATTTACATTCAGTACAACAATATAGAGTCGGAAAAATCTAATAACACGATAAGACGTAATAAGACGGTATAATAAATTTATTTCAGTTAACTGTAAGTCAAACCTCACAGTAAAGGAATTATTACTAAAAGCACTTGACATAAAGGTTTCCAGTCAGGTAAAGCTGTGCTTGCTTATTTGGGGTATCCTCGATTTATTCTCTTGAAAAATTACTCGACTTTAGTGCATTCGAGAAGGCTGACTTTCTTTATCACGCCAAAGACAAATCACGGAGAATTTAAGGATTACATGCGTGCGAAACATTTTATCGGAGTGGAAAGTTTTACAGAACATATCTAAGGCTTCTAATCTCTCAGCGGAAGAACTTTACTCAAACTTTTACTTCCTAAAGCTTTGATAATGGCTACTGCTTGACATGTTATATTCTGACTAAGAAAGAAATACGTTTTTTTTTCTTGACTGAAATCCGAACTACGCTCTTGAGCTTCATCGTCACAGGAATAAAATTTACGTTCCTATTTTTTTTTACTGCTGTAGGTCAGCAGACAGGCTGACGGTCCACTTAGAATTTAGCAGTTACCGTCGCCTATGCATGCTTACAACGCCATTGGTATCGCGAACACGCTGCTGTCCCGTAAGGGTACAGGAATTTGGATTACTAATTCCGGAACACAACACAAAGTTACTATGGCGGCATACTTAAGACCAAAGATGGTCGCCATTCAGATGAGCTTGGGGCCCTACCACGTAACTAGGTAGGGTTATATTATCACCTTTTACGACAGGCCAGGGGGCGTAGAGGTCAGTATTCTTTCTCCGCCCCTGCACGGATAGAATTATAATTACGCGGGTCTTTGACATTGACATAACGTCCTACAATTGGGTTTGGGCCTCCCCTTAAAGAGAACGAACAGTATAACCCCCACGCTTGTCTTAGTTCTGACGCGGGACCTCTAGATTGGTCTACGAGTGAACCACTGAGCTACCAAGTACGTTTGATAATTGATGGTCTCGTCTGCCCCACCTGAAAGTAATATTGAACTATGCACTATGGAAGGGTCCATTATATTTTGTGAACTAGTAAAAGAAAGAACCTGGTTGAGCTATGAGTAATTTGTGCATGGATTTGATTACAATGCAATAAAAGTCACGCAGCAGTTTTAATATTTATGTTATACCTTTATTTTTCATCAAGTACCCAGACATAACATAGATTAGTTTAAAAGTATTATTGACAGTCTTTGGATTCACCAAACTGCTATACGCTAATGTCCTTAGATCAACGTTGTGAGTGTTTCATAAATTAAACCAATTACATTCTGGTTATTTAGTTATTATGTTAAGTATAGGTATATATTCAAATTCCTTAAAACATTTTAAGACTTCAATTTATACTTAAACAGCAGAACTTATTCAGAATAAATTTGTGTGTCTGTTCCGGATAAAATAAAAACTTCGGAAATGCTTGTTTTACCTACAGCGAATATATTAGGAAATAATAATCGTATATGTAGATTATATATTATATACCCGAGCGAAGCATCACCACATTGCTACTACTAGCTATATATTACACATACTGGTGATCTCTATATGCAAGTTTCCTATTGATATTTCTTCATCTTTCCTTCACCAAATTTACATTCATTAGGATAAGTATACAAAACTTTCTGGAAATTAGATTCTAAATTAACCACAAAGGCCCTAAAGTACAATTGCGTTCAAAAGTATAATATTTTCTTTTTACGTCTGATATTTATAATTCAAACGATTCGGATTTTAAGAGCGTGTTTATTCCCATCATTGCTGATATTTCGTCTATGTGCTCAATCAGTTCTGTTTCATTTTACATATAAATTGGAAACGTCAGTCGTCAGCAACTGTTCATATCACAATTCAAACATTGAAATAATCACCGACCAACTGATTTATTTTATAGTTTTTTTATCGCTGAGGATCACCAGACAGACTGACGGCCTACTTAATAGTAAACAGTTACCGTCGCTTATGGCCGTTTGCGACACTAGAGAAATTGCGAACACGCTGCTATCCCTTAGGGTACAGGAACCAGAGTCACTAATGCCGGAACACAACACATGGTTGTTATGGCAGCATACTTATACACCAGGGGTAGTTACCATCCAGATGGGCTTGAGGCCCTACCACGTAGCTAGCTAGGGTTGTTTTGTCGCACCACAATCCCCTCCCGCCAACGCAGGCCACGCCGGCGACGCCGGAGGGCAAGTAATGACCTCCGGCCGCCGTAAAAAGCGGCCGCGGGCGGCCCCTCGGGGGAGGATCCGCCGCCCGCACTATTGCCGCGAGGGAGAGGGCCGCGTGCTGTTCTGCGGCCCCCCTCAACTGTTGATTCAGAAGAGCGCCGGGGGCCGAAATCCTGACCCCTGGCGCCAACAATTTAGAAGGGGTCCGTCTTAAGACAAAAGGCGGGCCGGCGCCGGCCCGGGCCACGAGATCGGCAGGTCATATATCCGTGGGCCTGGGCGATGGCGATAGGAGAACAGCGGGGTTTTTTAGTGGGTAGTCGGATGGTCGAACATCTTTCCCGGTGTCCCACGTACCCCTCGGTCCCCCCGGGCCGAGGGAACCCGTCAAGAGAGGTTTTTCCCCGAGACCAAAAAAAAGAGGGGTTGTTTTGTCGCACAAAATAAAACACCTTCGTTACGTGGCAATTATGTTATACACACAAACTCAAGATTGATCTCTTAGTGTATTCCGCTTTCATTTCGTGCTTTGTCGTATAAAAAGCGTATAAGCTTAAATGGTGGAATATTTTTCTGGTAGCTGTGTACAAACATCAATCCTTTAGACATTGGTATGCAGGGTGCGTGTGCCCAAATGCAAAACACTTACCCCCGCTAGGGTTCAAAGCGTAAACTTTTTCTGTTCCAGACATTATTCCGGTCTCGTAGTTCTACAGCTTTGCGTGTTTGAGGTTTGGAGTATTTTTCGCTTGAGCCTGGTTTCATTAAAAAGTTTCACAAACTAATATTCAAAGTGATTGAGCAAGTTTCAATTGCGGCGACAGAATTGTTAAAGGCAAACGGTTTGTAGCCTTTTTTCGATGTAACTGATTTTAACAAAGTTATCCTGTTTTTTTTTATTTAACAATATTGTATTGTAAATAAACAATATATTGGTTATTATTATCATCATATAAGATGTACTCGCAATTAATTATTTCATATTTGCATAAATTGTTTCGTCTCATTACAATTGGGTGGATTCAAACATGAGTGTATTGAGGTACAACGATTTAATTAAATTTAATAACCTTCAATCCTCGGCGAGTTCAGTGGCTGTGCAAGAAGTTTGGTATGGTAAGCTCAATCCCCACGAGATACAAAATATTTATATATGTACATAACATAATGCAAACAGCTTGTTTTGGTTTAGTTCTATGGCTTTGTCAGTATTTTTAAAGCTTTTCAATACAGGTTTATACATAGAGTAGGGAAACTATAAAAAATCTGGTACTAGTTTCCTTTCGATTACGTCAGTAGATTTTACTTTTAAATCCGAGGTACTTTGTTGAGTAATGAAACAAAATTTCACCATGCTTTATTAGTTTCTTGTCTCTTAGTAACTTTTCCAACCAAAAATTAGGTAATCATTGTTACCATAATTACCATAATTTGATTTTTACATTACAAACTGCTGATTAACCCCCAATTCCTAGAAAGCTAGAAAAATTCACACCTACACATATGCACACGCGCATACATACACACAAACACACACACACACACACGCGCGCGCGCACAAACACTTCCTCACACTCGCGCATAATAACTCACGTTGTAAAATATATAATATTGATATATGCAGAATTAGTTAATTAAAAATGGGAGAATAAACTTGCGCCAGAGATACAGATAGATCTAGTTCTGGAGCAAGTGGAATCAATTATTTTATTTTATCTACTTTTAGTCATTTTATTTAAGTTTGTATTTAAGTTTCACCGTCATAATGTTTAATTTAATTTTAATTAATTTAATTTAAAGTACAATAATCTATTGCTATTTTTATCTTAATTAATTGTAACTTGTAATTGATGTTGTATTTTATATTGTCAATATTTTGTTGTTGAATAAATTATTATTATTATTGAAAAAAAAATTCCGGAAATAAAACCAAATGGTACAATTGTTTTTCTATCTTTAAACTAGGAAAGACCGGACCTTTTACTTTTTTAGGAAGTGATAAGTTAACCATTTTCTTACTCTGGCTGGAGTTACACATCTATACCAATAAACTCTCTCTTCGTACAGGAGCGGAGTAAGAATACTGACCTATGCAGACGGGGGGCGGCCTGTCGTAAAAAGTGACAAAATGACCCTAAAAATATGTCGCCATAATAACCACGTGTTATTTTCCGGTGACCCATCTTCCAGTTCCGTTACACGGATGTTAGCGTGTCAACGGTGCCCCTGGCCTTGCGAACATCCATAGGCGACGGTAACTGCTTACTCTCAAGTGGGCCGTCCGCTTATCTGCTGACATCACAGCTAGAAGAAAAAATCGTTTAAAGCTTGAGAATATACTTTGACTAATATTAAAAATGTTTTATAAGTAAAAGTATTCTGAACCTCAAACAACAACTTTGTACTTATTGATTAAACTAAATCTACGCCTAACCTTTCTACTCACCCCAAGTATTCAAGGTTCTTTTAGCTTCCTAAGCGTTTTATCGTTTCTGAGAAAAGTCTTTAATATTTTGTGAAGTGAAGTAAAATACTCTATTTTTCAATGGATATAATTATATAATAATATTAAATATTATTTACCATCTTCAAATCATGGTTATCAATTTATATTAATATATATATATAAAATTTATGAATACATAAATATGAAAAAAAAAATGTTTTTGTTTAAGCTCTTTTCATCCCATTATTTGAATGTTTATTTTACAGTATACATTCGTTTCGTTTGAAAAAAAATTTATACAACAAACAAGTACATACTAACTTATTTAAAATCAGTTGAATAGTTTTAATACAAGTTATTATCAAAAAAAGTGTAACATCTGAAAATTGTTTTCGAATTCTAGTTAATTTTCAGATTTTATTATTCATCTAGAATAAATACCTCTAAGCCTTTTATTTCGGACGTCAGGATTCGCAAAGGCAAACTACATACAGTACGGTCACACGTTAATACAACCGATAAAAATCCTTGAAAATATTTTGTATAATTACTTTCATATTTTACTACCTAAGAGTTCTTAAGCTCTATAACTTAGAAAATCACAGCAAACGATGCTAATTACTGAATTAAAAATCTCATCAGATCATATAATTTCATTTCGCTAAATGGGGTCGAACCAACAGACTACCCTTGAAAACTGTAATTTAAATAACCTGGTTGATAGCTCTTACGCGTATCTTAAAATTATACATGAGTCCAATAGTAAATAAATTAAAGTAAATAATTTAAACAAAAAAGAATTTCATAGGGTCACATACCTCTGAATCTTGTTATATTTTATCTCAAAAATCTCAAATTTTCAAATTATCAAAGTTTGTTACAAAACAATAAACGAGATTAATTTATCGTTAATGACTAACAAAGACAATTAAAACATTTCCAAATTATAAAAGTTGAATCTTCAAAAGAGTATATGTTGGAAAGCATTAAATACGAACGTTTACCTCTGAAAGATTTTTAAGACAACATCGCCTTTTTTTTTAATTTGTTTTATAGCCAAATAATTGAATGGTTATGAATTATTATGGATAAAATGTCTTAAATCCCATTAAATATATTTTATAAACCTCCAAAACATTTTTAAATGGTAAACGTATTAGAGGTTGTGGTCTCTGTAGGTGAAAATATTGAGATCGCTTCGCGTTTTCGTTGTCATAGAAATTTATATTCAAATTGTTTTATATCACTCATAACTTTTCACCAGAAAAATAAAGCATTCATTGAGTTTTTTTGATATAATAAGTCTTTCTGAATACTTTTAAAATAGTTTTCTTTACATGTTTGGGAATCAAACGGTATATGCTAGAACTCAGACGTGATGTAAAAAAGTATATATTTACAAGACACAGAAGAGTTAAGACGGAAATAGAGAAAATATTTTATATCTGAATTATAATATACCTTTTTCTTTATAATCATTACATATTATAAATGTGAAAGTAAGTTTGTTTGTTACGTTTTCACGCGAAAACTACTTAACCGATCACAATTAAACTTTATACACATATTTTTGGAGGTATTAGAAGTAACATAGGTGACTTTTTATTGAAAAAAAGTTATTATTTACGAAGATATTACACTTTCTCTTTTTTTTCGATTTAATTTTGCCTGTTAATCGCCCAGCGAAGCGGGCGTGATCGGCTAATATTATTTATATACTAGCTGTGCCCGCGACTCCGTCCGCGTGGAATAGTGATCTTATCACTAAGGGGTATGAAAAATAGACGTTGGCCGATTCTCAGACCTACTCAATATGCTCACAAAATTTCATGAAAATCGGTCAAGCCGTTTCGGAGGAGTACGGGAACGAACATTGTGACACGAAAATTTTATATATAAGATAAAACTAAATATTATATCTAAGTAATATAATAAATAGAAAAAATTCATCCGTTAGCTCTAGAAAGATTTATTAGAATTTTATATATTTCCTACCCAAACAAAATCGAGGCGGGTTGCTGTTTGTTATATGTTAACACAAAATATGAGAAAACAAAAAAAATTACTATGTACCCAAACTCCGTTATATATTTTTGTACTTACTAGTTTGTAAAATCGATAAGCCTTTTCTTCGGCAGTTATGCGAAAACCCATGCGAGCATTTCTCTAGATATACAAACTATATATGCCTTAACGATCCCCTTGGCTACACACAAACTGATATAGATTATCAACCCTTGTCCCGTCCTACAAAGCCTTTATCGAGGCCGATCCCTTGAAATACTTCAAAACAAAGAAAAGGCTCGCTAAGGAGATTACAATGCCAACGGTTTTGAAAAATGAAATAAAATATACATACCTTTTAGGTTTGTTTTGTATTGTGAAATTTGTGGTATTTGATTGTTGGTCCAAATAAAAACTAATCAACTATTTATAATTTATGTTTATGATTTTTAATGTTTGTTGTACAAAGGTATTATTACTAAGAATCTGATACAATAAAATACAAAGAAAAGCATTTTAAAAATATCAAATATATTATAGGTCTTTACCTATGAAATTGCCGTTCTGCAGTACTGGCCACCTCAAATCAAAATAATTTTTGTTTGGTTAAGAATTCTAATTTCAAATTAATTTTATTTTAAAAACATGGAATTCTTTTTCCAAAAGTAGTCGTTTGTTTATTGATTAGTGTTACATTTTCATCGCATTTCAATCTTTTTCGTCATCGTGGATACGTTAAAAATTCGAGTAATTATGGAATATGAGTACCGTCGTGGCAGTGACAAATTAAAACGAGTACAAAAAAATATTTTCCTTTCTCTAACAAACTTTTTTATTGCTGTCAAACGGCAGACAAGCTGACAGCCGAGTTAGTAGTAAGTAGTTACCATCGCCTATGAATGTTTGCGATGCCAGGAGTGCCGCTAACATACAGCCGTCCGCGTAGGAGTACAGGTACCTGGATCACTTATGCCGGAACACAACACCAGGTTATTATGGCGGCACATATGACGCTGACTAGGGGTAGTTGCCATCCAGACGGACTTAGTAGTATCTACCTAGCTAGGTTTGTTTTGTAGCCTGTCACGACAGGCCAACCCTGACCGTAATGGTCAATATTATTCTTTTACCCCTGCATGGAGAAAATGTATGTAATGAATAAAAATATTAATATTACGAAACATTTTTTTCTGTTCAGGCGCGGAGTAAGAATACTAACAACCCCCGCGGTTTGTCGTAAAAGTCGACAAAACAATACTAGCTACATGGTAGAGTCCTAAGCTCGTCTGAATGGCAACCACCCCTGGTGTACAAGTATTCCGCCAGAATAACCTTGTATTGTAATCCGACATTAGTGACTCAGGTTCCTGTACCCCTATAGGGCAGCAGTGTGTACGCGGTGGCCCTAGCATCGCAAACATCCATAGGCGACGGTAACTGCTTACTATTAAGTGGGCCGTCAGTCTATCTGCTGTCCCTAAGCTATAAATAAAAATTATAGATATTATAATAAAATATCATTAAACTATAATATTTTGAACTATAAAACCTTTAGAACAGAAACCTTTACAACACAAATACTTTAAGATTCTAGAAAGAAGGACTTAAAAGAAAGTCAAAGCTGAAAATTAACACCTGGTTGATCCAAAACTAATGCTTTTACACATTGGATTGTAATAAAGGCTAAAAAATAGGGAATATGGTTTGTACTATATGATGTTTTATACCTCATCACCTATTTTGAAAAGTAAGGGGACGAGACTGTCACAAATAATTTCATTTTTACATAAGGGAACCTATGAAAGGGCGAAACATCCCCTTGCTCGTTATTCTGCCTACGTGCGCCCATGACGTCTATTTTCGAGCTAAATATCTTTTAAATTGCCATTCACCTTCGATGATTGAGACAATAACAT
Organism: Malacosoma neustria; assembly: GCA_963693495.1. Classification (NCBI taxonomy): domain Eukaryota; kingdom Metazoa; phylum Arthropoda; class Insecta; order Lepidoptera; family Lasiocampidae; genus Malacosoma; species Malacosoma neustria. The sequence continues at coordinate 8,886,654 of OY856386.1, forward strand.
ATTCCTGCTCCGAAAATAGGTACGACAAAACGAGAAAATTATTTGCGCCACGGAAAAAAAACGAACCCTATTTATTCGGCACGTACGATTTCATCTAAAAACAATGGAAGTAATTTTGTATGAATGAATGAAATAAATGTAAAACTCTTTACTGCATACATATACTTAAAACCAACTTAAAATATACAGAAATATAATGCTGTATAACAGTGGGCGGTCTTATCGCTTAAAGCGATCTCTTTGTTGCTGTGGGACAGCAGACAGGCTAACAGTCCACTTAAAATTTAGCAGTTACCGTCGCGCCTATGGGTGTTTGCAATGCCAGGCTAACACGCTGCTATCAACGCAGTGGTATTGGAACCTAAACAAAAAACCTCAAAACAAAACAAACCCCTTGCAGACAACCCGCTCATTTTGTTTAGCTTTCAGATATATGCATATATTATATTGATGTTTACATAATAATAAAGTTGATTTCGACATCATGTGGAATATCCTCGAATTTACCAAATTATGTTGCCCAATGAGCAATAAACAATATGTTCGCTTATTGTGCAATATTTTAATTATTCAATTTACTATTCTGCCATGCTTAATATTTATAAAATGTACTAAGTAAGAACAAATATTTTTAGGTATTATATGTGTTTTATTTAGTAAATAGATTTTATACTAAATATATTCGTAAGTTAAGAATGATACAGTTAAGTAAAGACACACTATTTATAAACAGAATATATTTAAATATGGTAAAATGTTTATTGAAGATAAGACCGTGCGTAATGGAAAAAGTAAAAACGCACAATCTAGGTTACTGAAATGAAATTTTGGACGTAACATATTTTAAAACTTAAATTGTGACAAAATAGAAAGAAAATATCTCGAACGGCTCAGCAGACGAACGGCTCCGCAGGCTCGAACGGCTCTCCGCAGGGCATGCAACTACGTCCACCGCCAGTACATCAGGCTTTGAAGACGGAGTCGCTGTGACGCGGACAAAGCAGCCGCAGAAGCTCGGCTCTACGTGGATTATAGGAGTGCTAGAAACAACCTCCACCGCGCTATCTGCGTGGCGAAGGTGGCGGCGTGGGAGAAAGTCTTGGCCAGTCTTGACCAAGATCTTTGGGGGCGACCCTGCAAGACGGTGCGGGGCAAGCTCTGCATCCTCTCTTGATGAGGGGGACCTCAGCGTGGACGATGACCCCATGCCTAACGTAGACCGGACGAAGCTGGAGGTATCGTTGTTGCGGCTGAAGGCCAAGAACACCGTTCTCGGCCTCGACGGCATTCCGGGGCGTGCATGGGTTCTGTCCCACGACGTCTTGGAGCCCCGACACTTGATGCTCTTTGGCGCGTGTCTGCGGTTGGGCCAGTTTCCCCGCAGATGAAAGACGGGAGGCTAGTCCTGATCACGAAGGAAGGGCGCCCGTCGAACTGAATGTCCTCCTTTCCCATCGTGCTGCTGGATAAGGTGGGGAAAATCTTTGAGCGAATCCTTACAGACAGGGGTCGGTCCTGGACCCCTGCTATGGAACATCGTATACGATTGGGACCTAAGGGGGGCGTCTGTCGTCGCGTGCTCAGCGTGGTGCGAGGATTGCTACACTCTCGTCGCCCAAATCGATACAGACCTGTCGCTCCCGGCCCGGGTTATCTCCATGGTCGAGGGCGAGGATGGATGGCCGTCACCTCGTTTTGCGAGGCAGTCATGTCTGCAAAGAAGGCGGCGGAGCGGGTGCGGAAGTCAACCACCACACTCTCCTCTCGCCAACGCTGGCCGCGTCGTCGGCTGCAGAGGGCATCCAACGACCTCCAGCTGCCGTAGAATGCGCGGCCCCCCTTAACTCCTTAGAGCTAATAAAGGAGATCGCTGGGGGGGATGAAATCCTGACCCCCTGGCGCTAAGGAAAAGGCCCGCCCTGATTCAAAGAGGTGGCCGACGCGCGACGTCGGCCCGGACCACGAGATCGGCAGGTAACATGCCCGTGGGCCCGGGTGAAGGCGATAGGAGAACAACGGGGTTTTTAGTGGGTAGCCGGATGGCCGAGCATCTTTCCCGGAGTCCTATATATCCCTTGATTCCCCCGGGCCATGGGAACCAGCCAAGAGAGGGGATTTCCCCGAGACCAAAAAAAAATATGAAAGAAAATATATGGTAATCTATATACTCGTATATGAAACAAAGTCGGGTTATTTACACTATTTATAACTCTAGAATGGTCGGACCAATATCTCTGCTTTCTGGAGTTATCTCCAACCAGAATAGCAGTATATAAAATAAAAATAAAATTAAACCTTTATTGCTGTTTCTCTTTTTAACAATACTAGTTTATTTTAATTATAAATAAAAATTAGTTTTTATCAACAATCGGTTACATGTCCCCTACAACAGCTTGTCTTTCGACAAAGGCCTCCTCTAAGGCTTTCCGATTTTTCTGTTTTTTTGCAATACGTAGCAATTCTGGGCCAGCTAACTTCTTAAAGTCATTTTCCCAAGGTTTAAATTGCCTTCCTTTATTTCTTTTATTTTCTCTCGGGTACCATTCGGTAATAATTTTAGTCCATTTCTCAATCTCTTTCCTTCTAAGGAATAGCAGTATAAGTTATTAAAATATCTTATAATAACTAGTAATTATAAAAATTAACGGAAAAAATATTATAGAAAATTATTATATAGAGAAAGTTTACTTAAATTCAACAGTTAAATCGATTTGGCTGCAGCATTCTAAAAAAAGATCATTTGTATTTTTATTCTTAAAAGTTTTTTTGTATTTAAAGTTAAGTTCTTCAACTATCTGCCACAATTTAATTATTCTATCAGCCAGTAGTAATTTTTCTACTTTTGGAACATTTTCTTCGTTCACTACCGTGACAGGGTAGCCCGCACAGGGATCGTGTTCGCATCTCTCTCGTCCTAGTTGAAATAAGCGCGCCCATATTTTCACCGTTGTATATGAAAACCGTGTATTTATCCGTGCAGGGGCGGAGAAAGAATACTGACCTCTGCAGTCGACGTCGGCCTGTCATAAAAGGTGACAAAACCCGCCCTAGCTACGTAGTAGGACCCCAAGCCCGTCTGGATGGCGACCACATTTGGCCTTAAGTATATCGTCATAATAACCCTGTGCTGTGTTCCGGCATTAGTGACCCAAGTTCCTGTACCCTAATTGGACAGCAGCGTGTTCGCTATATCACTGGCGTTACAAACACCCATAGGCGACGGTAACTGCTAAATTTTAAGCGGGCCGTCAGGTTGTTTGCTGTCCTACGGTAAAAAATAAAAAATGAAAATGCAGAATCTTGAAAATTGAAGACATTTCTTTAAAAATGTTTTTCGGCGTATTTCCTTTTTATAAGAGGTACTTTATCGCGGCGCGGTGTTCAAAATTCCGTAAATTTTCGAATTCGGCTGACATGGTTATGTTCATTGTTCGACAGGTAATTCAATCATGACTTAAAATTTGATTATAAATTGTTTTTATACTACCACCGAGTCCCGCAATTAGTGACAGGAGTAACAATATAATTAGTCATCGTTTATTACCTTAGGCCGCGAACTTATTAGCCGCCCTTCGTATAATCGAAACACCACTAATCACGAGATCTCTAAAATTATACACTCGGTTGACTTGAAATTTAGCATGGTTACTCATTTTGCGATGTAGACTTGGTGAGCGTCGAAAGAAATCCTGTTCAAAACTTTTTTATTTTATTTTAATGGCAGAACTACGTTTCTTTTTATTTGAAAATAAACTAAAAACTATATATACCAATTTCAAATATGCCATTAGTATAGTAATGCCAGTAATATAGTATCCAGAAGGGAAAGAGAAAAATTGTTACGTTTTCTATAAACATACAAAATTCATCAATAAATTAATAAAAATACACCACACAAACAAACTCATTTTACATCTGTTATCAAATGCGTGTTTTAAACTTTATTCATGCAAACCTACATTCAGTTATACAACATAATCCTCTTTACATTTGTCTATTATTCCTTTTACGTCCTCTATACCACTTTTATATAAAACTAAATTGTTGACCTACATATCCAACTCATAGAGTGATTATACGAAATCTGATCCCATATCTCGGTAAAGGAAAAGGGAACTCTTATAGAAAACACAATAAATCCCCGCTCGCACATAACCGTGCTAATAAACGAGGTAGCCTACGGCGCCGACCTAGCCCTTTCGTTTGGTGTTCGCAGTAAATCTAGTGGGACGTGTGAGTTAATGTTGCCAAGTTATGAACAATAATATTATTGTATTTCGTATGCTTTTTATCTTTTATTACAACCCTTTTTTGTGTTGCATGTTAACTTAAAATTTTCATAATTTTTTTAGTAGGTAAAAGATTATTTTTGTTTGCTAAACCACCAAGATAAACGTCATATGGCAGTAATTCGTTGCCTTTTACGACAGGCCGACCCCGGCCGCAGGGATTAGTATTCTTACTCTGCCCCTGCACGGAGACGTAGGTACATGGTAGGGGTATTTTCTATGGTCTTTCACTTCAAGGTCCGAGTTACTATGATACTATTTTATGCCCATGCCTTGTGGTAACTTTTTGTGCTAATATAAAGTACAATAAATTTGTTTTAATAGTTTTAGCGGTTTTTTTTTTATAATAGCAATTACTGTCTAACTCTTCAATTTTGAAAAAATATGTAATGATGCCCTTTTTCGGTAAGTTAACAAACAAAATATCATCGTCTTGTATGTCCCAATATTATAGGATGGTCTTTTTGTTATTACTATTCGAGATTACAGTACCAGGCTGCATTGTAGTATTTGTCAAGAACGTCATTTTTTGATATTTCAGTTGTCGCATCTATCTAATATTAACATCGTTTAATTAATGGATGGCTAAAACCCGAATAATGATGCACGCAAGGTATGTAAGGAGTGAAGGAAACAATATTAGAAGTATTAGTACATATACACAATTTTGTAAACTAACATTTTTATTTATGATATTTACTAACAAAAGTTGTATCTTAATATATTAATGTATTTTAATTCTTAAAATTGTAATTGTAGTGTTATTGTAATGTAAAATAAAAAAAACATGAAAATAAACATAATCGCATCCTTAATCATAAACTGACCGATTACGATTTAGGTCTAAAGTGAGATAATATAACGGGCAGCATTGTATCGACGCCCTTTATCGGCCAAACTAAGATTTATTTCGATATCTCTTTCCCACACTGAGTTACCGCTATTTAAGTTATAAGTCAATATATGGGATAAGTAGTAAATGACAAAACGTTTTTTGCGATTTCCCAAAAAACAGATTTTTTGAGTTAGGTCAGTTTATGATTAAGCATGCGATATATACAGATAAAAACAAGAAAAAGATTTCATGGATTATTTTTCACTTTAACTCAGTGAACTTTTTTCAATAGGTTGTAAGTATACATAATAAATCCTACTTTATGTATGTTGGCAAAATGGGTAACCCAGCCTAGATGTGCCTTGCCAGTGATGTATTCTCGACATTAATGGAATTACGCGGCCGAGCGATACGTAGCACTTGTTGTTACGTTCTAAGGGCTCCCATTTACATCCACCTCGTACTGTTACCTTGTTAATATAATATAGAGATTTCGTCCTAGTAGTTATGGTACAGCTACCATCGGTAGTTACTAGGCAGGATAAATTACTGTGTGCATTTTCCATTATGTCATACTAGACGTGTCTTAATATAAGAATAATTTTCGTATACGATATGATGTGCCAATTATTATTATTTTATTCCATATTATAATCAAAATTGATAGATAAGATTTTCAATATTACTCATCTAGTTATTATTATTTATTGTAATGGAATTCAAATCTCGTGTAAGAATGCCGTGTTCTAACGCCTGGCGCGGCCTGTCGTAAAAGGTGACAAAACTATTCGAGCTAGATGGTAGAGCTCCAAGCCCGTCTGGATGTCTAAATATGTCGTCATAATAACCTTGGACCCAAACATTCATAAGCGACGCTAGCCGCTTACTATTAAGTCAACCGTCACAGCAATAACAAAAAAAATTTTTCGGTGTGTGCCTTTCTATTTATAAAATATTGAACTTGCTTTTTCTCCAAAAAACAAAATAAAAATAAATTATAAAAATAAAAGAATGAATATTACCGCTAAAAATGTTTTAAGCTAAATGATTTCACCGTAAGGTATGCAGTGCAGTAATACCTGCAACAATTTCACATAATCCGTAAAGGTGCAAGCCGATTCAATTCCGTGGTATAACGATGCGCCTTTGAGTGTTGCGACAACGTACAAAAAAATGTGCAGTATAAATTGAAAAAATATTAACGCTACATCGTTCTCTTTTTAAAAGATATCTCTTTAGCTGACATGTTATTAAAACTCGCTTTCCATCCGTAATATCTGGCTATGCAATTACATTTTATAGAGAACGTAATAGTTCAAATTAGGGATATATCCGCTAGTAGTAATAGTAACATTTATATTTAAAATCATTACAATATTAATTAATAAATACCAGCTGGATGACCGAGCTTTGCTTGGTATTTTTTTTTTATAAGTTGTGTTTTTTGAAAATTAACAATTGATTTTCTTAGTCTAACCTCAAAGCAAACACTCATTGACTTCGTGTTACTTAACAACGCCATCTGCTGCAATAAATAGCTTTAGTGTTGTTGTGTCGTTAAAGCAATTTAAAAAAAATAGTATTATTATTCGCCGATAGATGTCAGGAAGAGTCACCTTTTTGTTATTTTTCTTCCAATAAAAAAAAGCGAATAAAATGACATTTTCTAGAAATTATTCCTAGCCAGATCGATTTATCGCCCCTGAAACCCCCGTATACTAAATTTCATGAAAATTGTTGGAGCCGATTCCGAGATTCCAATTATATATATATATATATATATATATATATATATATATATATATATATATATATATATATATATATATATATATATATATATATATATTATATACATACAAGAATTGCTCGTTTAAAGATATAGGATTTATTTTCGGTCTTCATAACCGTGAACACAAATTTTTCACTTACATTAGGCTTTACATGCCACGCCTTAAGTAGAAACTGAATCGCTCTTGCGTTTCTTGTTTATTTATTAGCTTTTTTTATAAACTTTATCTCTCTTACATATAGTAAGAGGTTTATTTGCTTCTCTATTTTTAAAGTTTATTTGTATGAGGACATAGACTTTTTTAGTCAAATCATTATTTTATATAGTCTTTTTCTTAATTCCTATATGTACTCCTTTTTCCTATTTATTTACACATACGGTATCATCTAGTTTTGTTTCTATAGATTGCTTGTTTTGCCATTCTAATGCAAAAACGTCCCAAATGTGACCTGTTCAACTTATTTCCCATGAGTTCACTAATTGTGTTTTCTGAAAGTTTATTCTTTGTTATGGTCTCAAGGTCCCACCTGTCACATTCGTGCATTTGGCATTATAGAATTAAACGCCGTATTGATTCCTCTCCCAGACCACAGACTTAGTGCGGCCTATCCTTTATTTCAATTTGTGTAAATATGCTGAAAATCCGCCGTGCCCAATCATAACTTGGACCCACACAGGGGTGAGTTGGATTTCTCTTAATGTCTTATATGCCAGGTTTAACATTTGGTAGCAAAAGTTTTGTAATGCCGGCTGTGTTTACCTCGACGCACCTTGAGTTCCACTGCTGAACTAACCTGGACCTCAGCTTCTTCTTTATATGCGACACTGGACATTTATCATATGCTGGTGCCATGTCGTTTTGGCTTGGCTCATCGGCCCGGTTATTGATTAGCTTGAGACATATTACATAAGTTTTTACGAATGTACACAATATCCTTACATGTCTCCCCAAATATTGACAAGCTATCATTGCAAATATTAACATCATTTAATTATTACTATAAAAAATACAATTCTACAAAAATTTTCAGTTACATGCTATATTTATCTATATAAATACATATAAATAAACTATTCGACCCAAAAAACGTTATTCTGCCATATGAACTTAAAAAAGTAGCCTTTTCCTTCTCCAAAGTCCAGTCCAAAGACTATACCGAAATTCATCAAATTGGTTCAACGGCTTAGGCGTCAAAGCGTAACCACTTTTACGCCTAAACTTGTTTGTTAAAACAAACAAACTCACTTTCGTATTAATAATATTGTTTTAAATTATAAATAAATATATTGAAAAATTTCACATAACACCACCTAGTCCCACACTAAGTAGCATAGCACATGTGTTATGGGTACCAGACAACAAATATACTACATATATACTTTTCTTTAGTAAATAAATACATATTATACATAAACATCTAGACACTGGACGGGAATCGAACCCGTGACCTCCGCACTCGTAACGACGTCCGTTAGTCGCTACACTAGAATGATGTAATTAGAAAGTCTGTCTTTAAAAGCTACACACACACACACATATTGACGACTTATTCTACAGGTATCAATACAAATTCTGAAAGGTGATAAAAATACCTTTCAAACAAGCTCAGATTAAGAAATCTACTATAATTCTATCCGATTTTATGACGAATTTCATTAAATTATTCTATGTATACATATATGGAAAAATATCTATTTTGAAATTTTGGGGGGCTCCAAATCCGACTTAGAGCTGACCATAGCTCAGAGAGCAAAATTTCTCAGAATCACCTATAGATTACGTTTTTGCTATACGCTTCATCAAAAAAAAATTAACCCGCCCTAATATATATATATAATTTATTTTGAAATAAAAGGTATACGCAATACGCTTTAAGGTGAAGTATTTGCATTTTTGCGCTATTACCATAAATTTTTCACAGCACTTGCTTTAAGTAAATTTAAGCGAATATGAAATTTTTAATATTCTCTAGACAGGCGAAAGTCGCGCTTCCGGAAGGTCGAGACTTCAATATTTCATGAACACTTTAAACTATATTAGATTTTTTTTCTCAACTTTACAGAATATATCGCGTGCTCACCTTTTTAATCTTAGACACGAAATTTTTCTTCAATGAAAATTCGTTTATTTATCGCTGAGATTAAAAGACCAAATGTGATGAGTTTAAAAAAATTAGATAGAGGTAGTCCAGTGGTCGAATTTCGACCATAAATCAATTAAGTTTCAACACTCAACATTATTAACCATTGTCAAATGTTTACCTCTTTCTCGAATGTCTTTAATATTCTATAATCACTGATTATTTTTTTATTGCTGTAGGATAGCAGACAGGCTGACAGCCCACTTAAAATTTAGCAGTTACCGTTGCCTATGGGTATTTGTACCGGAACACAACACAAAGTTATTATGGCGGCATACTCAAGACCAAAGGTGGTCGCCATCCAGACAGGCTTAAAATTTAAATAAAAACGAAAATTCTATGAATACTATATTTACAATAAAAGTATTTTATTGTTTGATCGAACCTTTTTTTATATCCGGAAAACCGCATGACGAGTATGACGCCGGACTCTTGAAGGAAGCCAACGTAGTAATGTCGACCTCGCCGTTTGTGGCCGCATGGTGCTGCTGGCCGAGATATAATGTCCAGTGGTGGCCGCAACAGCATACCTACTGAAACCCCGGTTGCTCCCCTTAGCCTTATGAGGGCGTCACAGCATCGACTTTTGATCATTGCTCTGCGACGCCCCTGGCTGTTTGATCGCACTCTATTTGCGACGTACAACTGACCAATTTGTGTATACACTTATATATGTGTGCGCGTGAGTTAAAAGTAGGGCAATATGTGTAATATATTTTATATTAATTTTAAGTATTTTCAAGCATTATTATAAAAAATATTAGCTTCCGGCACTTCTCCTTCATATAAACTTTAATTGTGCCAAATTATATACTCTTTCGTCCACTCAATTTTCGTAAAAAGGGAGACATAGTTTTTGCTTCACGTATTAATATATGAATAAAACTAATTAATTGATGGTAGAGATATTAAAGGATGTAAGAGACGAGGGATTTAGGGATTGTTTCTTATGCAACATTCAAAGTTAGATAACAGTAGCCTTGTAAAATTTATCCAAAATATACTCCATTTTTGGGCGGGCTATGTCGACTTCTGCCTGTCCTTATCCCACATTATATGGGGTCAGCACAGCATGTTCTCTCCTTCCACTCTCCCCTGTTAGCCCTCAACTCAACATTCACACCTTATTCGCCATATCATCTTTTACGCAATCTATTCTTTTTTTCTTTGATATACCTCTCCTTCCGTATCCATCCATGATCATTTCTATAATTTTACTTATTGTATAGCATTCTTCCCCCACATTACATGGTCAAATTACGCTAGTTAATTATATAAGCCACCGGCACGCTATGATGGCCGTTTTGACGTTTGTCCACTCCATGAAGTTTCGTATTAATTAGTAATTACATTTGAAGAAGCAAATTGATGTTCTTTATTGTCAATAGCGACGTCCAGTTATTGACAATAAAGAACAGCAATTAGCTCCTTCAAATGTAATTACTAATTAATACGAAACTTCATGAGTGGACAAACGTCAAAACGGTCATCATAGCGTGCCGGTATAGTAGTTTGTCAACAACTGGCGCTACTATCACACATCCTCTAATATACTTATTTCTCATTTCGTCGACATAAAAAAGAAATTAATATATAGACCAATGCTTAGCAAATTTAGGGCACCGAGGTGCAATAAGCTTATGCAATAAGAGTAAATGCCTCGATGATGAATAATATAGGTATAGGTAGGTATATTAGTCGAAAGCTGAAAAGTAATAGACTAGCCTGGTATGGCCATATAATGCGGAGAGCAGATTGTCATATAACAAGGAAAATGCTAGAAATAAGAGCGAATAGATACAAAAGCAGAGGTAAACCAAAGAAAAGATGGATGGATTGTGTAAAAGATGATATGGCAAAAAAAAGTCTGAATGTACAGATAACAACTAATAGAAGAGAGTGGAAGAAGAGGACATGTTGTGCCGACCCACATAGCTGGAATAAGGGCAGGAAAAAGAAGAAAGTATAGTAGTCGAAACGTTAATTTACTTTTAACTTTACTTTAGATAATTTAAGAGTCTGCATGAGAGCACTTACATTTATATTTATTATGCAAGTACAAGAGCAGTGATCCATAAAAAGCGATGAAAAGAGAGATATGAAGATGATACATGTTTTTTACTGCTCACGAACAGCAGACAGGTTGACGGCCCACTTGATAGTAAGCAGTTATCGTCCCCTATAGATATTTGCGACGCCAAGGGCTGCTGTTCGCATAGAGGTCGGGATTATTAATGCCAGAACACAAATCAAAGTTATTATGGCGGCATTCTTATAGACCAGGGGTGGTTGCCATCCAAACGGGCTTAGGACTAACATATAGCTAGGGTTATTTTGTCACCTTTTACGACAGGCCGACCATGGCCACAGGGAAGTATTCTTACACCAATCCTGCGCGGAGGAAAATCGATATAAAGGTTTGTGAAATAACAGGTGGAGCATTCCAGGAAAGAATAAAATGGGAAAAAAATATAATATGCCCATTTCAAATAATTGGGATGTGGGATATGGGTATAAAATAATATTACCATTAAATTACGTTTAAATTTCTCCTGATGCTATTATTATATTATATATAATAAGAGATGAAGAAACACCATGATGACCTCTAAATGTAGGGCAAAAACAAGAAGATAATAATATTACCGAAGTAATCATTGAATAGAGAATGTTCAGAATAAAGGAAAATTCCTTTATTAAGCCAAGCAATAGAGACCCGAACTCATCGAAGCGACAAGTTCTGGCCTTATCGAAAACGAATCTAATCACCAAATACACGGGTATTCCATTTGCATTGCATCCGCTAATATCCCACGCTCTGAGCAAAGTGAATGAAACTACACCATTTAAGTTACTGTTTTGTTAGTTTAGATATTGTAAATTTTGTAATAAATAGTCAAATACCCTTTATTTGAAGATCAGTTTTACTACCAATAAGTTTTTTTTATTGTTCGTGTATCAATCGCACTTTTTAGAATCATTTTCACGAGCAGTTTTGAGTTCGCTTGTTTTTCTCCGTGCAAGGGTAAATAAGAATATAAGAATATCTTAATCCCTCGGGTTGCCTGGAAGACATCGCTTTAAGCGATAAAGTCGCCCATTGTCAGCATTATATTTTTGTATACCTATTTTAAGTTAGTTTTAAGTATCTGTATGCAATAAAGAGTTTTCATTCATTCATTCATTCCTGCTTCAGGGGTCAGCTTGTCGTAAAAGGCTCCCTAAGCCTGTCTGGATGGCAACCACCCTCTGTCTATAAGTATGCCGCCATAATAACCTTGTATTGTGTTTCGGAATTAGTGACCAAGGTTCCTGTAGCCCTATGGGACAGCAACGTGTTCGCGGTACCCCTAGCGTCCTATAGCCGATGGTAATTGCTTATTAGAGCCGTCAGCCTGTCTGCTACTCCTCAGCAATAAAAAAAAGATATCTTTATATAAAATAACATACGTGACAATTTGTAAAATTATGGCTGATAAGTTACCTAAATACTTGATAAGTACTTACGACCTCGTTAAATAGAATCACACTCATTAGGGTGTATTTCTCGTGTCGAGTCTGGGTGTTAATGTTTAAAATGTATTTATTTACAAAAAAAAATATTTAAAAAGGTATAGAGTTATATCAGTGGTTTATTATTACCCGTAACACAAGCACTCTACTGATTACTTTGGGACTAAATGGCATTGCGTGAATCTTCACAGTATATATTTTATTATTATTAAGTTTAATTAGATATTCATATATACCACTCAAAAGAATGCAACAGTTTTTTTTTCTGCTGGCAACAAGGATGACTACAAAATATCGACTTAAGAATATGCGTATTTATGATAATAAAAAAAACTACTGCCTTTATTAATAAAAATAATTAAGTTCAAATTATTTGGGGTTTTAATCCTTCTCATTTAACAATCAAATCATAAGGCGTTATAACATTTATTCGACGCCAGCAGCACGTATGCTCTTGCCATCAGGCTCTTTGCCTGTGAACTGAACTCCAGCTATATAACTAGCTAGTACCGGATGAAGTTATCATTTAGGTTTATCTTATTAAAATTTAGAAATAATTAATCATTGTAGAAAATGATTTTAACATAATAACAAATTGCACTTAACTAAAAGCTAATCGGTGAGCACAAAATTAACATTATATACATGAACTTTTATAGCTAGAATATTTGAGATTACAGTATAAACTAGAATCTATTAATTCAATGTTGCAGGAAAAGAATACAATAGGCAAGGACGTAATATAATCAAGTTCAACAATGTAAAGGAGGTAAACATATGTACGTATCACGGAAAAGATAAGAAAAACAAAATATTGCGGAACACCTGGCCAATACAAAATAGCATTCAAAGCGACCATTTCACGAATATCGCATACGACATTCTTATTCGCACTACATATAATTTGCTTGATCATTCAAAATTTTTGATCGTATTGATATATAACTTGACTTGATATAATTTGATATATAACTAGCCATCAAATATGAATAAAAAATTGGAACCAAGCTATTTTAAAGTTCTATTTCATCCACCAAAAGAGGAAAAGACAGCATCATCATCCTACTAGCGTTAAATCACGTTTGCTCGCTTTTCGACTTTTTCATCTCGATGTTGTATAGTTTTCAGCATCTCTGGTAGAGAAAACATTGGTAGATATATCGCCTATTACAACGTCAAACCAGTACTTATTGGGTCTCACCCTTCTGCCAGTGTCCAGCGGAGGTGGCATGACTTGATCCCCCACGTAAGAAGCCAGTTGTTGGAAACTATATTGGTGAAGGCGATGCTCCTGCAGTTTATCCGCAATGTCACGGCTCTGAAGGCGGGTACCGAACGCAATTCCCGTTACCACACACATTTACCGCAGCATAATCATCTCTGCGAAACGCAGTAAGCATAAAAAAAAAGAAAAGTATGGCACGTGAACCAACTTTGTAGTGAGGCAACGTGTAGAATGCAAAACACAAACATGAGCTAATATTTAGATAAAACCCTCCGTCCGCAGTGTCCCGTATGACCAACAAAGACCGGAGAGATAAGGGCTCCCGTAAAACATATACGTGTAATTTCTTTGTTCTGTTAGTACGAAATGGCTGAGGTTAACAAACGACCACAAAGATTTTTAAATGCATTTATAAAAATGTTATTGTAATCTTTTAAATATAAATGTATTTTTATTATTTTCAAGTATTCTTCCTATGACTTTGTGAAAGCGAAATATGTGTTATTAAAACGAAAAAAACTTATTTAAAGGTATCTTATTTGAGAGTCTGAATAGAGTGGCAATTAGATATAATTTTGCATGGAAAACCGACCGTTGTTAGTTTGGCTGTTTTGGTGACTTTTATCTCTAGATTATCACGTGGCGTACATCGTGTAAAACAAGAAAAGATAGTAGAGATCTCATCAACTTTGAAGTGAGATTGCTTACATCAGAGCTCTTTGTAGACCAGCTCACTAAAATCTCGGCATTTGAGAGTGATCGAGGGAGCATTTTTTAACGAATGTATGAACGCTACAGATATTTAGAGTCTGATCTAATCTGATGAGACGCCTAGTGTTCTCACACGGCGGGCGGAGGTAATGTCATTTCCTTTTAGAAAACAAAAAGAACGACAGTAAAATATTTAATCGTTAAGACATTGTATAATAATTAAACAATAGCGGGCGAGTAATTATCCAGTGGCTTTTTACTCGACCTCTTTTATGTTCATCTGAACAGCGAAGACATAGTTTTAATTGGAGTCGTTTCGAGGACGCAAAGAGTCTTTTAATTAAAATTTTAAACCTCTTGATATTTAAAAGAGTATGATGGGTCGAGATGCTCGCAATTGCGGTCTTGTAAATTTTACTGTTGATTTTTTGTATGAAACCTTATGAAGACTGAATTGTAAAAAAGTCGCCATATTTTTTAATATTAAATATACTGCAATATTTTTATTGCTTCACTTAATACTGCTTTACTGCTAATGATTTTTTAAGATCATTTTAAAATCTGCTTGAGTTAAATATAAAAGTACAAACACGTAGATTTATGATTATAATATGATAATTAAATTAAACCATTTTCTTTATTTTAAAATAGAAGTATGATAGTAGATTCATTCACTTGCTGATGCATTAGAAAAATTGCTGCATTCAATAGCTTTTACAATATTGAGGAAGCAGATATTGTTGAAAACGGATTTTTATGGATGCCTGAGTATTTGAAAATAAATCAAAATTATATATTTAAATTTATATCAACGATTCGTTTAAAAAATATAATCAATGGATCTTTTCGCACCGCTTTTTTTTAAGCATATAATATAACTATACCGTATGAGATCAGGATGCACAACGTACCGAGATTTATAAAATAATAGACTATTACACTACCCCATATTCGAAATTTTATAACCTCATGATCTCATTTAACGCATGATTTCAAATACAACCCAAAAATATTTAAATTTTACAATTTAAAATGCTATTTTCTCATCACCTATAGTAGCAATAGTACTTGTGTTCTGGGTCCTAACCAGAGGAACCAGTCACAAGATACGAGCTCACAAAGCATACGACCAA
Organism: Malacosoma neustria; assembly: GCA_963693495.1. Lineage (NCBI taxonomy): Eukaryota > Metazoa > Arthropoda > Insecta > Lepidoptera > Lasiocampidae > Malacosoma > Malacosoma neustria. The sequence continues at coordinate 8,902,293 of OY856386.1, forward strand.
AAATGACTGGCTCACGGCAAAGAAAGTGGTAGATGAAAACAAACTAAAGTGGGCAATATCGGGCTTCCAACCCTTCAAATCTCCCGGCCCAGACACCATCTACCCTATATTGCTGCAAGAAGGTACTTCAGTCCTAACTCCTCATCTTTGTAGACTCTACAGAGCCTGCATAGCCATTGGTTATCTACCCAAAGCTTGGAGAGTGGTCAGGGTTACCTTCATACCGAAAGCTGGAAAACCAACTTATGAAGAAGCTTACAAGCCTATTAGTCTATCATCTTTTCTGCTGAAAACTCTGGAGAAACTGGTAGACAGGCATCTTAGAGAGAGGCCATTGAATAAATTCCCTCTACATAGGTTACAGTGTGCGTATAACCCTGGCAAATCAACAGAAACGGCTTTACACTACGTTGTAAGCCGAGCTGAGGCTGCACTAGAAGGACAGGAAGTATGTGTAGGGGCCTTCCTCGATATAGAGGGAGCCTTTGACAAAACAACATTCGAGTCTATTCGCAATTCTGTAAAGGAACATGGTGTCAGTGACACTATATGCAATTGGATTGACTATATGCTACGGAGAAGACTAGTCAGATCGGAATTAATGGGAGATAAACTTAGCGCAAAAACAACACGGGGCTGCCCTCAAGGCGGAGTATTGTCTCCATTATTATGGTGTCTGGTAGTAGACTCACTACTAACCAAACTCAACACCGGACCTTTTTACACGGTAGGTTATGCTGACGACATAGCCATAATGGTCAATGGTAAATTTCCGAACATAGTCTCTGGATTATTACAAAAGGCTCTGAAGATAACAGAGAAATGGTGCATGGAGAACCACTTCTCCATTAATCCAAATAAAGCAGTTATAGTACCATTTACAAGGAGAAGGACACTAGCAAGTCTAGGGAATCCCTCCCTTAATGGAACCAAACTGCCGTGGTCCACCGAGGTCAAATATCTAGGCATACCCTCGATAAGGAACTCAGGTGGAAGACTCATGTGGAAAAGACAATGGCGAAGGCTCTGAGAGTATTTGGCATGTGTCGTTCCACTTATGGCAAAACCTGGGGACTAAAACCCAAAGTGATACGATGGCTTAATCAGATAATGATAATACCCATCATTACGTATGGCAGCGTAGTATGGTGGCCCAGAACAAAACTTACTACGTGCAAAGAGACACTCAATAGGTTACAAAGAACGGTGTGTCTTGGAATCACTGGTGCTTTTAGAACAACACCTACGGCAGCTATGGAGAGATATCTTAACATTCTTCCTCTGCACATTATGGTTGAACTCGAGGCAAGGAGGGCACTATATCGCCTTGCTGTAGCTGGCCTATGGGACGCTACCAAGGCAAAAACCAACCATACAAAATTTAATGAAAATGAGGACCTGGATGGGATAACACATATGATATCCGATAAAATGCAAACCAGGTTTATATTTGAAAGGCTTTTCAGGGTCCAAATTCCAACAAGAATGGAAAGGACAGAGGGACCAGATCCACTGGAACATAATAGTCTGGTATGGTACACTGATGGATCCAAAATGGAATCAGGTACAAAAACACAAAAGATCCCATTGGATCGAAGTGTCCGAGATATCTCTCGGCCCCGATACAAGATAAGATAATATGGGTCCTACACAACTTATGAACTACTTTTATACTTTTATTTCGTAAGTAAACACCCGAAGCGAGCCGGGAATCTGTAACCTCCACGTGCGTACCGAAGCGCGTTATCCGTTACGCTAGGAAGGTCGTCGTGATGAATAAACTCATCATTTAAGAGAACAAAGGAACAATTCAAAATAAAGGGCTGCTCTTGAGTTCTTTTGACTCCAAAATCTCTTTTAAGTCATTCCAAATTTAATTTGCAATTATAACGTCGCTAAACTTTCTAATTATTCAAACGTCCCTAGAGATAACTTTCACAAAACTATAATTAAATTCGCATTAATTTCAAAGTAACGTATTACTCGTAATTGAAATTCGATAAAAGTTGTTATGGGATAAATAGAATTGGGTTGACAGTTTGTTTGATGTATTTCAAGTGTATATTTTTTGTTTTTGTTTCTAAAACTATTCATCACAAATATAAATTGAATTTGTTCACTCTAGTTTTATGATTATCTTTATTTATTAATTACTACAAACCAAAATAATCTGTGTGATCGATCCCGGATGCATTTAGCGTTCGCGCTAGGATCGGCTATTGAAAGGGATCACATGACAAATCTCTGTACCGCTTGCTTTGATGTAATTGTTTCATGTATATAGTAGATACTCAAAACAAGGGAAAGTATGCAAAATTGCTTATAGTTTATTTTTAAAGACACTATTTATCTTGTTTTGATTAGGTAAAAGTCTTATAAAAGTCTTATAAAAAGTAATAGTGTGATAATCAAAAATATATACGATATATCTTCACATATATACAATATATGTTAAGATAAGACTTTGTATGATATATTGCATAATGTCGAAGTTAATAGTGGAATCACTAACTTTGATAAATTGAAATTAACATTTAAAAATACACTTAATGGACATCCTTACTAATATTATAAATTGAAAGTTTGTAACTACTGAATGGATTTAATTAAAACTTTACTATTATATAGCTCATCATAATAACACATTATAATATATTAAAATATTGTGTGAATTGTCCAAAATATAACGATAAGTATCAAGTAAGTATTTTTTATTGCTGTAGCCAGCAGACAGGCTGACGGCCCGCTTAGAATTTAGCAGTTACCGTCACCTATGAGTGTTTGGAACGCCAGTGGCATCGCGAACACGCTGTTGTTCCATAAGGGTACAGGAACTTGGGTCACTAATGCCGGAACACAACACAAGGTTATTATGGCGGCATACTTAAAACCAAAGGTGGTCGCCATCCAAATGGGCTTGAGGCCCTACCACGTAGCTAGGATGGGTTATTTTGTCGCCTTTTACGACAGGCTGACCTTGGCCGCAGGGGTTAGTATTCTTACTCCGCCCCTGCACGGATAAGAAAAAATTCTGCCATCTGCGAGCTATTCTGACGTGCACTGCAAAAACCGTTTGATTTACACGTATGTAATAGTAGTATATAATGTAATGGAAATATTTATCTTAAATAGTCCTACAAAAAAGCCCGCGACAGCATATTATATATTTTATGTGTAAGCCATTATTGCCAAAATAGTGAACCATAAATATAATAATAATTGATAATTATTTCTAATGCACATTTGGTACAACAATTTTTCTACTAATCTTAAACTGAAAAACTTACTCCATCGAAGATTGAAGAAATGACAAATTTTCGTTTTGATGTTAATTTGTGCTTCACTTGGTTTTTGTATAGTTTAGCCCTATTGATTCGTTTTGTTCGGCTCAAGTTTTGACCACATTTTACACAAATATCGAAATTCACCGGGTTATCTATTATAAATAAGAATGTAACTCTGTCTGTTACGTTTTCATTTTTATGAATTTCGGTAATAGAGATAGATTGGACCTTGGAGAAGAACCTAGTTTTTTTTTAAATTTATATAGCAGAACAACGTCTGCCGGGTTATCTAGTAAATCATAATACACTAAAACCTAATTAACGATAATAAAGAATACTTATCTCATATCTGGTACCTGGTAGCTCAGTGGTATTTCATTTGGAGAACAATCCTGGTTTCGATTTCCACAATAGAATGCACCGGTTACGTAGTTTTTCTCACCTAATGAGGACATTATAGGATAATTGCTACGTACTGACGATTAACTCTCGGGGGATTCCCGAGCAGTGGGACGTTATGAACAGTTATTATTATTATTTATTTCATATCTAAATATAATATAGGGTACCATTATGGGTGTCATAAATTATGACTATAACTATGTTTCACTTAATAGCCGCTTAAAAGTAGAGGTAAAATTTATAACAATCTCAATAGACAAGAGCCAATCTGCAAAACCTAGTTTTAATAATGAACTATTTGAAAGTGTAACGAGTATAATAATGTTAATAGGTATGTTACTCGCATAAACTTTTAACGGTATATTCTGCCAAAGCTTTTAGTAATTACTTCGACGACACTACAAATAAATACACCTTTATGTGACACTCGTGTTAATGCGAGCCGTTGCCGCCTAAAATCCTTTGAAACTAGACGTGGCCGATCCAGCGAGTGCCGGAGGCTTACCATAAATAACGTTTAGTGCTCAGCAGAGAGGTGTTCAAATTGCTTCAACGTTATATATCCCATAGCCCAAGTATATTTAGCCATATTGAATTTTAAAGCAAATATGGCCTATGGATACTTTCTTTTAGCAGAAGTGCCATAAAACTTTGAGTGATAGATCTGTCTAGAATCATATGGCTGTATAATTTTTACAATGATACTAAAACTAGAATAATTAAAGTGTTAGAGTAGTGTATTCTTCCGTAAAATTTCAGCGAGAAAATTTATTTATTATAATATAGTTATCAATTGTATGTTAGTCTAAAATGTGATTGCATATAAACTTGTTGTTGGTTTATTACAGAATTAACTTTAATATTGTAATTTAGTTTGAAGAGGTGGTCACCCTATTGCTTTTAATTCCCTTGTAAATATCAACAATGTACTTATTTTCTAAAAATGTAATATTAATCTTAACTTGACTCCAAGTAGATTATTTCAGGTGAAATTCCTTCCATATTGTAAATGACTTAACTGAACGTATGTTCATGTAACTCCCAAACGAACAAAAATTTCGGAAAATAGTTACAAAATTTTATATTAACGTAAACCAAGAACTCAGTAGTTAAGTAGGTAGCAAAATAAATATGGAGCGTGTTATAGATAGTATCATATAATATGATAGCTCAATGTCTACGTAAGTGATTTGGAACGCATGAGTCTCTAGATTCAATCCTCATGGAGAATAAAATATTTGTATAATGCACATATTATTTTTCTTATCTGTATTTTTTGTCTGCCATTTGATTATTTTTAAAAACTCTTCGACACTGTGTTTATGCAGAAAATTGTCTTAAACAGTCTAAATAACCTGATATTTTAATCAATTAACCAAGTAGTTCTATGTTGTGTAGAAATTAGCAGACGCTTAGTTTTTCTTGTACCTATAGATTACAGATATGGCATACAGTCGCTTCTATCCCGTTTTCCGTCGGTCGTAAAACAGCCGTTTCAAATTGAAATATGTTCACAGGCAGGTCGGGTGGGTGTTTTATGAAAATTTCCCTTCCATTGCTCTACCTAGAACGATACGATACGCGGCCGGTTTGTTTCATATAATGCCTTTGAAGTCCCCCCAAACGTTTTATATTGATGCGCTTCAAATAGTTTTCATAAATTTTCGAATATTTGAAGATGCAGTTATTTCACGAAACATATATCGCAAACAGGCACCATAAAAGTTGAAATCCCTGCATAAACAATAGATTATATTTTGTCTGATTGATTGATTTTGTGAACTACCCTCATTATCGTACAAGGTAATGATGAAAGCGAGCGTGGAACAAGCTTAGTGTTGGAGCTGAATCACACTCTGCACTGTGCGCAATTAGCTTCAGGTACTCGATTTTCCTTCATCGGTCATTCCAGAACATTATATATCGTGTAGTGTAACTGATGTCGTCCAAAAAATTAACTACGAGTAAAAGCCTGAACTAAACCGGTAAGGGATGGTAACAAGGTAAGTGCGAATTTTATTGCCCACTCAAGTTATCTCATATTTTGAGATATTTCTTTATTTATTAATTCTATGAACATAATGCAAAGAGCTACCTTCATAAATAATGCTTTGACGTATAAATTCAATGTAAATTTAATTGAGAGTCAAAAGAGCTTCATTTACACACACACACACATATATTGGAGTTAAAATTTCTAAAACTGGCAACCTGAAAGTTGTAATTGCAATCCTTTACCAACTGAATCACTTATTTCAGACCAGAATCTAAAGAGTAAAAATAGTGAGGTCAGGAGACCCCCGTCAGGAACGAAATTTCTTACGTTTTTTCTTTAACTCCGAATGTAATTCGAAATGAAATCTGTTTATTTTCAAATTTTTATTTCAAAGTAGTAAAAAAGTAAATCTTCCTGGATGACAACCATCTAAATATGCCGCTTTAATGACCTTGTGTTTTGGCATAAGCAACTCAGATTCCAGATGCCTTTGAAGCTGGTGCGTTGAAATTGCATCTGGTGATGCAAACATCCATAGGCAACGGTAACTGCTTTCTATTAAGGGGGCCGTCAGTCTTTTTGTACAAAGTTATAAAAAAGTATGTGTGTAGTTATGTATGCACGTAAGAAGTTATACTTCTTTAGCGTAACAAGATAAAAATCTTTGTAAAAATCTTTCTAAAAAATTTTATCCTTCGTGTTTGTAGAAAAAAAATATTTTAGTTAATGATGTAAATAATGACGTCGTAAGGGTCGATATGCGTGACTGACCACTAGAGATACCGAAGATCGTGCGAAGTGGAGAAGAAAAAGTCGGAAATCGCAACCCAGGCGCCGAAGCGATAGTTTGGGCTGCAACTGAGATACAACGCTAAGATGATGATGATGATGGTGTAAATAAAAAATACATACCATCAACTAACCTCAAATTCTACAAACGTACTCAAATTAATATATAAAAACCACTCTTATTACTTATAATCATAGTAAATTATCTTTAAATTAATAAATTGTAAATAAATATCTGTCACCACGATTTATTATTTATTTTCTTCGATCACAAATAGTATATATAAACTATTATTGATCGAAGTTTATTGTCCTTACTTTTACTCTGTTGATACCTCAAATTCTACAAACGTACTCAATGTAATACATATGTAAAAACCACTTTTATCACTTATCTTCTTCTTTGGCCTCGCCTTTTCCCGTTACGCGGGGTCGGCTTTCCTGGTGCTGAGGCGCCACTTATTCTGACACTGAGGCGTCATCTGAAAGCCCCAACTGCTTCATGTCCTTACGGACATTTGTCATCCACGTAGTTGGGGGCCTTCCCCTCCCTCTCCTCTTTGTAGCAATGGAAAGGCATTTCTTCACGACATGGTCATCTGGTCTTCGCTGTATATGACCGTACCATCTCAGCCTAGACTCCGTGATTTTTTCTGCAATTGGTGCAACTCTAAAAGTACCTCTTATGTGTTCATTGTGCACCCTGTCTTTAAGTGTAACTCCGCCCGCCCAGCGCTGCATTCACATCTCGGTCGTGTGTAGCTTCTAGACATGGTTTTTCTTCGCAGCCCATACCTCGCTGCCGTAGAGGAGAGCTGGTCTAACAGCTGTTTTATAGACCTTGACTTTTGTTCTAATTGGTACTCCTGTAAGAGTACGCCATTTACTCCACCCACAGGTTGTCCGATAGCTATATCCGCTTCAATGGCTCCATCCGCTGAGATAACGGAACCCAAGTACTTGAAAGTGTTTACTCTAGGTAGAGCTGCGCCATCTAGCCTGACGTCCGCGTGCGCGGAGTTATCTGGATCGAAGTTAAAGACTATGTATTTTGTCTTAGTTCTACTGATGCGCAAGCCATTTGACTCAAGTGCCTCCCTCCATTGCTCTAAATTATCTTGTACATCTTGAAAGTTATCGGATATTAGTGCTACATCGTCGGCATATAAAAGGTTCCACGGAGTGGGTTTTTGTATATTTGCGGTAAGAAAATCCATGGGGCTTCCTTGATGAACACCCACTCCGATATCGAAGCTATCTAATAGCCCAGCTGCACTTCGCCCATGTGTCTGGACTGCGCACTTTTGATCACTTATGATCACAGTAAATTATCATTAAATAAATAAATTGTTAATAAATATCAGTCATTACGATATATATTATATATCTTTACTTCAATGTTTTGTTGAATTTATTGAACCAATATGGCTGCCATCTCCGTTGCTAGTCAACGGAAAAGTCTTGAAATCTATTACATTGCAATTAATACTCTATTTAAATAAATTACAGTTCATTTTGGATTACGGAGATTTTATATTTTAAACACATGCATATACACACAGCATTTTTTTAAATTGCTGCAGGTCAGTAGACAGGTTGACGGCTTGCTTACAATTTAGCAGTTACCGTCGCCTATGGGTGTTTGCAACGCCAGTGACATCGCGAACACGCTGTTGTCCCATAAGCGTACAGGAACTGGGTTCACTAAAGCCGGAACACAACACAGGGTTATTATGGCGACATACTTAAGGTCAAAGGTGGTCGCCATCCAGACGGGCTTGGGGCCCTACCACGTGGCTAGGGTTGTTTTGTCGCCTTTTACGACAAGCCAACCCCGGCCGCAGAGGTCAGTATTCTTCCTCCGCCCCTGCACGGATGAAAAGCATACGGCATTTCGTTACGTGACGATTTCTACTAAATCGCACTACCCGTAAGCGTAGTGTAGTAACGCGTTAAGGAACTTCGTTCCAAAAATACAAATTGAATAATTTAAAAACAGCCAAGGGCTGGGCCGCCAACAAAGCTGGAACAAGCGAGGTCGACAGCTCTCGAAACAAAAGAAATCTCTTCAGATAACGATGTGCCCGTACTTGACACGAAATAAATTCGACTGACAGAACATTTCGTATTAATAACTGAAGGAAATATTGTACATGGAAATGTGAGTTTATATTATAGAACCAAATTATATTCTCTTGAAAGTAAGAAACATAATAATATATTACGAATATATCCTAAATTGACCTGCGTTGATTTTGCGCTCGGGCCATTAAGTGACATCGCTACAATTTTTTTTTATTGCTGTAGGACCTGATGTCCTATAGCAAGGCAGACAGGCTGACGGCCCGCTTAGAATTTAGCAGTCACCGTCGCCTATGGGTGTTTGCAATACCAATGGCATCGCGAACACGCTGCTGTCGCATAAGGGTACAGGAACTTGAGTCACTAATGCCGAAACACAACACAAAGTTATTATGGCGGCATACTTAAGACAAAAGGTGGTCGCCATCCAGACGGGCTTGAACGTCTTGAAAGGAAAAACGTAGTTTAAAACTTCGATTGCAATATAAATCACTCAAGGACCTTCGGTAGATTTAATCAAGTAAAGTTTTTCATATAACTCTTTTTTTTAATGCTGTGGCCCGCTTATAATTTAGCAGTTTCCGTCGCCTATGGGTGTTTGCAACGCCAGTGGCATCGCGAATACGCTACTGTCCCATAAGGGTACAGGAACTTGGGTCACTAATGCCGGAACACAACACAAGGTTAATATGGCGGCATACTTATGTATATGGCGACGACCTCGGTGGTGTAACGGATAACGCACTTCGGCACGCTTGCGGAGGTCACGGGTTCGATTCCCGTCTCGCGTCTGGGTGTTTATGTATAATATGTATTTATTTACAAAAAAAAAGTATATAAGTAGTATATTAGTTGTCTAGTACCCATAACACAAGTGCTATGCTACTTAGTTTGTGACTAGATGGCGCTGTGTGAATTGTCACAAAAATATTATTATTATTATACTTAAGACCAAAGGTGGTTGCCATCCAGACGGGCTTGGAGCCCTACCACGTAGCTAAGGTGGGTTGTTTTGTCGCCTTTTACGACAGGCCGACCCCGGCCGCAGAGGTTAGTGTTCTTTCTCCGCCTCTGCACGGATAAAAAGCTTCTTTCTTCCAAGCGATCGTCTTTAGGGGACGTAGGTGGGAGTCAAATTCAAATTCATTTATTTGTATGAACAAGAGTGAAAGATGCAGAGATGTTACATATAAATAGTAATAATATCCTTATCCTGTTCTGCCCAAAAGGCGTACAAATATTTTTCAGATAATTACAATCAATCATCAGTCACTTATCTTTATATATATAGTCTTATCTCCAGTCTTAAAATTATATAAAAAAATGTCCAGTCACATTACCAACAAATACAAATAACAATAATCAAATAAAACAGTCAATAATAATAAAAAAGCTTGATTCATGACTTTACAATTAAATACAATATTATGGTATACAGTAACAAAGACAACAGTAGCAAGACAGTCGATCCCCTAATTATTGGTTGTTGAGTTGGTGCAACTGGGCGCGGAGTCTCGGCGGGTCGCTGGCAACCTTGTCGATGGCGGCCGTGTCCGCTGATATGGATTATGTCCACTTCACTATACTTGTATATAAAATGCTATTTACAAAAATCAAATTAATGGGCAGGTTATAAATTGACAAAATTGTAAGAAGATATTGACGATATGGAATCTCGAGACTGAAGGGTTAATTGCGTCGTCTTTTTGTTTAATTTGAAATCCTAACTAACACGAGTATTATAAATGAGAAAGTGAGTTTCTTTGTTTATTTGTTTGTTATGCATTCACGCCTAAACCGCTAAACCAATTTTGATGAATTTTAGTGCAGTCATAGATCGGACCTTGGAGAAGGACATAGGCTATTTTTTTTAATTCTAATTAAAAAAATAGCCTATGTCCTTTTTATACTACTTTAATTATAGTAAAAACTATTTATACTACTAACTAAAAATGTATTGTGCGACCTGAGGGGTCGCTATTTTTCTTATCCGAGATAGCTTTTAAGAGTTCAGAGCTTTGGGTTTGGCACTGAAAACTATCATGAGGCAATAAAACGCACGTGCACTCTTGTGCCTTGTTCTTTCATACCATTTAGTGCAACAAAAAGCCTTAAAAAGAGGGACCTATGACGTTTAGTCCTTAGGTTCCCATCGTCTGACTTTGAGGTTCGATAATTAAATGAGATGATGAATAAAATAGATCTCGATATTCTTCTTTTTCTCTTTAGCTTAGTTGAGCAAATATCAATTTTGAAGTAGAAATATAGAACGTAATCTGACATTGACAGTAATTTTTAACACAAAAGATATACAAGTAAAATTTTGTAGTATTAGTCTGCTGAAAAAACGTGTTCCCACTATGGTTTGTGGCATTATAGTGAATATATAGTGTAGTCAAAGAACTAACGAACAGTGTCGTGGGACTTCTGGCTAGCTTCCAAAGCAATGCTTTTACTACATTGATTAACTGGACAGCGGCAGTAGTTCGCCTTTTAGCTCTGATAAGTTTTCATTGAATATCAAATTGTTTTCACAAATGTTTATCTGTATATGTGTATCGAAAAGCAGTTTACAAACATAGATAATTTCATGTACAGGATTATTCATGTATTCCCTCACCATCATCCTCTTTCATCATGGCCGTTATGTTATAATGCGTACTTTAGTACATGATAACAGTTGTCTAGAAATTTTCGTCGTCTTGGCGGTAGACTATGAAATAGTGATGGAATAATTAACATTCGCATTCATGTTTAGTATGCGAATGTTTATTTATCATTTAGCAAATGAAATGTAGTTGTGAAATTTTGCGAAATGAAAAATAAATTCATTGCTTCATAAGTTAATAGTATCATGCTGTACGATGCACTGGCAACGTGCGCTCTCTTTCGCACTCACGGGAAGTCGGGAATACTAAATCTATTTGTTTCACATGAACCTATCTTCTTACTCGTTAGCAATATAGCAGCTAATGCGAATAATGAGGTTATCCAAGGCAATTACTATCTTATTGTCTATGATTTTCTTAAATTTAGGGGCGTTTATCGAATGAATTGTGAATGTGTAAGTTATGATTATTTATTAATAATAATATGTGGTACGTGCGCTGCGTGGGCGCGACATATTGTGTCAAAGTATCTAACTTTATTAGTGATAGTGAGTTTGGTTTACGTAAATACGTACCTATTCGATACAATAATTACATTCGTTTGTCGTATGCTTATTTAATGTAGATACATAAAATAGATAATAGTGTTACCTACCAGTAAATTATATTGACAAAATTAACTAATTTAGAATTATTAATGTTCATATTAGCAAAAAGCACAGTAGCTATTAGCATGCTAATGAAATTAATGCAAATTCGCATTAAATACCATCACTACTGTGAAATTCATTTGCTGCATGTGTAGTTAAGGTTAAAATTAAGCCAATTTTGTAGCAATTACTTTCTTAAGCTTTCTTTTCGGTATAACGGAATAAGTAAGCCTAGCATCGTTCTATAACATTACAACAGTGGCCCCCAAGTAAGTGAGATTAATATTTCATGATGATGACTAGGTCTCAAACGTCTAAACGTAAGACTCTTTTTGAGACTTTGGTGAAAACTTATGATTATTGATTCATATGGCGAATCCATTATGTACTTATCAATGATTTACATCAACCTATTTTTAAGGATATCGCTGTTAGAATTACTCGTATACTGAAACTATCAACTGTGCAATCCTCCAAGGCTATGCATAAATAATTTTTCGCCAGTCGCAACATTTAAACAGATTTAATAAAGTTAAAGTCTTTTGAAAATTTACATTTACCATTTTACATAGATAGCGCTTTCGTTTGCTGAATTCAAACCACCTATTTTCGTTCTTTCACTCTTTGTGGTATACTCGTATCCACTTAAAACATCCTAATGTTATATGAACCCGACGCCTAGGCAGAGGGATAAGCCTTTACGTGTGCGGTAGGCTGATGACAGGCTGATGACTTCTGCTCTCATCTTCACCACCAATAGTGAAGGTGATGATAGTCGTCAATATACTTTTAAAGATATGTCATATTGTCATGACATATCTTCAAAAGTATATTGATAGCAAGAAGTCCAAAATGGCAGTGGATATTTGCATTGCGCATTAATACACTCATTACATTGAAACTTGAATACGCAAGAAAATCTTTCAGTTTCTAGAGTGATCAAATAAAGTTTTGCGCGGGGTTATCAGATTGAGATTCACTCTGTATTGTCTATTACGTCTCTTTAAATAATTTTTCCGCTAAACGCAATATTAATTCATATGTTCACTTTTTAAAAAAAAAAAAACTGTAACAATTTATACAGCCTTATCTAGTCCCCAAGTAAGTAGCAGTAGTAAGGATATGGGGATTCTGGCGCACTGGCTCAAGGGTGGTTGTGATGGTATATTCGAGGGGTCAAATACTAAAAAAAAGTTTGGTGTCTAAATGGGAGTTATCGGGTACGCTCGAACGTTCTGTGCTATCCATTTTGTTTATCTCACATATCTCCAAAGATAGGATTTTTAAAACCAAACCCTAATGCGTCGTAATTACTGTTTAATGATCTACATTACTAATTTCACAATCGCAATCCTCAACTCTTTAATAGACGCTAGTTAATTAAAGATAAAAAATAATAATTTTGCTGTAGGACAGCAGACAGGCTGACGGCCTGCTTAGAAGTTAGCAGTTACCGACGCCTATTGGTATTTGCAACGCCAATGGCATCACCAACACGCTGCTGTCCCATAAAGCGTATAAGAACATGGGTCACTAATACCGGAACACAACACAAGATTATTATGGCGGTATACTTAAGACCATAGGTGGTCGCCATCCAGACGGGCTTGAGGCCCTACCAGATAGCTAGCTAGCTATCAACAAAACAACCCACCCTAGGGTGGGTTGTTTTGTCGGCTTTTACGACAGGCCGACCCCGGCCGCAGAGGTTAGTATTCTTTCTCCGCCCCTGCACGGATATAATTTATTAAATAAGTAATAAATAATATAATATAAAAATAATAAATAAATTACTCATCGCTCTTTTAAAAATGAACATATGAATTAATATTAACCAAACCCTAATGCATCGTACTTACTGCTTAATGATCTAGATTACTAAGTTGGGAAGTTTAAACGGCAGCTCGATGTTTTGAAACTTGATATCTGACTAATTGGGACAAATGTTATAAGTAACAATAATGACCATTAGAACCATTTGATATGTCTAAGATATTAAAATGATTTCGATTATTTTTTTATACTTTGTGAAGTATAATGGTCCCATTATATATATAATATCCCTACTACTAGTAGCATAGCATCTGTTTTATGGGTACTAGATAATTGATATACTACTTTTCTTTGGTAAATAAATCCATATTATACATAAACACGTGACGGTAGTCGAATCCGTGAGCTCCACAAGGGTAAAGTGCGTTAGCCGTTACGTCACAGAGGTCGTTAACTTTTTACAAAAAGGTGTGGTTTGATTTTTTTTTAAGTACATTGAAATTTACAAAAAAAAAATACACTGTTGTTTACACAGTACGAGTATTTCATATTTTTGCAAATATCGTATTCATTCCTTATTATTATTATTAAGGTTTTCCTTGTAGTGTACTAAATAGTATACTAAGAATTTTTTTATGATATATCATAAAAAATTTCTTTCATAAAACCACTGTTTTGAAAGAATAAAAGTACTACAATGCAACTTTAGATCCGACATAACACGAAAGCGCTCATTACCGCAACTATTTGTCTCAGGCAAAAGTTAAACGGGCAAAGCAATTTTCCTGTCTCGATTATCTTTATAAAAACCAGCTGCGAATCCGAGGTTGCGAAGTTCTATTAAAAGAATTATCCTTATTAAATTTGAGGTCACCGAAAAAAATAAGCTGCTAACAAAAAATTCCCTCAATGATCATAATTAAAATCTTCAAAAGGGGTAAACCAACAGATGTTAAGTAAAAATATGGTAATTGTTAAAATTAAACAAGCAATCTCCTACGTAACGGTAGTACTGGATTGTGTTCCGTGGAAATGGGCAATTGCCTTTAAATGTTGAAGTTTAAACAATGATTAGAATCTGTATTTATATTAACTTGCATTTTAAATGCTAATGAAATCAGTTTATGGGTTTCATCAGATATTTGTTGACTTATACTATCTTATACAGTTCTCGATTGAGACAGTTCTTGCAAAATCGTTTAGTAAATTATTCAGCATTGCATTAGTTTAATATTATAATTTTAAATTCTCTATCCTACGAAAGCACTGAAAATTTTGTAGTATACTATTTATAGTATTTTCTTAATTTTATATCATCATCATCATTTCAGCCGGAAGACGCCCACTGCTGGACAAAGGCCTCCCCCAAAGATCTCCACGATGATCGGTCCTGCGCTGCCCTCATCCAACCTATCCCGGCGATCTTGACCAGATCATCGGTCCATCTTGTGGGGGGCCTACCAACACTGCGTCTTCCGGTACGCGGTCGCCATTCGAGGACTTTTCTGCCCCAACGGCCATCAGTCCTTCGAGCTATGTGCCCAGCCCACTGCCACTTCAGTTTTGCAATCATCCGGGCTATGTCGGTTACTTTGGTTCTCCTGCGAATCTCCTCATTTCTGATTCGATCTCGTAGGGAAACTCCGAGCATAGCCCTCTCCATTGCTCTCTGAGCGACCATGAGCTTTCTCATAAGGCCCATAGTTAGCGACCACGTCTG
Organism: Malacosoma neustria; assembly: GCA_963693495.1. Classification (NCBI taxonomy): domain Eukaryota; kingdom Metazoa; phylum Arthropoda; class Insecta; order Lepidoptera; family Lasiocampidae; genus Malacosoma; species Malacosoma neustria. The sequence continues at coordinate 8,917,598 of OY856386.1, forward strand.
CGTTCCGTATGTCATCACTGGCAACACACATTGGTTAAAAACCTTCGTCTTGAGACATTGCGGTATTTGGGACGAAAAGATTTTACGGAGCTTCCCGAACGCTGCCCATCCGAGTTGGATTCGACGAGTGACCTCTTTCGCGAAATTGGACCTGCCTAACTGGATCGTTTGACCCAAGTAGACGTATTCGTCAACAATTTCGAAAGTACAGTTCCCAACTGTTACGGGGGTAGGTGCGACATGGACATTAGACATGATCTTCGTCTTGTCCATGTTCATTTTGAGACCTACTCCTTGGGAAGCTGTATTGAGGCCATCAAGCATATGGCTTAAGTCTTCCATGGTTTCAGCCATGATTACGATATCATCTGCGAATCTAAGGTGAGTGATGTACTCACCGTTAATGTTGATGCCCAGTCCGTTCCAGTCCAGAAGCTTGAAGACATCTTCCAACGCAGCAGTGAACAGCATCGGCGATATGACATCGCCTTGTCTGACTCCCCGCTGCAGTCGGATAGGCTTCGAGTTCTGATCCTGGAGACGGACTGACATGGTGGCGTTTTCATACAAACACTTCAACGCTTCGATGTATCGATAATCAATGTGGCACCTCTGGAGAGACTGAAGCACCGCCCAGGTCTCGATCGAATCAAAGGCTTTCTCATAGTCCACGAACGCCAAGCATAGTGGCTGGTTATACTCCTCCGTCTTCTGTATAACCTGCCGCAGCGTATGTATGTGGTCTATGGTGCTAAAACCTTTTCGGAATCCGGGTTGTTCGGGAGGCTGGAAGTCGTCAAATCTGCGCGCGAGACGATTCGTGATGACCCTTGAAAACAGCTTGTAAACATGGCTCAGAAGTGATATCGGTCTAAAGTTCTTCAAAAGGGTTTTGTCGCCCTTTTTGAAGAACAGCACCACTATACTTCCGTGCCAGGCCTGCGGCGTTTTGCCATCGAGGATGACGGAATTAAATAGCTTCTGGAGGATTTTAAGCACAGGAGTACCACCAGCTCTCAGAAGCTCGGCTGTAATTCCATCATCACCCGGCGCCTTGTTGTTTTTAAGCTGTTTAAGGGCCACACTAATCTCGTACAGACTGACGTCTGGGATATCTACGGTGTAGTGTCGGGTTAATTTGGCTCTTGGGTCTTTAGCCTTGTTGTTAACAGGTGCCCGTGTGGTCGTGTATAGCTGTCCGTAGAACTTCTCGACTTCCCTCAAAAGTTCGGGTTTAGACGAAACGACCCTGCCATCGTCGGTCTTCAGCTTCGTCAGTTGGCTCTGCCCAATAGACAAGTCTCGTGCGAATACTTTAGAGCCCTTGTTACGCTCTATAGCCGCCTTTACACAGTCTGTGTTATGGCGGCGGATATCGTGAGTCAAGGACTTGGAGATCTGTCTATTTAGCTGCCTATACTGGGAAGCATCGTCCGGGGACTGAAGGGTCATTTGACGTCTCACATCCATCAATTTGAGAGTAGAATCTGAGATTTTTCCGGTTCTTTTTGAACGGCTGGCCTTGAAGAATTTAGACCCGGCCGTTTGAACAGCTTCCACGAACCTGTTATTATACTCGTCCACGTCAACGCAGTCACCGAGGCATTCGAAGCGGTTTTGCAATTCGAGTTGAAAGTTTACCGGGTTTTGGATCTGTATGGGTGCAGGTCGGAGCGTAGACTTCACCAGTCGAGACCTCTCCAATTTTGGATTGATATTCAATGTGCCTCTTACTAAGCGGTGATCACTCCCAGTTTTCACCGAATTGATCACAGAGACATCATTGAATATCTGTCTTTTGGTCGACATAATGAAGTCAATCTCATTTTTGGTGGCACCATCGGGACTAATCCAAGTCCATTTGCGTTGTTCTGGCTTCATGAAGAAGGAGTTCATCATATACAGGTCCTCCTTCTCCATGAAGTCGGCCAGCATCTGGCCTCGAGTGTTCCGATTTCCGAACCCAAATTGCCCCACTCTCAACTCATCGCCGCTACGTTTCCCCAATTTTGCGTTGAAGTCTCCCATGACAACGTTAAAGTGGGTTTTAGAAGTGTGGATGGCTGTTGAGATGTCCTCATACATGGCTTCCACCTCTTCGTCAGGATGTGTCGAAGTCGGAGCGTAAACCTGAATGACCTTCAACGAATACCGTTTGGTAATTTTGAGTATTAGGTACGCTACCCTAGTCGAAACACTCCCCACCTCAGTAACGTTGTTCACAAGAGACTTGTGAACGAGAAACCCGACACCACCTTGGGACAGTTGGTCGCCCTCCCGGAAGTAGAGCAGATTTCCGGAATTTAGGATTATTGAGTCCTCTCCCTGTCTTCGGACTTCAGATAACCCCACAACATCCCATCGCAGTCTGCTCAAAACTTCCTCCAGTTCCTCCAACTTCTCGTTGGTCCGCAGTGTCTTGACATTGTATGTTGCCAGGGCCAAAGGTCGTCGTTCTTGGTAGCGAATCCGAACCCGGGGATTCTTCGCACCCCCTGCCCCGTCGCTTATGTGGCTGCTACCGTGACCACCACGAACGGGGCCGCCGGGGACTAGAGGCCGGGGCCTGTGTGTATCTGTCATTTTAGGGGGGGGTTTTGCCATAATCGCCACGCTTGGCAGGCGGGTTGGCGATCGCAGTATTCGCAGTTGGTGATGCTCTCACGGAAAGATGCTGCTGCCCATCCTCCGTTCTTTCTATCCCTTAGTCGTCTCTTACGACACCCAAGGGAGGAGATGGGGTGGTGCTATTCTGGTGCGACACCACACACTACAATTTTACACAATTTTATATGTATAATTATAATTTTTATATTATATTTATTTATTTATTGTGCTAAGTTTTCCACAATACAGACCTAACCTAATGTTTAAACCTTTAAATTTTCCAATGATTGTTAGAGACCCGATTTTTATTAACTAACAGACCCTCTTACAAATTTCACTGTTTTACAATTTTCACTTATATTGTAATATTATATGACCGACTGCTTTAGGATTCCAAATTCGAATGAGTCTACCGCTGGCCTTGAACTCTCACTCACCGCCGAAGCTCCATATTTTTGTAGGCCTCTCCCGATGGTTAATACGTTGCCGCGCGATTGGAAGATTGTGCTACGCCAACACCCTCCTTAGACCTAACATACAATCGGTCTGGAACACTCCAAAAAATTTTTGGGATCCACGTACAAAGCACGAGGATCCACCTGGAACATGAGCAGGGGGCAAATACGCTATTTGCTTGGGGCCTTTACTGGGCACTTTGGAACCAACAACATGAAGATGGGTTTAACCGCGACACCTATGTGCAGATTGTGTGGGGAACATACAGAACGCATGGAACACCTACTGTGTACATGCGATGCATTGGCCAGGAGGCGAATGAATCTTTTGGGGGTAGGATATCCAACACCGGAAGACTACAGGCTCCTATCTCCATATCTCATTGTTAGGCTTGTGGAGGTCGCAGACACCTCCGGGTCGTATTGTCGGAGATAAATGAAATCCGGGGAGCGTGGATGCTTACAGTCGTTTATTCCAAAGGCAGAAGTTTAATGTACAAGGCTTATGATTATAAACTAGATAATTGTATTTACATTTTTGCCGGGAAGGGAAACCAACGCTTAGTAGTTGTCAAAATCTGACCGCCTTATTTTTTATCGTGGTTAGTGATGTGACGTGCAACTAGTGCCGCCACACCACCCCCCCACGGAGAAAGATACAACAAAAATTTAAAGTTGAAAGCAACAGTATCGAGCTACTAATAACATTATAAATTACTATAATCACTTATGCCTAAAATTAAAAAAAATATTACAGTATTAATATTACAAATGAAATTAACAATTATTAGTAAAATAATTACAAATAATAATACTAATAAAGTATGATCAGTCAAAATTCTTAAATCTAACACGTCTGCCAGAGCGTGTGGTATATGGCTGTTTAACTTTCTCATCTGGAACTTTTATGGGAATTGGTACTACCGTTGGCAACTCTTTCTGGTTGACAGGTAACTTATCTTGGTTAGGTGGGGTAGGCAGATGTTCAGCTTGAATGCGTTCATTATCAGTATGATCTATAAAAGCTGGTTTAAGTCTGTCTACACTTACTACAACTTTGTTGTTTTTAACGGCTAGAGTGAATGTTTTTCCATCGGGCGAGCGTTCTAATATTTTAAATGGACCTGTATATGGCGGTTGCAGTGCTCGGCGAACGGTGTCATCTCTCAAAAAGACATGTGAGGCAGTTGCCAACTCTTTAAATATAAAGGTTGAGTCTTTAGAGTGTCGAGAGGCGGGCACTGGGCGGATAGTTGACATCTTCTGGCGTAATTGTACTACAAAATCCGTGGCGTCTTCAATTTTGTCTGAAATTGAGGAAGGTATCAACATTTCTCCGGGAAGTCTTAAAGTCTCCCCGTAAACAGTCTCTGCAACTGTGGCTTGGAGATCTTCTTTGAAAGCCGACCGCATTCCGAGCAAGACCATAGGGAGAGATCTCATCCAAGAGTCTTTATGGCACATTAACGCTGCCTTAAGCTGTCTGTGGACACGCTCAATCATCCCATTTGCGCAGGGATGATATGAAGTAGTCCTAATGCGTTTTGTGGCAAATTGCAATAATAGTCGGTTAAACAGGTCAGATTCAAATTGGGAGCCTTGATCCGTTGTGATAACTGATGGTATTCCAAAGCGGGAAATCCATTCCCTGGTAAAAGTTTCTGCCACTTCTTCTGCTGTGATAGATCGCATAGGCCAAACTTCGGGCCACCTAGACACTCTATCAATTGCAGTTAAACAATACCGGTACTCATTGCAGACTGGTAATGGCCCGATAATGTCAATGTGAATGTGCATGAATCGCCCAGATGGTATGTTGAACGTACCCAAAGGAGTTGAGTTATGTCTCGAGACTTTGCTACGCTGGCACGCCTCACAAGCTCGGGACCAGGTACGGCAATCCTTTTTCATTGATGGCCAAACAAAACGTTCTGTCATAAGGCGTGTAGTGGTGCGAATACCGGGATGACTCAGATTATGTAGTTTGTTGAATGTTGCTCTTCGGAAGGAAGGTGTCAAATACGGTCGCGGCTTTCCCGTAGAAACATCACAATAAATTGGTATATTACTTCCTGGTGGACTAATTTTAGTGAGGTTTAGGCTAGAACCATTTTGTAACAAGTTTTCCAGTTCTGAATCCGAGGCCTGTGACTTTGCAAGCAAATCATGATCTTGATCTAAAGAGATGGCATTGATATCGATACGCGACATCGTGTCGGCGACGATATTTTCCTCACCCTTTATGTACTGTATATCCGTTGTAAATTGACTAATAAAGGATAACTGGTTTAGCTGAGGAGGTGGTAGCTTCTCTCGTCGCTGTAAGAAAGCGTATAGGAGTGGCTTGTGGTCAGTAAATATTGTGGCATGCTGGACTTCTAGGATATATCGAAAATGTTGGACACTTTCGTACACCGCTAGTAATTCTCTATAATAAGCCGGCCACTGTTGTTGCTTTGGTGTAAGTTTCTTGCTAAAAAAAGAAAGTGGAAACCATTGACCATTTATCTTTTGCTGGAGGCAAGATCCAATATGGACGCTGGATGCATCAGTGAACAGACCCAAACTTGCACTGTTTACTGGATGTTGCAATAGTGTTGCCGAGGATAAGCTTTTCTTACAGGCTTCAAATTGCTGAATTAATTCCGAAGACCAAGGAAATGGCTTAGCTCCTTTGCTGTTGGTTGCAACCAGGGCTTCAATTAGTGGGGCTTGATATTGGGCAGCATGAGGAACAAAACGCCGGTAGTAGTTTAGCATGCCGAGAAAGCGGCGCATGCCTTGTACAGTCTCAGGAGGTGGAAAATCCAATAAAACTTGAATGCGATCCTGAGGAGGGCGCGTACCTTCGCTATTTATGTGATAGCCCAAGAAATTTACTTCAGCTACTCCTAGAATACATTTGGAGGGGTTAATCACGACTCCGTAATCTTGTAGGCGTTTGAAGAGAGTTCGAAGGTGTTCCAGATGAAGAGTCTCATCAGGGGAATGGACGAGGATGTCATCCACGTAAGGGAAACAGAAATCGAGACCCCGAGTGACCTCATCAATAAATCGCTGAAATGTCTGCCCCGCATTTCGCAACCCGAAAGTCATGAAAGTAAATTCGAAGAGGCCAAACGGGGTAACGATTGCAGTTTTCGGCACGTCCTCTTCAGCGATTGGTATTTGGTGGTATGCTTTTACCAAATCGATAGTGCTAAATATTTTCGAACCAGAGAGATTATGGGCGAAATCATGTATATGGCGCACGGGGTATCTGTCCGGTACTGTTCTGGCGTTTAATGCGCGGTAGTCGCCACATGGCCGCCAAGTATCGTCTTTCTTAAGGGTCATGTGTAACGGTGATGACCAGGCACTTTTAGATGGTCGAGCTGTACCAGATCGCACCATGTCCTCAAATTCTTTTTTAGCCGAGACTAACTTTTGGGGCGCCAAACGTCGAGGGCGGCACGAGATTGGAGGCCCATCCGTCGTTTTGATGTAATGGACCGTATTGTGCTTAACAACTCGAGGCAAGCCAGGTGGACGTGCAATGTCTGGAAACTCCGCCAAAAGTTCGATGAAAACGGGCTTTCCAGATGCGACTGCTCGAACGCTTGGTTGATCAATATCAGTGGTGGGAGCCATGGATGATAGTCCCGTGGTTCCATCGACTATCCTTTCGTTGCGACAGTCTGGCAACAGGTGATAAAATGCTAAAAAATCAGAGCCAATAATGGCCGAATTGACATCAGCTATGACGAACTGCCAGATAAAGTCACGGCGTAGACCAAAATTGAGTTTAAGATTAATTGTGCCAAATGTTTTAATGCAGCTACCGTTGGCAGCGCTTAAGTCATAGTTGGTAGCTTTTCGGCGTGACGGTAGCCAACTATGTGGATAACAACATAAGTCAGATCCAGTATCAATTAAGAAACGGCGCTTGGTCACTTGGTCCGTGACAAACAAGCGGCGGCCAATATTATGGCAGTCAGTTGCCGCCATTACTGACTGCGGCTTAGGTTTTCCGATTCCCAGGTGCACGGTTTTACACACTTAGTGGCTTTACTACCCCACCTCCGATGGTACCAACATCTTTTAGGACCGCGAGATGATGACGAGGATCGGTCTCGTGAGGGTCGGTTCTGTCGTCTGGATAGAGCAGCAACTTGGTTGCTGACCTCTTCTAGCTGCTGGGCTAGTATAGTAAGATTCAGACTGTTGGCGGGTGTGGCAGTCGAACATACCATAACAGGAGTTGGGGCCAACTCAACTATTTTGTCAGCCAATTCTGATACTTTGTCTAGGTCCAGGTCAGCCTGTGCGGCCAGTATAGCTTGTGCTTGCTGTGGCAGGCGGCGCAACCAAAGCTGGCGTTTAATATTGCAATCTGTGAGTGTGTTACCTGCGAGAGAACGTAGGTGCCGGAGAAACTGTGATGGTTTCCTATCACCAAGCTCCTCATCGCTCAACAGTTGGCGAACCCTCTTTTCCTGTGAGATAGAAAGGCGTTGTATAAGAGTGTTTTTCAATTTTTCATACTTCCCTTCAGGTGGTGGGTTTGTTATAATATCCTCCACTTCACTGGCTAGCCTTTGGTCGAGTTGACCTATTACATAATTGTATTTGGTAGAGTCTGTCACAATGTTGGCGATTTGGAACTGCGATTCTATTTGAGCAAACCAAAGTGCTGGTTTGTCAGCCCAAAATGCGGGCAATTTAACAGTCACTCTACACACTTTTGATTCTCTCTCACTTTGTTCAATTTGTTTTTGTAGTGCTGCATTTGCAGCTAAGAGTTGTTGCAATTGTTCATGCACTTCCTTATTTTCCATTATGAGAGAAGAGAAAAAAAAAAACTGAATTTAGTACTTTGAAACTGTAAACAAATAAATGAAGTTATGAATACCACACTCTCTGCAGAAAACCATATAATGAAATTATTAAGATATGGAAAAATTTATACATAAAGTAGTATTGAATTATACGCTTCAATTCCCCAGACTTAGTTAAACAAATAAATGATTACTTTTTTAGCTGTCAAATTTAGAACTACATAAATAATAGTTTTTAATTAATGCTGCCAAGCATGTATGCTAAATAGTTTTAAAACGTAGCTGTATACAAGTATGTTGGTTTACTAGACAGCAATGACCATAATAGTGGCTTAAGTAAATTTAACTCAGGAGTATTTATGTACTATTAAATAATCTCAACATACAGAGTAACCATAAATGACAAAAAATTATTATGAAAAGTATGATTAAGTGTTTTTTGTTTGTTACAAATTAGTTCTGGTCTACTGATATTGCATAGTCAATGTTCATTGATATAGCTGGTAGAACCTCTACTTGGAAAATGTCACAGTTACAAACATGGAATGTGGCACTAATAGTATCACTATTATGTAAAAGCAGGCATGCCAAATATTAACTGCTTGTAAAACACTAAAATAGTTTCAATTTGTTAATTATTTTTTAAACCGGTATACCTGTTTGTCACTTTGTCAAAATCTGACCGCCTTATTTTTTATCGTGGTTAGTGATGTGACGTGCAACTAGTGCCGCCACAGGCTCATGAAACAAATCTTCAATGAGATTGAAGAGGAGTGATTGCTATCTAGGGGAACACAAAAGATCCCATTGGGTCGAAGAGTCCGAGATAACTCTCGGCCCCGAAATAAGATAAGATAACATACAATGTTTAAATCAAACAGGAAGATCTGTAATATACTATACTCAAATTTATACAACTTAAGTATTTTAAAATCTATTTTATTTATGTCGTGAAGAGAGCGATAATATGGCAGATATGAATCAGCATGTATACAACCGTTAGTTACAAACTGCATGTATGTATCAGTTTAATTTACACTTTTTTACTATAAATATTTTTGTAATTGCTAAAATCGACACCCAAATCATATTTCACTACTTTCATTTCTGTTTAAATGTTTGTAGTAGTTGAGTCCCATCAATGTCCCAAAATACCGTTGAATGGGACATATACTTCCAATAGATGTAAATCAGAATGAAAATTCAAAAGAGCACTTAGTTTTAAACTGGGATCGAAGCTACTTCAAGTATTAATTGCTTTTCGTGGCTCATTGTGATTCAGATCTGTGGGAGTGAGATGCAAATTACGATAAACTCCTCAACTACCCTACTTTTCTAACGGAAATGTGAAAAGTTTTGCGAAAAAACAATGCTTCTGAAATGGAACATTCATCCGGTATAGTGCGGCCTCTATTTTGTTGTTAGTATTATGCTGTATCTAAAATATCTACATCATTTGTGTTTACAATACAGAAGAACGCTAGATTCCAAAAATTACGATTCGAATGCAAATATATAACGCTTATAATAAAATAATATGGAACAATTATTTATGAATGAATGAATGAATGAATGAATATACTTTATTGCACAACACACAAAAAAAATATACAATATAGGACAAAACAAACAAAAGATTGTACAAACGGCGGCCTTATCGCTGGAAGCGATTTCTTCCAGGCAACCTTAGGATGGATTAGAGTTTGAGAGGGCTGAAAGTGGGGTAGTGTTGCATATTCATTCAAAACGAATACATAAATACATACAATAAATACATACATACATAAATACAGTGCATAAATAATATATAATCCGGGGAGTAATTTAAACAGCCTGTCAGTTCTATTACATAGAAACAACGACAAAAAGCAGGCAAAGGAAAACAACATACATGAACGCTTACAAATAGTTTTCCAGATAGTATTCCCTTATAAGTCTTTTAAAGATCGGGAGTGATTATTTATTTTAATTAATAATAAATATTTATAACAGTTCATAATATCCAACTGCTGTTCTCGATTCTGCGCAATTTTTTTGGTCCGGGGGAAAGCTATACGTTATTAGTGCCATATCTTAACTTCGGAGGAGAGTCGACGCGGGTATGTGGGGTTCTTCCTTATTGCGACCCACTTCCTTATTACGATATACCCACTAAAAACCCCGGTCGTCGCCTGAGCCTTTGTGGAGGGTCTCTAGATTAACTTTTGATCATTTCTCTGGAGCAGTCTTTTTCTCAGTGCAGAGGTGGAGTAAGATTACTTACCCCGATGGCCTGTCGATAAAGGCAACAAAACAACTCTAGCTATGTAGCTAGCTACATGCTGCTGTGCTGTGTGGTAGAGCCCCAAGCCCATCTGGATGACGACCACCTTTGGTCTTCAAGTGTGCCACCATAATAACCTGATGTTGTGTTCCGGCATTAGTAAGCCAGGTTTATATACCCCTATGGGACAGCAGCGTGTTCACGGTGCCGCTAATATCGCAAACATCTATAGGCGATGGTAAGTGTTTACTATCAAGTGGGTCGTCAGCCTATTTTCTGGTCTTCAACAATAAAAAAATTAAAAAACATAACACTTCCGCACCACGGCGCGAAGTGTGATTGTTAATACTGTAACTTGCTATAATTCACGGCAATTGTTATTTTCTCGTAATTCAATTTGTGTTTGTGTCCCATAGGAAAAAAGTTTGAATTCCACTGCTCTAAAGATCGATGTACTGATCCACCACACTTGTCAAAGGCGGAATAAAATGTTAAACATTATTCTCACGATGGTTTCCTTCAAACATGTCCATTATATAAATTATTATTTACGCATATTAATGCGTATTATGCAAAAAAAAACTGACTAACCAGTGCATTTCATCGTTCGATTCGAACTCGAGAACATTACATTGGTCGCCGAGTATGATAACACAAAGCTCCTTATTATTTGTATTACTAATTATAAAATATGAATTACTAAGCCGACCATACATATTTTCTCCAATAACCAACCTTAACAAGTTGCGACTGGTTTGTTTCAAAAACAGGATTATGCAGACTCCGATCTCCACGTAATCACGTTCCCTGTTCAAACTTGAATTTAGGGACTGTTTTACGAGCGCCACCTGTCGTAAATTGGGAGTGCCGAAGGAATTAATTTTAAAATTTTATGCATAACCAATTTTGCCTTGGTAGATAGATAATTTACTTTTTGTATTTTAGATACATTTATATTGTTTATCTAGCAGAGTCATTTTCACTTACCATCATTTTAGCGTTAAATCGTTTACTCGTAATTGTCCAGAGTCTAACCGTGCAGGGGCAGAGAAAGAATACTAACCCATGCGACCGGGGTCAGCCTGTCTTAAAAGACGACGATACAACCCACCCTAGTTACGTGGTAGGGCCCCAAGTCCGTCTGGATGGCGACCTCCTTTGGTCTTAAGTATGCTACCATGATAATCTTGTGTTGTGTTCCAGCATTAGTGACCCAAGTTTCTGTACCCTTATGCGACAGCAGCGTGTTCGCGATGCCACTAGCGTTGTAAACACCCATAGGCGACGGTAACTGCTAAATTCTAACCGGGCCGTCAGCCTGTCTGCTGTCCTACAGCAATCAAAATAAAAAATTAAAGTTTCCGATTTTTACTTTTCTACTTCGTATGTTTTTTGACATTCTTGGTAGGGAATTTTTATTTTACAGTTCCCTGCAATAGGAGAAAACCTGAAAAGGCTGTATAATACTACAAATATTCACACGGCAATTACCACTTTAAAATACCCCATTCTGTTCTATCAATGTTCATTTACTGACAATAAATAAATAGATAATTCTCCGTGCAGGGGTGGAGTAAGATTACTTACCCCGACAGCCTGTCGATAAAGGCAACAAAACCCAAGCTAAGTGGTAGGGTCCCAAGTCCCTCTAGATGGCAACCACCTCTGGTATATAAGTATGCCGCCATAATAACCTTGTGTTGCGTTCCGATTAGTGATCCAGGTTCCTGTACCCTTATGGGACAGCAGCGTGTTCACAGTGCCCCTAGCGTCGCAAACATCCATAGGCGACAGTAACTTACTGTTAAATGGGCCGTCAGCCAGTCTGCTGTTTCTCAACAATAAAAAAATAACAAAAATAACAATTGAACTATTCTAAAAACGGCATTTATATTGACAAACGCTTCCCAACGAAACTACATATCATAATTTTATCCCTATTATATCCTTCGTATTCCCGTCTCCATAAATTGTGCTACTACTGTGCTACTACGCATCAGCACTCATATTTCCTGACAATATCAGGGATAATTCCCATGCAAATATATTACCAAGCTTATTATACGTATAATAAACAATAACAGTTATCATCACGTAACATAAAGTGATAATTTAGTGAGTGTTTCATGACAAGTGAGTTTTATCTGTATGTTTTTACTAGCTGTTCGCAACTTCGGTCGCATGGAAATTTCTAGTATATTTTTTACGCAATAAATAGTATTAGTAAATAGTCTATGATCTATCCATGCCAATTATTCTCCAATTCTAGTGCAATTCTGTTCTAATTTTGTATTAGTAAATTAGAAAAGACGTGTTCATTTTAGTTTGTTTATTATTGAAGTATATGGTAACCTAGTAACATAGAATGTATGAAGAATTTTGAATACTAAAGAACAATATATATAAAAGCCAGTATTATTACAACACACCCCCTTAATCAAAATTCTCACAAATATTACATAATAATAAAAAATGGACTCAAAATATACCAATAAAAAAATGTATACTAAGTTCTGAAGTAAATGTGTAAAAATATATTTACACTAAACCTAAGCCTAGTACACATCTACCATGTGCAACACGCTGCAATGGTTTTGTTAGTATGTCAGCGGGCATATCACTTGATTTAGTATATTTTAAGCTAACCGAATTATCACTAATCTTTTCTCTAATAAAGTGATATCTGGTATCTATATGCTTCGTCCTATGGTGGTGTACCGGATTTAAGGCCAAACTCTGTGCACTCTGACTAATCGGTACATATAGTTACAGTATCAGGTAATAACTTTTTCCTTACCATAGGATCTGAAATTAATTCAGTGATAAACCTCCTTAAACAAATCGCTTCTTTCGTAGCTTCTGTTATTTCCATATACTCTGCTTTTGCTGAGGATAAGACTACGGTTTTTTGCTTCCGCGAGGCCCATAATACCGGACTGCCTGCTAATTTGAAACAGTAACCCGTATAAGAACGGTGATCTATATTACAGTTTGCCCAATCGGCATCGGAAAATCCTACAAGGGGCATACTCGATTTTTTATAATAAATCGAGTAATCTTAAGTGCCTTTTAAATATTGTAAGACTCTCTTCGCAGCTAACCAGTGAGTCTTGTTGTACCTAGTATTAAACTGACTCAGGTAACTAGTCGCGAATGCGATGTCTAGACGAGTATTAACACTCAGGAACATGAGGCAACCAATTAATTATTGATAAGGATACACTTCCTGATTATGATCACCATCACTGCTGGTACTAACCTCCAGTTTTCCCGATAATGGAGTTGTACAAGTTTTACATTTCTCCATTCCAAACTTTTGCAAGATATTTTTTATATAATTTTCTGATTAATTTTTATAATAATTTTTAATATTCCTACCAGTGTATATTTTTAAGTTTTACTGTCGTAAGTTGTAACATATTGCGCGTACGCGCGCATGCGCATGCATTAATGCGTAAGCTTGGCTTTGACATAATAGTTTTTAATAATATACAGTGGTTAAGAATTGGTAAATTAAGTATTAATGAAAACCTAGAGTATGTGATGGAAATTAATAATGTTTAAAAAATGGTAATGATAGTAAATGGATACTAGGGGAGAAATAGATAAATCGATACTATGCTTAAAGGAGTCTGCCTACCACACCGTTCCATACCATGACCGTGCTAGGAATGTGCCAGGCAAAAAAATATTCTTTGTATTAAAAAGTATGTGACTATGCCCTCTAGACCGTTCCGTAACCGACCAGCGTTTGCTTTTGTGTCTTGATACGGTCCTAGCACGGTCATGGTATGGAACGGTGTAGTGGGCAGACACCTTAAAATTTTATAGTTGAAATGACGATAAACATATTATGAAAACAAAAGAAGAAGGAAGCCTACGTGTCATTAGACCTTTCTACGTATAGCCGTCTTTTCAAAACTGACTATTTTCTAAAGATTTTTTCTATTATATTCGAAAAAAAATTCAGATTAATATGTAACCAGATAGTCAAATATTACGGAAAATGTATGTAATGTGTTTTGTAATAATTATCAGTATCAATCGATATGTGAATAACCATTTAAGATTATATTTATTACTATAGTTTTTGGAAGATTGTATTTTCATATTTAATATTCTTCATGAAACCTAGATTTTCAAGTAACAGCCAAGTTTATAAAATGGTTACGTAAATTTGACAGACATATCAAATATATTTTGATCAACATACTTAAATATGAGTAAAACTCAGTTTGGATGACAACAAACAGCTTTAACTTAAATATTACCAACATTTACCAGAATTAGACTTGTTAAAATATTTCTAAATTCATACTACGTATAAACGTATAAAACTCTAGGGAATGTTATTACATAGGTATTTTACGAGATTGTTTAGCGTAAACGGGTTTTGTATTCAAACACTCTTTATATCTAGGACTCCCAAATATAAAAGATTTTCTTATATTATATATTATGTAAATTACTGTTTATATTAACGGTGATCCCATCCAAGAATAAGAATAGTATTACCTCATCACTCTCTTAGGGTGTCGTAAAAATCAACTAAACGCATTCCTCGTTTCATCAGCATGGTCTATAATTACTTTCAATCTATTACGTGACTTTATTATTCTCTTTATTTATCGTTATTTCTCCTCTAGCTGACCCTGAAAACGTTGTTCTGCCATATAAATAAAAAAGTAGCCGATGTAGTTCCTAATCAAAATTGGTTCAGCGGTTTGTTCTAGAATTCTAATAACTTTGAATTCAAAGTTATTAGAATTTGAATCAAATTTGAATTAAAGTTACTAAAATTAGCAGCACCATCCTAAACTATGGTGGAGACAGTAAGGGTCAATGAATGTTTTTTTTAAATATAACTTTCTCATTTGTCTCAAATAACGCCATCTACGTGCTACAAGAAAGAACAATTTAATATTAATAAAATAAAATTTTTGCCTTTTATTTCTTACAGAAATTTCTAGTTCACAAGTTTATTGGTTTTATTAGTATCAAGATTTTTTTTACTGATTAGTAGTTTCAGTTTAATAAGTCCTCCTCCAAATTGAGCCAGTTTTCTCTGGATTGTGCTGTTTGTGTCCAGTTTGGACCCGCTATACGTTTTATTGGAGTTTACTCCTTAAGAATCGATTTTCACATATAAGGCGCCCGGTATGAGAAAAATGTGAGAGTAAAATCTATTGAATGATCTCGTTACGTTTTTGATGCACGTGCACCGGAACACACTAAACAAAACAAAACGATGTATCTCTCAAGGCAAAAATTACTTTATTTGTTACAACTTAAGGTTGATTTCACAATAAATGTTGTTTAACATATGTCTTTTCATTTGTAAGTGACAAGAGTAATTTATTGCTTTGCTCATTTTATATGACGAATGATCGTAAGTATTAGATAACGTTTTGGAGATTTGTGACTTTATTACTAGGTGCCATAGTTGTAATTAGGTTGAACTTAAAACTGTTTTAAAACTTTTTTATATATGTATATTATTTTCATTAATTTGTTAATTTTCCCTTTCATAATGGTATTAATCTTTTTTCAGTTAAATAAATTCCTTTTGCGTATGTTTAGACAATCTTATCTCTTTAGTAAACTCCACTCGTGCGTCGGAGCTGCCACACACAGTTTTCTTCGTCCTCCCATCTGATGGAAGGGCTCACTTTTTTTCTTTTACCCACTGGACCCCTCCATTCTGTCACTTTTTTTGTCCACCTTTGATCTTGCAGGCGTTCTATGTGTCCGGCCCACTTCCATTTTAATGCAAGAGCTTGTGCTAAACCGTCTGTGGCATTTGTGATGTTGCGTATTTTTGTAAGCCTTATTTTATTTATTCTTTTTATGTTTAGCATACTCCGCTCCATTCCTGGTTGGCACGTTATAATTTTAGTTTTGCCCCTCCAAAGAACTAATTACTATATACATAATCCATTTTTAAATACTGATGTTAGTTTTATTTTATTTTATGGACATGTAATATAACGAGAGTAATCGTAGAGAGCACAGAGCAAACATAATTATCTAAACATTACTGTTTTAGTTAATTTATTTTGCTTTTTTATCAAATTTGTATGCCAGTAATAGTAAAACATATTCATTTATAACATATATTAGTCACCTTTATATTTACCTTGTTGCTTACAAATAAACATTTTGTATTTGTATAATGGCGAAAAAGTTTTATTTTGACCTGAGTTTCGTAACGGAAAAAGGACGTGTGTCAGTAAATATACTTTTTATATTCTTTTGGTTCTTCGGCCAGGTATTTAATATCGTATCAATCCCCTGGTACCGCACTGGCGAATTCCATATTCCTTTCACAATAATCGATACATCCGTTTTATCTTATTTATTTCCTATTCTTAAATATATAATTACTAGGTGACCCAGTAAACGTTGTTCTGCCATATAAATTAAAACATTTACATTTTGGGTATAACCATGCTAAATTTCAAGTCAAATGAAATGCCACCAAAAACAAAACTTGTAAAAAAAACCAATTCTCGCAACTCAGTTCTTCTACTGTAAAAAGTTGTGAGATCCTTCTGTCTTAAGTTATTACGTAGTTAGCTAACCTAACAACATCTTATAGTGACCATATCAATATTAAAAATCTCTTATGTTTTAAATAAAATAGATTGTTTAGTGCAATCGCCAAGTCAATAATTTTATTTTAAATCTATTTTTTTTGTATTGATATGGCCACTATAAGATGTTGTTAGGTTAGCTAATCACGTAATAACTTAAGACAGAAGGTCCCTTAATTAGGGACTTATAAAGTAACCGACTTGGTATTACATGGATCTCACAACTTTTTAAAGTAGAAGAACTGAGTTGCGAGACTTGGTTTTTATACAAGTTTTGTTTTTGATGGCATCTCATTTCTTTTTGTAGATATAAGGTAAATGCGGCGAAGACCGTCTGCCGGGGAAGACCGTATAACAATAATTACGTCGAATCCTTATTAGATACATAGATGGCATTCCGATGTTTAAATTCGTAAATCTACTTTACTTGTAATAAATTGCCATAGATGGCGTTGTTGGTAACACAAAGACAGAAAATGACATTTGAAAATTTGTCGGTTTTTCTACTTGCATTGTGAAAGTACCATGCTGCAACAAAATTGTGATTATCACGTTTTCTACACTTTTTAAGCAGATCTGTTCAGGTAAGTTCTTAGATTATCTATTTCTTTACGTAATAATGAAATTATATTACAATAAAACACGTATTCCACGAAATTACAGTAGTTGAATTAAATGTAACATCAAAATGTCGAAGTGGCGAAGTCCGTCTAGTCTTTGGAGGCAAAGATCGGCATATGCCGGTCTTCGCCGATTTCAGAAATCGTAAACATTTTGCGCCTCAACGTATGTAGTATATTATAGATACATATTACACATAATTAATATTTTCTGACGTCCAGTTTTGTTCCCAAATAAATGAAGAATGAAATTATAAAAATACCGCTAGTGATAGGCATATTCATATTAAAAGTGCACTTTTAGGCATTTTTGCGGTTCTTATTGTATTTGAAGTGGATGAGGTTTAACATTTAATAAAATAATGTATTTATTATTTACAGGCACCTATTCAAATAAAGTTAAGTATGGGAAAATATCAAAGAAAGTCAAATAGACGATCTTATTTATTGTATAAAAAAAATTAAGATAAGCAGTGCGTGAGGTAGAAACTGGTAAAACGCCGAAGACTCGGCATCGTAAAGTAGCGCCAGGTGCCGAGGTGATAACTCACGATGATCTTTTAGAAAAAAAAACGAGAGGAACAACAAAATATTGCTACTATACATCTAAAGAAGAATCTGCCGAAGGATAAATGTAGACCGTCAAAATCTTCTCTCAAAACTATTTAAGACGTCATTTACTTGACCAACATGTCAAGAAACGATTGTCAATTGCGTCCATTTATTGCAAAAGATATAAGTAATTTACCTTCTTGCTTACGGAGTCAAAAATCTGATTCATCAAAAATTAACCTCCTAATTAGATTATGGTGAAAAAATACTTAAAAGTGTACCTTCCATCGTCGTCAAAATATCTGATCTTATGTCGTTCAACATACCTAAATACCAAATAGGCCAAAACTTGTTTATTTCCCTATTAATAATAAGTAATAAATTTATTTATTAATAACCCATGTTTTTTTCTGTGTTAATTTGTTCTGTAATTTACATACTATAGTTTTTAACTGAATTAAAATATGATTCACCTAAAATCATGTTTTTATTTAAGCAAAATATCTGACGAAAATGTTTTTTACCTCTGGAGGGTAAAATGTGCCGAACTTACCCGACAAACGTTTCTTTTTACGATTGGATGCCACTCAAAGACTTTTATTTATATGTGCCAGTTTATAATGTATTGTTGATGAATGACGCGCACATACACAATGTCCATATTTGTGTAAGTTGGCTTATTATAATTCTTTTGCATAATAGACGATCTTACCCGACATGGCAGAGAAATCCGTCTACGTGGCGGTACTTACAAAATTGGTGTTAGTTTTGTAAACAAACAATTTACCGCGATTTGGATGATTTTATTTAGAAATCAATTTAATATTTGAACACATAAACTAATACAACTCGTTTTAAATACAATAGAAATGTCCAAAATTTGTCATTGAAAATAAAGATGAATGCTGTATGCCGGTCTTTGCCGAGTTGACCTTAACAGGTACACTGAAACTGCAAATGTAAATTTGTAATCTTATATAATTTTATGGGATTACAAAGTTATTTATGCAGTTGGTGTATCTAGAACTAGACCGAAATTACAAAATGTTTTAGTTTTTCCATGATTACACTAAACACTAATTTTATTCTAAATTTAAAGCTTCTATGTCTGCTAGAAGTGCCTTAGAGTTTTGATAATCGGTCAGTGAATGAGTGACAAAATTAAGAAATTTGGCTAGTTATAATTCTTAAACT
Organism: Malacosoma neustria; assembly: GCA_963693495.1. Classification (NCBI taxonomy): domain Eukaryota; kingdom Metazoa; phylum Arthropoda; class Insecta; order Lepidoptera; family Lasiocampidae; genus Malacosoma; species Malacosoma neustria. Next base: position 8,936,699 of record OY856386.1, read on the forward strand.
ACTGGTTCAAATTGAATGAAATTTGAAACATACCGTGTTTATACACAATCCCTGCTTGGTTACTGAAAATTCAGGCTTCTAGTTTTATCCACAACGAAGGTAGAGGGGAGTCGTACGTATAGGCCGTGTCGCTATCCACAACGAAGTTATAGGCCGTGCCGCTTTTTTGATCGACTTGGCGGGGGCACTGCCGTGCCCTCAGCTATGAGATCGCTCTATGTATATTATAATCTTTAAATAGTTAATTATTGTGTGTTCTATAAGACTATTTGATTTAATCAACAATTTTGACATTTATTTCTATCGGGGGCGTAGCTCACATGGTAGAGCGCTCGCTTAGCATGCGAGAGGTACCGGGATCGATACCCGGCGCCTCCAAAATTTGGTTTTTCTTTTTATACATAATATAGGGAAAATTACAACTACTCGGAAAATTGTGTCAAGTATGTCATCATCTTGTGCCTATCAATGTTTCTCCAGCAAAAGTGTAAAAAATATATTTATGTACAAACCCTGAAATTTTTACGATTAATTATAATAAAAAGAGAATCTCTCCTAGAACGTCACAAAAGTGGAGAATTTTAATTTTTTATTTCTCGCCTTTTAAGGGGATCCTTCTAGATCACAGCAGGATAAGGATTAAAGGCGAGATGGCAACTTTAAAAACTAAATTTAGTAACATTTCCTCCTCCGTGGCGCAACGGCTTTCGCACGTCGGAACGTCTGTAGAGACGGGTTTCATTCCCTTCCCGAGTCTGGATTTTTATGTCTATATTTATCTACAATCTCTATTTATTTACTAGAGAAAAAATTTAAGTAGTATATCAGTTTTCTAGTACTCATAAAACAACTACTGTGCTGTTTATTTTGGGACTAGATTGCGATGTTTTTCTTTGCCACTTTGGTCAACTTGATACCACAATTCGATAAGTCTAAAAAAATCATAGCCAACATATACTATGTAACATATGTTTACCTAATATTTTAATTAGATCCCCTGTATAATGTAGATTTACACAAATAATTACGTGTCAATTTAAAACCTCCTTTATCTGAAGTAGGTATATTTTATAATATAAATGAAAACAACACAATTACAAACAAAGTTCGTATATTCTTATCTTATTTTCTAAATGTACAAATATCATTGAAGTAATACATAGATAACGAACTGTTAAAGTGTTTATATTAATAAATTGTATTTACATAAATTTACAAACAGTTGCATAATGTATTTGGCCAACATTTTAATAAAATGCTTGAATTCCTGTTATAGCCCGTCCCAAAATCAAACCGTGAATGTCGTGCGTACCTTCGTAAGTGTTAACCGCCTCCAAATTCATAACATGCCGTATGATATGGTATTCGTCAGAGACACCGTTCCCTCCGAGCATATCTCTCGCAACTCGAGCTATTTCTAACGCTTTGCCACAATTATTTCTTTTAATTAACGATATCATCTCGGGCGCCGCTTTGTCCTCGTCCTTGAGACGGCCTACCCGCAAACAAGCCTGGTACCCGATGCTTATCTCTGTCAACATGTCCGCAAGCTTCTTCTGCATAAGCTGAGTTGAAGCGAGGGGCTTCCCAAATTGTTTTCTATCTAATGTGTACTGTCGAGCAATCCGCAAACATGTTTCGGCCGCACCGAGAGCGCCCCAAGCGATCCCGTATCGTGCGTTATTGAGACATCCGAACGGTCCTTTCAGACCCACTACGTTGGGTAATAAATTCTCCTCCGGTATAGCCACTTCGTCGAGCAATATCATGCCCGTAGCCGACGCTCGCAGAGAGAATTTACCATTGATTTTAGGAGTATCGAGGCCTTTTTTAACTTGTGAACGCTCCACAATAAAACCTCTAACTTTATCTTCTTCATTTTTAGCCCATATAACAAGGACATCGGCAATAGGTGAATTTGTTATCCATGTTTTTGATCCTGATAGTATATAAGATTTGCTTTTAGCATCGTATTTAGCTTTTGTAACTAAGCCACCAGCGTCACTTCCGAAGTTAGGCTCGGTTAATCCAAAACAGCCGATTAGTTCTCCCTTAGCCATCCTAGGTAGAAACTTTTGCTTTTGTTCTTCCGTACCGTACATGTATATTGCTCCCATAGCCAAACTACTTTGAACGCTCATAGCAGACCTATAGGCAGAATCAACACCATCCAGTTCTCTTGTAATAAGGCCATAAGTTACATACGATACACCAGAACAGCCATACCCTTTAATAGTACAACCAAGAACGCCTAATTCGCCCATTTCCTTGTAAATTTCTTTGTCAAAAGTCTCATTTCTATTAGCTTCAACTATTCGAGGCATTAATTTCTCATTACAATAGGCCTTGAACGAGTCTCGGATCGCTTTTTCGTCATCCTGTAATTGTGCGTCTAGATTAAAAGGATCCTCCCAATTGAAGGTAACTTTTGCTTGTTTCGAACATGATGTAGATAATGTCTTCACATTATTAATTTTAAATAATGATGAAAATAAATATTTCGCAGTTAATGACACAGACATGATATATTATTATTACACAGTTTATAATAACCAACAAAATACAATAGTTATTCTACTTGTTTTCAATTCTACTCCTCGCTTCTCTATGATTTACTAACTAAATCACACTTTTACTTTCATTACTAACTTCTCTATAATGTTATGTCACTAATATGACTCTCTTTAAATCAAATAATTGATGCTTGAATATTGAAATTACACCAACACATAACCTCGCCACTGACCTAATGACAGCAACTGAGCAAGCTTCCGTGGCTACATTCACGTTGGTCGTCATCAAAATAACTCTAAATATGTACGTTATCGTCGCGAGTTGATAGCTATAAATTATTTAGAAAATTGAACCTAATCACAATACTAATTAAGACTATTATTGATTGAAATTTGAATGATAACACTGCAATAAGAAAATGTTCTACATTGATAATAAAAGAATATTTAAATATCATGTTAGCAACTTAGATAAGCGCTATTTCATAAAATTTAAAGATATCGTTGTTACCACCTCTAACTTTATAATATTCGGATAATGCCGGTACATTATCCGTTTAATTTGAATGGCCTTACCATAAAAATAATTTTAATTTCATAAGATTATTTACTTAAATACGAAGTAAGAACATTTGCATTATTAGGAATAAAATAGCATCATATATTCAATATTTAAACACTACAATATTCATTTCTGTAAGTTTTTACATCGCTGTTTAATTATTTTGTTTAATTTTTTACAACTCTTTGTCCACGAATGCAACAGTTTATTAAAAGCATGTGGACGTATATCACATGCCCTGGAGCTGAACTTAAATTAATACACTGTGGATCCTACAGTGGGAAGAGTGTTCAAATAAAACATTGGTTGGTCTGACATCTGACAATCTAGTATTTTACCATTTAATAATAAAATAAGACTTTTTGATTTTTAAAATTTTATAATTACTTTAATTTCAGTTATTGTATATTTTGTATTAAAAAAGATAATATTACATCGGCTAATTAAACTTGGCCGGGAATAAGTTTCTTCTGAGCATAGGTATGAAATAGTTCTATAATTAGAATAATGCTATCCCATCATTTTTGGAAAGGAAGTCGTAAAAGACGAAAAATGGATTACGTCTTTTTCTAGTATACACACATAGTAAACGAATTGCACTGTTTTTTTCCTTACTCAGTGGAGGGAATCACATGGCATCCGTTCCTGTAAAAAAACCTATTTCGCCACCTCTATTTCGTTTGGTAAATGTTGAATTGATTTATTAACATTGACAGGAGTATTATTAAGGTAATGCGTGCTATTTACGTGGTGATTAAATTTCTAGTCATGCTGCATTCGCTAGGCCCCGGCAGGAGGGGTAGACCAAAAAGTGCTGGATTGACATCGTAAATGATCATATGCGTGCTAATGGACTAATCACTACCAGAGATGCTGAAGACCGTGTGAAGTACAATCGGGATATAACGACAGGACGATGATGATGTTAAGGTAATGCGTCAAAAGATCAACATAGCTGAAGCAGACCACCTGATAAAACTGGACGTCAAATACGTGAATATTTTTCGACCAAATACCCATAGACTATTTCTATCGTCTTCAATGTGGATCGTTATAATACGAAGGGGATGAATCTCTAATAAATTATTCACTCTCTATTTGCATGACAAACGACGGACGAGTGAGAAGCCCTAAGACCTTTAAAAGCACCTCTACGGCCCTTGTTAACTGTGTTTTGCCCACTTGTAAGGGACGACACTCTTTAATGGGCGGATGATTTTTCCCAGTCATATGCAAATGTAGGATTAGCATACATTTTATTTCAAGTCTTTATTTTGAATGAAGACGCCTGATGGTATTTATTAGCAAAATATTGATAAAAACTTGCTGGAAGAATTTGCTGTTATCATATTTATGTAATTATAATATTTTATTCTTAATCTGACAATTACTTAATATATTTTATAAATGAGGATTTTAGTAAAGACAAGAGCGTAGGTAGTTTTTCTTTAAACAAACTATTTGAGAGTTGCAGTTTAGGAAGCAAATAATTAAAAATACATAGTTACATCAAAAAATAGTAACATATACATTCAATTCAATTCAATTCAAGACATGACAAAAAGAAGAAAAATAATGTTACAATAGAAAAGTCAATAGCATACGAGTATCGTGAGTTATTATACTTCTAAAAACATTTCAATGCTTTGATTAATAGAAAAACACTAGTGCTATTTATATTGAATATAATAATTTAAATTTTGACTTCAACAAAAGCATGGATTTTGGAATTTGAGTTCCAGCAGGTTTAACATGTATTAGATTTCTGAAAGCTTCATTTACCGTTAACGACACCCTGTTTAATATAGTGCATATGATTAAGTGTACCAATAATTAAAAAAATATTTTTCAGATATTGGCTTAAAATCCGTTAAAAGTAGTTTTTTGTTTTTAATTATGAGTTTAAAAATACTGTTGACAGATTGAGAACATTATGATCGCTATTAATAATAACTGGGAAATTTCCTGTGCATAAAACAGATCATGTAGGCACTTTACTCTACGTGGCTCGAAGTATTGTACCTATATCTCTTGTCATTATACTGACTCATGATACTGACTTACACTCATGATACTGCTTACTGCGCCATCTTTACTAGCTTGTAGAAGAGACAATATAATGTAATACCGAATTATAGTATGATCTTGTAATATACTAAAAGTTTGTATTCTGTAATGGTTTTGTAAAAGGGTTTTCCATCTTAATGATGGAGCTGCCAACATGTGTATAACACCTAGAAGAACATTAAATTATGAAGAAATAAAACTTAAAATATCAAAAAAGAACAGTATACCTTACATGACATCAATGAAAGCTTATAATTTCCCTTTCAACGTTCTATTTCGCTGTCCATTCATAAAAATTATGTTTATACATTAAAATTTTGTAAAGCATGATTGAATTAACCGATGAAAACATATTGACGACTTTCGGGGCGTAATGGCGAATACACGTGGGAATGCCTCCAGAGGTCATGAGTACGATTCCCGTCCTGCTGGCTGTTTATGTATAATATATATATATATATATATATATATATATATATATATATATATATATATATATATATATATATATATATATATATATAGACTAGATGGCAATGTGCGAATTGTATTAATATATATATATATATATATATATATATATATATATATATATATATATATATATATATATATATATATATATATATATATATATATATATTTAATAGTCCAAAAATATATATTACTTATGACAAAAATAATTAAATAACCATCGCTCAAACAAACTTTACCATTTTGAACTTTTAGAAATTTAAGATCTAAAATTGACTCGAACTTAGTCTCCAACTTAATTATAAACTACTCAGTGCGCTAATTATACAGAGAACTTTGTGAAAGCCACTAAAATATTAAAGGTAATGAAACTTCCCGACTTGGTATCGGCTGGTGCACCACCAGCCCACGTTACCGAATTAGAACAACTGAGAGAATACCTCAGCAAACATAAATGGAATAATCGTGTAGTTCAAGAGGGAGATAATCACTACGTGCGCGTATCTCCTTACTTCGAAGCATGTACTGGCCTTTGTAAGCGAGTAGCGGGAGCAAAAAAACAAAATTAATTTTATGTATTTTTAATTGCTATGGTCAGCAGACTCTTGACGAGACACTCACTTAATAATGAGCAGTGACTTATATTTGCGACTCATTATTACACTTATGCCAAAACACAACACAAGGTTATTAAGGCAGGATATTAAGAGACCAGACGTTGCCATCCAGACGTATTTGAGCCCCAGCGCTATCGTTATTTTGTCGCCTTTTACGACAGGCCGCCCCCCTCCGAAGAAGTCAGTATTATTTACTCCACCCCTGCACGATGAACATTTTTTGATATTTTAGAACAGAATATATTATTATTTGTTACACATTGGTGAGAACTTTTAATAGAGAAATAATTTAAAAAAAAAGTTTGGTTACGGAGTTAATTTATATCTGATAACTGACACGAATTATTGTATGATTTTAAGTTTTAAAGATTTGTCAAAAGAATTAAAGTAATTATTACAGTTATATACGAGTATACTGTTATGTATTATAGTACTGATAAAGTGATCTGGATAAGAACACATCGAGTATCAGTATTTTTAATAGTTACACAATAAAATACCTACTTTTAAAGATAAAAAAGGTAATTTTTAGAATAAAATACACTATTTATCAAAAGTTATATACACAACCTAAAAAACCTATAAAACACACGCGGATACGATGCATACGATGGTAGGAGCTTTTAAGCAATTTTATCACCTAACGTACTTTACAAAATATATTTATGGTAATTGCAATGTACCGATGGTGAAGAAATATCCAATGTATTTTTAGGGCACGCATAAGTGTTAACAGAGAATATAAAAGTAAATAATTATTGAAATAATAAGTTACATAAAATATAAAATAATTTTTTAATGAAAATAAATATTTACATCTAAATATATAGTCTTTACTTTCTTTTAAAAAACTAGTCCATGAACACTTTTTAAAACTTGCAAATATATAATGTTTTATACCACACAGAATCTCTTTTAAAGTTATTATCATTTCCATTATTTGTATGTATTATATAGATTTAAAATTTGAATAGAATTTATTTATATTAAATTTGTCTACTTTTGAATATTTTGTTAACTTATTATTATATCCTTCTTCATAGTATTGTATAACTAGACCACAGTAAAATTCTGTATATGTTGTCCATCCAAAGGTTGTCTGGAAGAAATCGCTTTCAGCGATAAGACCGCCAATTGTACGTTTTTTTTTTATCATTAATGTAATCTGTATCGGTTTTGTACAATAAAGAATATTCTATTCTATTCTATTCTATATATCATATATACTGCATTGTATAGTTAGCTAATCTACTCATGTTTATCTAAAATAAGATAGTATTAGATTACTTTATATGGTTTATATTAAAAATATATATAAGATTTTTAAAATCCGCTGACAGTAAGATCGTTCCTAAAATCAACTCCGCTATATCGTCAAAGATTAATGTAATCCGTTATAATTAGGCTACACCCAGAGATTGCCTTCCCAGAACCTCGGGGCTTAATTGATTAATTTAGTATGAAAAGATCCATAGCATTTGAATAAAAGCCAAATTTGAAATCTAATTTAATTTCCCTACATTTTCAAAGTTCGGTTTGGATTAATTGGTTATGACTAGTAGAATTTTCGCTCGTTAGTTAATTTGTTATAAAATATGTGTTTTATCCTTACATATGGGGTAAATCAGTTTTCTCCTCATAGTTTTGAAAACGAAAGTGAGAGTTAGAGTTCACTTTCGTGTAAAGTGATGGTAAAAGCATGCATGTCATGAGCGTTGGTATCGCGTGTGTCACTGTAATGCGCGAGACATGTCCAACTTCAACCATGTTGAGGACCATACTCTGCGTGCGAGGCTAGAAGCTCGATTCTCGATTTTTGTTTTAGTAGCCATGCCAAGAAATTTTGTAAAGTTCAGAATTGTAAAGTATACATACAATTGACAAGGCTGTATGGACCAAGTCCTTTGCCTGGCAATTTGACAACGGGTAGGGATAGATTCATGGTCAATGCGAATTTGGTATACCGCATATTTTTCACCAACCACTTCTTTCCGACGGCTGACGGCCCACTTAATAGTAAGCAGTTACCTTCACCTATGGATGTTTGCGAGGCTAGGGGCATCGCAAACACGCTGCTGTCCCATAGAGGTACAGGAACCTGAGTCACTAATGCCGTCACTTACGGCATACTTCTATAAGTCTATACTAGGGTGCCATCCAGACAAGCTCGGGGCCCTACCACGTAGCTAGGGATATTTTGTCGCCTTTTACGACAGGCCGTCCCTAGCCGCAGGGGTTAGTATTCATACTCCGCCCCTGTACGGAGAAATTAATGTTTAGGCTGCAGAGTGATAATTGCTGGTTTGTGAAGATTGTGGTAAGAATTTGCACACTGTTGTCAATAGGATAAATGATAATGTATTGGTGGTGCTGATACAGACATTCCCAATGTTTGTTTTATCTATTTGACATCGATTGGAGGATATTTTAGTAGACAAGCCTTGGTAGTTTCGGTAAAAGTCCACTTCTTAATGATACAACCTTTTGAAAATCACCGTACTCTGTCGTTCTTAATATATTTTTGATATGATTAATATATTTTTATTAAATATTTATTGAACTATAGTAATGTATAAATATGTTGTAATATGGATATTGTAGAGGAAAAGTTTTTAACTTCGAATCTTTGATGTTCACATTGTAGAGTGGCCAGCTTTCAGATAAATATTAAATGAATTTAAAATAAAAAATACATTAATTAATTTCAGCTATTATCTAAAACTTCATATTCTGTATAATACGAGTATTACCCAAAAAAATATATATTACTATCATGAATTTCGCAGTTTGGGCTTACATTAGAATCTATAACCCGATCTAAAGTTACTGAGTGAACTCTTTTGGAACGGATTACACTACTACTGACTACTTCACTTACAGCAAAGAAAGAGCATCTTTTGTTGTTTCTTTAGAAAAAATTTTCTTTCTCTCTTTTATCTTAGTAAAGGAAAGAAAGAAGCTTACTACTTACTTTGAAATGCTTACTAAAAATCTTAATATTACTTCTTTTATAAAACAACACAAAAAGGCTACGAGTATTTGATAATAACGCACTTCATATAATTATACCTAACTGTTTTTCAGTATAAAGTTTTTTTCTTAGTATATATAAAATTTAATAAGTAATATACGATTACATCAAATATCCATCGGGGTTAAAGTATTAAAATGAATATCAAACTCAAGTGCTGTTTCTTCTTCTGCTCAATTTCCTTTTCAATTCATTTAACTGTCCTGCTGATCATTGATCATTAAATTTTTTTATACATTTGTAATAAAGACCAATTATTTCTTATCGACGATATGATGAATCTTAGAATAATAATTTTGTTTAAAGATATGTTCTTGTGTAATTTTTAGCACTATTAATATTATTTAAAATAAAAACTAAAATAATATCACATATGATAGCAACCCTACCGCCTCGTTTGGTACCAACTGCCGAGGTCCCAACACAATGAAATTAATGTTAAAACAAATTTCAATTGAAACCATTATTTTGGACCGAGAAACATGTTATTTAATGTCAAATTTTGTTATAGCTCAACTTTGACGATAAATGAAACAAGAATATTTGCGAAACTGCCAAGTTTACACTTTGTAACATGTTTTCTGCATCTTGATTGTGGTCTACGCTAGTACTAAAATAATAATAATATTTATTTTCTAAAGGTATATTTATTTTCTAAGGTATATTTTTATCCGTGTAGTAGCAAAAAAAGAATACTAACCCCTGCGGCCGGGGTTGGCCTGTCGTAAAAGGTAACAAAACAACCCACCCTAGCTACGTGGTAGGGCTTCAATCCCGTCAGGATGGTGACCACCTTTGGTCTTAAGTATGCTGCCATAATAACCTTGTGTTGTGTTCCGGCATTAGTGACCCAAGTTCCTGTACCCTTATGGGACAGCAGCATGTTCGCAATGCCACTGGCGTTGCAAATACCCATAGGCGACGGTAACTGCTAAATTCTAAGCGGGCCGTCAGCCTGTCTGCCGTCCTACGGCAATAAAAAAAGGTATTCCTGATAGTTTTCTCGAAGAGATAGCTACTGACTGATAAGACATAGGACATTTCTGTATATACTTATACATAATTGTCCTAAGATGCCAACTAAGTTGAATGGACAGATCAACGGTCTATAAGACCATCATTAGGCCTGTTCTTCTTTGTCGTTGAAAAGCGTGCCGGTGCTAGAGCAATACAAGCAGGAACTGCGTGTCATGGAGATGAATATGTTGCGGTGAATGCATGGACTGACGCGGCAGGACCTTATTAAGAACACCCGCAGCAGTGGCAAACTTCATGTCCGTGACATTGTGTATAAACTGCAGGAGTGCCGCCTTCGTAGGTGAGGAACAAATGTCTTGCCATGCCTCATCCGTCTGACCCCGGTAGGAGGGGTAGATCCAAAAAGTGCTGGAATGATGTTGTAAAGGGTGATATGCGTGCCAATGGACTTACTGTCGAAGACCGTGCAAAATGGGGAAGAAAAAGTCCGAAAGTGAACCCCAGGCACCGAAATAGAAGTTTGGGTTGCAACCGGGATTTAACGTCAAGGAAATGATGGATAGTATAGTAATTGTAATACAAAACTTAAATAAATACACTCACACTATTCACGCAGCGCCATTTAGTCCCAAAGTAGTTGCATAGCACTTGTGTGTACTAAATATTATAGATAACTGATATACTACATATATACTTCTTGTAAAAAGTACATATTAAACATAATAAACCAGACGCGAGAAGGAAATCAAACTTCACAAGTTCCGCAAACGTGCCGAAGTACGTTTTTTCTTCTTGTAAGTCATGGAGGTCGTCATTAGAGAATATGTGTTTCATATTCTTATGATATCATAAAATGGAAAGTGTCGGAAAATACACGTTTTCAAAAGTTACGCTCTATGATAATATTGTAATATAGTATTTCACACGTACACTTTAATACATTATAGTATACATACTACTATTATACTATATAACTATTAAAATATAATTATTACACTCTAGTTAGTATACATACTGCATATTCACAGTAGTACCTCTAGCTTCTGAACACTGTAGAACCTCGACAAGTCGAAAACCTCCGTAGCCCGAAAAAATATTGTATTCTCTTCCTTTCGTCCTCCGTTGCCATCTTTAAGTCGAAATAATAGGTGAGTGCCTATAAGCAAAATCAATACTTATTTTTCCTTTATAACACGAAAAAATAAATTAGACCTTTGCATGTCAAACATCTCCTATGTTATTTCCTAGCAATGTTTGATTACACAACACACTCAATCTTTACAACTCTATTATTCGAAAACTGACTTCAAGAATATACCGATAATGTCAAGGATTGTTTCTTTTAACTAGGATTTTTATTTATTTCACCTCTCTTACTCAAAATTAGTTGCTTAGCTTATGTAAGTCCAAATTCGCCATAACTCAAAAAATTATATCACTCAAATTTTTTGGCATCCCCCTCAAGTTCGACTTCAGAGGTTCTACTGGATATGAAACATTTCAAAGAACTTTCACATCACTAATGAATATGAAAACAACTTAAAGCTAATAAATAAGCACTCCGTTGACAATAAAAGAAACCACATTTACGGTTAGCGCGTTAATTTCAATGAAGCCACCGTTTCAGAGACGGGTTTTAATTTGGCGAGTGTTTCGCATCGGCGTTAATTCCCCGCTGAGCTGCCGCCAGATTCCAAGTTTTAATTGCAAGCTCTTAATGAGATGGCCTCAACACACGACCTCAAATAGTCCGTCACATATCTCAACCTTATGTGTTCGTTTGGATTTTATATTGTAATTATGCTCATAACTTGGTCTGATTTTAGAATACTTTTCATAAATATTGTTGAACTACGTTGCACAAATAAATATATTGGGACATTTTACATAACGCCTAGTCTCAAACTAAATTGCATAGCACTTGTGCTATGTATACTAGATAATTGATATACTACATATATACTTTTTTGTAAATAAATACATATTATACATAAACACCTACATATTAGTTGTCTAGTACCCTTAACACAAGTGCAATAGTAGTATTGCAAAGTAGTTACTTTGAGACTAGATGGCGTGGGCTATTGCAATATTCATATTATATTCTACTCAGCCTCATCTGGAAGCTGCGTTGTAAAGTAACAACGGCAGAGGCTCGAGGACATTAGGGGCTAAGAAAGCAATTATTGTCATTGTTCATATTCTGAAGTAAGTGGTACTTCACAGATGATCATCAACACAAAAAGTTACCAGCAATTCAGCCCTTTGACCCAACAGTAGATTCCGAGCTCGAAATCAACTAAATCCAAAAATTGTAGCGAAAATAACCGCTTACTAGCTTACTAACGTGAAAATTGTCTCCAAAATTTTGAATAACCATTATATTTCTTGTCATATACATAGAATATTAGTCATACAAAAACGTGCGCCACCGCAAAGTTAAGCAATTTGAGCACATTTCAAACACATTTAGTAGTTTCGACGGTTAAGTGTTTAAATTCCGAAGTTTGCGGCGAAGTTACATCTGAGGGTGTTGAAAGGGAGACACGTGAATAAGCTCCCGTTTGGATTCCAATTAGACAAGCTACCCACCTTATTGCAATGTCGCAAATATATTAGTAGATACAGAATTTTATTGTTTGCTACGAAAATATAACAAACTAGTGACCCGTTCTGACTTAAACAGATATCGCAACCTATCTTATTTGTAATTTGAAGAGATTTCTATAAATGCTTTTTAGTAGATAATTAATTAATGCAGATTTTTTTTTCTTAGTTTGATTTGCAAATCGTATTTGAAATAACTTTTATTACAATATCTTTTTGTTTTTTACTTTTATCTGTGTAGGGGCGGAGAAAGAATACTAACCCCTGCAGCAACAAAACAACCCTAGCTACGTGGTAGGGCCTCAAGTCCGTCTAGATGGCAACCACCCTTTGTCTTAAGTATGCCGTCGTAATAACCTTGTGTTGTGTTACGGCATAGGAGTGCCCACGAAATTTGGAACCCGAGATGTGCAAAATCCCATCACATCCCTACAAGCGTGACGGATTGGGGCTGGGGTCAGGGAGATTTGATGAAACGGCTGTCCGCAGGCCACCCGCCAGTCAGTAGGGGACTCGAACCCAGATTATCCGGTCTGGGGGGCTGTCCCGCCAACTGGTGCAAAGTCTTTGGGGAGTATCATCGTACCGTGGCGGAGCCCGTGCCTCGCACCAACTCCTCACACAACCTATGGGTTTGGGTGGGAAAAGCACACAAGTATTTTTCCATTTTTCGTGGATACTCTAGAACTTCCAAAAGACACCCCTTTATGTCTCTAAAATAACAATGGATCGCCATAAAATAGTAAGTATAACCCAACCAACCTCAAATATATACTTAGAGTGGATTTTGCAACATCAGAGATATACATTACCATTATTATTACAGTAGATATACATTTTATCCGTGCAGGGGCGAAGAAAGAATATTAACCTCTGCGGCCGGGGTCGGCCTGTCGTAAAAGGCGACAAAACAATCCACCATCTAAGTGGTAGGGCCTCAAGCCCGTCTGGATGGCGATTACCTTTGGTCTTAAGTATGCTGCCATAATAACCTTGTGTTGTGTTCCGGCATGAGTGACCCAAGTTCCTGTGCAATTATGGGACAGCAGCGTGTTCGTGATGCCACTGGCATTGCAAACACCCATAGGCGGTGTTAACTGCTAAATTTTAAGCGTGCCGTCAGCCTGACTACTGTCCTACAGAAATAAAAAAATAAAAAATTGGAGGGCAAATCTAAACATCCAAAAAGCTGGGTGTGCTAAACCGGTCCAAGCAGTATTTCAGTCCAAGACAACGACTTGTGCTATACAAAACATAGATCAGACCGAATGAGAGTGGATGTTTACAAGAGGAGGGGTAGACCAAAGAAAAGATGGATGGGTTGTGTAAAAGATGAAAAGGTTAAAAAAGGTGTGAATGTTCATATAGTTAGAAGATAAATAAATAAGAAAAAAGGAAAGATAAATTTTGGTCGGTTTTCAGCTCTGCTATTTACTCTGTTTGAGGATAAAATCCAAAAAGCATAGAAGTGGAGGAACATATGAGAAAGATATACTTACATAAATGGTATTAAAAGAAACAGAAAATTACAAAGTAGGTAAAACACTGAGTGAATAATTTTCATAAGAATGTATTCAAAACTAATGTTTTGAATGTTTTGTTCTGTAATCAGAAAGCATTTCTGAAATTAAGTAGTGGAATAAACTTTTATTTTGGCCTGATCCACATGGACCATTTATATATATTTATCAAGATATAATCTGTTTCATCAGTATAATCTTAGCCAGAGCAATAGCAACAGCTTTGACTTGGTTGGAAACCAAGCCTTCAACAATACTCTTAACCAATAAAATATTAAAATCTAATCGTAACTAGACTTAATACAAAAAAAACATTGTCTGTTACATTAGTAAGGTGTTTTAAATAAAACTTCTATTTACAAAATGTTTTTAAAGCCTGAGCAGATGAACTGAAACAAAACAAAACAAGATCAAACCCGCACGTACTGTTATAAAAAGCCGGGCTGCGTCTGCGAAAATAAAAGGACTGGACGGAACGGTTGACAACTAAAAGGATGGCAGCTAAGAGCAACATAGTAGTTTTATACAAAAGGAGTAACAGTTTTCCTATTAGGGTTTCTAGTTTCCCGGGTGCAACCGTATATCGTACAATGTTGTATATTGTCACAAGTCTAAACTCGAGTAAGCGTTTTTCAGCGCCACTGGATTAGTTTGCCTTTTCTGGACCAGAAGGACATAAGAAAAAACATAAAACAAATATTATAGCATATAAAATAATTTATACATAAAGATACCCCCAAAAAACCAAAGCAAACTACCCTCGCTGTTTTGATTTGCGTTGCATATTATTTACTTTTAATAAACTGTTACGTATTTTAATGTAACGTTTTAGTTAATAAGATAGTATATTATATTATAAAATTGCTGGCAAGCTTATATTTTTAATTTTATATAATCATAAACCTGTAATTTGATTTGCGATAGTACTCATGAGTGGATACAGTAGGTACTACGACTATTACGTAGGACTACGTAGGTACTACTAGATTTTACTACAAAGTAAAAGATTTAGATACAGTTCAGTTGAAAAAGGTTTTCAAATTTATTAAATATAAAAAGATTTTTAGAACAAATAATAACTTGTAAAATTAGATAATTTATAAAGTATATCAACATGTAATGAATACTTCAATAATACACCACTGAACAAAGCTGCACGTCACAGTTGTAAATTGGTAATTTTAATTTGTATTTGGATGATACTAACAGTAAGGTTTGCATTTCGGCGTTGCAAACACCCATAGGCGACGATAACTACTAAATTCTAAGCGTGCCATCAGCCTGTCTGCAATCCTACAACAATAAAAAAAGGATTTTACTTCAACTTATGTTTTGCTAATCCCCTATGAAATTGATATATTAAAAAAGTATATATGTAACTCAATCATAAATATATGTATAATAATTAAAATAATAACTTACAGACAAACGGTTATTTTATATTGCAAAAGTGACTAAGCTAGACCATAAAAGAGCTCCAGTCCCAGTAGATCAATGATTTTCACATTCCAAATTCATAAGTCAGTCATAGTCTGGCTCATTGCAACCTGCAAGCACTTCACGGACAAAAGCGTCCCCCACCCTGGCTTGTTCAAACACCAATGTTTCGTTCAAATATTTGTCTAATTACGCTATGGACGGCCATTTCACCTGGCTTCTATTATGCGTGTTCAAAATATTTTTGAAAGCTTAAACAACAAAACAAAAGAATAGCTTGATATTTTTAAAAAATGGGGTGTGGCTGTGTCATGGACACGGCCGTTTGTTGTACGTGAATATGTCTCATAACGTGCGATATTGTCTATATAAGTTATTATTATTTATGTATGTCATATTATTAAGAAATCCTCCGAGTTTCCATGTTTTGTTTAATCATCCATCTGCATAATTTCAACCGTCCCAACTATTGATGTACTGGTACCGTCGTTGATCCGCTCGGCCGCATTCACTTTTTTACGTTGTCGCCACTGATTGACTCGGTCATATGGTATTTTATTGATACCATTCGATTGGTTTTGAGATGCTCTTTCTAACCCCGATACGATTTCTGTATTTGGATTTGGCTTTTCGATGCGTATAGGCTGACATCATATATTTTTGATATAATTTTTTATTTACCTTATTATATACACAGTTACGATTTTACACTAATACACGATTGAAACTTCACAGAGAAACTTTACAGACAAACGTCGTAGCTTCACAGAGTCGAAAGTTGTACTAAATAGGGATGTGTGATATCGTTGAAATATCGATATTTAAATATCGATAATTGTTACTATGAGATATCGCCATATCGATACTTTTAACATGATATCGGGTTATTCTCGAAATATCGAAATCGATCACATTTTCGATCAGTGCTCTTTTGCTTATGTAAAAAGAATTGTTTAATGTATTCATTCATAAACATCGATATAGTTTTTTATGAGCAAACTCAGCAGAGTAGCATCCCTATTTTACCTTCTCATTAAAATAAATGAAATGAAAATAAAGTCAGACAATTCACACTCATTCATTTATTACAAGTCAGCTCAGTTCTCAGTTCTAATAAATATTGTGTTATTTTAAAAGAAGTTAAGTGCAATATTTAATATTATTTTTGTATTTTTTAATAAATTCTGATAAAAATGTGATGTCCATTATTTCTCACAATATCTTTTGCACATAACATACAGTTGACCATGGTTTTCGATCGATATTATAAAATATCGATATTTTGTGCCCAATAATATCGAACTATCAATATCTAGCTATCGATATCAATATCTATTTCAATATCAATATTTTACTAATATCGCTCATTCCTAATACTAAATGGAAATCTCAAAACGCAACAGAATGACCTCAAAATGGCGGCGCTTAACTAGGGTTTATTCCTTACTGTCAAATACTCGGTTTTTATGCTGATAGAATCACCTCAAGATAAGAACGGCTCTTCTCGTAGGTCAAAGTCACACAGTCTATTTAGCAGGTAAGAAATTAATAAAAATCACATGTCATGTAACGATTTAGTTTCAAATCTAAAATGAATTTAAAAAAGGTAGTGTTCGTTTTGCTAATAAAATTATCCCAAGTTTTGTGCATTTGAAAAATCAAATCCCATGTTTTATGGCATATGGGATGGGTATGGTATTACAAATTGATGTCAAATTCATTGTCAGATTCTTATAATCCTATTGTCGCTTCTTCAGATTATTTTTTTTATCACTGTTTGATTTCAAAAGATATATTAAGAACGTGATCACTTTCAAAGTAATGTAAGCTGATATCAAAAATGCAGCTGTAACGAAACAATACACATCTATCATATTATATGCTACCCAGCTCAACTCTCTTGCAGGATTTTTCATAAAGTTAGCTCCTTTGTTCCGTATAACATACTCAATCCAAAACATAGCATTATCCATAGCACTTAAAGGTCTATCTCTAAAACGCCTTGACATCTCTTTAGCATTAATACTATACGTTTCATTAAATAGCACTTCATTAAGAGTATTTTCAAGAGTTTTTTCATTAATGCTATGATATTCAAGAATTTTGCCGAATCCATGATTTTCTGTTTGCAATAAGTTGTTGTATTGATCGGCATATATAGGTATACCAACTATTGGAATCCCGTGGAAAATAGCTTCTTGCATTCCTATGAGACCGCCATGTGATATAAACACCTTAATGTTTGGATGTGCTGAAAATTTAATAGCATCTTCAGGGCAAAAATGTTAAAAAATATATTCAATTAATTAATAAATTTGAAGCAATCATTTAAAATTGCATACATATTTTTTACTATAAAACAATTGACAATCGGTAGAAGCTCGTAGTTATATTTTTGCATAGATGCTTTTCCATCTTGGCCATAGAGTTAACAGAAACTATATTTTATATTAGTGGTTAGATTTCTTTTACCCCCGAAACCCTGAGGAAACGCTCTTCTTTTACTAGTTGTAAGCTGGCACTTTTATAATAATTTCTACTGTTCCTAGGGGAACAAAAGAAATAGAAAAAACGTAAAAAATTCAATAAAATTCCTCTATTCTTCGTTTAGTAGAACCAGAAGACATTGATGTTTCATGATATAATTTAAACTACGTAAAATATTCTGTATGATATCCATTTTGTTTGTACATACAGTATTTTTATTACTTTTAAATTTTAATATACAAAGTGTCTCAAAAGAAAGTATATATTTGTTTAGTTTATCTTTTTTATGTTTAGGATCTAGAAAAGGCCTATGATAGAGTGGTGAGGAATGAATTGTGGTCAGCATTGTCCATGAATGGTGTGATCAGTATCCTCATACGAGCATTGCAATCTCTTTATAGGGATTCTAGTGCTTGTGTAAGGATAAACGGGCCATACACTGAATGGTTTAATATCGAAAAAGGTGTTAGACAGGGATGTGTAGCGTCACCGTGGCTGTTTAATCTGCTCATGAACAATTGTTTGACAGATTTAAAAGAGAATGATAGTGGGTTGAGAATGTTTGAGTTACTCGTCAAATGTTTTCTCTATGCTGATGATCAAGTATTACTTGCGTCTTCGGCCGAGGAGTTGCAGGAGATGGTAACTGCTATGAGTGGAGCTTTTGTTAGAAAGGGAATGAAGATGAATGTAAAGAAGACGAAAGTGATGGTGTTTGAAAGAGATGAAACAGTGACAGATTTTAATATTGTGGTTGGAGATGAACAAATTGAACAGGTGAATGAGTTTGTGTATCTGGGTTCAAAGTTTACAAGAGATGGAAAGTGTGAGAGTGATATTGAAAGAAGAGTGAATGCACTCCTTTATGAACAGTCGGAAGGTGTCTAACAAGGCTCGTCTGGCTGTGCACGAGGGGGTGTTGGTTCCGACACTCATGTACGGAAATGAAAGTTGGGTATGGCAGAAGAAACATGAAAGCAGAATAAATGCAGTTGAGATGAGAGCGTTAAGAAGTATGATAGGAGTTAAACTGAGTGACAGAATAAGAAATATTGAGATAAGGAAACTTTGTGGTCTGAAAGAAGATGTAGTGACAAAAATTGAGAAAGATATGCTGAGATGATTTGGCCATTACGAGAGAATGAATGAAGAACGATTGACGAAAAAAGTGTATTAGACGAGTGTGAATGGAAGTGTTGGAAGGGGTATACCTAGGTGGACGTTTCAAGACCAGATCAGGGACGTCTTGAAAAAAGGCCAGGTCAAGAATACACTAAACCGAAGGGCATGTATGAAGGGAATAATGAAAGTGGACGAAGCGAAGCAAGTATGTAAGGATCGTAGCAAGTGGAAAGAAGTGATCTCTGCCTACCCCTACAGAAAAGAGGCGTGATTATATGTATGTATGTATCTTTTTATTTTATTTTATCGACTTACAGAATATAAACTTTCTTTTGAGCCTTCTTCAACCTGAATACTTCAAATAGATATCACTCCTATAAATCCTAGCTGTATTCTAAATTTCCACTTTGGGGCCCAGGGTCCGCTAAAATAAAGTGGATCTTTCGGGATGTTCGGTGTAATTGATTTGGGCGCCCACCCATGACACGCTAGCTTTTGTCCACTTTCGCAAAATCCAGGTGAAACTCTTGTCCTAGTCCTTATACGATCCCTTAACTTTGTTCTATCCATTGATCTGGCCAAAGTTGGTTTCACGAAAACAACTGCTATCTGACCCACAATCATGAAAGGAAAACCGTTGTCTTCTTGCAGGTGAGGTTGACCTAGGCCCCAATGTTACTCCCTTACAGTCCATTTTTCTACTAGCGACTAAATTTACTTATACAATACAAAATTGTTGCTTTCCATAAAAATATACAAAAAAGGGACTCACATAAAATCTCTTTCTGTGGTAGCCATTTTCGAATGACCAAATTATTTGGTATATTGTTCAAAGTATCATCTTCCCATTTCCAGATAACTGTTTGTTTCAATTTTCTAAAGACGTTCATAAAAGCATTTTTCTTTGTTTCAGGTAACTCTGAACTTCGCACATTGGAGCCAAAGTTAACATATACAACACCATGCTTTGATTCATCGAGAAGTTTTTGAAAATCCTAAAAATAATAAAGAAATGGGCGGAATAAAATAAAAAAGAATGAGTTAAGAAATGTTAATAAAAAACCACACCGAACTTTGGTATATTTTATTTTTGGTATATTTTGGTTTATTTTAAGCTATAACAAAAACATCGAGTTCAAAAATTACATAACTGTAGACACTAAACAAGTAACTTTTTCTAGTCATATCATGCACGTTTTTCGTGTGACTTTCATTGTAAAAAACTCTATAATGTCAAGGTAAAACTAATATTTTAAAGTATATTAGTAGTATAGTAACTACGAACAAATTATTATAATGTTTGCGTATTTCAAAGGTAATTCTTAAAAGATGCTCTTATATATATATATATATATATATATATATATATATATATATATATATATATATATATATATATATATATATATATATATATATATATATATATATATATATATATATATATATATATATATATATATATATAAAATATTTTATAGACTATAAAAACTTAGTGCTTCATACCTCTGGGAGTTTCCCATCACTGTTCGACAAATGGACTCCACCAATTTCTACAATATTCGGAAGATAAGCAGCAGGAGTATCATAACTAAAGTGTCCATTAATTAGAAATAGAGAAGCATTTCCTTGCACGTCGTACAAAGTAGGTACCGGTTGAGGCAGGTTATGTATGCACTTGTGTACTAATTTTTCTTGATTCTCTAGATACCAATATTTCCACCAAACAAACTCATACATTGTGAAGTAAAAGTTTCTCAGTCGTCCCCAAAAGCTGGTTGGATCTTTTAAGTCTAAAAATTCTGAGATAACAGTAGCAAGTTGCAAAGGATTTCTTACTGCAATGTTATGTCTCATACAATTTCCAAATGTCGTCACCAAAACTAACGGTGCACTGTATTTATGTGCCAATATATTCAAGGCCTCTTGGAAAAATTGCTCACTTATAACTAAATCATATTTATTACCTTTTGATAGGAATTCCTGAACTTCAGGAGACGTTAGTGTTACTTCTGTAAATCCTAAGCTAGCTTTCCAAAGAATGGCATCGTGGAATGCTTCAGCTGACATATCAACCATATCAAAAACATTTGGCCTACTACCACCTGCAAAAATACATCACATAGTGTTTTTACATCATTGGATTAAGATAAAAAATCCAGTGAACCTTGAAGTTTTTGTAAAGATTCTAAAATGGTCTTGATTATTTTAATAGTAGTTATGTCTACGGCTTCACTTCTCTAACTCACAGTGTTGAAATGTTCCATTTATTGAATAGTATAACATTTCCAAAAAAAATTGGTATATTTTTTATAAAGGTTAATATAGTTATTTCTAAAAATATCTAGTACCTGATCTTGAATATTTTGTCAAATTAAGTCTTGTTGACTTGGGTGTTATCCAAAACAAATAGACCGAATTTTAAATTATTCCATTGTTATAACTACCAAATATGTTCATTGTAAAAAATAATTATTTCGATATTACATACAGATTACTCTTACCATTTTACATCTCTATTGTACTGATTACAAATATTTAATTATTTTATTTTATTTGCTAGGCTATAGGTTACAAAGGAGCGACTGTAATTTCATCCCCAACTTTTTGCCTTAGTGGGCAAGTTAGTTAGTACTAATAAAGTAATAGCGTAGCCCAATTGTAATTTCTAGCCAAAACCACATAACACAACGATCCTGGATAGATGCATGGACAAAATCATGGATTTTATTCCTATGCCGAGTCTGAGTGACTATCTATAATATGTATTTATTTACAAAATAAAAGTATATAAGTAGCATATCAACACACGTAACACAAACGCTCTGCAGCTGACTTTGAAACTATACTTTTCTTTATTACTTACCAATAACTTCCCATATTTCCTTAACTACAACCATCACTTGGTGATAATTTGGAGGCGGATCGTTGTATTTGTAAGGAGTTATCACAGTTACATTATGGCCTCTTTTTGCCAATTCCAGACCAATAGGTCTCAGCAAAAAATAGTGGGATTTCGATGTGAATGGCATTATGTACAGAATATTCGCAGCATTGCCACACTTCGCCACCGTCAATATAAACAGACAAAATTTTAGCAGATCCTAGAACAATAATTTTATATACTTAACTGCATTTGAAAAGTAATAGAAAAATGTCATAACTAATTCACTGTATCAGAAACTTGCAAGGAAACATTTTTTTTACTTTTCATCGTATTCTTTTAAACCATTCAAAAAATATGTAATATAGATAGTTTATACAATATTTAAAAAAAACATTAAATACTTTTCTTAACGACGTCATATCAAAATAAGTCATAGTTTTTATTTTTAATCTTTATTTTTCTTTTAAAATAATAATTGTAATACTTTTATAACACAATTAAGCC
Source organism: Malacosoma neustria (assembly GCA_963693495.1). NCBI lineage: Eukaryota > Metazoa > Arthropoda > Insecta > Lepidoptera > Lasiocampidae > Malacosoma > Malacosoma neustria. The sequence continues at coordinate 8,959,505 of OY856386.1, forward strand.
ACCGTTTAAACAACTAATATTATTAATTGCGTTTCTAGAATCACTAATATGAATTAAAAAATTCGTCACCGTGTTTAAAATTTAAATTGTATACAAAAAAATAAGGAATAAATAAAATCTAATTTTTAAATTCAAAGAGATTTTCCTATTACACTCACCATTTTATATAAATTTATTTAATCGTAAGACAACCCACTTTACATTAGAAATATAATTTATTTATAAATACTTTAAACTAGTCATCTGTTCTAACCATAACGATGTATAATGAACGCTAACGATACGTTATTAATGACATGACGCAAAGTAAATGCTACTGATAAATACGCTGATTCAAGTATCATTAATTTATATATGGTTATTCTACGCGTCACAAAAAAATGCAACTTCATCATCGTCAACGTCACCATCAGCCAGTGTCCAACGATTTCCAGCCATCACAGACAGCCGCCGCGGGCTGCCTCTCGGGGGGGTCCGCCGCACGTACCTATACCGCGACACTGAAGGCGTGCTATTCCACGTGTCCACGTGCATCCACGACACAGGAAAGCACTGAGCGTTGAAACCCCATGGCGCACGCCAAACAGGAGAACAGCAAAGTTTTTTGTGGGTACTTTCACAAACCCACCGACTTCTCCCCGGTTTTTTTTCTCGAGAAAACAAAATTCCGTATCAATATCAGCACTGACACGGTGGCGCCATAAATTTGTGTAGGACCTATTTATTCAATGTGCTCTCAATCTTTCTAACGGGCGCCAAATTGAAGATGTTTTAAAATAAAGGATTACCAGATGGGCCAACCACAAAAGCTTGGCGGACTGCAGGTTGATCAAAATAGTTGCTCTTGAGGAAGGTAGCCCATATTTAGTGGGACAAAATGGGATGTTATGATATTTATATATAGGTTATATATATGTATATTATATATAGGTCGAGCATTGTCACGCATAAAATTAGCATCCTCATCCAAATTGACCATAAATGGCCCAACGTGTTTATTAAGGATTTTTTTCACATATCTTACGCTAGTTAAAGAGCCGTTTTCTATGAACACCAGTTCTGTGCGACTCTCAGATGAAATTACGGCCCACACAGGTACAGACCCACTACCGTAGGCTACTTTTTTTTCTATGCATGCTTGCTTGAATTTTTGCCCTGGTCTTCTATACACTCTTTTTCTTCCATCGTGCTTGTAGAGCATAAATTTTGAATCATCGGAGAACATAACTTTCGACCAATCTTGAAATACGATCACCACGCTCCAGTTTAGGGCCATTTGCAGGTCTAAGTGGTTTCAAGTTAGCTTCAGCAAATCGTCGTCTTACAGTCCATGCATTTGGGTTACTTCCGCCGAGGCGTCGAAACCGATTTGTAAGTTCAGTTCCTGTGAGAAAGCGATTACGAAGCATGGTGTTCACCAAGTATCGATCTTCTCGTACTGTGGTACACCTAATTCTGCCTGTTTCTGGTCTACGTAGGATAGAGCCAGTTTCCTCGTAACGTCGGAGTACTCTTTGTACTGTTGACAGCGAGACACCGACAGTCCTGGCTGTATCGCGCCGACTCCGGCCGGTTTCCAGCATTGTGAGGATTCTAGTACATTCCTCAGTTGCAAGCGATATGATTACAGGTTGAATAATAAATATTGAACGCTATCAATATGGTTTATATACCCACTTAAATGACAGATTATAAACAAAATCAAATGCAGTAATTTCGTAGTTACATCTTCGAAAGTATCCCTTTTTCAAATTTGATTTTTTTTATGACATAACCTTGCAGTAACTAAGAAGTTTTAATACCTTAATTTAAGGAATATTTAATTGTCTACTAAATACAATTTACTTCATTACGCTAGCATTTTTAGTTTCCGAGATTTATAAGTTTTTTTTAAGTGACACGGATTCATTGCTCTCGAGTGTATAACGAAACAATACACATATATCATATCATATGCTACCCAGCTAAACTTTCTTGCAGGATTTTTCATTAACTTAGCCCCTTTGTTGCGTATTACATACTCAATCCAAAACATAATGTTATCCATGGCACTTAAAGGCCTTTCTCTAAAACGCCTTGACATCTCTTAAGTGTTAATTACATATGTTTCATTAAACAGAATTTCATTAAGAGTATTTTCAAGAGTTGCTTCATTGATGCTATGATATTAAAGAATTTTGCCAAACTCGTGATATTATGTTTACAGCAAGTTGTTGAATTGATCTTTTTTGTTGGTTGAGTTGTTGGCATTGATCCTCTTCCATGTTTACCATAAAGATAACAGAAAATATATATTATAGTGGTGGCCAAATTATGTTCTTACAATATCACCGCACTCCAAAACCCTAAAGAAATACTTTTCTAAGTGGATGGCAGCGTGTTCCATAGCATCACTAACATCTATTGATGACAGTCTACCTGCCTGCTGTTCCACAACAATAAAAAAAATTATTTCGCTACAAATTAAAAACCTGAGACTCACATAAAATCTCTTTCTATGATAGCCAATTCCGGGTGACCAAATTATTAGGTAAATTATTTAGAGTATCATCTTCCCATTTCCAAATAACTGTTTGTTTCAATTTTCTAAAGACATTAATAAAAGCATTTTCTTTGTTACAGGAAGCTCCGAACTTCACACGTAGGAGCCAAAGTTGACATAAACAACACCATGTTTTGATTCAAAGGGAAGGTTTTGCAAATCCTATAAATTGAAAAAATCTTGGGAAATGGATTTTTCTAAATAAAAAATGTATTTATTAATTATATTACATATAATTATTTAATCTCTTATTTCATATTGATAAGTGATATTATCAAATTTTCGCAATATTCACATAAGAACATATTTATCAAATTTGTTAAGGCTATTTGTCTAGGTCAAATGATAAAAATATGGTTATTTAAAATTCGATTTTAATAAATATAATTTAAAAATTACGTAACATTATGAACTAAAGTATACGTGTATAAAGAATACACATATACGTATATGTGTATAATATACTTTAATAATTCAATCAAGTATTTTGAATTAATTCTATTCATGTCTCACTTTTAATATTTTATGGCCCTTCATGCCCCAGAAATTATCGGCAATTTCTGGAGCATGAAGGGCCCTACCAACATCTTCGAGGCCCAAGTCAACCTCACCTGCAAGTAGGCGCACCCTGCTGAATAACGGACGAGACCCTGATGACTTTCGACGAGACATTCCTTTTGAGGTTGGGGGGTCAGACGGCAGTCACCCCCGGAAACACCAAAACCAGTCAAATCAGTTTATGGAGAGACACAGAATGCGAGATCGTATAAGGGCTAGGGCGCCGCCACATAACGGCGCGCAAAAGTTTCGCCCGGCAGTTTTGAGAAGTGGACAAGTGCTACCGTATCATGGGCGAGCATGACTAATGACGTTAGCCCCAACTAACGCAGCCCAAACATCTCAAAGATTCGCTTCGCAACATGGAACATAGGCGTGCTAACCGGACGCGCGAGAGAGCTGGCTGATATGCTCTCCAGACGGAAGGTGGCCATGGCATTTCTGCAGGAGACTCGGTGGAAGGCCAACAGATACCAGTTTATTGGGAATGGTTACAAGCTGATCTACACAGGTGCACCTGGTGGGGAGAATGGGGTATCCATAATGCTCTCAGAGGAGTTCCAGAACGACATTTTGGAGGTGAAACGTCATAGCGACCGGCTTATGATCGTGAGGAAGCTTATCAATGGTACCGACTTGATAAGTCCCTACGCGCGACATGTCGGTTGTGATGACGCTGATAAAATAGCATTGTGCAAAGTGCTCTGTGGAATCCCATTAACACAGGGGATCATTTTGGGGGGTGATCGGTCATGTGGGTGAGGAATGTGAGCGTGTTCACGGTAGATTTGGGTACGGTAGCCACAGCGCTGAAAGAGAGGACATTCTCAATACGTGTACGGAAGGAGAGGATATTCTCAATACCTTGCCATCATGAACACTTATTTCAAAAAGAGAGCATCTTACAACTACAAGAGCGGAAGTAATGCTACCTAAACCGACTTCCTACTCACTAGAACCACATCATATCAGCAAAGTAGCCAACTGCAAGGTCATACCCGGGGAGAGTATCACTGCACAGCATTGTATTCTTGTCATGGACCTTTGTACTAAGCCCAAAAACATTCATATCGAGCGCTTTCAGCGCTAAATCAGGGGGTGGCTGCTTGATGAAGTCACATCCCAGGAGTTAATCTCAGCCCTTAGTGACAATTGCGCCGGTGGTGTGGGCGAACCAGTTCAAGCTTACTGAGACAAGATTCACGCGACTATCCTTGGGTCGGCAAAGAAGGTGCTTGGGGTGGTTGTCGCAAGTGTGACAAGAAGACATGATGGTGGAACGATACAGTCCAGAGGGAGACTAGAGCGAAGAAAGTGTCTTTATGAAGTGACAAGCGTTCAGTTCTCCTGAAGATCGCGACGCATACCGGGTGGCAAAGCGTGCTACTAAGAGAGCAGTAGCCAGAGCCAAACGAGACCAATAACACTTTACTATAAATTGGAATCGTCTGAAGGGCAGAAGCTCGTGTATAAGTTGGCGCGCTCCAGGGTCAAAGCGGCACAAAATATTTCCAAGTGCCACTGTGTAAACGACCCTGAGGGCAGCTATGCAAGGATCTTGCGGTGAATGAGAGATAGCACTGGTATTTTCACAAGCTGCTCAATAAGCAGCATAAAAAGGTGCGGCCGCCGTAACTCCCTCCTAATCTAGGTCTAGTGCCACTGGTAACGCCTGCAGTCCGTCCAGAAGTCCAGAATTGTCTTCGCCGCATGAAGAATCGGAAAGCTGTTGGACCCTATGGAGTCCCCATTGAAGCTTGGAAGGAAATGAGCTCTCGTGGTGTGGGCATCTCCTCACCGTTACTATCCTGAACCAATGGAGACTGAGAATCTTTACTCCAGTCTTCAAAGGCAAGGGGTCGGTGCAGTAGTACAGTAATTACCGAAGTATTAAGGTCATGTCCCTCACCATGAAGCTCCGAAAAGGTTATCGACTCTCGGATTCGACAGGAGTGTACTATCTCGGAATATAAACATGGGTTTCGCCCTGGTCACGGAACAATGGACCCTGTTTTTGCTCCAAGAACTGTCACGGAGAAATACAGGACGAAGAATACGCCTGTGCATTGCCTATTTCTTGATATGCAGAAGGCCTTCAACTGTATTCCTCGCGCAATAATCTCGCAGTGAGCATTGCGGTCCATTATCATCCAAGATATCATATTGAAATCATCCGAGACATGTACGGCGATTCCAATTCAATTGTGCAGACCGCTGTTGGCGACACAAAACCCTTCCTCATGACTGTCGGAGTGTACTCCGATCCTATCTACTCCGATCAGGGATGGATACCTGATGTACCAGGGATCCATCCTTAGTCTATTTCTATTCAGCGTGGTATTAGACATATTGTCAGGCAGCATCAGAAACTCGCATGAGCAGCCCCCGTGGTTGCTCATGTATGCTGATGATATCGCATTAGCAGATTCAGACATGGGTGGGTTGATGGGACGTGTGAAAACGTGGAAGGAATCGCATGAGAACAGCGGTCTGAATCTCAATGTGGTGATGATCGAGTACTTGGTCTACAACTCCATAGATTTCACACCCGTGCGCATAGGCGGCGATACGGTTAAGCGCACGGATCAGGTAAAATCCTGGAATCTGTATTTCACGCGTCTGGTGACATCCATTGCGACGTTAAGGCACGCATTGCTGCCGCGTGGGCCAAATGGCGTGAGGTGACTGGTGTTATTTGTGACCTCAAAATACCGGTTAAATTGAAGGGACAGGTCTATAAGACCATCATTAGGCCTGTCCTTTTATACGGATGTGAAGTGTGTACGGTGCTGGAGCAACACAAGCTGGAGCTGCGTGTCACGGAGATGAATATGCTGTGATGGATGTGTGGAGTAACGCGGAAGGATTGTGTTAGGAACTCTCGCAGTCGCGGCAGCCTTCATGTCCGTAATATTGCTGATAAATTGCTGGACTGTCGCCTTCGCTGGTATGGCCACGTTTTACAGCAACCGGCTGCTTACGTGGAGAACAAATTTCTGGCCATGCTACCTCCACCGGGCCTTGGCAGGAGGGGTAGACCCGAAAAATACTGGCTTGACGTCGTAAAGGGTGATATACGTGCCAATAGACGGACTACCCGGGATGCCAAAATCGTGCGAAGTGGAGAAGAAAAAGTCGGAAAACGGTCCCCGCGCGTCGAAATGAGAATTTGGGTTGCAACGTTTTTATCCGTGCAGGGGCGGAGAAAGAATACTAACCTCTGTGGCCGGGGTCAGCCTGTCGTAAAAGGCGACAAAACAACCCACCCTGGCCACGTGGTAGGGCCTCAAGTCCGTCTGGATGGCGACCACCTTTGGTCTTAAGTATGCCGCCATAACAACCTTGTGTTGTGTTCTGGCATTAGTGACCCAAGTTCCTGTACCCTAATGGGACAGCCGCGTATTCGCGATGCCACTGGCGTTGCAAACACCTATAGGCGACGGTAACTGCTAAATTCTAAGCGGGCTGTCAGCCTGTCTGCTGTCTTACGCAATAAAAAAAACCGGGATTCAACTAAGATGATGATGATATTAAATTTCTGGCAAAGATTTGTTCCTGACTATACTCACGAAAGTATAGCCAGGAACATCTTAAACAGCTATACTGAACCTGTGGAAGTTTCCTATCACTATTCGTTAAATGAATTCCGCCAAGTTCAACGATATTTGGAAGATAAGCAGCAGGAGTATCATAACTAAAGTGTCCTTTCATTAGAAATAGAGAACCATTTCCTTGCAGATCATACTAACGGGGTACGGGTTGAGGCAGATATTGTGTGTACTTGTGTACAAATGTTTCTTAGTTTTCTAGATGCCAATATTTCCTCCAAACAAAATTCTTGCTACAATTTCCAAATGTTGTCACCAAAACTAATGGTGCACTGTATTTATATACCAATTAGGGGTGTACGAATATTCGAATTTACGAATTATTCGACACTAATTCGAATCGAATTATTCGATTCGAAATTCGAATCGAATAATTCGAAATTCCGAATTATTCGAAAGTTCTCGAATAACTCGAAAAATTTCGAATAATTCGAAAAATTCCGAATAATTCGAAAAATTCCGAATAATTCGAATTATTATGTTATTCGCAATTTTTCGAGTATTTTGTATTCAGATTTTGTTATGAAAAAAAAAAGTTATGAAAAAAAGTAAATTATAAAATCATTGTAAAATTATTATTTTAATATTATAATCAACATTATAACTATTTAAAATAATTAATATGTATTTTATAGTTACCTTTTATTGAACACTTAGATAAAATAATTAATCACTTAAATGGCACAAAACATTCATGTAAAAACGTTTAGTGGAAAGCTTGTTTGTATTTATGCTTCTCAGCTGATCACTGAAGACAACCGTAAATAATCTACTTCTGAAGTAAAATACTGTCGGGAGGAGAAGAGACCTGAAGATAGGTACGATTCAAATACTTTTGAGTGCGGGTTCACGCTAGCTATCGTTCTTTCTATTGTTTTGTTGCATTATAAATTGCAAATCGTACAGATATAATAGAAGAAAATCACTAAGTCGATTATATTTTTTCATGAATAAAAAATTAAGAATATGTATAATAAAACTTAGAGAAATTAATTTCGAGAATTTTAAAACGTTGCATGTGTATACCCGGATTAAATAGAACGATTTGTAAGGATTGAAAACGATTAAAAATTTAATCATCATTAATCGTCTTTAATCGTCATAATCCTCATAGTTTTTCACATTTAATTGCCTCAAATCGTCGAGATAAGATTTATTATTTTACGATTAAAAACGATTAATGAGGATTAAAAATTTCAAATCCTCATGAATCGTCTTTATTCTCTATTCGGAACCAGAAATTGCAATATTATATTACGAATTTGCGATTAAAGACGATTCATGAGGATTAAAAATTTTAAAAATTATATTATTATTATTCGTAAGTAGAATATTTTGATACACGAACACCAGAATATATAGAGACAAATGTGGAACAATAGCCCTTAACAATTACTGCTTGACTCCTTTCCCTCAAATATGATTCCATCCATCTTAAAAGATCACCATGAATACCCATCAAACGAAGCTTGCCGATAAGCAAGGAGTGAGGAATTTTGTCAAAAGCCTTAGAATAATCGGTATAAATAACATCAACCTGACCACCACCATCTATTGCTCCAGCTACCCGGTGCATAAACTCACAAAGGTTAGATTCAGTTGAACGCTTGTCAATAAATCCATGCTGTTGTTCAATAATCAAAGGTCTGATGATAGGAAATATAGAATCAAATATAACTTTCTCTAAGAGCTTAGCAAGTGTATTCAGTTTGGATATAGGTTTGTAATTCTGAATATTACGCTTATCACCATTTTTAAATACAGGAATTACGTGTGATTTTTTCCACAATAAAAGCATTACGCCTGATGTCAAAGAAAGATTAAATAAATGATTTATTGGAATAGATAGACTTTTATAGCAAGATTTGTAGAATATAGGAGGGATCCCATCAAGGCCACTACCTTTGTTTGGATCTAAACATTTCAGATACTTAGAAATCGATTCAAACCTAAAGTGGACAGAAGAAATGTTTACAGAAGGTCCAGTGTTAAAAGATTCTTCAGTATTATTCGTATTCTGTATATAAGATTCAAAAGAAGATTGAAAGAATTTATTAAAAAGAATAGAAATATCGCTGCCGTCAGATAAAGAACTATGGGTAATCCCAAAAACATTTTTTCGGGCAAGTCATATGAAGACTTTTTGGACTTTACAAATGACCAAAAAATTAATATTACAATTACAGTGGAACCCTTATAATAATATCTGCTCATGTTTACTAATGTAATAATCGTATTGAATTGTTCGTGCAAATAGTATAACAATGTAGAAAGGGTTATGTCAAACAATACAAGGCGGATGTCCATAGAAAACTTAGTCCGTTACAATTAGTTAATTTGGGTTTCGGATCACAAAGATACATCCATACATCGTCCATAATAAAGTAATAACATCCGCTTTCTCGTGTAAACATTTCATTCCGGTTGTATCGGATGCTTTTACTTCGTTCAGGATGCTATTAAGTCACTATCGTCAGATTTTTCGCTATTTTACTATCACCTGGTTCAACGACAAAATAGCTTTCGATATTTTTTGTTAGTTTGTACCGGGCCGGTGTAGACCTGGACCCTGGCACACCTGGCTCATGTCTCAGACCCGCTCTTTCGGGCGGTTCCCTAGCACTCCTATTGTCAATACTGGATTTGAGAAGGGCACGATCATCAAGATAATCAGGATTAACGCTTTCTTTTCCTTCTGCCGGAAGATGGCGTTAAATTGATAAAAAACATTCACCAATTAGGAATTGACAACCAATAAAATATAAATAAAAAACTAATAAACATGCTTTTGTAGTTAATCGAACTAAACAGTTAAAAATAAATTTTATAGTCAATCACAATACGGAAAGTAAAAAATAATTCGTAATTAATGTCACTTTCGAGAAAATTAATGTCACTGTTCTAAAAGCGTGGGGTGTTTTGTATAATATTTTAAAGTAACTCTGTATTTCCGAGTGAAACTAGTAACAAAAATTATAATGATTGTGATCGAGCATTCCACGCTTTTTAAAATAGTGACATTAATTTTCTCATCAATAATTTAATTCTTATTGGTGAGACTGAAGGATCGTACAAAAAATGGCGCAGCTTAGGTCTCGAAAGATGGTAGTCGTGGTGCAGGAAACAAAGCTATTGCGGGTTTAATAATTAACGTGGAAGGGAAGGAGATGAAAATACCCAGCAAGTCAGAAAGAGCGGCTACTCGCCTGAGGTTCTCCGATCCGACCTTCCACGACTGGTTCTGCAGTTTGGAGCCTAGGCCTTTATAATTAGCGGTTCACGATAATAACACACATATAAAAACTCGTGCGGGGTTACCCGAGACTCGAAGCTACGTGTCGTCGGCGCGGGCGATAGCCAAGCAGAGAGGGCGGCGCGGAGGTGGTCGAGTAGTTTTTCGAAATCACCGTCAGGCGCCGCAGTATCTAAACTAACTTGCGGGTAGGCAGGGAAAAAGGATAGGATGAGGCGCCTAACCACTTAACATATTAAGAATTATTGTTTACTTTCTAATTTGATTAATTATAAAAGCATGGTTTTTAGTTTTTTTTAACTATAATTTATTATTTAACTACAGTGAGTTTAATACGATAAAATAAATAAACGATAATAAATTATACGTTTTTTGCTCGTACAATTAATTTTTATTACTTATTTAACAATAAGAATTAAAAAATTAAACAATATGTTCATAAAGTAGAAAATGTTCTATGCAGAATAATTGTTTTTCTTATATTTTTCTTCTATTTAGTGGGTACACTTTTTATTATATATTGACATTTAATTAAGGCTATTAACTCACTTTTAATAAAGGTAAAATAAATTGTACTTCTAGAGTTTTCCGTAATCTGTAGAATTAATCTAATTTCCATTCACATCTAAATCAGCTATCAGGTTGTTAGAGTAGATTACGGGATATCCCGATAGCTCATTCACGTACTACACACAAGCCGCGGGCATCGCAGAACAATGACTTCTCAATGATAAACTCTATCCTCTGACTTTTCACAAGGACTTGGCGACCGGGGTTTAATGCTGCCGCAACAAACCTTGCTGTCTTTTACTAGCCAGCTGCCGGTCACAGTAGCAAGGTGAAGAACCTGTAGCAGCACCACGATTTGCTCTTCACTCTTACAAGCAAGCGAGACAAATGCGGCGAGAGTAGATTTTTTTTTCTTAAAGCTAAAGCTGTTGTTGTCTCAGACGACTCGACAGCGACTCCGGACGTTAAGGCATTCCTTCCAAACCCGTGGGAGCGGGGTCGATCAGCCGTGGCAGCGTGCTCGGACACGCGCCTCCTGTGAGGTGCGTTTCCGGCTCGACCGCTGCATGGGGATAATTGAAAGCAGCCACGAATGGCAAGAATATTATTTATTTGGGGACTATCGACTTCACCGGTGAAGCCGATCCTATTCTAATCTACTACCGCTTCGGAGTGCTTATAGCTGAGGGAGAAGAAACGGTGAAAGAAACTCCCCCGTAGCACATCTATTCTACGTGTATTCATGTATTGTGTACGTCTACAGGCTATGGGGGGCGGAAGGCATCCCTAAACCTTCCGTCGGGCTGGTACCGCGAGCTTTTTTTTTTTTTTTTTTTTTTCTTAAAGCTAAGGCTGTCATCGTCTCAGACGACCAACGACAGCGACACCGGGCGGAAAAGGCATTCCGACCCCGTGGGAGCGGGGTCGATCAGCCGTGGCAGCGTGCTCGGTCACGCGCCTCCTGTGAGGCGCGCTCCCGGCTCGAACGCTGCATGGGGATAATTGATAGCAGCCACGAATGGCAAGAATACTATTAATTGGGGACTATCGACTTCACCGGTGAAGCCGATCCTATTCTAATCTACTACCGTTTCGGAGTGCTTATAGCTGGGGGAGAAGAAACGGCGAAAGAAACTCCCCCGCAACACATCTATTCTACGTGTATTTATGTACTGTGTGGGTTGTGTACGTCTACAGGCTATGGGGGGCGGAAGGCGTCCCTAAACCTATTGCGTCGGGCTGGTCCATGCCGGACTGGGGGGGATTGCGTCCGCGAGAGCATTCGCTTCAGCGTCCTAGAGATGGGGTCGCGTCTATCCGTGAGCACGTTTTGCGGTCGGCGACGCGCGGGGGGTGCTCGGCGGTTGGGCGTGTAGTTGACTGTCTCCACCACCAGTGGATTGGGATGGTGGGGAGCGAGACCGAAGAAGGATCGCGAGAGGGATACCATGTACTCCTTCACGGGAAGGAGCTCCAGGTCGCGGTGTAGGTCCGCGTTGCGCATGTAACGTGGCGCTTGGACTGCCATGCGCAAGAACTTATTCTGCAGCCGCTGCATCGAACTGATGTAGCATTTGCCGGCATGGGCGAAGACTACGCTCGAGTACGTCATGATCGGTCGGATGCAGGTTTTGTAAAGTGTCACCTTATTTCTAAGGGACATCTTACTCTTCCCGCATATCATTGGGTAGAGGCGACCGAGCACAAAGTGTGCTCTGTTCCTTACCGTCCTAATGTGTTTGCTGAAGTACAGGCCTCTATCTAGAGTGACTCCTAGATATTTGACCTCATCAACCCAGGGGATGACGCGGTCAAATAGCTTTATGGGGAAAAGAGAGTGCCGACTCGTGCGAGTCGGCCGACTCTCATTTTGAGTGCGGGGACCGCGAGCGAACATGATCGCTGCGCTCTTGTCCGGATTCAACTCGATCCGCCAAGTGCGGAACCAGTTGCCCAGCGTCTCAACCGCCGTGTTGAGACGACTGCAGATCCGATATTGATTGATATCGGATGTGAAGAGGGCGGTATCATCTGCGTATAAGGCGAGATGTACCTGTGGGGTACGGGGCATGTCGCTGGTGTACAGCGTGAAAAGTAGGGGGGACAGAGCCGAGCCCTGGGGGACTCCGGCTCTGATGGGTTGGAGAGATGAGCGCGTGCCCTCCACTCTGAAGCGGAAGCTCCGATCAAGGAGAAAGTCTCGTAAGATGAGCACGAGTCTATCTGGCACTCCCAGTTTGTACAGCTTGTAAATCAAGCCGTTGTACCAGACCTTGTCGAAGGCTTTCGCCACATCGAAGAAGACAGCACCCGTCTTCCAGGGTTTGGGGGCGCGATTGAAGTTCGCGAGCACGTGCTCCGTGATGCGGAGCACTTGCTGGGGGCACGAGTGTCGGGCTCGAAAGCCGAACTGCTCGTCGGGGATCAGCTTATTTTCATAAGCGAAGTCTCTGAGTCTGCTCAAGAGGAGGCGTTCGTACAGCTTGCCCAGCGCGCTGAGCAAGCTGATCGGACGGTAGCTGCTTGGTTTCGCAGCGGGCTTTCCTGGTTTCCGGATGCCGATGACGTCGGCTTCCTTCCAGGCGGAGGGAAAGGAGCAGTTATCTATGGCGGCATTGAAGATGCCTACCAGAATCATCAACAGATGTATCGGGAGTAGCTTGAGCAGCTTGTTGGGGATGCCGTCGGCCCCGGGAGCTTTCCGGGGCTTGAGGCCTTTTATTAGGTCCTGTACCTCTTTTACCGTGACAGGCTCGAGTGAGTCTTCCGCGGGAAGAGAGGATCTCCGTTCGACCTCGGCGTCCACCTCGCGCAGGTGGGCCGGGTCGACGTGCGCGGTATTGGGGGAGCATTGCTCCTTGAGGCTCTCGGCGAGACACTCAGCCTTTTCGTCGTCGTCAAACGCGACAGTGTTGTCGGGTTTTTCGAGAGGCGGCATGGTCGAGAGGGATTCCGCTCTCAGTGACCTCGCCAACCTCCAGTATGCCTGGTGCTGGTACCGCGAGCGTAGAAAACCGCAACGTTTTATATTTACGGTGTGACACGATACGCAGTTATCTTCCGTCTCGCTCACACAGTTACATTTTATACTTGTATATTGTTTCGTTTTAACTTAGCATATTTAGTATTATATCGTTGTAACATAGCATCTATGCACGTACCATTTCTGTAAATATATATAGCGCATTTTGTCACCTGCCCCTGCAAAAGGGAAAGAAGACCCAGCGTAATAAATCATGGAATCCTGGAAGTGACTTTTATTTGGAAAACTACTCCTAAGAAGACCTCCGAAGAAGAACTCTGCCTCAACAATAAACCTATTGGAGGCCAGGAACCCCTGCACTTCCAAAAACCCATGTTGGCTAACCGCCTGCCAGTTGTCTGTTCATTATATTATTTACACATATTTAAAACGCCAATAGCGCTAAACGGCGTTCAACGCCATCTATTATAACTTTTGTAAAGTTCTTCGTTATCCGACCGATGCTAGATATTTTCATACCTAGATCTGCATAGTAACGAGAGATGGCGCTAATTTTATTAAGCTAAATCCAGGTTACCACCGGTTGTACGTCAGATTAAATATTCGCTATATTTAATGTTTTTTTACTGAAATCCTAAAGGATCACTTTGTTTCTGAACACTTTCGGAAAATATGTATTCAAAATTATTACATCTCTCAATTGTAAATTTGGAGATAATGTGTATTATAAGTGTAGTATAAGCTGTATAAGTGAAAAAGGTTAAACAGTAAGTAAAAAGTAAAATTTTGGAGTTGATCCAAAATTTTCGCCCGTGTCATTTGAATATCGACATATCGACTGGACTCTGAATTGAAATAATAAATAAGAACCTTGACAAAGATTTTAAACTCAAAAGAAAATATAATAAAATAAAATATAATGTAAGTATGCTTACTATGAGCATTGTTTATTTAAAAAGTAAAGACTTTTTGTATTTTGAAAGGCGATGACCGCCTGTCAGTCTTTAATTGGGCTATTCACAGACAGCACAAATGAAGTTCCTTTCACTACATACATGTTATGTATATACATAAAAATAAATTTGTGAATTTATCTCTTCTAGATTTTCCTCTCTACATTCCGAGATCTTGGTTAGATTTTGATTGTACTGTTTAAAAGTATATTGAAATTTACATTTTATTCATCGAATTTGCAGATATAGGTTAGGTACAAAATTGATTTATAAAATAAGTACAAATATTAAACTACTGTAAGTTTAATATATTACAGTATTAGGACATTTTGAATGTTATACTTCTTTTGGCGCTTTTAAAAAAAATATGAGAGTAAAATTTTTACGATGCGACTTAATGAAATTAGCTGATAACTGCATCTAAAATTTTCGTGCAAACTTGTAACTTGTTGTAAGCTTGTAAAGCCCAGGGTCGACAGTTCGCGAAGTGATTGATCTCAGCTTCGAAATGGCTACTTTGGCGATTACTGTTCCTCAACCTTGAAATAAATGCAAGAACCGTTGATTAGCAAGTACAACAAGCGGTAACAATGTTAATAAGTCAATAACAATCAAATTGACTAAAAGTTTTTTTTATTGCTATAGGAAAGCAGACAGGCTGACGGCCCGCTTAGAATTTAGCAGTTACCGTCGCCTATGGGTGTTTGCAACGCCAGTGGCATCGCGAACACGCTGCTGTCCCATAAGAGTACAGGAACTTGGGTCACTAATGCCGGAACACAACACAAGGTTATTATGGCGACATACTTATGACAAGTTAAAATGAAACGCTGTTAATATGTGGCTAATGGCAACGGATTCATATTTGTAGCGTTTCGATGTTGAGACTCTGTGGTCGTGGGGTCCAAATACTTGTCACATTTATTGAGACCTATCAAGACGATTGCTAGAGGTTTCACAGGATATAAAAACTGGTATGTATTTGTTGCAAAGGTGCCATTTGGAGGCACTTTGCATACAATCAGGGTTGGGCTGTATTTGAATTACTTGTGGTTAAAATACGTAATTATAATACAAATACGTATTTGGTATTAGTATTTCAATTACTTCCATAAAATGTAATTTGTATTTCGTATTTCATATTTGAAATCCTCGGCGTCAGGTATTCCTTGTTTTGTAATTAGTATTTCAAATACTTGAGGCTTCAAAATACATTTTAAAATTATAGGTAAAATACATTTAACCTTCATTTAGCGATCGTGAGTGTGAGTGCGAGGCGAGAGTACAATGATGGTACTAAAACAGCTATTATAGAGTTGGTAGCACTGCACCTGTTATGTCTTCTTCTTCATTTTATTTGTGGCTCCAATGCTTTAGGCACTGATTTTGCCAATGTCAGGGTATGGAAACAGGTGGGTTTCTTATTTTTTATCTTTTACAAACATATGACCGGTAAATTAATTTTCCAAACACTTAAAGGTCAAGCAAAAATGTTAGACTAAACTACATTACAAGAAAATGTTATTTACATATAAAAATTTGGAAAGAAAATATATATGTTTACTATAAACTAAAGTGAGGAGATAGTTGATATTTACAGGTCGCACCTGTTATGTATACTGTACGCTATGACTGTAGTCTGTACGTCAAAATTAGCCAACAAAACGCAAAAAAAATGTACGTCAAATTGTCAATGTCAAGCAGTGTAGCCAACCCTACAGTTTAAATTTTTATTTTGTAATTTGTATTTCGTATTTCAATAGCTAAAATACTGTATTTTGTATTTTATATTTCAAATACCTTACTTAAAGATATTTTGTATTTCTTATTTTAATTACTTGCGATACAGTATTTTTTATTTATTAAAGCAAAGCATGTATTTTGCCCAACCCTCCACACAATTACATCAGTTTGGCTTGCAACTCTTATTTTTCGTACGGCAGGGAGGTACCTGGGCTATTTGTAATTGAGGGTAATTAGGGTGTATTTTAAAATATAGTATATGTATTTAATGTAAAATAGATTAAATAAAAGATAATTTACATTATAGCATTGAATTTTATTGATACATTTCATTTATAAAACTTAAACTAATTTAATATTATTATTTCTTAATAATCGGTGTTATTAAATTAAATTTCAACGTTTACACATATTGTTTTGCCCTAATTTTACAACTACTCGATTAAATTTTTATTCCGTACGCAAAAGGAATGGATCAAATGATTAATTGATTTAAAATTAGTAAAGCTCTGTGACTTTTTACATGATATGATTAAGCTGCTCAAACAAAATTAACAGTTACTGTACGCGATAATTATGAATAATTAGATAACTTATTATCTAAAGCGTTTCAAACACTCAGTCTGCATTATGACTCTGTTTATATTTCAAAAAATATGGCATTATTGTAATTCTGATTATGTTAATAATAAACAGTTACTAATAATCTCTTAATTTTTCAGTTACTTTATAATTACTTCTTCTTTCAGTGTATGATGTGCCATTCTTTGTATCGAAAGGGCGTTTACCATTCTCAATGTATTTAACACTTGGTAAAACTTCTTTGTAACCACCTCTTACTTTCGTCACTGAATTTATTTCCCTTGATTCAATTATTTCTTTAGAACGACCATCTTTGGATGGCAAAATCTTCTTACTGACAGTTTCCACGGTATCTGTGACACTAGGTCGTTCAGGATTACCTGATCTGGTCGTGTACCTAAATGTCTCAGAGTAGTTGTCACTGCTATTACTCCCTCTTCTAAGAGGTGAAGATTTAAGTCTCGTATCTAATCTAGATACAAAAGGGCTCGTTTCCCTATTGATTGAGTCAGTTTTATACAAAGGCGGCTTACGTTCTTCAGATATACGCTCTTTGTATTGCGGCGACGGCGTATTGAATCTAGATGATTTTCTACTTCCATCTGATTCGTCATCAGCTTGTAAAGTGTGATACAATTCTGGAGCTCGCTCTTTAAGGCCTTTGAGGAAAATCTTCTTTTTATCAGTATCATCAAAAGATTTTGTGTATCCGTTTGTATGACCGTTGGTCACTGGTGTTGTTTTTCCATAACGAGCTCCAAATAAGCCATCTCGTCTCCTTTCTGTTTCGCGAGATACAGCATCAGCAAGATCACGCTGACTTCGATTGATTATGGATACGATTCCGGGACTCTTCAGCTGCTCTGGCGTCTCATCCAACTTGCTAAGGTGGGGATTTGATTTATACATTGTTGAATAATTGCGGCTCATATTCGATACGTAACGTGGATGAGTCTCCGGTTCAGGAGCTCCCATAGCAAAACTCTTGCTTCTATTCAAAGCTTTGTACGTACGAGCTGGTTTCGCTGGTCCCGGTGGATATCCGTTAATTTTTGATTCTGACGTCGAATTTGCGTTGTTAGATATATTAACGGCGCTGGTGGATCGTTTATTGGGTGTCAGGCGATGCCAGTATTTGTTTGAGCTTGGCTTTTCAGTTACTTTCTCTTTCCGCTCGTGGAGTTTACGTGGAAGAGTTTGTGCACTGCGTGTATATTCTCTTGGATTTGGCTCTTCTTCAGGCTCGACGTTCGGATCCAAGCGACTCGTGGAATGACTAAATCGACCCAACGTGCTCGAAAACTGCCCCCTGGAAATTTCAAATAGTTAATTAATTTTTATATAATTCGCTTGAATACTTTATGGATGGTTCATGGCGGTAGAACGAGTTAAACCCACGTTTATTTATTGTTACAGTGTCGCAAAAACTTGTAATCTCTTTGGTATTTAAGTAATTGGATTCAATGGGGATTCTCCTCCCACGTACCTAACGACGTCCTTTGTTTACGTTCATATACATCTACGCCTTCTATGCTATAATTTATTTGTATCTATCTTAATAATTAATACAATAAATTATGTGCCGGATATAATAAGTTGATCTCCGTATTAATGCGACCAAAGTCTTTGTTGTATTATTACTCAACCAGAAATTAAATACATATAAAAAAATCTGCGAAGATAATTGTATCAATGATTTACATACGCCAACCTCCAGCGAAACATACACCTGTTTAAAGAAACATTACCTAGCAATGAGTCATATGCTCATATGTCATTGCTAACCGATACTTCTGTTTTATTTAGAATGACTCATCACTTACACTAAATAAGGGTTTATTTGTAAAATATTATAAATCCTTAACAGGTAACTGATCTTGGGCATTTGAGGTTAATATGGAATTGTATGCAACGCATTTTCTAACGGTGACGATTAAAACAGTTGTATGTGACTTATTAAAGATTCTCACGGCGCGGCCTAATGTTCATAATAACTATTTAAGTATTGACGCCTCATGGCATTTAAAACTGAAAAACATTAAGAGTATATTTCAGACATGGTTTAGGTGTGGTATCGTTTACAGATATCAACATAAAAAACATTTATGTATAATATTATACTCGTATAGAAAAGAGTCCGATCCTTCTACTTGCTCATGATTTTCTATTACTAATCCTTTTTAACTCATATTTTAGTGCGTAAGCAGGTTCTCTAGTCGAATGACAGAAAATTTTTAGCTTCGTGATACTGCCTCAAGAGTTAATATTCCCGACTATTTGATTTCGGAGACAACCGTTCGCTTGTTATCTTTCTTTGGTTTGACTTATTAGAGTCAGTAAAAATTCACGTGTATACATTTTATATATAGAATATAATTTTCTTCGTTTTGAATTAAATGATGTAATTGAGTTCTCATTATTATGAGCACTAGCTACAAAGGGAAGCATCAAATCTTCCTCAATTGGGGACGTAAAATATACTATTTTTAACGAAAACCGCGTATAGGACCCTATATTATATTATTTTTAATTCTACTATACAGATGGACTCTGCGTTTTTCTACCCACTAAACAATGGGAAACGTTCCCAGGATCTGTTTAGATTGGTGCCTTTGTCCTCAATCGACCACCGCACTACTCACCATCACGGGTGTTACATTTCCTTGACAGTTATCGTCGCCTAGCGATGTACGCGACGTTAAAAGCACCGCAAACAAGCCGTCTCATAGGAGTACAGGAACCTGGGTCACTAATGCCAGAATACAACACCAGGTTATTATGGTGACTTACTAATAGATCAAGGGTGGTTGCCATCTAAACGAGCTTGGGGCCCTACCGGCTGGTAGGGTTGTTTTGTCGTCTTTTACGACAGATCGCCTCCAGCCGCAGGATTAATATTCTTACACCGCCCCTGCACGGAGAAGATATTTATAAGAAGATATGAGTTAACAAGTTTTAATGACGTGTTATAATTATATATATATATATATATATATATATATATATATATATATATATATATATATATATATATATATATATATATATATATATATATATATAATTGAGTATATATATTATTTATATATATACCCGAAATATGTGAACACTACGAGTATTAATATACATTCTCGTGCGGATTCCTCAATTTGTGAGGTAGTTATTGCCTTTTATGTCACAGAATACTCGCAATATTAGCATGCGAAATGGCTACAACTGTACAAGTTACGAAACTCGAATATACAAATGAATATTTCCTATTTCGGACTTTTGTTTGTCAATTTCAAACTGTTTACATAACAATGATGAGTTTCTACATCTGTTTTGGAATATGTTATACGAGTATATCTTAAAGAACTGTAAAGCCGTAAACCGACAAGGCCTGACGGGTACTAGATAGAAAACCTATATTTTACTTACTTCTTCGTAAAGGTAACGATCATTGTTATATTAGTTAAGAAGTAAAAAGTTCCATCAAAAGCTGCTATTATTAAGATTTTTATACGGATCCAGCTGAAAAATTTAAGAGCTATTTGGTTCTATCCAAAAATAAGTATAGAGATCATATTCGTCCAACACTTCTAAAGTAAAGAGAGTCTCCTTTTATTACACACAAATACATAAAAAGGTAGGTCAGATTCAAATTTTTCTTGTTATTTCTTTGGTCTTTGGAAGTAAAAACATGGGATGCAAATCGATGGGATGGAAATAAACATAAAACACTATTTGTATTATAGAGGTCTCCAGTTGTACGCGCATCACGGCAGAACTACTGGATAGATTTAAATTATATTTCTTAGACACTTGGCCCTTATAAAATTATTGCGATATCTCCATTTAATATAAAGTTATTAAAGTTAAAGATTTTTGTAGGAGTAGTGGAGCAAGCGGTGTAGCGCGCATGCGTAGGAAAACTTGTTATATTTCTTCCGTTTACTTTTTTCTGTTATTCGACCAGTGAAGCAGGCGGGAACAGCTAGTGTTACTCGTACATAAGTGTATAATAATAACAGGATATAACATAAACGAATACATTCGAATTTAGCTTCATACAATAATATCCTTTTTAGCAATAATTTATTATAAATGAAAATAATAAAAAATGTTAGCGTTTCGAATAAAATATAATTTATAGGAACGTTAGAATAATAAATAAAACAATAGCTTACAATAATTGCTTTAAACACGCCCTGCGCTTAAACCTTGTAATTCAATGGTAGTATAATAATAGTTCAAGTACATTTTGTGAGGAAAACATGTAATACCGAGTAAACAATAACGATTGACTTAGATATACTTACTATATTATACAGCTTATATTCGTAGCTATACGAATGTGAAGCTTTATATTGAGACTAATCCATTAATGACGGTACAATAATTGCGAAATGGCCTGCTGTTATGTGCAAAATATATATTATAAATAGCTAAAAATGCGAAGATAAGAATGTCATTTAACAAGAAAACTTATAGAAATGGAGATAGAGTGGAAAATGTTGTGCCTATCCCATATAATGTGGGATAAGGCCAGGAAGAAGAAAAGTTAAATATTATGAATACATGGCCAATTCACATAGTACCATCTACTACCAAAGAAATTAGCAGAGCGTTTGTATTGTGGATAATAGATACTACTTATCTACTTTTGTAAATTAACAAAACGGGAATCAAGTCGTCTATCATTATATTATGTACTAATATTATTTACATATAAGCTTCTATTAAAGAGATAGTCATAGTTGATAATTATCTTTGTCAGAATTATTCAAGCAAATCGACATCAGAATCAAAAGCTTCATAGATTGCCATGTACGAGTAAAATCCGTGATCGAGGGTTATTTTTATTTCTGGCTGTTTATCTATGATTTCTGCTACACTGCTGGATGGATTTCGAATGGATCTTCGGAAATTTTCTGATATAAAGCAAAGTAACATATATTTTGAAAAAAAGATTGATCTAGTTGCAATGTCTTTGAATTTGTGCATGCGATGCGCGGACACGTCTATGTCGTCTCCCAATAACGAAATCCAAGTATGCCAAATCAAGAGCACAATTATATATATATATATATATATATATATATATATATATATATATATATATATATATATATATATATATATTTCAATTACTAAATGATAACATAGAACTGATCTAAGAATCTAGTAGAATTGGAAAAGTAATTTTATTAAAGACAAACAAAAAGAAAATGGTATCCATGCGAATAACAAATATGTGACCCTATAAAGTTTAATAGCCAATTGTTTCTAATAAATTTGATAAAATATCTCGATCATAGCTCGTTCTGCCCTCTCTAATCGTGATTGTCTACTAGCCCTATCAGATTGCCGTAACTTTATGATAAAGTATCAGAAGCATTTAATAAATATTATGTTGCGTATCTTTTGCCATGTAGGTGGTGCCGCGCCTATTGATTGTATCACAACATTCTATTTAAGGCTGATTAGATTTTTTATGAAATTATATTTAGCATTCAGAAATAATAATAAATATATTCGACAACCAAGATATGGTCGCAGTGAGAAACCAAATAAGGATGGAGTCTGTTTAGGCATCGACATATGAGATGTTAATAAGTGTGAAATAATATTAATTAATTAGATGACCAACTGTCAACTCACCTGTCACGATGGTCGCGGGCGTCGTTTACAGCTGCACGTCTCGGACTGCCCTCGTACTTGTGCTCTCGTCCGTAGATGCTGGGCGCGAACGGATCCTCGCCGAGGTAGTAGCGGTGTGGGGGCGCCACGGGGGGCGATATCTCGCCACTGTACTGCTTGTATGTCCGAGATGAATGCTCCGGTGACGGCGTCCGAGAGTTGCGCCTCCGCGCTCGCCGCTCAGCTGACGCGGACCGGATTTTCCCCACCAACTTCCGTATTGAATTCCCTATGGCCGAACCAACTGATTTTCTCACTGGTGATGGACGACGTCCACTGTCAGCGAATCGTGTCTTTTGATTTTGTTTCCGCTCATCCCTTTCCCGCCTCCTAGGTGGTGTGCGGTCTCTATCAGAACTGCCACGTCGCTCTCTCGGAGGGGAATAATCCGGAGGTGGTTCCAAAGTACCTTCTTCACGACTGTCGCGTGATCGCCCAGAATTTTCATTCCTGGACGAACTCCTGTAACCACTATCGTACCTATGATCATCCGATAGTCTTTGTTTCAACTTTTGTTTTCTTTCTGGTGCTGCTGGTCTTGTATAATCCTCGTCTATTGAAGGCTCACGGAATGAACGATCAGTTTCCAGTAGACGAAACGGTGAACCGCGCGGTGGACTATGCATAGTCGACGAAGAAACGTAGGCGGAATCGTCGCGCGAGGGTGGATGGCGTCGGCCTATTGGTGAAGTCGACCTTCCCTGTGGTGAGTCACGTTTTCCATATACATGCCTTGGCGAGGACCCATTGAGGCGATCGTTACTTGCGTATGGAGAACGTACTGTTGGCGGCGACGGGGAAGAGCTTCGTGGCTCCGGCATCCTGGGCTTGGTGGCCCGTCGTTGTGACCAATCTGCAACACCTTTAAAATATCCACCAGTTCTGTTAACAGCTGCGGGGACCCTCTCATCAGACGGCGTAGATGATTTTGTTTTTCTTAAAACACGATCACCGTATATTGGGGGTGGTGGTCCGGAAGAAGTTTTCCCGTAATATCCTTCGTCTTCTGGGGGTTTGCTCTTTACATAATATGCGGCTTCGGGTTGTCGAGTGATTTCTTCTGCGATCGAATCGTGTGACGAGGGCGAGTCGCTGCCGAAGTGACTCTCGAGCCACTTGGATGTTTCCTTCTTGCGGGTTTCTTCTTCGATGTCAAAGTCCACTGGGCGTTTGGCGTAGTCCTTCTCGTGATCTGAAAACAAATTATTTATGTAAATGCGTAGCACACGTGCGCACGCGCAGTAGTTCGCGGTAAAGTGCCGCCGCATCGCACAACTTACATCTCCCGCGCAAACTAATGGCGTAATCCTTCAGTAAATAAGTTTGCCAAACTTACGAAGGTCAATGCGGTACACACTTAAGCCCAAGACAGCAATATATCTTTACTTGACCGACATGAGACATATGACAGTATTTACAAAATGTTAATTTCTAGGTCACAAATTACTATCTATTGTTTTGTTTGTATTATGTAATTTATTAGTCGAGGTTGTATAGATAATTATTATCGGCATATATGGAAAAAGAGGCATGGCGCCAATGATATAACATTATAGTTCGTTTAGATAAATATATACTTAAGTGATTAGTGATCAAATCCCGAAAACTAAAATTAACTACATCTACATTTATTATTGTTAATAAAATCTCATAATGTCCTATTGCCGGGCTCATTCAGACCATAATTTTCAAGACAGATTAGCACACACGGGTGAACACAATATATTTTACCTTACGAAATTTTCCTCACATTATTTCCCTTCACAGTCAGTACGTGGTAATTTTGGGCGAAAATTGTTAAAAGTTGCATTCCATCGTGGGTTCGATACCAAAGACTTTAGTTTAAGCTCCAATTGTGATACTTGGCTACTAAGTATTTTTTAAATTACTTAATTATTTTTGTATTTGTATTCAATGTTGATATTTAAATATTTTTACAAACTGAAAATTCCAACATTGAATCTATTACTTTTTCAGCTGTAAATTGTATGTAACCAATATCTTTTCATTATGTGTAATTTTTTTATAATATACGCAGTTATCGTAAATAAACCTGATTTCACATATTTTAAAAATTCGTAGACCGCAATTTAAAAAATTACTGTATATTGTCTGTCAATAACTATCTGTTTAAATCTTTAATAGATATATCGAATACGTAATATAAAATTTTATTTTCAATGTTTTTTTTTTTAGTTTTTCTAACATGGAGTTGTTCTTACGTAAATAAAAAAATTAGGATAGTTTTATATAGTGGGTTTATGTAAGTTATATTTGTAAATATATAAGTGAAGAAAATGTATTAAAAATAATAAGGAATTCGTTTTTTTTTTTTTTGAAGAATAAAACATTATTAATTACTGGTTTAATATATTTATTTTAAACTATATTACTCTTAAAACAAGAACTATAGTAATATCGTTTGCTAGAATATGTGTCATGTTGTGCAAATATGAAAAACCATCTGTTTGCAACGCCACACAGTACGCTACGTGTTTTTAAAGTTCACAATTATCATAAAAAAGAAATTATGCAGGGTTTAATTATTATTATCTTCTTCTTCCTGCCCTTATCCCACATTATGTGGGGTCGGCACAACATGTTCTCTCCGTCCACTCTTCTGTGTTAGCTGTCATCACAACATATCCCTTTCACCATATCAGCTTTTACGCAATCCATCTATCTTTTCTTTGCTCTACCTCTCCTCCTGTATCCATCCATTCCCATTTCTATCATTTTCCTAGCTAGTTTTTTATCAACATGTACTAATATTTTAAATAAAATATCAACACCAAGTAAGAACAATTCAGAAGATTTGACACCATCTTTATATTCTTTTATCTCGTATATGTTTTGGCATTTAATGTTGTCTTGAAGCGAAACTACTGAAGTTGCCTTTCCAGAGAAGTTAGCTAAAAGATCATGTGAAAATTTATCTAGTTTTAACACTACTGTTTATAACTGTAATGTTTGTTATATTATTATTATTATTTATTTATTATTCAGACAATTACAATATTCATCCATTGGAAGCGTACCCATATTTGTAGCTTTCAGTGTTGAGACTCTGGGGCCGTGTGGTCCATAAACCTATTATAATAGTCTTAACTCTTTATCGAAACCTGTCAAAACCCTAGTTTGTATTTAGGGCAAAGGATAAGTGTTACCATCCAACGCTGTTACGCAGCCAGCGTTTTGTGTACGTATCCGGCTTTTGGATTAGGTTTGGAATCAGTATAACATCTATAATGTCCATAGTGGGTTAGTAAATTATAGCTAAACTTGAAAATCTATTGTTAGTAAACAATTAATTATTAAAGTAAACTCTAATAATAATTAAAGTGATCTGTGATTTTAGAAAGTCATTGAAAAAGAAATGAGAGAATTCACATTAGATAAGCTCAGCAAAGCGAGTTTCGTAGTACTACGAGCAACAAAATCCTAATTATTATTATAAATGACAATGCCAGTGATGCGTGAGGGCAAGGAATATAGAAATTGAATATATTAAACAGAACAAATAAATCTTTGAATGCTGTTTTTGGAAAATGTATTCTTTTGTGTTAAAGTCATACGACAAAAATTGTTTTATTTCGCTAGTTATATCCAAGTAAATTATAAAAAAAATTACATATAGTAGTAATTATTAATTCCTTTTTATATTCTGGAGAAATACAAAATGCCTGCCACGCGTAAGAGGGTTTTTAAGCTTGCGGATACCTGATTTGTCTCCATGCAGGGGCGGAGTAAGAATACTGACCCAACAGCCGGGGCCAGTCTGTCGTAAAAGGCGACAAAACATCCCTAGCTAGGTGGTGGTCTATATGTATTATATGCCACCGTGATGACCTTGTGTTGTGTTCCGGCATTAGAGACCCAGGTTCCAATACTCGTATGTGGATAGCAGCGTAATCGCCGTGCCCCTATCAAGCGGGCCATCGGCCTATGTGCTGTACCTCAGCAATAAAAAAAATATTATATTTTTTATAAAACCCAATAAATTTAATATTATAACCCAATAAAAACCTACTTCTAACTCCAACTCTATTACGTTTCTACTCTTCATTTCTTTTTCTATCATTATTCACGCTTTATTTGCTAGGTGTACTATTAAAGGCCCTTAGATTTGGCTGTATATTTTTACCTAATACAGGATACCTAACTGTGTGTTTCACTCAATGAGTCATGAATTTTCACAGAAAAATGTTCTTGTCATGGCATATACAGCAAATAGTACGTGCTCGACCTACTCAAAGCCGTGTAGGCTCTAACGATTATCCATACTTGGCAACTTGATGAACGTATATATATCATAAAGTCATTTTGTCCGTTGGTATATGACGCGGAATGGAAAATATCAATGAGCCTTATTACTCATCGGGCTAAAAAAGGAGACTATTGGTTATATTGACTAGGAAAAGAAAAATATGTTTAAGATCTTCCTCTTTCTGCTGGTTGCAACATAAACTTAAAGGGCCCCCACTTCTAGATAACCTAAATTGAACTACCCGAGTACAGTTTTACCATAGCGCTGTATGACAGGTCGACAGCATTAGCTAAAAATTCGGGAAAGCAGCTAACCCCTAAACTTCTGACCACGTTAGTAAGAACTGAGACAATCAAGAGAAATATATTAACTATCTGTATTTCTGATCATTTGGATCGTGTGACAGACACGACCATGAAAAAGTTCATTGGCACACATAGAGGTCAGGTCAGCAATTTTTAGATCAACGAGTAGATCCAAGTGAAATCTTTAGGGTTTTAAAACCATTTTATATAAATAATGAATATATTATCCAGACAAAACCACGTCAAAAGACTACTGTATATTTATTAGCTACTTCAATTCTCTTTTAAGATAACTACTTATTACGTCCATATCCATTGATGCATAATTGCAAACTGTTGTTTGCCAGAATGGTGGAGAAAGCTTACTTTCTTCTTAATAACACTCCTTTTCTATCTTAATAACACATCTCATAACTTACACTACACCTTATCTCGATACATACGCATTTTGGAAGTTTTATTGCCATTTAGTACGGAAAATTTACTATACAAAATATAGTGGTAACTAGGAACACTGTATGTGACATGGAATTTATTCTTTGAGCTAATTTTTTTTCTCATCTGACGTCTTAACTTCGAAAGGAGAAACTGAATGGTACTCTTCTTTTACTGTTTTTAAACCAACAAATGGAGCAATATATTAACTACATTTAACGATGTGCTAAGAAAATGCGCACGGCTAAATAATATCGAAAAATTTTCATTAATATCCCATATTCTACGAAATTTCCTAAAAACAAATTATACATATATACTTTTCCTTTGTAAATATTATATTTATTGTTTGTACATATTATACATAAACACCCAGACAGGGAACAGGAACCCGTGACGTCTGTAAGCGTATCGAGATCCGTTAGCCGTTACGGGCCGTGGAGGTCTTTTCTAAGACTTTTATTCGTAGAAATATTTATAATGCAATTTTCACGAAAATATTCATGGCTACTAAATGAACACTCTATTATTACTATGAATTATATAAAAAATGTATATTTTTTTATTGCACTGTAGCTTAGACCTGAACAACTTAAACGGTGAAAAATTGATTTCCTTCTCACAGAACAGCTCTCCGTAAGAGGAAGGAGGATTTCGATTTTCCATAAGAGGTTGGAAAGTCTTATGACTAGTAGGTGCGTGTGTATTACGTAACATTAAGCCTTGATTTTAAGATTGAAGCTTATAAATTTGAATTTGGAATACCAAAATATTTTAAGTTTTTTATTTATTTTCTACAAACATTTTCGAAGACTTTATTGATTTAATTCTACGTACGCCATATAGAGGTCATGTTTTTTTTATTTAAGAACTCAAAATAGTCGATTATTACTTACAAACATTTTATTATAAACATCAAAGGTATCATTATTAGTTATTATAGATGAAAAGATAGACTGAAACAGGCTAGTAATTAAATAATTACATAAGGAACAAAGACGGATCTATATGCCCGAGGCGCGTGTTGCACTTTTATGGAAACTTGTTTTACATATTAACATAAACTTACTTATGATATTTATAACTTTAACCTTTGTTATAACTTATTTAATTATATTCCCGAACTAAATAAGTATATGTAGTATAGTATTTACTGTACTGTCCCAGTATTAACTGGGACATTTCACACAGCGCCACCTAATCCCTAAGTAGGCGGCAGAGTGTTTGTTTTGTGGGTACTAGATAAATGATATACTACTTATTATTCTTTTGTAAAATAAATGCATATTTTACATAAGTGTAAAGGTTCAGAACAGCAGTCGAACCCGTGACCACCGGAGGCATTCGCACATGCGAATCCGTTACGCCACAGAGGTCGTCAAGATCTGTTTATTTTGTACTACATAACTATGAGCATAGATGGACTTTAACCAGCTACGTTAATTTTTTTACGAAAAATTTATTAAATCATTTAAAACAAAATTACACTGTGACATACTATCAAGCTACTCAACAGTAAGTTTATAGTATATTTTTATAATAAGGGTGTGCATTTATGTGTAATTTATATTTATTAAATTATATATAATAATGTTTATTACATAAACAGTCTTATTATTATATTATAATGCCTATATTTACTATATATCCTCGTATTTTACTTATGTTTAATAACTCTTCTTCCTGCTGCCCTTATCCCACATTATAAGGGGTCAGCTCAACATGTTGCATGTTGTAATAGTTGTGGCTTAGTTTTTACAACCGGCCGCTTGTCTGACGTTTTAACCCCTTCTGTCATCCTTTTTATTTAAATTATTTTTCTCGTTTCACATTGAAAGTAGGACAGGAAATTTCATTGTCAATCATCTAATATAATAATATGCTCGAGCGACACTTTTATTGGTTTCTTCTTGAGTAAACAACATCAGAGTGTCGGTTTCCTTGTGTTTAATAACTCAAGGAAAAAAAGTGACGAGTAAGGGTAGAAAGCCTTGCAGCGATGATATAGTAGCAATAGCGCTTAGTTTGATCTTCAATACTCAGCTCTGGACTCTAGGGTGAAGTTGTTTAGAAAAAAATATAGTTTTCTATAGCTGAGATATCAGTTGGTCACCGACGCCTATAGACGTTTGCAAAATCAGAAGCATTACATCGCTCTGCCGGCCTCGAGGACGAACTGGAACTTGGGTTAGTTAGATATATTTTTAAAACCAGGGATGGTTGCCATCCAGTCGAGCTTGGAGCCAGCTAGGTAGGGTTTTTCGTCGCCTATTACGACAGGCCGACCCTGGCCGCAGGTTAGTATTCTTACGCCGGCTCTGCAGGAAGAAATATTAGTTACTCCTCCGATTTTGATAATGTTTGTTATAAATTAAGATTTAACAGTATCGAATCCAAACAGCTCGACTACTAATATGACTTATAGGTAAAATTATAGGACGCAAACTGTGTTCACACGCTGCATGGATCACGGGTCCAATTCTCGTTCCAAATCACAATATTTGTGTATAACATTTATTTATTTACAGAAGATAAATATACCAGCAATCTAGTATAAACACAAGTGCTCTGCTAAGAAGCAGAAGTAAGAACTTTGGAACTAGATGGCGCTGCATAAAATAGCAATCTTTGAAAATTATCTCAATAATATTAATATTAAAAAATACTATAGCTAACCTTACCAATATGAATGCCAGTATGCCAGTATATCTTCTTATAAAAAAATATTTTTATAAATGAGCTACAGTTGTTTGACAAGCCGAAATAAGCCTATTAACATATTAATCGTAAACAACTCGAACAGATTGATTTTGGTGTGATTTGGTGTGATTATGCTAAATAGCCTATTAAGCAAATAAGGTTTGTGTTAATATGTAAATGTCATTTATAAATAACTAGTTGACCCGGCAAACGTTCTGCCATTAACATTTAAAAAAAAATAGCATATGTCCTTCTCCAAAGTCCAATCTATGGCTATAACGAAATTCATCAAAATTGGGGTTCAGCGGTTTAGGTGTGAAAGCAAACAAACTCATTTTCGCATTTATAATATTAGTTAGTGTGAATGAATATTTGACTATCTTCGTGGCACAATGGTTTTCGCATTTGGGAACGCATTGTATTACGGATTCGGTTCCCATCTGGAGATGTCGTTTTTTATGGTAAGTATTTATTTGTTAATAGAAGAAAGCACCCAATCAAAAAGTGTACTTTAACAAGTAAACTGAATAAATTCAATTGAAATTGTATATGAGTATGTGTACCATATATCGAGGTATGTTTAAAAACATATAATTTGTTTTTAATTTAAACCAAAAAATATTGTCCTTTAACGGTCCATTCTGATTTGTTATTTTTATAAACTATTTAAACACTGCCATCTAGTGATAACTTAAATAAACTTGCAACTAAGACCGTGCTGTCTTGTGTATAGGAAATTTGTGAACTGCCATCTAGCGGCAAGTAGCATTACTATTATGTTAAATCATCATATACTAATTACCATTATGTCGAAGGCGGCGCTGACGTCGCATCCGAACTGATAAACTGTCCCAGTCGTCATCCATGTTTGGCTGACCTTCCCTTTCCACTGCAAACAAGAAGAGAATTAATAACAAAGTTATTTCTGAATATATTATTATCTCTGACAAGATTTAGATCTTTTTAGACTAAATGTAAAATTTGCATATTTTCATAACTGCGAATATCGACAATTATTTGTTTTAAGTATTGGATTTTTTAAACTTCAATATTTTCGTTATTTACAGGACTAGAGTAGTCAAAATTAATATCTATCTGTTTAATGTACATCTATTTTGCTACTAGAAATAGATAATATCTGCTATTTTGTATCATTTACCTTCCTCGATGCGGTTGCGTGAGCGCACGTGCGTGGCCACCTTGAGCCCGCCCGCCATCAGGTCGGTGGTCTCTTCGAGGTCCACCCGCTTCCGTCTCTCGGTGCCTCCTCTCTCTTCCACTACAACGCTTTCCTCGCTTGCCAGTGACTTCGCCTGTACAAAACATTTTGTTTTGTAAAAGCCACAACAAAATTAAAAGTCATCATTTTCGAGCGTTAATTCCTTTACAATACGAAGCTTTGCCTATCCTATGAAAGTGTTTCTTCTTAAAGCTGGATATAGAAATGTATCGATAGCATATTTGTTATATTCCCAAGAAGACATTCGAAGAATCAACCTCACCTGCCTGATGAACTCAGCTTAACAATAGGCTTTGCTTTGACGCTAGGTTTTCCTATACGATTTGGGGTAGTATGGCATTCGCTCCTGTAACAACCAAATTATTGCCTATCCGTTTTCCAACATGCAGAGGTACCTAAATGGAACAGGAAAAGGTAGTCCGTAACGCTAGTCAACAACCGACGCAAACGATGCGCTCAATTTTCACCCAAATATTTGCAGCTTTGGACTAATTTAAATGATAATAATAAAGAAATAACAGAAAACTACTTCTTTTACCAAGTTGTTAGCAGTTACTTTAGTTGTTTACAGCCTTTTTTTCAAATATTTTCGAAAAAAACGTAAATTTTGTGTATTAATATAATAAAAAATTTAGATATAAACTAAATATAATATGTTCTCCGTAATGTAGAATGAAGCGTTATCAATCGATAATCTATAAAGCTTTAAAATTAGTAAATCAAAGTGAGAAATTTAACTACCTCGTCCTTGGACAATTCCTCGTCACAAAGTCGTTCTTGCTCTTTCGTAGTTCGTGTCTCCGTCACTATAGTTCCGTCCGGACGCAGTGCTCGCAACTCCTCCTAAAAGTATTGAAACGTTTATTCACAACCTAGCTGTCACTAATACCTGGGATCTGTGTTTCATGCGTCTGGTGACATCGATTGCGACGTCAAGGCACGCATTGCTGCCGCGTGGGCCAAATGGCGTGAGGTAACTAGTGTCATTTGTGACCCCAAGATGCCGGTAAAGTTGAAGGGACAGGTCTATAAGACCATCATTAGGCCTGTCCTTTTATACGGCTGTGAAGCGTGGCCAGTGTTAGAGCGACACAAGCAAGAACTGCGTGTCACGGAGATGAATATGCTGCGGTGGATGTGTGGAGTGACGCGGAAGGACCGCGTCAGGAACTCCCGCATTCGCGGTAGTCTTCGTGTCCGTGACATTGCAGATAAATTGCAGGAGTGTCGGCTCCGTTGGTATGGCCATGTTTTACGGCAACCGGATGCTTACGTGGGAAACAAATGTCTGGCCATGCCGCCTCCGCCGGGCCCCGGCAGGAGGGGTAGACCCAAAAAGTGCTGGCTTGACGTCGTAAAGGGTGATATGCGTGCCAATGGGCTCACTACCAGGGATGCTGAAGATCGCGCGAAGTGGAGTAGAAAAAGTCGGAAAGCGGACCCCGGGCACCGAAATGAAAGTTTGGGTGGCAACCGGGACTAACGCTAGGATGATGATGATGATTCACAACCTAGCTGTCGTCAAAACATATTTCATGTTCAACGGCAGCCATTTTGCTTAAGGTGAGTGTTAAAGCAAAATGACTGCCCTGATGAATCAGGTGCATCACAATTTATTGCACTATAGCAAACTTCAATCACTTAACAATAACATCAACAGCATTTTTATTACATATTTAATTCTGTGTCATCGTCAAAAACTCATAGAAATTATATAATTACTAATAACAATACAAATAACAAAATCCAAACCTCGGAAACTATTTCCAAGCAAGTCAAATAATAAAATCGTCATCGTAAATAATAAATTCTAAAAGTAACATTTAAACAAATAAATGCAACGGGTATTGCAACCAACTGCAACAAAATTAAACCTATAGCTTTTCTAAAAATACAAAGTAAGCTACTTTCTACAATATTAACAATCTGCCAGAAAAAGTATCATCCAAATCGGTCCGAATGTTCAGGATTTGGTAAAACAGCTATTTTAAAGTCAAAAACTTCAAATTTATTCTTTAAACAAAATTTATGTTCTTGTAAAAATTTTGTCAATACGTGGTTTTAGTTTTAGGGTTAAGAAATATAACTTTATGGTCCTCATCGTTTGATTAAGATTCTACTCTCAGTCGCCCTTCTTCATTCTTTTTGTTTTAGCGGTCATTTCCGTAGTCTATACTCAGTCCATTCTTGACAGAGCCGCTCATGAGATTATAGTACAAATAGCTGAAACCGTAATAAGACTCACCGTGTCATCAGTATTGATAGTGGTATTGTAAGCAACGGTGTCCTTGACGACCTGGGGACCACGCGGCACTAATGCCAGTTGGTGTTCTGTCTGGGATTTCAGAGCATCACGGATGTCTTCTTCGGGAGTCTCATTCACTGCAGCTATTAGAGCCTGTAACAAGAGACAATTAATGTCTAATGTTATTTATAAGGTTGCATTTTAAAATATTTACTGAATTTAAATCTGAAACTTTCGCTTGAATTACTTTTAATATTTGAATATGTTAAATATAGTCTTCAATATAGATATATATGTGTTTATTTATTTATTATATATTATATGTATTATTAAATTTTATGCATATTGTCTATTTATTTTGTAAATAAAATATTATTATTATTATTTATTGCCATACTGCCCTTCCACATTAATATAAAACGAATAATGTTCTATAGCCCAGGTTGCCTGGAAGAGATCGCTCTATAGCGATAAGGCCACCCATTGTAAGTCAAGTAGATATTGATTTTGTAAATAATATTCTTTGTTTTGTAAGTTATCTGATTTACAATAAAGTGTTTATCCATATTAAAAGTAACTTAAAATATGAAATCACAACATTATAGAAAAAGTTTACAAAGTTCTGGTTAAATATAAATATGTCAAGGGCTTAAAAAAGTGGTAAGAAAAATAAAATTTCAAAATTTATATTTGACTGTAATTTGACACTTCCACAGGGAAATCTGTCATAACTGTTCCGACGTCATAAAAATCTGAAATATTATAATACAAGACAAATAATTATTATTATAAGAAAATAAATTACATGATGGGAAACAAATTTTACAGAGACGCTGAAGTTTACTGGGCGCAAGTGCCTGCTACGATTGATGGAGTCCTGGGAGGTTTTGGTCATATATCCGACACTGATATCCAAGGATCTGAGGAATTTTTACGAAAAATATTCAAACTGGAACAACCACCAGGTAATGAACTGGCATTGGATTGTGGAGCTGGTATTGGTCGAGTAGCTAAACAGCTTCTTATTCCTTATTTCAACAAGGTTGAATTAGTTGAACAAGATGACAAATTTGTGACAGCAGCTAAAGAATGGATTGGTGAAGATAACGCAAAACTAGGCAAAATATACACAATCGCTCTTCAAAATTTCAGTCCTCCAAAACTTTATGATATTATCTGGTGCCAATGGGTGTTAGGACATCTACATGACAGTGATTTGTTAAGTTTTTTAAAACGATGTTCATCGTCATTGAATGAAAATGGACTAATTATTATTAAAGAAAACATTTCCTTATCTGATGAAGTAGAGTTTGATGACGAAGATTCATCAGTGACACGACCTTACGATCTTATGATGAAAATATTCGATGAAGCTAAGTTAAAAGTAATTTTATCGGAAACACAAGATGGTTTTCCTGAAGAAATATACCCTGTCCATATATTTGCATTAGCTCCTCTTAAATCAGAACTATACGTGTAACAATTTATTTGTATGTAAATTAAAATATTTCATAATTATTTCTTTATTTACCCAAAGTCTACGTTTAAGTTCTAGATAATAATACCTCTACTTCAATTGTAATAATATTTACGAATTAGTGTCAAAAAGGATATTAATGTAAATTATCTTTGAAATACTGACTCATATAGATTATCAATATCCGGATGACCGAGCTTTGCTCGGTATTTTTATTTTTTTTATAAATTGTGTTTTCTGGAAATGAATAATTGATTTTCTTAGTCTAACCTCAAAGCAAACACTCATTGACTTCGTGTTACTTAACAACGCCATCTGCTGGAATAGCTTTAGTGTTGTTGTGTCGTTAAAGCAATTTAAAAAAAATAGTATTATTCGCCGATAGATGTCAGGAAGACTCAGTTTAAATTGGGACTACTCAAACGCCACCTTTTGACATTTTCTAGAAATGATTCCTAGCTAGATCGATTTATCGCTCCCGAAACCCCCCGTATACTAAATTTCATGAAAATTGTTGGAGCCGATTCCGAGATTCCAATTATATATATATATATATATATATATATATATATATATATATATATATATATATATATATATATATATATATATATATATATATATATATATATATATATATATATATATATATATATATATATATATACAAGAATTGCTCGTTTAAAGATATAAGATAAGATTATTATGTGTGACCTTACAGGTAAAGTTTATTTGAATAATACCACTAAACGAGGCAAATTGTTTTTTTTATGAAGCATAGAACACTGTTCTGATAGCAGGTGGTCATAATCACATTGTAATACATTATCGTTCGTAACTAGGAAAAAGTTTGTCCTAGAAGAAATTCTATGACCCCCTTTTTGTAAGACGTATGAATAGCATAATAATATAAATTTTCATTTAATGTGACGACCTCCGGGCGTAACGTAGCGTAACACACGTCGGTACGCTTGCAAAGGTCACGGGTTCGATTCCCGTCCAGCGTCTGGGTGTTCATGTGTAATATGTATTTATTTACAAAAAAGCAAATATGTAGTATATCAGTTATTTAGTACTCATAACACAAGTGATTGAACAAGCGTGTTTGCCATTCAGACGGGCTTGGGGCCCTACCATGTAGGGTTGTTTTGTCGCCTTTCACGACAGGCCGCCCCGGCCATAGGGGTTAGTATTCTTACTCCGCCCCTACATGGAGAAAGAAACGTTTGAAATACATTGTTTTCACAAAAAGAATTGAATCTGGCATCATTTACAGTCATAGTAGTAAAATCTAGTAAGTGTTCAATATTTCAGTCTTATTCAAATAATTGATAATGATAACGAACATTAGGTTAACGAATTTAAATTCTCGGAATGAATTGCATAAATATGATAGAGTGCAAAATCGTGGACGAAATTCGTGATTTGGTCGTTAAGCAAACAGCAGGCGTGCAGTGTAGCAAACGGTATGTTTCGGCGAATACATTCCAAGAATGTGTTTGGTTAAACGAAATAAATGCTATATTCGTATATGAATATCGCTTTGGAATCGGTGAATCTAATTACATTGATTACAAAAAGCACAGTAATTTATAATTTATTGGTAACTGGAAATTTTAAAAATGAATAAATTATATATATATATATATATATATATATATATATATATATATATATATATATATATATATATATATATATATATATATATATATATATATATATATATATATATATATATATATATATATATATATATATATATATATATATATATATATATATATATATATACATAATTGGAATCTCGGAATCGGCTCCAACAATTTTCATGAAATTTTTTAGTATACGGGTGGTTTCGGGGGCGATAAATGGATCTAGCTAGGAATCATTTCTAGAAAATGTCAAAAGGTGGCGTTTGAGTAGTCCCAATTTAAACTGAGTCTTCCTGACATCTATCGGCGAATAATAATACTATTTTTTTTATTAACGACACAACAACACTAAAGCTATTCCAGCAGATGGCGTTGTTAAGTAACACGAAGTCAATGAGTGTTTGCTTTGAGCTTAGACTAAGAAAATCAATTGTTAATTTCCAAAAAACACAATTTAAAAAAAAATACCGAGCAAAGCTCGGTCATCCGGATATTTTATCATTAATTGATTAAAGATTTACTCTTGATAAACCAGAAATAGTAAATATAGTATCAAGCTATGAATACACTAATTATTATCACTAAGCTTATTCAAATGTTTTAATATAATTTTTTATATTTATAGTTATAATAATAGATGACTAGTTTCTGTATACAGAGCCTAAGGGCTTTTCAAGTCACCCACCAGATAACTGCTGACTTGGCTTTTCTGGCTCAAGTGTAAGATGGTAAGTATCTCCACAAATAACAAGTTTAATCAAATACTTGTTGTAATTATCAGTACAAGAAAAAAAAGTTACAAATGGTTATTGACGAAAACGATTGGTACAAAAGTATAACTTTGGATACTCCATCCGGGAATGTATCATCCGGGAGTGCCGCGAAATATTATTTTACCACTACAAGTGCCACGCCAAAAAGAATTTGATAACCAATGGCTTAATGAATTATTTCATAATGATCCGACGATCAATAATACTTCAAGAATAGTTAGTGATGGACCAATGAATATCGAACAGCTCTGTAATATTAGGGCTGCGTCAATTTCTGTAATAGATTGATCCCAGTAATTTTTAGTTACAGTTATCTTTGTAAATTGATTCTCTGAAATTAAAAATGTGAGCTAGGCCACCTTTCTATTTATTAGTATGTCATAGAAAAGAAAATTAGCACGATACGGCTTTTCTCCACGTTACTACTTCAAACATTTAAGTTTTTGACATTTGTTTATTAATTGCAGATTCTATATAGATTTTATAAGTTATTTAATATATAAACTGAAAAATATACTTTATGATGATTATTTAAATTATTGATCCTATTAATTTAAATGTATAGGTTTTTTAAAACAAACACTAAGCACACTAACAAGATAAACATACAACAGACATATATACCCAGATTAGCACAAATTATTTGCATCATGTAAATATTTTGTACTCCACGGGAGTTAAATCCTCGGATACGACTGAAACAGACCAGCAGCCAATGATATCGTAAGACTATTAAGTATATTTTAGTTTAAACTCAGAAACAAAAATATCAAAGATACTAGTTCTAATTTATCAAATTATTTTTTTAATATTTAATTAAGATTGCTAAAGTAAAAGCGATAATATAGGTAATGGGAAAACTAAAACATTAAAAGATCTCTTTCTACACTAGGTGAGAAAATGCACCCATTAAAAGTCAGGTCCTAATACAATGGTTTATACGTTACAACATCCATACGAACATAAAAGCAATAACCAAACATTAAACTGTATGGAGGCACTTAAAACCGATTTGGTACGACACCAAATACGTCTCGAATTATGTCAATAAACCAAAGCAATTGCCGAAGTATTCGTTTTGTTTACAATTTCACTTCACGTAGACACGTTAAAATATAACGTTACTTTACGTACATCCATCGAGTTGAATAGCAATCCGACACTCACGAATAGCTGTATAAGTTATTACTATTTCTGACCACAAAAAAAGATTTGCTTATAATTGTAGGTTCACTCGCTTAAAGTTGCATTAACTTAAAGTCATTGAACTTTGTGACATTTTAAAAAGTTCGGACGCTAAGTTGTAGAGGAACTGTTATATTGTGCAATACAAATATTTTGTAAAGCTACGGATGTGTCAGGTTCGATCTTCACTTAGCATAAAATATTTTTTAAATTGTTCTTTCTGGTCTGGATACACTTATAAAAATGGCGGTGTTACAAGTTTTGAAATAGAGCATGGACCTGTTTTGAAAAAAAAAAGCGCTATTCTTCATTATATTAAAGTTAAGTCCAACTTAATTCCAAAGTAGGAATCTTCGGTATTTTTTTTTTATTGTAGATAGGCGTACGTTTGACCGCGATCTCACCTGATGTTAAGCGACGATACGGTCGACGGTGTAGCACGCTTGCTTATAAGAAACCTGTTCACTCTGTTCCATACACATGGAATTTAAATTTTTATCCGTGCAGGGACGGAGAAAGAATACTGACCTCTGCGACCGGGGTCGGCCAGTCGTAAAAGGCTACTAAATAACCCTAGCTACGTGGTAGGGCCCCAAGCCCGTCTGGATGGCGAGCACCTTTGGTTTTAAGTATGACGCCATAATAACCTTGTGTTGTGTTCCGGCATTAGTGACCCAAGTTCCTGTACCCTTATGGGTCAGCAGTTTAGCAGTAACTGCTAAACTCTAAGCAGAACATCAGCCTGTCTGCTGTCCTACAGCAATAAAAAAACACATTTCACAATATAACTTCGAATGAAGAGACTCATCGATTGTCAATTATACAGTATCTAATCTATCGTTCATGGTGCAATAAGTTAGGCTCAAAAAATATGAGCCGTACTCACGATAATATTTTCTTGTCATAATTATATATTAGTAAGTAGTATGGCCCAAATTAACGCTTGATTTGATATTATGAACACAGTTTCTTAATGTTCCCAAAATTAACGGCTCATTATCATATATGTACTAAAATGCAATAAGAAAATATTTGGAACTGACAACATAAATTAATTAAAAACATCCAATTGTTATTCGATGTGTCTCTGGCTGGAATCTAAATAGTTCC
Organism: Malacosoma neustria; assembly: GCA_963693495.1. Classification (NCBI taxonomy): domain Eukaryota; kingdom Metazoa; phylum Arthropoda; class Insecta; order Lepidoptera; family Lasiocampidae; genus Malacosoma; species Malacosoma neustria. The sequence continues at coordinate 8,999,311 of OY856386.1, forward strand.
CTCTAGAAATGCTATTACAAAGCTCATTTCAACACCGAACATTATATAGCCATTTTTTATAACACAACCTGACTTTACCAAGAAATGTTACCTCTTTTGACGATCTCTATATAATTCATTCTAATTGCTTACATGGATCATGCTTAGCGACCGCGCAAAAAATAAGATTTGCTCCTCCATTTGAGATAAATGAGTTTTTAACAAAACTTGACTTGCCTCGAGATATTATCGTTTTAAACATAACTTATAAAATGTGACCAGTTGTTTTTGAATAATTTTATGTGAATTTCTGATAATAAATATGTTAATTCCCACAGAGAACATACAGTTGTTTTTCAATATTTTAGAATTAAGATTTTTGTTGTACTAATTATTTATTTTATGTGCACTATCCTAAATGGCAAATATATCCTAATAATAAAGCTCAGAAATTCAAAAAAAGAATTTTTGTATTAGTTAAATTATACCTACTGGAAAATTTTTAGCACTTAATATGTATTTGATCTCAATATCTTCATCTATATAAATTAAAATGTGATCGTATATTATTTACATTCGTATTTAGATTGAATTAAACATTGAGAAATATGACAGAAACATCAATATTTAGTATTCAAATCAGATTTTGAAAATAAATAATACATAAAAGTATAGTTATAAAGTTAGATGTAACTCAAACGAAACGTTTACATTGAATTAATCATCATTAAATTTAATAAACTATTTTTTTGTATTTTAATAAGTAGCTTAATAAACAAATTTACAAATCAATAAACATGTTTACAAATCAACAAACCGAAATAATGTAATATATTATTACTAAGTTTTTAGTACCAGCACGCGAAACAATGTGCAGGGTCACGAGAAATTCAGCAGCACACAAGTCATTCATTCTAAGCTATAAAATCGAAAGCCCGAGTTATTTCGAAATAGTCATCAATCAGTCAAGGAACTTTAGAAAACGCAATTCGCTAGTGCATAAATTGTGATTGTGTTTAGTTAATAACCGTTTGTGTTGTAAAATGTACAATTTACATTTTTAAATTCCTTCTCAAATTTTCTTATAAAACATTTCTAATTTCTTATTATTTTTAAACATAATATGAGATACCTTTATGAAATAATAAACAAAATACATTATTATATAAAAAGAAATTCGTAAAAATAAGAGATATTAAAATGTAATAAACTAACTTATTGTTATTAGTATTAGTTAGTAAAATTTTAAAATTGTAATTATTTGAATGCAAGGTATAAAATATATTCTTCATTAAAGTTATGTTTTTTTTAAATCATATAACTTGACGGGCTTTAAGATTAAAATATCCGTTCATCATTTTTCATTGAGTATGATGAGCGGAATCTTCTTAGTAACATTAACATGATTTAACGAAAAAAGAACTGCCGTGTAGGTTCCGAATGGAAGGCCATCGCCACATCTTCGTCCAGAACGAAGGACCTTTGTTCCAAAGTTATGTGCAAAATTTCATTAATCTTTGTATTGAAATCAAACATACACATATGAATATTGGCACGTTGATTTTATTACTGTAAATAATCAACTTTACTGCAAAAAGGAATACGTACCTATTTTATTATTAAACATAGAAGATTTTTTGATTATTTACATGTTTGTAGCTCGTTTCGAAGAATAACATAATTTTGCCTTTTAGCTTAACGTGCAAGAAAGAGAGATTTAAATACTTTATATGTAAATAATGTAGTATGTGATTGATTGAATAGTAATTATTATAAAATATTATAATCAAAAAACTGATATAAATCTCCTATGCATATTAAAGGAATGTTTGTATTAGGTGGTTTAATAATAGTTGAATATTTACATGTAGAACGGAAGTAAATATTTAACAGAAAGTGAAACTGATATATCGAATATTCATAGAGTTATCTATGTCAGTTATATAACTATTTAATAATACATTTGATAAAATTTATACAATATTTAAAAATACAAGTAGAATAATAATTTATGTCATTATGAATAACTTATAATAAATTTAAAAAAAAAATTATTGCTTTAGAACAGCAGACGGACTGACTGCCCACATAATAGTAAGCAGTTACCGTTGCCTATGGATTTTTGTGACACAATGGCCTTATTAAGACACAATAGTCCTCGTAAGAGAACTAGGACCTGGGCTACCTATGCCGGAACACAACACAAGATTATTATGGCGGCATATTTATTATGAACAGGGGTGGTTGCCTTTCGGGCGAGTTTAGAGCCCGACCACCTAGCTTGGGTGGTTTGTCACCTTTTTAAAAGCTGCCGCCGACCCCAGGGGTCATTATTCTTACTCCACCCTTGCTCAGATAATTAAAAGTAGAAAAAGAAATTAGGAATTAATAGAGAAAGCGAAAAATAATGTAAAATCAAAAAAGGCGAAATACACTCCATTGATTAATATTTTCTTTGTTTTGTGTATTATTTATTCTTTTTGTCTTTAGCTCTCTAATGAATGTTTGTATCATCGCAACCTATTATTACTAATTACAAAACAAATATATCACGAAAATATGCTGATGCAATAAACATTCTAGGCGAAGACACGACAAACCACTTAGTAGCGTGTGACATCTCGACTAGAATTAAAATAAAGGTTCTACCGTGCGAATTGTATCTAAACAGTTGACGAACGTTGTAACACATCTAATTAAGTGAGATTTGTAAGAGATTTATAGCCTTTTAATGCAGATCCTTTATGTTTACGAATGAATTTCGATATAAAATACCAGCCCGTAACATCCCACTGTGGGGCTCGATCCGTCCCCGAAGAAGATGGACGGTATATGCGCCACGCCAGTCCAAGACAAATTGGCGGGTTACATATACCGGTTATATTCAGCACACAGGCGTCGATTCGTGGAAATAATGTTACATTGTGCTCATTAGGCGACAAAAACTGTCTAAGCCATGTAAGCCATCGTAGAATTCGAACCCTTAGTTTACACTCTAGATTGGTCTTTGAGCATAATATCATTTATCCACCACGTACTTAGATTTTTTATATGTCATTTAAATTGTTTCAGTTACTCTTTAACCATTTCTTAAAAAGACTTATAGGTACTTTGCGAAAGGCGAGTATCTGTAGGGGAGTTGAATTTTTACAAACATTTACTCCACGCCTATAATACAGAGAAAACTTTCTAGATCATCAAACTCACAGATACGACCGTGGCCATTTATGTAGCAACCAGCCGTGTAGTGGAATAAAAATGTATACGCTAATCTACAAGTACGAAGGAACGTATAATTGATAATCTTAAATAATCGCTACTCAGCAACTTATAATGCAAACCGTGTGAGAAATGTATATTTTAAAAGATTGTTTCCTTCTATCAAACAGGATGTTGTTTTTTACATCAAGATATGCGTCGATGTATTTACATTTGTCAATTCAGATGCAATTAAATGAAGGCATCAGTCCCATAAATAAGATTCTATTTAACAAGTAAATTACAATTTGTTAAGATAAGCTTCTATAAACTTATAATTCAATTCTCTTTGAAAATGTATTTATTACGAAGTGCTATGTTCACTAGTGAATGTGTCGTTGTGAATCAGTAATCTAAAGAAAGCTGTAGCGGCTTTGTTTGCGTGAATTTTTACCTCCTACCAAAGCGAAAGTTGCGATGGGTAGATTTTCAGGCGCTACTATTTGGAACCCTATTTCCTTTTTTTTTTTATTACTTCTTAGAGCGTAGCCATAACCAGTTCTATTTAAAACACATCCAGAGTTTTGAGATAACAGACGAAAGACAGACAAATATTTGTAAAATTAGCTTTTTACTGTAATATTTATCGTGTTATATATATTTTTAGCTATTTTATCTATATTGGTGTAGATTAAATTAAACACTGGATCTGACCGAATGGAATGCCATCGCCTCCTTTTGCGAGACAGTTATGTCTGCGAAGGAAGCGGTGGACAGGGAGAGGGAGCGCGCCCAGCTCCCCTCTTGCTCACGCAGGGCCACTCGTTCCCGGAAGTTAGCGACAGACCTTCCGCCACCGTAGTGGACGGTCGCGGGTACGGCCTCTGGGAAAGGGCTGCAGCCCGTATACATGGCCGAAATAATAGCGCGCGCGGGTGTTCCGCGCGCCCAGCTCCCCGTGTGTGAGAATGAAGATACCGGCTTTGGAGAGGCCTACGAAAATGGGCCAACACCAGTTGAGGCCGCGGTCTGACTTATTCGTCGCGTTCTGCGGCCTCGGTACTCAAGGTGCGGGAAGGAACACCGGGGTGGTAGGTTATATTAAAAAATTATGTTAATACAGTATTATTATTAATAAATGTTAGTCGGCTTTCAAAATTAAAAAAAGCTAGTAGAAAACACAGAAATGGACATGAATGCAACGTTTTTAAAGGTTTAAATTTATGTGACACATATACGGTATACAAGCGCCTTAAAAATAATTCAAAGACTGAATTCCGAAGAATGAGCTGTATTTAATCTATCTAAATGAAACTACCTATCATTTGATAGAATAAAAAATAACATAGTTATAGTTTTCGTGTAATTAAATTTGAATACAATATTTTTATGGGCTCCTAAATTCAAAATTCAATTTAGCCGGCCTTTTTCTTGCCTATTTTTATTTAAATATACAAAATGACGTTACTTCAATTAAAATGTTGCCTAAACAGCTAATTTGATTCAGGTTAGAGCTATCTATAAATTTAAGATAAAACATGAATTTATAACATTAACTTTTAAGAACTAGTCACATTTATTTTCATCAAGAAACGACCTACATTTTGAATATATAGTGGAATAAAATTATTACCTCATGCATAATATAACGGTAAAATCTTTGCTATAATATCTTTTTGAATTTGAAAAACTTTAAGATAAATATAATTTAATTGTACAGCACACGCATGCACGCTTCTCATCATGCCGTCTGCTATGCAAAGTATCCGTGTATCAACGACCGGCCTCTGCAAACCTGATGCAAGGCAAACCGAGTTTATTAATGCACCCATTGTACGCAATATTTATTATTCCAATCGCATGGCACTTATTCGGAAAATATTCATAGCTGGTCTTAACTTGTAGACTTATTTATAGGCCGATTGGCAGTAGGTATATATCAGTACGTATCTAGTTATGTACAAAATGTTTGCCAATAAAATAAATTATTGAATGTATAAAACTGGTATAACTACTAATCGCACCAACGCCGAAAGCCTAAAATTATTTTAGCAAAACTTGATTTACTGTTATACTGATATTTATTAAAAGGCCTGCAATATACCCTGAAAGAATTATTGGTCAAAGCGAGTCGCAAATTTTTTCAGTTTTAGCAAATTAATCATTGGTTTCGCTGCTTAAACTAAAATATCCGGATGACCGAGCTTTGCTTGGTATTTTTTTTTTTATAAATTGTGTTTTTTGGAAATTAACAATGGATTTTCTTAGTCTAACCACAAAGGAAGCACTCATTGACTTCTTGTTACTTAACAACGCCATCTGCTGGAATAGCTTTAGTGTTGTGTCGTTAAAGCAACTTAAAGAAAATAGTATTATTATTCGCCGATAGATGTTAGGAAGAGTCACATTTTTGTTATTTTTCTTCCAATAAAAAAAAAGCGAATAAAATGACATTTTCTAGAAATGATTCCTAGCTAGATCGATTTATCGCCCCCGAAACCCCGTATAAATTTCATGAAAATTGTTGGAGCCGATTCCGAGATTCCAATTATATAAGTATATATATACAAGAATTGCTCGTTTAAAGATATAAGATTATATGCAATTATCTAAAATATAAGTTTTTCTCTGTTCAGTGGCGGAGTACGCCCTAGGGCAGCTTGTCGTAAAAGGCTAACAAGACTGGCTAGGTGATACGGCTCTAAGCCCGTCTAGGTGGGAATTCAACCAAAACCTCATGTTGTGTTCCGCCATAAGTTTTGTGTTCCTGTTCTTCTACGCCATAGTTACATATGTTACTACATGTTAGCGGTTACCCTGTGCATATAGCGTTGCAAACAACCACACTAACTGCTCATTGTTAAGAGAGCCGTTAGCCTGTCCGCTTTTCCACAACATTGAAGAAATTTAAGTTCTTACAATTATGACAGATATGTTGGTATTAAAATTATATTTTGGGCTATATATGTAAATCTACTTTTAAGTCTCATTTCGATGTCATTGTACGACTTTAAGTTTATCTTAAATACACTCCAAAATATTTTCAACACCGTTAAGGAACTTAAGATTAACTTTTAAGTAGTTAATATAACAGCGGTAAAAGTCAATTCAATGTATATTCATCACAGAGTTTATTTTTTATATATTCCTTGCCCTTTACATGCGGCCTCGTAAATTACTTTCGATAAGACCGCATTCTTGAAGTCGGCAGAGTTGTTACAAAAATATCTTCCATTAATAAGAGGCTTAATAATATACCATTTAAAACAAAACTATTTTAGCAAGGTATAACCAATAATGCAATGGATATTAGATATTCCATATAATGCGTAAATACGCAGGGTAAACATTTAGGTGTAGATAATCCTGGTTTGAAATTTAAATTGAATTTATGTTTTGAAATAAATCTATACGTAAAGTCAGTTTTTTATTATGCCGACGTATTTTAAAACCAGGAATGGTTCTCATCCAGATGGAGTTGGAGCCCCACCACCTAGCAAAGGAGGTGGGGTTGATCCAGGAATATAGTATTCCATATCTTCTCTATCGGAATGACCCTATTCTTTACACCGTTCAAAGCAACGTGAGCGTAACATTGTATTAACATTTATAATATAATTAATTTTCTCATTAAAGATATAAACACTTAATTTTCCGGCGCAGTATCGGCCCATCGATAGGTTTGCAGGTGGGGTCGAACACGCCACGATTGTCGAGATATCTAACTTGTGCATCGGCCTTGAGAACCGCGTTGCCCGCTCTCTGCGCTCGCTGACCTTTCCGCTCCTGGGAGAGCCTAGCTTTATTTATTGCAAGCAACTTCGAGATAAATCTTCAACATCTATACCGTAAACATCCGTGTTGTACACAAGAGTGGTTCAAAGTGAATTTCAGATTCCAAAGATGTTGCGCAATTTCTAGCTTTTAAGTCGACTTTGAAATTAATTGCCACGAAAAATACTACATTCATTGTTCATTATTAATGTTTATTATAAATTCTGACAAACCATGTTTCTATCATGGCTAATATATAACTATATATATCAAGAACTGAATCCAAAACCTCGAGAACGTATCAAATACCGGAAAGAAAGTTTCAAAATTTGCACGGTCAGGTACATATATAGCTCAATTTCAGTCACTCGTGATTCAGAACAGATCATCTTCCGACATCCAGTAATTTGAGGATGAAGGAACCGTCAAATTGTTCAAATTACAAGAAATATGCTACTTAATTGTTAATCTTCTCGAATGTGATTAAATAGGAACGTAATAAAGGAAATAAATTCCCGAACTATATCCCACATTCAGGAACTATAAACATATGACGGGAATGGAAAATATCTCATCTGTCTACTCCGTTGAAAGATTTTTCATGTGAACAGTCGTTCCTTTTTTTAATGTCACTAGACAAACTAGTGCACTCAAAATATTCTTTGGCAAAAAGCAAATTCATCCAAATTTATTTCATCTGTTTTATGTTTAAATTAATCACAAGACAGTAGTATACACTAGTTTCTATCTTAGTACGCAACCACTCCGGACTATATTAATCCTAACTAATATTATAATTGCGAAAGCGAGTTTCTTTGTTTGTTACGCTTTCAATTTTGATGACTTTCGGTATAGTCATAGATTGGACCTTGGAGAAGGACATAGGTTACTTTTTTTTTTAATTCATATAGCATTACAACGTTTGCCGGGTCAACTACTATATAATATAGTCGTGTATCACCTAATAATAATCACATCCGTAATAATTGATGTTGTATTCAGACTATTTTTTTATCGCATAGGTACTTTAAATCACACAACTGCGTATTTAATTGGACAAAAGTACAAACAGGAAGTTCCATTTAAAACGACACAAAAACCGTTGACCATTTAAAAAGTAATTGGATTTTACCGTTAAATTTATTGTCTAGGAATTGCGGGTTACAAGTTCGATTGGGTGTATTTTCACCTTTTCCTGTCTGCCTTGTCCTGGCTTCTCAAGATGTTATCACCTTTCAACTTTGTGCCGCAGTACACCGTCTTGTAATCAACTATACGTACTGTAGAGCAGCCATAATTTATACGTACTATTTTACTTCCAAGTAAATTCAACAAAATACATAAACAAAGTATTACTCAAAAGTTATTGCTTTTATATGATCTACTTTTTTATACTTTCGTAAGTATAAATATTTAATCCATCTTTAATTAATATACTTGCCAAAAATTTTCAGAGACTGGTTCGCATTCAAACTTTGAAATTTTCGTCACTTGGTGTAATATTTGGTCTACAATGATGAAAATAGCCAAAAATGAAAAAATTATATGTTACATAGACGCAAGAGTATTCCACTCATATTATTTTCCATTATTATTAAATGTAGCAAATGTAACATAAATTAAAAAAAAAAATATCATAAAAAAATATGAATTCCCCCATCCCCCACCACGGTAACAAGGGAGACTTGAAAACTATTAGAATTTTTCTTTTAATTGAAATTAACTAAACGGAAAACGGATATACGCGAAATATATCCAAATTTTTTTAATACTGTAGGACAGCAGACAGGCTGACGGCCCGCTTAGAATTTAGCAGTTACCGTCGCCTATGGGTGTTTGCAGCGCCAATGGCATCGCGAACACGCTGCTGTCCCATAAAGGTACAGGAACTTGGGCCACTAATGCCGAAACACAACACAAGGTTATTATGGCGGCATACTTAAGACCAAAGGTGGTCGCCATCCAGACGGACTTGAGGCCCTACCACGTAGCTAGGGTGGGTTGTTTTGTCGCCTTTTACGACAGGCCGACCCCGGCCGCAGAGGTTAGTATTCTTTCTCCGCCCCTGCACGGATAGAATTTTTATGACCTAACTCGTTTAAAATAATATTTTGCATATTATATAAATATTTTATTGTCATTGTGAATGACAATGTAACAAATTGGAAATTTGTTATATTTACTGATTTTAAACTCTCATTCATTCTATTTGTTCATTTTTCTATTCGTTCTATGTAAATAATACATTAAAAAACTGGTTCTAGTTTCTTTTTATGACACTTATATAGCAAAGTGTATTAAAAACTCTTTCAGTATTTTACGCACGAAACTCCCAAACATGTAACAAACGTTGTAATCAGCAACACTTTACTTATAGTATAATTTAAAGAAGTTATTGATTGGCAGCTTAAATTGATTTGAAAATAAAATGTGCAGAAACATCGAATGCCTCGGAGAAATTACCCGGGGTCTCCGCAAGGTGAACCAGTCGTAAGTTGTAAGGCTAACTAAGGTCCGTGAAAGTCATTCCTCGTACGACAGACTTATGTGAAACTTATAAAAGGTACTATATACATGGACCCTGGTTTATCTACAATTTCACTCGTTTAACGTTGTGAATTGTTCCAATGCTTTAATATATATGTATAATATAATATAAATATAATATAATATAAATGCTTTAATTGTTTTAATGCTTGGAAAAGTACCTTAAGGCGTTTATCAATGATAAATAGACATACATATTGTTATTACATTTGCTAATGGCAATATCAAAATGGTATGTATTATATTATACTATATAATATAAAAATATGAAAATTTAATTACTAATTAGTTTTTATAAGTTAATTAAAAATATGTAATAAAATTAGAAATAGTAACAATATAAATATTTTTATACCGCCAATAATAATTTTTTTTTACACTTACTAATTTAAATATTACATAAATAATAAAATTTTATGAATACATTCAATTACTTTCAGATTTTCTATTAATAGAAAAGTATTTATTATTCTTGTATCTTTACAGGTAATGAAGGTTCGCAGCATGACAATGCTTATCTGCTGCGTGAGGTAAAAGCCAGCCAAGATAACGGGTGGCTTCAAAAAGCCTTTTATAAATTTATCTGAAGAAGCCCTATACCGACGGCTCACACGGACCCAGTGGCTCAACAAACAGTGCTAAAATGTAACCGTTCCGTCAATAGTTATACCGCTGGAGTATCGGTCGCTAAGGAAGCAATGCCACCTACTGATTTGGTTACTAAAAGATGAGACTTTACCAAAGTATCCACGCAAGTTTTTTTAATTAGTTTAGTTGTTGCAGAAGTCACACAGTTCCATCGAACAAACTTATCTTTGAAATTCTGATTTTAAAATCTGTATTTATTGTCTATGAAATTTTGCATGAGAGTTGTTAAATTCTATTTCTTTATTATATCATAAGATGTCCCCTTTACTTTTGATCAAGATTGGTTTAATTTTTTTTTATGTTTTACCATTGTTTGATCCGTTTGTCTACAATGGGTCTACGTGAGGATGCTGTATCCTGTCCTTTTCATCTTACCTGGTGTCCGCTCCCCATCCTTGTCAAATCAAGTGCAACCAACATAAAAATTATTATAACGTCTAATGGCCGTACGGTGATCGTCGGTCCCGTCTTACTAATTATAGAAACTGAATTTGTTGAAGAGTTTAAAATCAGTGGCCCACACGAAATATGGACGAGAAACTAGAAACGTGAGTACCCTCAATTTCCCGCGCCATCCCTTCGCCTAGCCAAACCTATATTTTTACCTGAATCCCAGACAGCAAACTCAAATGAAATAACTATTACAACAGCAGTTATGTAAATAAACGCTATAATTTCAAAGATACGGTAATTTAAATAATGCAACTTATTGTTACCATTATTCGCAATCATAAACACATTTTAAATATTAGCAAAATACTTTAAAATTATTATAATGTATCAAGGTTTATATTCAAGCGGCAATAATATGGTACATTTCTGATAATCAATTGGAGACCATTTGTATTCATAAATTGTATTGTAACGTCGGAGGCTCACGTAAAACATTCCACGAACGTTTGTGAATGTAACTTGTTTGTGCTTAATATAGGGTCACCATGACAAAATAAACATATTAACATCAATAAGATTTTATATTTTTTTCTCCATGCAGAGGCGGCGTAAGAGTACTAACCTCTGCGGCTGGGGTCGACATGTCATAAAGGGCGACAAAACAACCCTAGCTACGTGATAGGACCGCAAGCTCGTTTGGATAATTTTGTGCTGTGTTCCGGCATTTATGACCCAGGTTCCTGTACCTCTATGGACTGTTAACTGCTTACTATTAAGTGGGCAGTCAAACTGTCTGCTGTTCCTCAGCAAATAAAAAAAGTAATAATAATAATAATAAATATACAATAATGTTGTACAATAAATATTATTTATTGTACAACACACACAATAAATACAGCACAGTAAGAAACAAAGAGCAAGGATTGCACAAATGACGGACTGGCATATAGGACTACTCCGTTTAGCTACATTTTAAATTTCTTTCTATTTTAAATTACATTTTAAAATGCTATTATAATTTTTTAAATAAATTAATTCACTGGAACAGCAGCAGAAGGTATTGTATTACATGTAATATCTTATTTACACCACGTATAAAACTCCGTGGTTTTTAACACACTGATACACTGGGACAATTCAAATAGCGCCATCTGGTCGAAAAAATCAACAGGCTTGTATACTAAAATGCCATAATATACGTTATATACATGTTTTCTTTTTTAAATAAATATATTATACATAAACACCCAGGTTCGAGATTCGAAGTAGTGATTATAAATGCATACCCGTGAATATATTACACATTATAGTATAGGCTTAAGTAATATTGAAGACTACTAGGTGAACTATGATTTAGTAGATACGTAAGTAGCATTGCATGATAGTGTCCAGGGGTTTAATTTCCACGGAGGACAAACTACCTATATTTATATGATCTACAGACTGTTTTGGTATGTTTGTGAAAAAGACTTATGAGACAGGTTTATGTAAAAAAAATTAAAGAGGTTCATGATGGATGATCGTTATTGAGAATAGTTTTCAACTAGTAAATAGAAAAAAAATCGTTAATTCTGTTAACTCGTTAAAAACGATCGCTATAGTATTGTTCACACCAAAATTTAACAGCACTCAGCAACGGTTAGAACATAACTATTTATTACTCGTAAACGGATAATACCGCTATCAACATCAGTGTTTCTATACTTCCGTTAATATTAACATATGGTCTTTGTGGAATGAATGCATATTAATATTATATACATCTTACGAGTTTAATTCTCGTGTCTAAAACTGTTCCACCAATCTACATTGCACTTTAGAATGTAAACTTCATTGCACATTCTAGCTGATTGGTAACATTTCAACGTTTTAAATATAATAACTGTCTTTATTGAATGAATTTCGTCGAGCGAACACAAGCGAGTTAGTGTATTTTTATATTACTTAACATTTACAATGAATTTCATCATACCTCAAGAATATTTCATCTGCAATAAATCTGCATTGACTTGTAATTTACAATTTGGTAATTATCATCTTCATCTAAGTGGATAAACCCGGTTAAATGATCCATTTAATAAGGGTTGCTGCATAATATGAAATTATACAGAGTCAAACTAGTATTTCTTTTATTTTTGTTGCCAAAATAATCAACACAAGAAGATAAATGGAACAGATTTGATGAAATAGCGGGAACATAAACAAATAGAATTCACAGAACTGTTGTTAACCCCCAAAGAAAAGAACCTAACAGCAGGCTATGTAGAATTCAGTAATCATTATTGATAAATTATATGGTACATATAATACAATATTTGTAACCTGATTGATAAAATAGCATGATACGTCCATGAAGTCTTAGATAGTGAGAAAATGTGCTACCCTATTTCAGTCGATCACTATAAATGGAGACAGTGTCGAGAAAATATTTGACAGTACATTAGAAAATAATATATATAAGTTAACAGGAGTATATAAGAAAGAAAGAAAGAAGAAAAAAAGAAAAAGTATTTATTTGGTGATTTATAGCTATAAACATTTAAACATTATTTATACTAAACTGCAACAATTGGCACCAAACAAGGTCAACAGCTCAGTGAATTGCTGTATCAAAACAAATCGACACAGCACTGATTTTCAGTGTCAATCTATACCTATATAAGACATACAGTATACAGACAACACAGTATATAAGAAAACAGGAAGTCCCGTATATTAGGATGGCATGCATCGCTTAGATAGTTTTTATTGCCTAATACGCCTATGATATACAGCATGCCACTTACTGTTGGTGAAGAAAAACATTGTGAGACGTGTTTAAACGTATACCAAAACCATCGTGTAACCGGCCAATCTGCTTTTCTCAAACGTGGCGGGTACACTGTTCGTTTTCTCTAGCAGAAGCCTGAGCCCGGCAGTCGGATGTTAAAGCTTATAAATTTATACACAGGAAGTAAAATCTTCAGAAACAAATGAGATGTAAAGCGTGTAAGATACAATATGCAAAACGATTATGAATCTATCAAACGACTCATTCCTATTTTCTCTCACAACTAGCAATTTGTTTAATTAGCTTTCAGATTTTCTAATTAGTCTAAGGTTAGTAAAACCAGTCTTACACTTTATGCGGTCATTAACACGTGAGTATTTTGTAGTATATTAGTAGATCTGTTCTTCTTAACATTTTACAATTAACGTATTTATTAGTACTAAAACGAAAGCTTTACGATCTATGATAATAAAAGGAAAATGCTAAAAAGCTCTCGAAATACAATATATCCTAGTGATTAACGGGTTACGTGAATGCCATTGGACCAGTCATTGCAAATGTGGGGTGCCTTTGGTTAGGTAAACTTGAGTTTGGTTCGATCGACCGCCAATTGATCCTGCAACCACATAGGCTGATGACTGGGGTATTTATTGAAAGTAATGTAATCACCTTGGCTATCCTCTGCTATCCAGCTGAGTGTTTGCAGTAGCAGGGTGGAAAACTCTACATATTCCCCCGGAGTTTCGGCGTGACTGTTAAGGTACAGCTTACCCCGGGAAAAAACTACAAAGTTACAATTAATGTTTCTTCTATACTTTTAATAAAGTGACACAGTTATAATTATAACTAATTATCAATTATATATAACACTAGCTGTGCCCGCGACTCCGTCCGCGTGGAATAGTGACTTTGGGCAGAATTTTTTGGATATATCTTATGGTTTATTTTGGATTACGAACCCTGTAAACCCTAAAATATAAATGAAATATGCAAACAGTCAGTATTATCGAATGCAACTGTTACGCCGTGCGCGTCCGGAATACGAACGTTCGAACATACAAAGTCCAACCTAAGCTAAACCCTATTTCATATGATTGATGACATAAACTGAGGTTAACTTAAATTGGAAATTCAACCTACAATGTCCAGTCTAAGTTAAACTCTATTTCATATGATTGATGATATGAATCTGAGATCAACTTAAATTGGAATATATAAATTCCGAAACTTATCATATTTAACAAAAACTATTTTTTTCCAAAATAAAAATAGCCTAAGTTACTCCTTGTTACATCAGCTATCTGCCAGTGAAAGTCCCGTCAAAATTGGTGCAACCATTTCAGAGATTAGCCGGAACAAACAGACAGACAGACAGACAAAAATTGTAAAAAATGTTGTTTTGGTATATGTACCGTGTATACATCCAAATGCACTTAGTAAAAAGCGGTTATTTTAATATTACAAACAGACCCTCCAATTTAATTTATTTGTATAGATTAACAAGTATTTAATATAATCATTACTATTATCATCAGCTAAAAGGATAATATATAAACTTTGAGACATAAGCCTGCTCTAAGACAAGCTGATCTTTGACTGGTAGCAACTAATAACAGCCGCTTTTCACAAGTCGTCGCTATATCGTCGAGGTATAAATTACTTGAGCCAACTGTTGTCGATTGTCTGCAAAATAACATATCGCTGATCCACTGCCACTTTTGATTGTTTCGTCAAGAAGCCTATAATTTAGTTTTTTTGACGTAACATATAATTTAATCTATCAGAAAATCTAAGTAAAAGGAATTTCTTTAGACCTTAATATATGAAGATGCGCGAAAAAACTAAATTGACCTGTCAAAGAGAATTAGGAAGTTAAAATGTAGTTGGGCAGGACATATATGTGTAACCTTCACACACATTACATACATTTTTATTTATTTTATTAATCACTCCTGTCCATCCAAAGGTCGCTTGGAAGAGATCGCTTCAAGCGATAAGGTTGCCACTTGTACAATGTACTATTTTAAAATATATGTAATTTTATCTGTAAATTTTTGTACACTAAAGAGTAAATAAATAAAATATATGCAGATTAGATAATGGGAGATCTCCAAAATAAGAGAGATCGACAAAAAGAGGAAGCGAAGGAGGCAAAGGAAAAGATGGCGAGATATATTTAAAGAGAAAGTAGAGCGAGAGTGGATAACGACTGCTAGAAACAGGGTTGCTTGGAAACTTTTAGGGGAGACCTACGCTCGTGAGGCAACTTCTAAAAGAATAGAATAAATACATATAGCACATATTAAAATGTAACGCTTAGTATTTTAGTAGAATAAAGGCTATATAATTAGTTTATATGATGAAGAGAATGTTCGCTTTTTGTCTATGAATTCATAACTGTCTTAAAGGAAGTGAACGCAATTACGCCAGCGAGACCGTTATGAAAAGCATCGATACCTTATCGAGCTATTTATAATACATTTTCGCATTGATGTTGTAGCTATACGATTTCTTATTACAAATACTTTTGAATCATTAGATTCAAAATCTCATTCTTATTCAAATATAAGTGAATTTGTAAACAATAGCTATGTACAATAGTATTAATAACAAAAGCTTTACTTGCATTAATAAGATATTCATTTTGCTAACCATTTTTGGTCAAACCTACATCCCAACCTACATTCCGAACAAGCAAAGGGAATACACAGAGATTCCATTTCGTTCCCTTACATACTAATGCGAAATTTATATTCAAATAGCGCTCGTTTGTGGTGACTGTATTATTGAATTCATATGTGTTTGCTTCAAAGGTGTAATAATATGACACCTTGACGCAATGGAGATACTGTCTTATAAACGCCTCTGTGTTCTTTTGCACACTAAATATGTACTCCGTATTTGCATATTTGACTGTCCCGCATACCGCTTCATATAATAAAGGAAGTAAGGTACGTGCCAGCCGTATCGCTTCAACTTAAACAGGTTTGTAGAAAATTTTATATCAAATCGTTTGTGTTAAAATAACAGGATTAATAACATTTCTTTTTTTTATGAGCTTATTTCCCGATTACGGAAACACAGCAAGGTAAGATAGCTATGACAACTATTATGGGAAAACTAAATGGGAAAACTTCTATGCTGCCTATAAATATACAAATTTAGTCGACAAGTTCATCAAATCCAGCCATGTCGCCTCCGCCAGGCCCCGGCCGGAGGAGTAGACTAAAAAGAGCTGGCTTGACGTTGTAAATGGTAGTGCGTGCTAATGGATTGACCACAAGAGAACGAAGACCGTACGAAGTGTAGAAGAAAAAGTTGGAATGTGCTTCAGGGCACCGAAACGAAAGTTTAGGTTGAAGCCTGGATTTAACGCTATAAGATGATGATGAGTTAAGAGGTTCATCATATTTTTGTATTATTTACGACTTCCTAGTTAATAGGAAAACCATATTACTTTACGGGCCGATATTATTATTTATAGCTGAAGATATTCGTAACATATGATTATACTTTAACATGCGAAATAGTTACGGACGGGATGCCATAAAATTGGCCTTGTTAATATACGAAATTAACAAGCTTTCTACTATCATATCTTTTTACTTACCAATTATCTTTAAAAATTACGGCCTATTGTCTTACACTGGGTGTTAAATTACGTAAACGCGTTCACGTATACGTAGCTATGTAAATCATCTATGAGCCTCTAAGAAGAAAATTCCCAAGGAAGTTAATAAAGTACAAGTCGTAATGCTTCCGATAAATATATCATGGATATATGTTCTGATTTCCAATCAATTTTATTAAAATGTTGTTAATATTAAAGTGTTTTAAAAACCAATTATAATAAAACATAACGTTTTTTTCTTTTTTTGAGAAAAAAAACAGTACAATAGAAAAATAAGTACATACATAAAATTTTAAATTAAAAATGAAATGAAAGAAAGAAATAATAACAATAAAAAATGGTAGAACAACACTGAATTAAGACAAATAATTAAAATAAATCATAGTACATTTTGGTTTGATTGGGTTGAAGCTGACTTAGAAATAACGCTTTTTTTGAACATATTACTCATCTACTAATCAACTTAGGATAAAATATGTTGACATCTGCATTACCATTATATGCGTTACATAAACGTATTTTTATATAGTTTGTCCGGGAAATTGGAACCCAAAAGGATTTTGTTGTTCTTACTGAAAGACGAGGGCTTTTATATTAAATAAGTCTCAACTTAGCCTTATGATAGCATGCACTGCTTAAGCAGTTTTGCTTCGTCTAATATGCATACTAAACAAAATTGCTGAAGAAAAGATTATGAAGTAACTTGTATACTGAGATCACGGGTATGCGTATCCCGTCTCCACCTTGGATAAGCGTGGCGGTATACTGTCCTTTCCTTCTAAGGGAAGGCTCGGGGCAGTGGGACGTCATGAGCTGTTACTACATTATATTAAAGCATTACATATAGTTAATTCAATTCCTACCAGGGTGCACACAAAACGATTTTTTCGGTAAGTCCACAGTTGTACATAATTTTGTATATTCAGTAAACGATGCTTATTCCATATTATGTATCGATCCAATTTATGCACTTCTACCTTCTTCTGTCATCTTTTACCCGCTACTATAAAACACAGATTTTCTAAGCCGTATTAAGAACTTCTATAAAGAAGATAGTCTTAGATAACTAAGACGAAGAAGAGTCGTAAGGGGTGATATGCGTGCCAATGGGCTCACTACCAGGGATGTTGAAGACCGTGCGAAGTGGAGTAGAAAAAGTCGAAAAGCGGACCCCGGGCACCGCAACGAAAGTTTGGGTTACAATCGGGATATAACGCTGGGATGATGATGATGAACTAAGACAAAATCCGTGGCGTGGCAGCTTCGCACTTCGGTACGCTTACGAAAGTCACGGACTCGATTCCCGTCTAGCGTGTGGGTGTTTATGTATAATATGTATTTATTTACAAAAGATAAGTATATTAGTTGTATAGTATGCATAACACAAGTGTTATGCTACTTACTTTAAACCTAGATGGCGTTGTGTAAATTGTCACAATACATTTATTTATTTACATTATCTGTCACGAAATCTATCCAACAAGTTTAACGTTTACGCATATGAAAGTTTGACTAAATACTATAAAAGTAGACGACAACATATTTGGTTATATTGATGAAGCTTCTGTTTAAACTATAACGCACGGGGTTATGCGCTTCACTTGACATTCCCACATGTTAACGTGTGACAATAGGATGCGCGGCGAGGTTGCTCACCTCGATTGTTGCGCCGGCGCACTTGAGACTATTATCTAGGCGTGACAGAATGGCATAAATAGTGGGGTAAATACTATTTCAGCGTGTAATATATCCAAATATGAATAATATTGTGCTATAATTTTATATTTCAATTTGTAAAGACGACCTTTGTTAGAAAATGAAATAAATATTTATTTGCGAAAATGGGTAACAATGTGGTAGAAAATATTTATAAGAACTCCATTATCAACCTCTCGGCATGAAATATAGGTTTTTTATAC
The DNA here is from genome assembly GCA_963693495.1 of Malacosoma neustria. NCBI lineage: Eukaryota > Metazoa > Arthropoda > Insecta > Lepidoptera > Lasiocampidae > Malacosoma > Malacosoma neustria. The sequence continues at coordinate 9,018,170 of OY856386.1, forward strand.
AATTAAAATCCCTAGGTATTTAATAATAAAGAAAACAGAATAATAAAAATTATGATGCATGATCAATATTATACAGAAATCATAATTAAAAAATTGTATTTAAATGTCCTAGAACGAATAATACAAAATAATAGTTATTATAATTATGTTACCCTTAAAAAAGTACTACAAAAACGTGGTAGGTGCTTAATACGAGTAATTCATGAGATTGTCAAGAAAAATCGCTCAACGCCAACGATGTAAATTTGATTTATTGAGAACAGTAAAGTTACACACACATACTATATTATGTGTGTGTATCATTCGCACTAGAGCTACATCCAGCAATAGATGACAATATTTAAATAATGTTATTACACTAATGGCAATTCTATAGCACATTAAGACTGTCATACAGTATTTTTCTACACTAACGGACTAACGCTGGTGATGCATAATTAGACGAGAACAGATCGTGGAGATATTAGTCTATCTAACAATAAAAGACATTAATTTCTTTTAATGTTTTGTGATAGTATACATTTTCTAATGACATTAATTGTTTGACTTTCGTTGTTTCTGAGTAATTTGAGAATTATTTTATTACTAGCTGACCCGGCAAACGTTGTTCTGCCATAAAAATAATAAAATGTCAAAAAATAAAAAATAAAATTTAGGGGTGGACTACCCCTAACATTTAGGGGGATGAAAAATAGATGTTGGCCGATTCTCATAGATACCGGATAAGCACAAAAAATCACTAACTCAATTTAGTTATCTGCCTACTGCCTACCCCCTAAGAACGATGGCGTGATTATTTATAGCCTATGACCATTTCTAGGTTATCATCTATCACCATACCAAATTTCATCAAAATCCGTTCAGCCGTTTAGGCGTGAAAGAGGAACAGACAGACAGACAGACAGAGTTACTTTCGCATTTATAATATTAGTATGGATTTTATTTATTTTGCATATTAAAAGACCGCTCTACACCATTCCTATCGTAGGGCGTCATAAAAGGCGTCAAATGGATATAATATATTTTGCCTAGCTCAAAGGTGTATAATTAATTGTAAGGAATCATACTGTAGTACAAATCAGTTGATAGTCGCTTGTGTAAAAATGTAATATACCTTCGTTTAATCAGTGTAGTTAAAAATATATCAATAAACTAGCAATTAACACGCAATACCTAATTAATTAATTAGGCACGTGTTAGCAAAGTAGTATCATATTGGAAAACCAAAGTGGGGGATCCGGATTTGAATCCCAGGATGGCATACACCGCTAATGCATTGTTCTCGCTTAAAGTAAACCTTAACGCCACCTACCAACGGTGAAAAAAACATCGTGAGAAAACCTGCATACCGACATCACCCCGGTATGCAGGTTGCATGCACGGCGGGTTATACTACCAATTGATCGTTCCCCGTAGAAACGGGGAAGCCCAAGCTCTTAGCAGAACGTTACAGGACATAGATTTATTTATCAAATTAATAAAATTAAAAAATATCTGTTCTTATAAACATACCGTATATATATATCCGTGCAGGGGCGGAGAAAGAATACTAACCTCTGCGGCCGGGGTCGGCCTTTTGTAAAAGCCGACAAAACAACCCACCCTAGCTACGTGGTAGGGCCTCAAGCCCGTCTGGATGGCGACCACCTTTGGTCTTAAGTATACCGCCATAATAACCTAGTGTTGTGTTCCGGCATTAGTGACCCAAGTTCCTGTATCTTTATGGGACAGCAGCATGTTCGCGATGCCACTGGCATTGCAAACATCCATAGACGATGGTAACTGCTAAATTCTAAACGGGCCGTCAGCCTGTCTGTTGACCTATTGCAATAAAAAAAAACATAAAAAATAACATTAAATAATAAGCCATTCAAGTAAATAGATAGTTTCAAAAAGAATGTGGTGAAAAAGAATGTGAAATTTGTGATAACGGCTACTAAAGAAGCGTGGAGAGAGAACACCTTACATAATGTGGGATAGGAGCACGAAGAAGAAGCCATTCAAGTAACAATTAACGGTTTACAAACTATAAAACCGATGTTATCATCATGCTTCAATTATAGCATGTAAACAAGGTTGTTAATGTGTAAATAATACTTTAATCTATTCATCAACATGCAGCGCGTAATGGAACGATTTTCCGTTGAGTGGACACACCATGGTGATCGCTTTCAAGGCCTTCCGGCCGTGACTTTCATCGTGATCACGATTAACAAGTATATTTTCCCCTTTTAATTTGTTCCCTTTATTAATTTGTAATAAAATAATCAGATTGACGGTTAAGATAGCTTTACTAATGATCAAAAGAGGACTTACTTCGTTCTTAGGATTAAGACATTAATGGTTAAAAATCTGTAGGTTATTTTTCTCTCGTTTAAAACGTGTTACGAATCGACTTCAATTTAGAAGTTTTGGACCAATGAGGCTTACTGTTACAAGCCTTAGTGTATAAAGCTAAAGTGAGAAAATACATTACTTACAAATATAAATGACTGACTCAGAAAGTCTTACGCCAAAATTAGTATAGTCATTATCCTCGGTTGTGATTATTTTGTAAGCTTTTATTAACTTAATCACGGTATTAATTTAATATTAATTAAATATTGTACATAACGCTTATTAATAGAGGCCGGACGCAGGAAGAAAAGTGGTAGCGAAACATCCGCGAATGAACTGTAATTGCAAGAGCAACAAAATTTTTCGACTTCATCAAAGATCGAAATAATATACGGTACTAACTGCCAACCTTCATTAGTTGGAGAAACATAGATATAAAAATTAAAACGTTTCAATGATAAATTAAACCAATATATGTATTATATTAATATAATACTTCCTAGTAACCAGTCTCTAAGCCGATGCCAATTTAATTAAAAACAATATAAATAAACTTTTTAAACTCACATTGTGTGCGTTTGTATGCTTGTACTATGTGTATTTCTTTCCTAAATAAAATTATTTTTTTCTTCATTCTTCTTATTATAAATTAAATTATTCGACAGCACCAATTATTATAATTGAATGCGTTATGTAATTCATGTAAAAGTATAACATATGGCAAATAGTATCCGTAACATTAACTTTCTTTTCTATTTACTTTTTTCTTTTTTTATTGCTGTCGGACAGAGACAGGCCCGCTTAACATTTAGCAGTTACTGTCGCCTACGGGTGTTTGAAACTCCAGTGGCATCGCGAATACGCTGCTGTCCCATAAGGGTACAGGAACCTGGGTCACTAATGCCGGAACACAGCACAAAGTTTTAATGGCGGTATATTTAATACCAAAGATGGTAACCATCCAGACGGGCACCCTAGCTACCACGTAGCTAGGGTGGGTTGTTTTGTCGCCTTTTACGACAGGCCGACCCCAGCCGCAAAGGTCAGTATTCTTTCTCCGCCCCTGCATGGATAAAAAATATCTAGTACGTTGTTAAAATACATGTAAGATGTACTTTAAAAATTTTTTACAATTATGATACAATAGTAAGATGAATCAAATGTGATTCATGGAATCACACCCTTAACTTATTGAAAGAATAAACTTAAACTCCATCTATGTAACACAATCTTTTAATGCTGCTATTCACTAAATTTACAGCTTTATTATAATATAATTCTTTAATGTAATCAGACGTAATACAGAATCTGTGCTAAGTTTATGTAAATGTGGCTTATCGGCTAATATAAGTTAATATATCGAAATGTTACTCGATATCATGAGCGAATATTACCTTGAAATCGATATTGAAATGAGTAAGACTCGATAATGCAAGGAATATAACAATTCGGATTCAAATAGTTAATATTGTAATATGGATTTTCTCGTCTCTTTATTTATTTTTTTTATATTTTAATATATACGGTAAGTATCGGAATGGAAAACGATTTAAAAAAATTAACATACCAATAATAATTTTACGGTATAATTCAAATATATAATAATTTAATAATAAGACGAATAGTATGTCTTCTAATGAACAAAAATAATATAACACAAATTTCTAAATGACTTAATCATACAGATGCAAACTGGTGGGCATTGCGATCTAAAAGGGTTCCAGAGGCCTATATCAACATCATCCAAGACATGTACCGTGAGTCCGATTCCGTAGTTCGGACCGCTGTTGGCGACACAAAACCTTTCCCCATCACCGTCGGGGTGCACTAAGGATACGCCCTTAGTCCGTTTCTGTTTAGCGTGGTATTAGACGAATTGTCAGACAACATCAGAAACTCACATGAGCAGCCCCCGTGGCTGCTTATGTATGCTGATGATATCGCGCTGGCAGACTCGGACAGGGGTAGGCTGGTGCAACGTGTGAAGGCGTGGAAGGAGTCGCTTGAGAACGGTGGTCTGAAGCTCAATGTGGCGAAGACCGAGTACTTGGCCTGTAACTCCACAGATCCCACACCCGTACGCATAGGCGGTGACACGGTCGAGTGCACGGACCAAGTGAAATATCTGGGATCTGTGTTTCATGCGTCTGGTGACATCGATTGCGACGTCAAGGCACGCGTTGCTGCCGCGTGGGCCAAATGTCGTGAGGTAACAGGTGTCATTTGTGACCGCAATATGCCGGTAAAGTTGAAGGGACAGGTCTATAAGACCATCATTAGACCTTTGTTATTGTCCTTTTATACGGCTGTGAAGCGTGGCCGATGCTAGAGCGACACAGACAAGAACTGCGTGTCACGGAGATGAATATGCTGCGGTGGATATGTGGATCGGATATGACACGATGAATATGTGCGGTGGATATGACACGGAAGGACCGCGTTAGGAACTCCCGCATTCGCGGCGGTGACATTGCGGATAAATTGCAGGAGTGTCAGCTCCGTTGGTACGGTCACGTTTTACGGCAACCGGATGATTACGTGGGAAACAAATGTCTGGCCATGCCGCCTCCGCCGGGCCCCGACAGGAGGGGTAGACCCAAAAAGTGCTAGCTTGACGTCGTAAAGGGTATAACTTTTTTATTTATGTTTGAGACAAATACAGAAGTTTCTATACGATTCCCACTTCTAATTTCTAAATTGTATCACTACAAAAAAGAACATTCATAAAAAGGAAATCTGTAACTACGACTGATACTTAGTTAACAATGTCTTGTTTATTCGTTTTTTTTTTTTTAATTAAGGTTTAAGTAAATGCCATTATATCAGTTTAGGTGAACTTATGTGAATTGATTGGATACAGACCATTAAATCGAATAAGTAGGTGGGCTCTCCCGTAGGGTAAGAGCGCCTGTTCGCGGCTAGCCGCCGCAACGCTTCCTCATTGCTTTGCCGGCGGTTATTGTGCTCGCTTCTTGCGCTTGCGCATAGACCTGTCAAATCCATTTCACAGGGCTGGTGAGATGAATTGCATATTTAACTGTGTTAATTTTTAGGTGTGAAATAACTACATACAATATTATTATTTTATGTTTTTATCCATGAAAATTTTGCTGCACAGATGTCACTATAACATAAAACTTCGACGTCTGTAGGTGAATATTATGTTAAATGAAAATTAGGCAAGAAAAACACCCAAAATATACCGTTGGGTTATGATTCTAGTCAGAAAGCGCTTAGCGATCATGTTAAAATTATTTAAGGCCAAGCATTCTTATCTACGAAGAAAGTCCATGAATAATCTAGAATACCTGGCAATATTATATATTTCCTGATACAATTAATCTAGCTTAACATTCATAATTTATTTCATAACATGCTGAGTAAATGAAAGTAGTTTATATAAATACTCTCAACAAAGCCATGGCATCTGGTTTTTTTTTGGTCTTGGGGAAAAACCCTCTCTTGACAGTTTCCCCCGGCCTGGGGGACCGAGCGATATGTGGGACTCCGACTCCGGGAAAGATCATCGGCCATCCGACTACCCACTAAAAATCCCGCTGTTCTCCTATCGCCTGCCATATGTAGCCTACCGATCTCGTGGCCCGAGCCGGTGTCGGCCCGCCCTTTGTCTCCTCAGGGTGGGCTTCTTCTAAATTGTTGGCGCCAGGGGGTCAGGATTTCGTCCCCCCGGCGTTCTCCTGAATCGACTTTAGGAGTTGAGGGGCACCGCGGTACAGCACGTGTCCCCTCACCCTCGCGGCAATAGTGCAGGCGGCGAATCCTCCCCTGAGGGGCCACCCGCGGCCGCATTCTGCGACGGTGGGAGGCCGTTGGATGCCCTCCGGCACCGACGACGTGGCCTGCTCAGGCGGGAGAGGAGTGTGGTGGTCGACTCCCGCTTCCGCCAACGCCGCCTCCTTTGCGGACATAACTGCCTTGCAAAAGGAGGCGACCTCCGTCGATCCAGGATCGCCCCCGACTATGGACAGAACCAGGGCCAGGAGCGACAGGTCCGCGCCGATTTAGGCGACGAGAGCACAGCGCTCACGGGCTCAGGGCACACGGTGACAATTTGTTCCACCGTGTCCTCCACGTCGCTCGTGCCACGGTGGTGGCACCCTGACGTCTTCTCCCGCCCTATACGACACAGGTACCTCACGAAGCAACCGTTCCCCGAGAGGACCTGCCTCCGGCGGAAGGTCAGGGCGCCGTGGTGCCTCTCCAGCCATTCATCCAGGACGGGCCTTACCGCTTCGATGGTGATGGCATCTAGCTCCTCCAACTAGAGTTAACCCCTACAACTAAGGTCCAAGGAAATACCGAAAAATATACACATCAAAAAAGTCTAAGCAACATGCATGATATTACAAATTTACTATATAAACTAATTAATTTCTAAGTCTTTACTCACTCAAAGTGCGTAGGTATGTAAACTTTTTTGTTATTGATGACATACTGGCTGGTTGTAAAAAAAAATTCGATTATGTTTTGTTTTTTTCATAAAATTAAATGAAAGAGAATTTTTTTGAATTTAAGTGCATTTTTATTGCTACGTTTAGTCTTGATTTTATAATTTTACCAACCATTTAAATAAAGTAAGCGACAAAATTGAATTGTTAGATATTCTTTACGTCATGGAGCGACGTCATTTGACGGCAAATGAAATGCAAAGAGCTGTAGGGATGTCGCAAGCGGGAAATAATCAATCTCAGGTATCTCAGCATTTTGGCATTCATAGAAGTGTTATTTGTCGTCTTCGGCAGCGCTACAATAATACAAGGGAACCCGCTGAACAGCATCCAGGCCGTAAAAGGAGTACAACTACTCGGCAAGACCGGTACATACAACTGACTGCAAGACGCCAGCCGATGTTAACCGCTCGAGAGATAAGTTTGAGGCTACAAAATTCAAGTGGTGTTGATGTAAGTCCCCAAACTGTGCGAAATTGACTGCATGAGTACAGCCTACGAGCTCGACGCCCAATTAGGTGCTCACCGATACGTCACGGGAATCGCGCTCGTCGAAATGAATGGTGTAGAGAACGCAGAACATGGACTCAGGAACAATGGGATAAAATTATGTTTTCCGATGAGTGGCGATTCAGATTTAGGCCTGATACAAGAAGGGTGCGAGTGTACCGTCAGCTCGGAAATACTGAAAGGCTCAGGTGCATTCAAGAAGTTCATCCATACAGCGTGAAAAACCATCCCAAAATTTAATTTAATACATGTTGCTTAGACTTTTTGATGTGTGTAGTTTCAGGTTTGACTTTCGTTAAATAAATTTCATTTCTCTGCTGTTGTATTGTTCATTGGAATAATCATGGAATTCAACTTATATCATCATGCAAATTATTAAAGGTTCGAATCCCAACTGTTGAAAATGGGCACCGGATATAACATCTACGCCGATTTTCGTTCATACTCTTTCATTACCTTTTCTTATGATAGTAACTGGTTCAAAAAAATAGAAGATATAGACTTTTTAAAAGTGAATTAAATTAAAATTAAGAGACAGATGGCAGTTAGGTTTTTTCAACAAATCGGTTCTATTTTTACACCAAAAACCTGTGACTATTTTTGCATATCCACGCTCAACCTGATGGATCAATTAAAATTATCCGCAGAAACATAATTAAACTCGGCCGCCAGATATCTCAATTATCTACGTGTTAAAGAAAAAGAATGGAGGAGATTAAATATTTGATTACAGTTACCTTTGCAGGCGATTAGAGGTCAATAGCTTGTTGTAACGGGATCCTGTATAATCTATGACTTTTACATACCTGTATATATAATACTACGAAAATTTAAATAAATTTATAGACTAGAAGATTTATTACACTGATTTCATTGAAACTCATGGACGATAAAGTTCTATTTAAAGGTACTGTTTAGTAGCATTTCCGCAGATTATGTAATTTTATGATAGTGTAATTTATTTAAATAAATAAAGAAAGAGTTTATCCAAAACTATATTAATATTTTTGTAGTGTTGTTTCATGGTAATTTTAATTAAATATAACTGAACACGTTACATTACAAATACAAATGTATGAAAATTAATTAAAAATATTTATATTAAAACAGACACATTTTTCGAATGATTAGTCAGTGTGCTTAAATGAAGATTATGTAATATACTTTCACTTATTCACTGTCGGCACTAGTTTTAGTGGGGCCACGAAACACGAGATTATTTAATACAGACAACGTGTGTGTAATTATTACAACTTGAAAAGCAGTTCGTTTAATCATTACTTAGGTATCATCGCATTTGCCTTAAAACTGAAAGGGACATAATGACGTAAACCTAAAAATATAAGCATCGAGCTTAATAAAAGTGAATTTTAAATTAATTTCATTGAATTAAGAAGATAAAACACCCTTAGCCAAAATGTTATAGATTTTAAATACCAGCTAGGTTTTCCTCCAAATAGTTGGTTGCCAATTTAAAAATGATTTAAATCAACTCTGTCATTTTTTTATTCTTATTGTCTTAATTTTAAAGACTTAAGACTGAAATAAAGAGGCATTTTCCGCCTCTTCAGGATTATTCCAAGTACTAAGTCTGGTTTGAACAAAATAATAACTCTTACATTATATAAGGGAATAAATCGACTATATTCGCTAATAAATGTTCCATCAAATTTTATGGCCCAAAATTTTGTTTGCTTATTTCAATTAGTAACTGAAATGTATTACTGTTACAAAGATATTAGTGTAGGCTACTTGTTTCAAATGTTGCTTTGTTATGTAACTGTATTGACTTTGAAGGCTGGCAGACTGTTTATAGTAATATTTTTGTGTGTTTGTAAATCCCATTATAATAATGTTATAAAATATGATTTATAATTGAGTAAAAGTGAAATAAATAGCTTAGTTTTTCTATTTCTATAAGACAGCAGACAGGCTGACGGCCCGCTTAGAATTTAACGGTTACCGTCGCCTATGGGTGTTTGCAACGCCAGTGGCATCGCAAACAGGCTGCTGTCCCATAAGGGTACAGAAACTTGGGTCACGCCAGAAACGCCAATGCCAGAATACAACACAAGGTTATTATGGCGGCATATTTAAGAACAAAGATGGTCACCATTCAGACGGGCTTGAGGCCCTAACACGTATAGTCTAGTCAACAAGTTCAAAAACGTGAAAAATAGAGATAAAGGTCCTAAAAATATGAGCGATTGCTCATTCGATTCGGAATCACCTCTAGAAAAAATGTTATTTAAGGATTTTGGTGCAGGTAAAAAATTGCAATTGTTATTAACAAAATAAGATGGAAAAAAATGATATTTCGTTTTTTGTTAATAACTCGAAAAATATTAATGTTTGAACAATTTTGAAAATTTCCAATAAAAAGTCCTAACTCTCGGAACTCTATCTCCATTACTTATAATTTTAATTTGACGTTGAAAATAGGGTTCCGCGCGACCCGCCGCTAAAGCGAGTTCAGCAATAAAAATATATTTTTTTTTTGTGCTGTTCTGCGGCCCTCGTCAACTCCTTAGGGCAGACAAAGGAGAGCGCCGGGAGGACCAAACCCTAACTCCCTGGCGCTATAAACCCAGAAGAGACACGCCCCAACATAAAAGGCGGGCTGGCACCAGCCCGGGCCTCGAGATTGGCAGGCCACATATCCGTGGGCCCGGGCGTAGGCAGTAGGAGAACAGCGGGATTTTTTACTGGGTAGTCGGATGGCCGAACATCTTTCCTGGAGTCCCACATAACCCGTCAAGAGAGGGTTTTTCCCAGAGACGAAAAAAAAACAAATTAAATTATCTATTCTATTGCCCTAAATTGATTCATCAAAATACAGCTACTTCCTCACACATTATGTAACTAAATACAGTCATTATGTTTTTGTCTACTCGTGTTGTTTTTTTAATCAAATGCGTGATAATTCAGTGTTATATAACACTATCAGGGTACAATTCTGATAAAAATAAAGATGTTTAATAGGCATACAAAATGATATTATACAACTGATCGTGTTATACAATTCTTATGAGAGACTTATTTATGACAATTCTAAAATTAGCAATACTGTTTAAAATCACTTCAAAATCATTGATATAATTGGCATATAATTACGTGGTTAATACGTTAAATAATAAATAGAGTACGAGAGAATATGTTTTGCTACAAATCTCCCAAAGGTTTTATAAACATATATTACTGAAAACTTTTTGCTGCTGTGGTAAATATAATGTCAACGATTTGTTAAAAATAGGAGTTACAATGCATTATTTTGATATTTCTAAGCTTTTCGGGTGCTAATTGAAATTTTAGTAACAGCTTCTTTAACAACAGCTGTATAGCAAAAATTTAAGATATCTACGATTTACAACTAAGTGCTTCAATAACTTTAAAGCTAAAAAGTTTGAAAATACAAAAGGAAACAAACAAAAAACATGAGTCACAGATTAGATTGCACTAAAGGCGTCAAAATTAACTGTAATGACAGGTACCTTGGCAACAGGAAACTCAAAGAGGTTTAATATCTAACAAAAGCAATAATAGATAGCCGCTGGTTGAACATTGTTTCGCTTACGCTCCAGGGGCTAATCAGCCGTGGCGGCTTTTCACGGTTTGCGATACCTTTTGTTGCTTGTGTGGTGAGTTTTGCCACAAATCGCGTGAGATCATTTCGTTATATTGTTAAATGTTACTGCCGACGTAGAAGAGCTTTTTGATTCTACTTATTTTTAAATACTGTTTGTGAAAATGTTTTAGTTGTACTCTATTATACTTGTAGAGAATTTGTATCGGGACAAAATATGTTGTTAGTTTGGTTTAATATTATTTCCACTTAAATTATTTTATTTACATGATATATTTGGTTGAGTGTACAAATCTGTTCCAATCCACTTGCCCTCTTTGTACCACATTCGATTTTGAATAAACTAAACTTCATAAACGATCTTTCAGATATTCTTCTGGGAAAGATTTCATTATGCATCCATTTTCATTATTTCATAATGTTCCTCATTAATTCATCCATCATCCTATTTGATATAATCCTAATTGTATTAACCTTCTAATTGTATTTTCGCATAATGTAATAAATAAACCTAATTATATATACTAGTGGTCGCCCAGTGGTCGAAATTTGTCCATAATTAATTTAATTTTTATGTTTGAACTTTATTAAAGATTCTTTTGTCAAAGGTTAATAAAGAGTATTCAAATATTTCATCATGGCAACACTTTTGTCGTGCCAATTGCAATAATAATTATTCTACATCAGTTTAAACAGCATCATTGTAAAACTTCAAAATGTTTTACATTGCAAAACCTGCATTGTAAATACTCTCAAATACTCGTAGGTAAGAGTAAATCAATATTGATTACTATTCGTTAATTTGCTTTATGCTTGAGCAAGATATATTTCACAAATTATAAATTATTATACAAATGAAAACAATTTCAAAGCTTAATTTTTTCTTGTTGTCAATTTTGACATTCAATACGACCAAAGATAATATAATCACTAAAGCCTATAGATTCAATAATTATTGTTAATTTAATAATTATACATCATTATTTATTCATATTTACTGATTAGTTATTAAGTATTTATTCTTGTATATTAGGAATTTAAATATTAAATTATTATTAAAGTAACGTACAGTTTGACCATAGATTTTATCTATGAACAAAACAGTAAGTAAGGTGTAGTATGTATGTGTATGTAAGTATGTATGTGTCTATATGTTGCGTGTTATTGGAGCAGTAGTGTTTGTAATGTTAATTTTAATTAATTCAATGTATTTCTAATGCATTTTAGACATAGAATTGCTTTCTGCACTTCTCCTCCACATAAACTTTAACTGTGCCAAATTTCTTATTTCTCCGTCGACGCAATTTTCGTAAAAAGAGGTACATAGTTTTCGCTTCACGTGTTAAATATGTATATAATATATAGGCAGATAGACTTGCTTATATGCAGATTTGTAAATAGAAAATGTACAGATAAATTAATGATTAATTACATTTAATAAAATATACAACTTAAACACTGATTTATGTTTACAACTACATGTTTATGCATATACAAAGTGACATCATTTTGAAAGCAAATCTGATAGACCTATGACCTCAAATATGCACCTAAGTAATACATTACCTGATAAACAAGTTATAAAGCCATTGTTCCCTATTATATAAGTTGAATAAGTAATGGATATGTAAAAATATATCTCAATCGCTTGTAAATTACATAACTTGATCGATGATAGCAATCTTACAAGCATCTCGAACCCGCGACACCCACTAAGATAAGCATCTTTTACTTTCACAACATACACGGAAGTATAAAGTATAAGATATTACTATAGGAAAATATATATTTGCAAATATTAAATATTAAAATAATAATCCATAATATTTGCAAATATAAAAAAGTTTGCAAGTTAAAAATTGAATATGAAAATGCCTAAACTCTGACTTCAGGCAATGCAATGAAACTCCTGCAATAAAATCTTCAGATGTACTATTATATGTATAGATGACCACCGTGGCGTAACGGATAACGTACTCCGGTACGCTCACGCAGGTCACGGGTTCGATTTCCGTTTCGCGTGTGGGTGTTTATGTATAATATGTATTTATTTACCAAAGAAAAGTGTATATGTAGTTATCAGTTATCTAGTACCCATAACACAAGTGCTATGCTACTTAGTTTGGGACTAGATGGTGCTGTGTGACAGCTCGTAGCGTCTCGGGCTCGAACCTTTCATTAGATGAAGCGGATAGTAAATCCGCCACGCCAGTGGCGAGTATTTACTTCACAATCGAAGGCACAAAGGTGAAGAAAAAATTCCAAAGTGGTGCGTGATATCGTGGTATTCAAACCCAGGAGCCAAAGCTCCTTTTGAGAAAGCTTTTGAGCAGTTCACATCGCTGCTGTGTATGTTATCTAAAGTCATATTCCTACAATAACTAAATAATTTTAGCTATGAATTTATTTGACGCACGAAACCGCATATAAACAGGTTACCATCATTTTAAGTGATAATACCATAACCTTCTGTTTTAGTTACCTTTCTTGATGATGTCATGCCTATACCAGTTATATGTACTTGGCATGCAATACATTCCTATCTCAATGTAAATTTGATTGTATCAAGGTTGATTTCTTATTATATAACCGACAGGTGGATGTAAGATAAAATAATTTGGGACTTTAGATACTTGAGACAAGTGATTTCAATAGGAACAATTTATTACATAATTTTAAATGTATTAGTGAATAATTCTATACATTTTATTACTACCTCATGTTTATTCGAAACGTTCATATACCTAAGCTGCCCTAGAGAGGTGAGAGGTATATAAGTTTTTCCTATTCCTATAAAGACCTGAAAAAATATAAACATATGACTATATATTTTAAATTAAAATTATCTTTACATAATGCCAATGACGATAGAAATGCCATAACATAACTATACTCCATATATATATATATATATATATATATATATATATATATATATATATATATATATATATATATATATATATATATATATATATATATATATATATATATAAATATATATATATATATATATATATAAATATATATATATATATATATATATATATATATATTTATATATATATATATATATATATATATATATATATATATATATATATATATATGTGTGTGTGGAACGATTAATAACATACCAATTTTTCAAACAATGCAAGTGGAATCCATTATTTTCATTTTATATAACTTTGTAGCATTTAAGTTTCACTCTTGTATTTCATTTTTATTGTTGGAACAATAAAAATGAATTAATTTATTATTATTTATTATGAACCGAGCACGTCCTATACATTCCATGTTCGAGAAACACGCAAAATCAGATATGAATGACACCTTCCTTTAATAAGAAAATACACGCCTAACATTCTCCAATAACGAGGTGCGGTGTTATGAATATCGATAATGCGTTAAGGCCATACGTTGTAGCAAAGGCGAGCAACTTTGAGGCAGGTCCCATCAATAAGGGCCGCCCGAGGGCACCGCTGGCCGATACATCAGGTAGATACAATCTAACCCGGTGTCGCGCGCAACTGAAGTGAGCAATTACGCGATTATTAAAGCTCCCTTTAAAACAATAACTTTTGCAACAATGTTTTATAAACCGAATACATTGTAGCTTTGGTTTTATTAATAGTTTTTTCTAAGTTTTCCATTCGACCTCATTCGAAGCTTTTACTAGAGTTTTTAGTTAATTATTGTTACTGGAAAAAACTTCTGCGTTTTTATGTCGGTGCCGTTCGGTGACTTTTCTTTTCTTTGAACAAAAAAATCATAATTAACCGTAATTATATATTTTAGGATCTTATTATCTGATATTTTTCTATTTACCCTCGCCATAAATTAACACGTGTTCTAGCTTAATTCCTAAAATTATTAAGAAGAAAACTATATTTGAAACACTAAAAACAAAACAGATACGTGGTGACGAAATGGACATCAATCAAGAAGCTAGAATTCTAATCTCGCCTAATAACATAATTTCCGTACTACAGTGAAGAAAACATCGCGAGTTAATCTTCATTCCGAGACGACTAGTGTAACCCACGAATCCGGCTTGGACAAACGTGGCGGATGTCTTTCCATCTAGCTAAACTTGAGCCAAGCAGCGGGACATGTTTGGCTGATGTCATCAACAAATAAAATGAGCAATATTTCAGTTAATTTATCTTCTAATATATGCAATGTAATGTAATAGGTAACTTAAACTTCGAAACCGACACCAATCAAACTTAACGTAGCATAAAGTTTCGCAACTTTTCTTTTATTTGTATCATATCGATTCCTGCACGTTACTCATTGTATCCTATATTAGACACGTACTAAAGAAATGATCACTGTAATAGACTTTGATGGAAGAATTTTTTATTGACATGGCTACTTCGTTTAATGGATTGAAATTGCGTAGTTCTACGATTCACGGTATAGATGTAATGTAGAGAAACATGAAAAGTGGTTTTATGCTCAATAAAATAATACTCATTTAAAATAAATATAAGGATATGAAACACTTCGTATCAAGTAATGTAAACATTTAGATGTTAGAAATATTTTAACGACTTTCGCGAAACTTCTTTTGCACGTCTGAATGCTTCCGAGATCAATATTAAATTATCAAGTATTTATAAATAAAAGTATATTAGTAGTATATATCAATTGTGTAGTACCTATGGGTAGTACTACAAAAGCTCTCTGCTCCTTACTTTAGAACCGGATAGCGCTGTCTGAACTGTCACTATAGTATATTAATGAATTTATTTCTTCTTCTTCCTGCCTAAAGACCTAAGCTATGTGAGGTCAACAAATCCTTCCACTCTCCTCTTTTAGTGGTCATCTCAACATTCACACCTTTTTTCACCATATCATCTTTTACGCTTTCCATCCATATTCTCTTTGGTCTAACCCTCATTTTGTATTAACATATTTATTTAAATATATACCATTATCAACCGGTAACATCGCAGTAACTTCGAACATTTAGAAGGTACGGACGGAAGCTAAGAGACCAAAGCAAATGATTTTAAACTCTTTTCTCTCGCCATTACGTGGCAGTTATGCTATAATATGCTTATTAAGAAATGATTATAAAAGCTTACAATTAGTTAAATGATTTATTTATTTGTATTTTAATCCTTGTTGCATACTTTGTCAAGTTTTCTTCAAGCCTTTATAAATGAAGACAACAACGGACGTCTGTATTACTTCGGACTCAACGCATAGATAAGGAAGCTAGCAATACAAAGTAATAAAAAGTTTGAACAGAAAAACTTGCTTAGGAACATGACTGAAACCACGAGAATCAATTTTCTATCATGTTTACGTTTACATAACCTCATCCAATGAGCTTGCCTTTCTCCGTACGTTGACCACAGCTATTCAAGGCCAGTTGGCGGCCAATTAAATCCCTACTAATGATATTAATGTTTCTGTTCATTACATATTCAAGCGGAAAAGTTTAAGTATTGAATTCTAATTTTAAAGTCGAACACCTGGTGATTTGTATCCTAAAAAACAATAACACAAGAATTTAGACTATGTATGTACGTGTAGTTTGTATTTTTCCATTGCAAATAAAGCTGGTAGAGACGGTAAATATTAAACAACTATTTACAATTTCCAACTGATATTTTAAATTACAGTTTTGTATATTTTATATGCGAGTCTGTTTGTTTATTAGATTTTTACATACTTTGTTCATTAAATATCTTACACATATATTTTTACAATATTTCAAAGGATATCGTTTAATTTTCATCTCTAAAACTAACATTAATATCTGCAAACCGCGGTTTAAATCTAATATTACATTATAAGTAGAGATTGCAGCTCTTTCATACTTCGCACGCATTACAAGAGCCACACTTAAAAGTTCATACATTCACAATCTACTAAATAAGCGCACACAAGTTTTTATAGTAAACATTAAATGAGATTGCAGCTAACTCTTAACACTTTAAAGAGGTTCAAAGAAAATTCTTTTCGTTTTTATTACATTTTATATCGCGTAAATGTTCCTTGAATAATGTTGCAAGCTTTAATGAAGCAAGTATATGGCTTACATACGAGTTTTAAAGTAAATTGTTGAATATCTTTAAGAAAAAGCTCAAAGATTGCTCGTTTAACATGTATGCAATTGAAAAGGACCGTCTCATCAAAACTTATTCTGTATTTTTTTTATTAATAATTAATAAAATATTCTCTAGAGCGTTAAAATCCGTTATTAAGATACTAAATATTAGCAATTTAAAATTATTATAATACTTCCTAATATTATCCAATCAAACAGGTTGCATGATTATGATATGTATAAGTTCTAAGATATAATATATTATGTTAATTTTACAGACAATCTTCGTGTTGTTCAAAAAAATAAGGAACGCAAGAGTATATATGGATATATTTATATTTTACAATATCATACGCCTGAAAGCGGACCCTCGGGACTTAGCGCTAGGATGATAATATTCTGCAACATACGAATTTCATGATGATTGAGTGGTTATAGCATAGGTCTTTCAAGTGAATCAGATATCCTATGCAATGTGTGCAAAAATTAGGGACCTTAAGTTAATTGTGGTCGACCTTGTACAAGCAAATTATACTTTATAGTAACCAAGAAATTACCGTAATACAATCGCAAAATTTTTGATCGCAATACTTTTGCTGCATCAAAAGAATTTATACCAAAAAAAGCTATCGATAAAATGTCGATTCCATTGTACTGGCAGCAGCGTAACGGCCATCTTGGAGGCCATTTTGAGTTTTGCACCGATTATATCAAATCCATACGTTCTGTCAACTTTGTGTCTTCCAGTATTTCTTCCCGATTGCATACGAAATTTATAGCGGAGACCAAAATATTATTTTGAATATTCATATAAAACAATATTTCTGTTCACAAAGTTCAATGATCTTGAATAAAAAAAATTAACGAGCCTCGCCCGGTATGTACAAAGACACGGGTATTGGTAGTTTTTATGTAAATTATGTACAGTCTCTTAATAGTTATCATGTTTAGCATATGTGGTAAGCTATAATTTTCTTTTATATGCGTAATAAAGATATGTATGATGCTATTTAAAGTTTAATAAACTATTTAATTCATTAATTTAATTAATTAGCGACTTAAACTTTTCTTCGTATTACTGGGCTAATGGCCCATTTTATAGCCTGCCTGCTGTTCATCAGAAATAAAAATAATATTAACAAAATATAATAATAACAGTCCATAACGCCCCACTGTTGGGCTCAATTCACCTTCTAAAGGGAAATACATCGCCCACATTTGCCTGATGATTAAGAGATGAATTTTAAATATTAGTTTGCGTTTTATATTATGGTGGGTCAAAAATCGATTATTTTTTTTGATCCGACACACGAAAACTTGTTGCTAGGTATCTTTAGAAAGTACTCACCAAATATGAGCTCTTAATATTACTGGGAAGATTATGCTCATCATAGATTTGCATTTTCAATTTAGTCTCATCTACAAATGGTCATATCTCATCACTAGACATCGGATTATATGCACTATCAAAATGCCAAAATATGCATGCAAATATGCGCTAAAAATGGCGAAATATGCACAATGAAAATACTATTTATTATTTGAATTCACGTTTATTTTCACATTATTTATATTATTATTAATATTTATATAACATTTATTATTACTTATTTGTATAGATTAATTAGCTGAAATTCTTTGACAATATACAATCAAACATTTTTCTACATTTTCTAGAGTAAACTTGTGACGCTTGTCATTTAATATTAATCTGTAGGCTGAAAATGACTTCTCTACGTCAACTGAGATTACCGGACAGAACTTGAAATTAGGCGCCATTTCTGCAGAAACCTCTCCAGGCAGAGTTTGGCTGGTGCCGTAGATAAATACGTTAACTTTTTTTATATCTTCAAGACCCGGCTTTTTATATAGAATTGCATTTAATTTGCTACCAACCTTTTCCAATAGTGAACTTGGAAGTGCGATATTCTGTTCAATATTTTTTCCAATATTTCCAAGGACTTGCATAGAGGAAGGTTTTTAGATTCTACTTTTTCTATGGCGTCGGTATATTGCTCATCACCAACATGCTATTTAACCTACACCATCAATAATCTTTATAGGAAATTAAACGCTCTACAAAAAAGGTCTCTTGTAGTTCATCGATTATTCTAACCGTTTCAAAGATATTCGCATTATATATATATATATATATATATATATATATATATATATATATATATATATATATATATATATATATATATATATATTTAGCTATCGCGTACCTGACATATAAACTTTGTATCCTTGTTCCATTTTGGGCTCCATGCAATAAACTCAAGTAAATGAGAAAAAACTAATAAAAGACATAGACATAGCATAGTATAACTATCTGATTGGGCGTTCATTGTCCACAAAACCGCGACGATTACGGCCGGTTACGCAACCATCCGTCAGCGGTCATTACCACGGTGCAATGACGAACCGAACCGCCTGAAATTTACTTAAATGTAACAGCTTTTCTTCCTGTATTACGTTTACTTGTCAAAATTTATATCAACATTTCTAGTTCTTTCTGAATCTTGCTTTTTACGCGTAATTCCATGTAACATTCAAAAATTTCACTTCGTCGTCAGAGTTCCATACACTGAGAATTGTCACACGAACTGTTAAGGGAAAGATTAACCGCATGTAAATAAATAATTATAAATTGACGGAATGCTACAAATAATATATATGAAAAACAACTTTATAGATAGATTTGTAATAAATATGCAATTTACAAAGACAAACATATACCAAAATACCCAGACCAAAATAAAATATCTGTATACCAAATATGTTTTCTCTTTGAATGATGCGTACTCTCTGGATTTGGAATGTAATTCCGGCTAAGGTTTTAATGGGGTTTTTGAAAAAGGTGTTATTGTATTTTTTAATGGCCGGCAGCGCATTGGCAATGCCTCTGATGACCACCTGTTATCGGATGGGCCATTTATCTGTCTGTTGAATTTCAAATATAAAAAAACTTATTAAAAAACCAATCAAGCAAAAATATTCAAGACTTTTCTTACAACGCTCCATAAACAGAAAGCGGTGAAATTACCATCAGCGATACTGTCTGGCAGTTTTTGGCATTATCACGCTATTCTAAATACTATACGATTATAGTGATGAGTCATTCTTTCATAATCACGTGATAATCTGACATTTTAAAATTGTGACTTGAAATATTATATTCTAAAGTTGTATATTTGTTACTTTGCCATTTATAGCATGAAAATTATAAATTCCATGATTGCATCATGATTTTTATATTTATATATAATATTGTATTTAAAGCAGAAGGGAGCAAGTAATATTTTACAGCTATCTTCTGGTAATTTTGAAAATAAATGAAAACGTGTTGAGAAAAGTGTTTTATTTTAGTCGAGTAAAGATTGAATAATCAAAACCACTATTTGAAACATATATATTATACACGCCTTAATAACAATAAAACGTATGCTATTTTTCGATGTTAGAAGCAAAGTTTTATTAGTGACTACTTTACACAAAATATAATGTAGAAAAATAAGAGGAATAAGTACAATTATATAGTATAAAAAATATTGTATTAAATCCAACCAAATATAATTTAACTTAATATTAAACTAAGTAATGTACTATTACTTAAGATTAAAATTGCAAAAACAGGCCATTTTAATTAGTAACCATGCAAACTATCCTACAGACGCATTATTTCAGCTTAAAATTAACACGTCTGTTGATATCGCAACGAGTATTTGGTGAATTAATTAGCAACATATTTGTTTGTGCTGCAACGGAGCGTTTCGAAAGCGGGCGAGGCTCTGCATTCTTGTATCCCGTCAGACTGGAGCAGGCGTGTCCGCATGAGACTTCGAGGTATTTCTACTGAAGAGATTTTAGTCTGAATGTATTTATATTAATTTTTTTTTCAAAATGAATTTATGGACCTGTGTTAATAATATATCTTACTTTATTATGGAAATAAAAATTAAAAAAGAACCATTAATTTTTTATGGTCATATAGTCTTGACCAACGTAAAAATAAGAGTTTATCCCATCTTGTACCCAGGCTTTTGCTACTGTTTGCCTTATAGTAACAGGGATTTTTTTAATTACTCAAATTTTGTTTAAATCTCATACGTATCAAAGCGACCATCAAGAGTTTTTCCCTAACCAAAACTTTCTCTGCGTAGAACAACTAAGATTTTTCCCAAAACCACTTCGCACGTTACAATTAACCATCGTTTGTTCTCATTCCACATTTACGTAAAAGTGTGACACTAATTAATTTACCTATTATACTAGCATAACATGCTTGGCAGAGCGTTTTGAGCCGAACACGCAAACTGCTTAATTATAGAACGTTAAAATGAAACTAAGAGCTTCATTATAAAATAGAAATTTCGGAGCATATTGTTATAGCGCTTACTCGGGCTAAAGTTAAACAATTAAAACTATCTAATTTCAAGATATTCGTTAGTGAGATTTTGTTTTCACAAATGTTAAATATTAAAAATCAGAATTCAGCATATTTTTTAAAATGTAGAAAGATTTTACAGTTTTTTTATTTTATATTCGGTACCGTATTAAATTTCACGTAGACAATACAAAAAGTGACGCTAATTCATTTCTAGGATGTTATAAGAATTCCCTTGCTGCCTCTGTGGTAGCAATGGAAGGTTTGGTTTTAATTCCATGATACAGACAGCCGTTATCTCCTTCAAAACGAAAATTACTAAAACCATTCCAAATTTTTCTTATATTGAAATATCGGTACAATAAAACTAAGTGTTACAATGGGGACTGATGACACACGATGTATAAACATTTTATTAATTAAAATATTAAAAAATTATGAATTTATTTATAAACTTCAAGTCCATATATTTATATTTTCATTTGAATTCCAAAGTAATTATTGTAGTTACATTCTTTTAAATATGATTACATTTTTCTTGATATAAAATGTCATAAATAATATAGACATGTCTAACTACATGACTATATTCTAAGTTTAACGTTATTGTTCTTTCCAGGTTTTATAAAACGGAATTTATCAACCAATTTTGTGTACATGTACCAAATAACCTTCTACATTATTAATATGCTTTAATTATTATACTATTAAATAAATTGTTTTTCCGTGTTGCTATCAAAAAGTAATTATATATATGTTTAAGGAAGAACTGTATGACTAATATAGTTAATAACTGTAACAAAATAAATAGTAATTACCAGTGTATAATATATTAATATTTAACTACTGTATAACTTCCTAGAAGATACGGTCAATATCATTTAAGTATAGTTAAGTAGATAAGTATTTGCACAGCATCCGGACGACATTGGCGCCGACTCCTTCGTAAAATTATACTTATTAGTTGTAACATACATCACTCGAGTTTACCTTGTTTAGATTAGTTAATGTTTAGATTTATATGTAAATCAGTTAATACTTAACAAGGTATTTTAATTCAAGTAGCATATAAACTCGGCCTAAAACTAAGATAATTTTGGCAGATAAAGTTTATTAAACTAAACAACTTATTCCTTGTGTAAAATTTTTATGCGATTTTATATTTATTTCATTATTAATAAAATACACGATATAATCCAAAATAATTAAATTGAAGTAAGAAAAAAATTATGATTAGCTCAAATTCACGTTAATTTATATTGAGTTTCTAAATTAAAAGTAAAATTGGAGGTCATAAAATATTGTACTGTAAATAAAAATAAATAAAGATAAAACTTACCTATGGTTACTCAAAAATTTTTATATAGACTATTCAATTTAATGTCACTATAACATAAAAATACACAAAACAATCACTTAACACTAAATTATTAACACTAAAACAAGACTACAAAAGTTTATTTTATCTTTTAAAAATGTTCAATTCCGCACCGTTTAAAAGACTTCAACGGGGGCAAGCGAGCTCTCACTTTGCTCGCTCTCCGAGTACTGAACCCGTTGCTACTAAGACTATACTATCTCTGTATATACTCATAGTACCTGATAACGCATTCCAGAAAATCATCTTGATACCTTTTAAATATTAAAATAATCTTTATATCAATTTGGTTTTTTCCCATGTTGATATAATAATAATTTTATAGTAGTCGTATTTATTGGTAATAGATGACGAAATAAAGTAAATATAAATAAGTTTAATTTAGAAATTGATAATTTAAAGATTTTATGAAATACAAAATATACATAATTAACTTTCAATATAGCAGACATTGAGTAGATAATTAAAAATTTGCAAGTTCTACACAATAGTGTATTAAGAAGTGAGGAGAATATTCAAATATAATTATCGGATTGAAAGCAATTTTATTTCTACGTTATATAATTATACTGTAATTCATTAATTAAGTTTTGTATTAACTCATTTGAATAACATTTTAGTCTTATTTGCTACCACTAAGATACTTAGTGAATTTGATAGAAAATTATCCATCAAATGTCTAACTAACACTAACTAACTGACTAACAAACTTGTAATTTATCAATATTTTTTTCAAATAAAGTAAGGTGTCACTAAGCCACCGATACTGGTAAAACTAGCAACAGGTAAAGCTATATAATATGCATTAAAGCGATGAGGAGCTTTAGGCTTGCGTCATTCTACAGTCTTGACCTTATTCTTTTCACTGATCAATGTTTTGATTGCACACAAACAAATTATATAAATTAATATAATTTATTTTAAACAGTTCATCTAATGTACTTTCTACAAGGTTCTGACTTTTTACTGTTTATATAACATCTTTAGACTAATTAGTTTAATAAGAGATCTATTAAGAGCTTCATATTATTTTAGAAATATAAAATAGTAATTTTTCATATTTTAATTATTGATACTTGCATGCGTCAATTTGCATGTTTATAAAAAATATTTTTAAGGATGCCATTTATATTTTTCAGTTTTTTTTATTGATAATTACTTTTATTAAGTAATGCGTTGATTGATACGTTTTATACATTATTTATTTTTAAAAAGTATTTATGGTTTATATTTATATAAATATATAGTTCCGTATCCATAATACAAGCAATCTGTTGCTTTTTCGTGACTAGATGGCACTGTAATTTATCACAATATACATATTATAATAATTAAATAAGTTTGACATCCAAATTTATTATAAAACTTAACGGTCCTAAATATCATTCATGATGGAAGTACTAGATTGAAACTCGTCTTTAATGAAGCGGTTTCTAAATATAAACTGCTATCGGCTTGGCATTGGCAGGTTCGAGTGAGTGTGAGTCCACGCATTTTTTTCATCAACTATTTTTTATTTGCAAGTTTTTTACGCGACAATTTTATAAAGGTGCCTCAGCGGAGAAACTATTTATATTTTTTACCAAGAACGCGTTAATGATATCAACGTGTTATCTGAGCATAATGGATATAAATGATAATTAATTTTATTTGTTAGTTAGTTACAATCATTTACTATATCAGAACCAACATAGACATGGCATTTAACATGTTACATGATACAGAAACAAAGTTGGCATTTTATCACCAAGGTTAAAAGAGTTTTATGATAAATATGTAGGGGGTAACATCGAGGCTTTTGAGTCGTAAGTCTGCTAACTGTAGTTTCTTTCAATGAATGAAAGAAGAAGCCTCATACAAAGCTTCATTTTCTGGTTGTGGGATCAGAGAGCAGCAGCTTTTTTTAAAGAACTACATCGAAAGTAAATACGTAGAATGTCTTTCGGTACTGTATGTGAAGTACCAAAAGAGAGCTGTTGTAAGTTTTTTAAGAGTCTGGTTTCCGGACGGACCAGAGCACCTTACAAAGAATATTATACGTATGAGATGAAGACTGCTGATATAAAAGATTTCAATCAACATAATTTAAGTTGATTTAAGTTTTACTTTGTATATAAATCAATTTTTATTATAATTAATGCTTCTTCTTTTATAAATTTTATATATGGAGAAATTTAGTTAGTGTTTTGATCTGTAAGTCTGAGGATGTTACAAAACATTTTAATTACTTTTTAAAATATTCTAGATTCCAGTTCCCCTATCTGGACGGTAGCGTGTTAGCGTTGTCCCTGGTGTTGCAAACAACCATAGTCAACGATAAATGCTTACTATTAAATGGACCGTCAGCTTATCTTCTGTTCTATAGTATTAGAAAATATTGTTAAAGATATAAATTGTTTACTACCATAAACTTAAATAAAATATGTACAAAACATATGTTAGTAACAGAGCATAAAATTAAAATTAATTGGTCGCGGGAAATCTCTTAATAAAAGGTTAGGTACATTTATGTAGTAATATTTATTATACCAACGTAATGAGAATTCAAATATACTTAATAAAATATATAAATAGTTAGAACTTATTTACATTATTTTATGATCATATAAAAGCATTGTTAATATATAACTTGATTATATATTTTTTTCTATTGTCATAGAGAATGTTACAAGTTGTAATTAAAAGCATAAACCGCATCAATTTACAAAGTAATCTCACGACCCGTACCGTTATCGCTAGAAGACGACTAATGAAAAAGACGAATTATAAGTATCGTGTGGCTTAAATGTAAAAATATCGCGATTCATAACTTTAATTTAATAATAGAAGTAAAAATGTTTATAATAATAATAATTCGTGTATTAAAAAACCAGCAATGCAATAGTTGTAATAATTTTGATGTTTTATAAATTTTGTATTCAAATAGAAGAATAGCGCTATTACGTCACTTTTCTAAAGTTACGTGGAAAAGCATTTCATTTCCCTTGATAAGGAATAAAATTGACGCGGATTATTTTTAAAATTAAAAAATAACTTTAAAAGAGAATATTCTATAAGATATCTATCTAGTGCCAGCATCGTTGCATGAACAACGTAGTACTAAATACAAAACATTGTTAAAACTAACACCCCTAAAAAGCTGCCAAAGAAAGGAAAATAACGTAGACTATGGTCTAATCTATTTGGCCTGGCACATATAAATAATAAATATGTTGGACAAATTCACACAGTGCCATCTAGTCATAAACTAAATAGCATACCACTTGTGTTATGGATACTAGACAACTGATAAACTACACAAATACTTTTCTTTTGTAAATAAATACATTTTATACATAAACGCCCAGACGCGAGGCGGGACTCGAACCCATAACTTGTGCAAGCGTACCGAAGTGCGTTAGCCACTACGCCACGGACGTTGTCAAACCTCCTTGGCGTTGGCGGAGTCATATGATTTAGTTGAAGCAAATTAGAAAAATAGTAATTTATAAAATAAAATATTAACTTGTTAGACCAAACAACAAAAACGCAAGAACTTAAATTCCCTCATAATCTTCATAACACCTATATCTAAGACCCGTTGACAGGTCATCCACCTTTTAATTTATTACCACACTCACGAATATTCTGCGAATTTCTTAAATATAAATATAATATCAAATTAACAAATAGATGCAGTAAACAATTGGATAGATAAATTAAGTACTCTCTGTGCAAGTGCTTAAAGAGTGGATAATTCTAGAGCGGCAGAAATAAGAGCACGAACTACCGCATACGTAGAGACCTCATGCTCGTAATATCACATATAAATTTAAGAAAGAAACCCAAGATGTGTTATGGCGTTCGTGTCTATTGGCCACTAGATTGTCACAGATGCAGAAGTCCGGATGAAAATTAAAAAATCGCATGTCGGATCCCGATCATAGTAACGGAAGTATGGAATGCTACTGAAACTTAGCGATAAGATGACGTTGATAATAAACTCTAGGAGTAGCATTGTAAGTATCAATACCTAAGTACATTGTCAAACGTTCACATATTAATGTTAGTTAAGAATAAATTAACTCAAAACTCTATTAAAGAGTTCTAGATGCGTGTATATATAACATTTCAAGGGAAGAGCGCGGCAAGCACCTGAGCTGTCAAAATTCACTCCATCTACCCGAAATGGTGTACCCTTAATTAGTCATAGGGTATTCGTAATCGATGTTTAGTTTTTCATTATGAGTAAGTATATTGTAAAATGACGATCACTGCCCTCATAAAACCTGTCATAGGTTTTATGAGGGCAACCTAATTAAGTACAAATTTACTATATAATCTCTCGACAAATAAACACTTATGTAGGTTGTTTCTTTTAAATACCGAATTTTGTATTTATAAAAGGTGATAAAATCGACTGTAGTTGGTCTTTAAAAATTCGTTGATTCAGACAATCAAAATATTTTTGGACAGAAACCCTGACTAGAAAATCATTTAATAATATCAGCCCATATCGTCCCACTGCTGAGATTACAGCTTCTGCTAGAAGTTACGGTGAGTATATTCGTCATACTTGTCCAAGGTAGATTTAGTTACTCATACCGAT
Organism: Malacosoma neustria; assembly: GCA_963693495.1. NCBI lineage: Eukaryota > Metazoa > Arthropoda > Insecta > Lepidoptera > Lasiocampidae > Malacosoma > Malacosoma neustria. The sequence goes on from OY856386.1 coordinate 9,045,489, forward strand.
GATCTTAAATGCAAGTTTCGCCACGATGATTTTCTTTCTCAATAGATACATAGCAATTGTGTTATAACATACATAATAGGCGGAAAGAACTTACTATTTGGTTACTACATACTTCAAAAAACAGTAATCCACTGAAGTAAATTTATTTAATCCAAGACGTGCTACAATAGGCAGCAATTAAACTAATAGTGTAACATCTCATATTCGTCATGCATATTTCTGTGTAAATGTTTAGAAAGAGGCATTAAAGTCAGCTATAGCGAAGGAAAGCTATGCCGTGACGGTTTCCACGACACATCGGGGTCGACATTGTGCTCTCCATTGTGCATCAGAAAGCATAATTGCGTTAATTTTCGTGTAAGCTATAAACAATTTTTTATGTCGTAAAGTTTGATATATAATAGGGGTTTAAAGTATGAAATTGCCGTTGTATAGTAATAGATACTTTGAATTGACATAAAACTTTCATGGTGTGAGATTTTCAAGTGAAACTTTTTTCACGTATTTTTTAAATGTGCAACTTTAAATTTTTAACTTTTAATTGTTTTTTATTCAGCTTATCAGGTCTAAGATCGATACCTCGAAAATCCGAGTCATTTTTGAATTTATATTCGCGTTAGTTCCGCGTCAGAACTTATGTTCTGACACGGAACTAACGCGACAGAAACGGCTCGCAATATCAACGATGCGTTTGGAGAGGAGATTGCTAATCAATGCACCATGTGTTTTTTGTTTAAACACTTTCCTAATGGAAACTTCGCTTTGAAGAACCGGAAAAAAAACCACGTGAAAGACCGCCCACACAGGTGAATAACACTGAATTGAGGGAGATGATGGAAGCCAATCTGAATCAAACTACCCAGGAATTAGCGGCATGATTGAACGTTACCCTACTTACAATATTGACTCATTTGCATCAAATCAATAAAATATGACAAATGAGTGCCTCATGATTTTACTGATCTGCAGAAAGAAATACGTGTTGAAATTTATGTTGCCTTCTTAAATCGGTACAGAAATGAAGGAATATTCGATGGGATTGTGAGATGTGACGAAAAGTGGATTTTTTAAGATAACCGTAAGCGAAAAATGTAATGGCTGACTCCAGGTCAAACGCCGCAGCAGTGCCCTAGAGCAAAGCTTACCAATAAAAAGGTAATGGTAACTGTGTAACCCCCTGTTCATAGTGTTAACTATAACTTTTTCAAGTCTAGTCAAGCAATAACATCAGATGTTTACTGTGACAAATTTCGAACAATGATGGCGAAACTGGCAGTGAAACAGCCCCGACTCGTGAATCGATCTTTACCATTATTGCATGATAACGTAAGACCTCACACTGTACGAGAAACCATTGTAACTCTACAGGAGATGCAATTAGAAACTGGTTAGGCGCCTCATCCTATCCTTTTTTTCCTACCTACCCGCAAGTTAGTTCAGATGCTGCAGCGCCTGACGGTAGTTTTCGATAAAACTACTCGACCACCGCCACACCGCCCTCTCTGCTTGGCGAGCGCCCGCGCCGACAACACGTACCGTTGAGTCTTAATTAAACCCGCACGAGTTCATATATGTGTGTTATTGTCTTGTCTTGTTGTATTATATCAGTGAACCACTGACTATAAAGTCTTAGACTATAAACTGCAAAACCAGCCGTGGAGGGTAGAAGATCGGAGAACCTCAGGTGAGTCGCCGCTCTTTCTGGCTTGCTGGGTATTTCCGTCTCCTTTGCTTTCCACATATAATTATCGAACCCGTACTACCTTTGTTTCCCGTACCAGCAGCTATCTTTCGAGGCCTAAGCCGCACCATTCCTTTTACGGGTCTGCCACCCCCCCACATAATTTACGGTCCTTCAGCCCCATCAGAAACCGTCATAAATCATCCACCATACTCGGCAGACCTTGCTCCAACGGATTTCTATGTGATAAAAAGTTTTCTTCCCAGGAGGCAGTACAAAATGCTTTCATACAGTTTGTCGAACCTAGATCCCAGAATTGCCATTATACCGTAAAGGCATAAATAAACTTCCGTTTCGATGACAGCAATGTATATATAATGAGGGGGGAAAAACAAGTTTCAATTTTTCAGTACAAATCGGCAATTTCATACTTTAACCCCTAATATTAAGATTGAACGAAGCGCCGCGATGTGACAACGATTTGCTAGAAAGATAATCGTAATGTAAAAGAAGAATATCTTCATCTCTCTATCTACATCTCATTTCATATTAAGGGTGTTTTACGAAAAATTACACCCTCCACCGTGTTGACTGGCAGCAAAAGAACAGATGAGATTTGCGTTATATTTATCTCGAATAAAAATATTTATAACATAATTTTATTTTATAACTGCTATATGCTACTGTAATTACTAATTCTCACATTATATCATTTCAACTGACAATATATATTTTTTTACTGTATACCATGCTTAATTTATTAATACTGTTGTAAATAACAGTAATAGTGATATTGACAGCTGATTACAGCTATATAATATAATGTTTAAAATAAATAACAAATTTTTGCTTTGAAAAATATACATTTGGGTTCAAGAATCTCAAAATGACGACCCAAACCGTAGGGAAACATATAACAAATATACGTCAGGACTATATATTCCTGAGCAAGAATCTATATGCTTAATAATAAAAGTAATAAACTGAACTGGTTGAATCATATTTAAATCATTTTCTCTAGTAATACAATATACATATTTATAAAGATAGTTTCTTGAATTACGCACAGAAAAGAAGGATAAATTGCATAAAATATGATAAAGTGAAAAAGAACGTTGAGATGACGGCTAATAGGCTCACATAATGTGGGATAAAGGAAGGAAGAATATGAGGAAAACCCTGCATTAGTTTTTACAAATATATTGTCCCCTATGGGGATTGAAGCCACAGATATACAAAATAACCACTGAACCAGCTACATTGAGTAGATCACAACTAGTCTAATGTAAAAGAAAACGTTTTATAAAAAGTAGCCTTGTGCTCTTAGAAATGAATAAATAAACAAGTACTGGTTTCATAAAGTAATAATTTCACTTCTGAATAAGTATCGCCTGCACAACTATCACTGCCTTTTAAATGTCTATCAATTATAATTTCAAACGGTTGATGAAAGTCAAAGTCAGGCGGGATTGAAAGTGTTGATATGAATTATAAATATTATAATATAAATATTATGTAATATAAACCCTTCATTGTGGTTCAATACGGTCGCTACCGAAGCTTTTACCTTACTACCTAAGCTTACCGGAATTATATCGACGCTTGAAAGGAAACCTTTACTAAACGACATTGATTGAACCTTCCAGGAAAATGATTTGAAGTTCAAATATTTAAATATATATTATAACTCACCTACTTGTTGCATGAAGTGATTGTTTATTTTTTGTGGAACCATTTCAATTATTGACAGATGGATACTCTTGTTTGCATGGATAATTTCCAATGCTAATTTCATAAGCAAGGGTGGAAAAACTAATAAGTAATAAAATAAGAACAATAAATGGATGACCACATTTTGGAATGCCTGAAGAGTTCGCAAGTGTTTGTAGTTGTGTTATATCGATTTTGTACCCATAACACAATGTCCCGCTACTTACTTTGTAGATAGATAGTGCCGGGTAAATTTTGGCAATATATTTACTATTATTTATTTAACAGATATGTTAAGCGGACGCGATCAAAAATTGGTGTTTCAAAAGAGTCCTTGCTGACCCCAGTAAAGAAGGCCAATGTGTGCAATAACTTATGTTACTTCACAAACAGTATAAGCATATCGCCTAATTTTCCTTACAGGGTCTGATGCCACTACTATTTCATCAGACGAATAGACAGTATACATAGACCTCAGGCAAAAAGAGTACAAATGGCGTTGAAGTTTGAATTAAGGAAATAAATACTATTCAATCATTAAAACACTAAGCATGTAATAAAAGTTGTTTCTTGATTTAATTAAATTGTAACGTTTTAATAATTTATATCCATAATTTTATATTTCTCTTTTATATATAAAATTCTGTAAACTCTCACCAATATTTAAAAAATCAATCCACCTACTTAAATTACATGTTAATTTTACTACACCTACTTTAATTACAGATGAATACTAGTCTAGTCACGGTGACTAGCTTTAAACTAGTCACCGTGTAGATAATGATTAATAAATTTGTATTACCTCAATTTCCATTACATCATATTTCTCTCCGTACAGAGGCAGAGTTGGAATATTAACTCCTGATAATGCTAGAATACTATCCTAGCTACGTGGTAGCACTCCAAGTCCGTCTGGATGGCTATGGTTACACGGGGTCTATAAGTATGCCGCCATAATAACCTTGTGTTGTATTCCGGCATTAGCGACCCAGGTTCCTGTACCCCTATGAGACAGCAGATGTTCGCGATGTCCCTAGCGTCGCAAACATCCATAGGCGACGGTAACTACTGACTATTAGTGTGCCATCAGCTTGACTGTTATTCCTCAGCAATAAAAGAATAAATAAACTGTAAAAAAATACGGAAATATTTCTTGTTATTAAAGTAAAAAATTTATACATAAATATTATCCTGATTGATATCAGGAACAAAAACTGTAACAAAATTTAATCAATTATATCAAATATCTACAAATAACTAAGTCGAATACCATTAAACAGATAAAGTTCAAGGGTATTCATAAAGTACAATTAAGTGAACGAAACAATAGTACTGTTATAACGGAACTTGAAACGAATTGTTTACAAATACAAAATGTCTTAAATTTATTATATATTTCCAGGAAATTATACCTGCACACATATTAGGAAAAATTTAATCATTTTCTTTTATAATCTTATTCTTTAATTAACTCTTAATTAATTAACCCCATTATATGGGGTCGGCACAACATGTTCTCTTCTTCCACTCTCCCCTGTTAGTCGTCCTCCCAACATTCACACCATTTTTTGCCATATCATCTTTTACGCAATCCATCTTTTTGGTCTACCTCTACTTACTCCTGTATCCATCCACTGAATAATTTGGAATGTTACTGTGGGATAAAAAATAAATAATAACATATCCAAGATCTTAGACATGCTATATATATATATATATATATATATATATATATATATATATATATATATATATATATATATATATATATATATATATATATATATATATATATATATATATATATATATATATATATAATATTATTTATTTGTTTCAGTCTGGATGGTCCGAATAAATCAAACAAATTTGTTTCTGTAAAAATAACAGAAACGACAATTAAAGTTGATTACTCGTCTCTCATAACTCTTGCTTTTCTATCTATTAATTAAATTATTTAAATCAAATCTGTAACGTAATAACGTAAATATTGTTTACTTTTTTGTAGGCAAATGTCATGTGTCACACTTCTATGACACATGACATTAAGCGCGTTAAATCAAAAGGGATTATGTCCTGGTTACACAACCTAACCATAATACAATAACATTAAAGAGATGATATTCTCTTTACATCTCCCCTCCACGATATGAAAATTGCATAATTTTTCAATCAGCTTCAACTTCAAACATTGGAATTAGTTTTGTCACGTGGAATAGACTCGTGTCTTGATTTCTTTTTCCAGTTTTTATTTTATAAATTGAGTTTGAAATTTTTTCTTCTATTATATATGGGCCGATTCTTAGTTCTTCTAGCTTTTTCCTATTGAGTTTGTTTCCATTCTCTATGAATACCATATCTCCTTCGTTGAATTCATGGTGTCTTCTGTTTCTATTAAATAAACTTTCGTTATACTTATGTGATCTCTGTGTTCTTTCTAATGCTAATTTCTTATCTCTTATCCAGTCTTCTCCGTTTTTCTTTCTTTTTAACTCTTCTGGTATGTTACTGGTGTCTGTGCCATATAATAGATACTCTGGTGTAAATCCCGTTATTGTATGTTCTAGTATATTATACTTATTCACACATTCTCTCGCTATCGATGTCCATGCTCTATTCTTTTTCTCTTCGTTTATTTTACATCTTATTTTATTTACTAATGTCTGATTCAGTCTTTCATTCAGACCATTAGAAAATGGTGCATTTATTGCAGTAAAAATTAATTGCACTCCTTTATTTTTTAAATAATCTTTAAATTCTTTCGAATTTATTCCAGGATATTGGTCCGTTAAGATTGTTCCGATGTTTTCTATGTCTAACACAGTTTGAATTAGTTTTATAAAATCAGCGGCGTTTTGAGTTCTTGATGTTGAAATGAACGCATATCTCGTGAAATGATCAACAAGTAAATGAATATATTTTTTTGTTGATCTAGTGCTTCCAAATCCTCCAATTGTATCTATGGACATAATTTCGAAAGCTTTGGTCGCTGGTCCTAATTGTGACATTGAGCCGAATTTATGTTGCCCTCTTGACTTATTCTTAATACATATATAACATTCTTTACAAATTTTTTTTTTTTTATATTCTTCACTAAATTTTTAGCAGTATAATATGGACATATTTTCATTTGTGTTTGTGTTATTCCTGTGTGACACCATTCCTTGTGTATTTTATTAATTAAATCAATACTGAATTTTTCTGATAATATGATTTTCTCTCTTTTCTTCACTTTTTTATAATATATTCCGTTTTTCTCTATTAATTTTTCTTTTTTATTCTGTAATAGTATATTATTCATCTGATCTAATTTTATTTCATCTATTTCAATAAAATTTACCGTTTTTAATAAATCCTCTTCTTCTGTATTTGATTCTAGAACAGGGTTTCTACTCAAGCAGTCCGCTTCTTTATTATCTTTACCTGGGACGTATATAATTTTAAAATCGTATTGAGATAGATAGTGACTTAGATCGCCCAATTCTTCGTCTGTTCGTACTTTTATATTCATATTTTCCAGTGGTTTGTGGTCAGAGTATATTTCGAAGTATCTCCCTATCAGCCAGTGTTGCCAGTACTTTATTGCCTCTTTTATAGCTAAGCATTCAAGATAAATAGCTTTTTTTCTTTTTTGCGTTTCATTAAGTTTCTTTGAGAAGTAGGCCACAGGTTTTTCTTTTCCATCCTCTTGCGTTTGTTTTAGTATTGCGCCTATACCTTCAAGTGATGCATCTGTATATATCTTGATTGGAAGGTCTTTGTCGAATATCTCCAACACTGGTTGGGAACATAGCATTTCTTTTATCTTTCTGAAAGATTTTTCACAATCCTCTGTCCATATAAATTTTACATTTTTTTTTAATAGTTGATGTAATGGATCTAGTAATATTGAGCTCTTTTCTATATATTCATGGTAAAAATTTATTTTCCCCAGAAATTGTCTAATTTGCTTTTGTGTAGTAGGAATTGGGAAATTTTTTATTGACGTTATGTTGTCTTTCAACGGTTTAACCGTATTTTCTCCTATTACATGTCCTAAATATCTAACCGAACTAGCAGCGAATGTACACTTTTTAAATTTTAACCTGAGTCCTTCTTTTTTTATTGCATTTAATAATTTTTCAATATGATTTAGATGTTCTTCAAACGTCGGTGAGTGTATTAAGATATCGTCTATATAGTTCACTGAAAATTCAGTTAGTCCATATTTTCTTAATATGCTACTCAGAATTCGTTGAAATATAGCTGGAGACGTTTTTAAGCCAAACGGTAGACATGTCCATTGATAGTGACCATCTTGTGTTACAAATCCCGTCTTCCTCCTATCCTCAATTCTTAGTGGTATTGACCAAAAAGCTGAGTTAATGTCCAGTGTCGTAAAGTATTTACAATTTCTGGCTCTTATTATTATATCATCTATTAAAGGGAATGGTTGTGCCTGAGGGACAATGTTTTTATTTAAATCTCTAAAGTCTATGCACAGACGTGTCTTTCCTTCATTTTTCTTATATGCTAGTGTGACGGGTGCAGCAAAAGGACTATAAGATTCTTCGATTAAATTCTTCTCTAGTAAGTTGGCTATTTGTTTCTCTATTTCTTTTTTGTCTTTTATATTACATCTATAGGGTCTTTTACTGCAGTATTTCTCCACTATTAAGTCAATTCTAGCTTCATATATTCGTTAACAGTCCCAATATCATACTTGTCTTTCGCAAACACTGATTTGTTTTTATCTATCAATTTTTCTATCTTCATTTTTTTATCTTTATCTAAATGTTCTATATTTGTTTGAAATTCTTCTGTTTCCACGTGTTCATTAAAATTAATTGAACAATTTGTAACTTCACTTAATGTTATCTCTGGTTTTTCTAACTTTTTCTCTATTTTCTGTGAGATTTCTAAATTTTCATTCAACCTCAACTTAAACATAGGAATTAAGTCTAATCCTATTATAAAATCTTCAAAATCCTCTCTTTCAACTACATATATATCTACTATTTTTTCTATATCAAATATTTTTATTCTTATTCTTACCAATCCATTTGTCTGATTCACACCATTGACAGACCTCAAGAATATCTTGTTTAAATCTTCTCTATTCTCTTTTATTTTTATCCATTTCGAGTTTATCAAGGATACTTGAGAACCTGGATCATATGTTCCCATTATCTCTATCTGATTCTCAACTAGTAGCTTAAGTCTGATCAATGGTGTGACTATTAGTTTTTTTTCTCTGTATTTAAATTTACTTCTATTACTGAATTGCTTCCTATAGCTTTAGGTTTCTCTTTTTTCTCTAGTTTAAACCAGCATTTTTCTTCTGGATGATATCTTATACCTTTACCCATGTTTTCACATGTCATACATGGTTTCTTTTCTTCATTTCTGAATTTATGTTCTGGTTTACCTTCTTTTTTAAATGTTTTCTTTTTATTTATTATCCCTTCAAGCTTCTGTAATTCATTTATTAAATCTTTTGTATTTTCTATTTCATCTCTGGCGATCTTCTCTCTAATAAATTCTGGCAACCCAAATGCAATTCTATCTATCATTGTATCAGCGTCCATGTCCTTATTTATTTCTAATAATAATCGTTCTTTCTTTATTGCATATTGTACTATTGAACCTTCTTTGTATTTAAAATAATGAGCATATGTCCTGCTACTCCATCCCTTACCTGAAAAGGTTTCTATTAATATCTGTTTCCACGTATTCCAATTGTTTTCATGTTCTCCTTTTATTACAGTAGAAGTATACCAATCTTGGCAAGTTGCATCTAAAAATATTCTTAATAATTCTATTTTAGTTTTATCTTTTTCTATTTTAAATCTTCCACACTCTTTTTCGAATATATGTAACCATTGTCTAACATTAGATGTTTTATAATTAAATTTTTCTAATACAAATTTATCTACAATATGTTTTAAGTTTTTTTCTTCTTCGTGTTTTTCTGATTTTTCAATTAATTTTTCTAATATTTTTTCCAAGCTCGAGTTTTCTTTAATATTCTCTTGAAGTGTTTGTTTTAAATATTTCCCTCCAAACTGGATATTTCCTTCATCATCTAAATATATCTTTTCTAATTCTTTTGAAATTTTTATCCATATTTTTAACTCATCATGCCTTTTTCCTAATGAATTTTTTACCTTTTTGAAAGTCTCCGTCTTTGTCAACTCTTCATGATAATCTGCATACATGAGGTCATCTGGTATAACATATTTTTCCCCTTGTTCTGTGACAATTGAGGTTACAGCTACTACTGTAGTTTTACAGTCCTTTGGAGAAGCCACAGCTCTGAACTCGAATTGCAATTTCATTTTGTGACGAAAATTGTCGTTTTATAATATTATTTATTTGTTTCAGTCTGGATGGTCCGAATAAATCAAACAAATTTGTTTCTGTAAAAATAACAGAAACGACAATTAAAGTTGATTACTCGTCTCTCATAACTCTTGCTTTTCTATCTATTAATTAAATTATTTAAATCAAATCTGTAACGTAATAACGTAAATATTGTTTACTTTTTTGTAGGCAAATGTCATGTGTCACACTTCTATGACACATGACATTAAGCGCGTTAAATCAAAAGGGATTATGTCCTGGTTACACAACCTAACCATAATACAATAACATTAAAGAGATGATATTCTCTTTACATATATATATATATATATATATATATATATATATATATATATATATATATATATATATATATATATATATATATATATATATATATATATATATATATATATATACAGGCCAAATAAATTAGATATAAAGTAATATGTAATGATTAAAAATGATACAAGAAGTAATTTATGGAATTACTTAGACCATTAAAATTGAAAACAGAGGAGCTGTTAGCAATCATCCTTTTCAACATTCCTCCAACATTCACCATTTTCCATTCCAACATTCACACCTTTTTTGCCACATCATCTATTACGCAATCCACCCATCTTTTTTTGGTCTACCTTTGCTCCTCTTTGTATCTACTCTCATTTCTTTAATTTTCCTTGTTATATGGCATTCTTCCCTGCGCATTACACGACCAAACCACGCTAGTCTATTACTTTTAAGTTTTCAATAACTGGCGCTACTTTCACACTTCCTCTAATATACTCATTTTTAATTTTATCCATTTTCGTAACTCCACACATCCATCTCAACATTCTCATCTCCACAGCATTTAACACCCTTTCGTCCCTCCCTTTTGTAGCCCAACATTCCGATCCATACAATATGACAGGCCTTATTACGAACTTATAAATTTTACCTTTAAGTCGAAACGGCACTTGTGGATCGCAAATTGTTCCTGAGACCTGTCACCATTTCATCCATCCTACATTCACTCTGTATTTCACATCTTGGTCTATCTCACCGTTATTCAGGATTAATGACCTGAGGTACCGGAAGTTGGAGCAAGTTGGCAGAAACACGTCAAGTACTTCACAGGCACTCCTTTTGCTTTCATAGCTCACCACAAAACCTTCCTAGGAACTTTTTAATTTTATTTTTATTTAAAAAGAATTAATCACTCTATTCTGTCAACAAAATATTTTTTTAATCCTTGTAAAATTTTTATAACGGAAATTAAGTATTCTATATTCTGTAATGAACCTAGAAGTTCATTATATTTATTTTTATTATTTCATCAATAATGTTATTAGAGCTTTTGACAGTAGTTTACTAATATAGTTATTCCATCTTATGAAGTCCGTTTGGCTCTGGTTGCAGTAATTATGTGTACCGATAAGAGCGCTTGTGTGTGTAAGCGAAGGGTCAGCAATGAAATCTGACAAGTTTTATATATTTTAATATTTAATGTTAAAAGTTAAAATATAGTAAAGTAAATCATATTATAAAATTATAGGTTGCAATGAATAGAAATAGAACAATATAATATATAAATAATAGAAATAAAATAGTTGTAGGTAAATAAGCATTTTTGTTTATTATTTTATATTATTAATACGCGCTCTCCGACTTCGGAGCTCGAATGTTTATCTGATAATGAAAAAAGCACTTTTAATCACTATAAGATAGACATGCAAGTTCCGATTCGCTGTCGTCGAAGTCGTCCTGTAAATTAATTACGAACTCAAAGTCCAAGTCGTAGTTTTATAAGTATTCTTTTTCAATTGTTTCGACATGAGCACAGGATTTTTTTTCTTTCCAACAACATCGGGTGTAAAGTTATCTATATCTATTTTATTATCTCGTTTTCTTTTCTTCATAGGAGAAGTGAATTTTGAAAAAGTGGATTCCTTCTCTTCTTTTAATATATGTTGGACAGATTTCATAGAAACATATGTAGCCTCAGTAAATTCATACTCTTCTCGTAGGAAGTGATAAACGCTAGCTATCATGCTTTGACTCTAAAACAAAACCAAATAAGTAACTAATTTGATAATGTCGGTATGGATTACTGTGTATGTACAGAGCTTGTACACATCGAAGATAATAGAAAATCATTTATTCAATATAGAGCATACATAAGTATTTTATCTTAAGATGATCTAATATATATATATATATATATATATATATATATATATATATATATATATATATATATATATATATATATATATATATATATATATATATATATAGTGTAACTGTACTGTCTATGGTGGTGCATTAAATTGTATGGTAAGCGTTATGTCCAAGATAATATATGTTTTATATTATCTTCAGTGTATGTGATGCGATTTATGGAAAAAATATTACCTCATTAAAGATAAGCCTTCTGCGTTTACTTGCCATGCTGACTGTTACTGCGTAAGAAACTTAGGCGCGGATTTAAGACACTAGTGACCCGGACCGTGTCCCGATCGCGAGTTAGCGCTCCCGAAGTTACGCACAAAACAATGTGCATGTGAACACCTTACAACATTTAAAGCCAAACGGACTTCGTGAAATAGAACATCTATAATTGATTCCGGTAATGTAAAATGTTTCTTTCCGGTTTTTATTAATTACATTTTTTAGTATAAGTTATTTTAATTTGGTAATATTAATTGCATTTCTATAATAAGAACATTTTACGGTTACTTATTTTATAATGTTATGAATTATAGTAATAAAAGTATGTACTACCCTCCACAGGTTCCTCTTAGTAATAATTATATAGTTAAATTAATATAAAAATATATTGTTACGTTGTAACAAGAGTAGGATAATTAATTTTCTTTATATAATATTTAATCCTTAAATACTTAATAAAAATTTCGAATTAATCTCAACAATATATAATAATTAATCTTGAGGGTATTTAAACGGAACGAACCAGATAATAATTTCGATCGCGCACCTTAAAAGTAGGTAGATAAGAATTAAACGACGGCTGGGAAGAATCTTCGAGAAATCGTTCAGTTGAATAGCGTCCATCGATAAGTAAAAAGATGAATGAACGCGAATCATTCGATCGGTTACCGGTCATCGAAAATACTACAAATGAACGAAGAACGGGAACCAAGTGTCGTCAGGGCTTACGTCACAAATAATTCTTTGCCCCTCTGGCCTATAGCTCTGTCATTGTCTAAACGAGTAGCGGGTCCAAAGTACAGGTGCTACCCAGTACTTTTCCATGCCAAACCATTAGAAGCCAAATCTAGAATCTTCGAAAAAGTGGGCGGTGTCCTGACGGCCAGTATAAAAAGGCGAAGCCGCGATGGACGCCAAGATTCGGACACCAGCTACTCAGCCAATATGGTGGTTCGCGATTGTGGTTAATTTATTTTTAATAATGTTTAAACCAGTCACTTAATTAAGTAATAATGTTGTTCGTTCGAGAAATTATTTAAATTATGCCGCGTATATAACCCTCAGGTGAGCTCATAAAATTAAGTCCATTAGGGCCGGTCGCTATTGCCTAGTTTTGTGCCTAAAAATTAATCCAAAATAAATTATTATTATTTTTTTTTATATTTAAATATTGCAAGTTAATATTAACAGGAAGCTACCGGGACTAGGCACGTGGGTGTAAATATAAATCATAACCTAATTATTTTGTGTTAGGCGAACGTGCTCGCCGCGTTATTGTTTTAAATTCTTTAAAAATATATAAAAAATGTAATTATACTCGCGAAGTGTTTAACGTCGTGGCTTGTATGTATTCTTAGTTATATCTGTTTTTTTACTGTAAACCTAATGTAGTTGTAATAAGCTTTTAATGTTGATGCCACCGACGTATCGTCATAAATCTTATATATGTATAAAAATTAATGTCGCTAATTAGATCTAGTAATCTGTAAACGTAAGTTATTTTGTAATACCGTACTAAAACGGATTTTCCTTTGGAAGCCGACGATTCATATATCGAAGGTCATTTCATTGAATTATTTTTTTATTTCTTTTTATATGCTGAAACTACCTCTCCATCTCTGTTCAAATTTATACGTAAACTTTTCTTTGTGTTTATGGCGTGGTGGAATGGTGAAAGTCCGAGTAATAGTAGTTAGTCGATTCCTGGTTAGACAATTTTCATTTTTATATTTTTTTATTATTTAATTTTCATTCCGTATTTTGCTTGTTATTATAAAGACGGTCATAAGCTATCACCACTCCACTTTCGCATTTTATAATGTAACGCGAAGGATACCGACACCACTCCTGGTCGTCCAGGGTGTCAGGGTGCCGGGTCTTTCGCGCTACAGAAACATCTTCGACGCATTTCAGAGGAGAGGGTCCACCGTACGGGCTGAGAGCAGACGCCCCAGAACGGGTCCTTCAGAACAACTACCCGTAGCTGCCATCCTTCGCAGCGGTCGAGGCGGCCACCCTCAGTACGGGCTGGAGCTGCAGACCACTTCCGACGGCAGGGCACGTCAGGCCCCGTGAAAGGAAAGGACGTTGATGACCCTCCACGCGCAGGACGAGGCCTAAGCTAAGTCACCCTACACCCATACGATTTAACGTCCCATATAAACCTCTTAGTGCTTGTACCCACGTCCCGGTTATATAATTATAAACCGAACTCTAAATTGTTAATTCATTCAGTACTTTATATTAGTAATAAACTTGTATATAATTTAAAATTGTTTAATTTCTTATCTATATTTGTCGACGACCGTCAGGTTGTCGTAACAATATCTCATAAACTAATCAAAAACAAAATAATTTATGACTATAAATTGAGCTCCAGATAATGCGTAAAAGCACGAATTATATTAAATTCAATTACAATGCGCCAGTTCAATACAACGAGATACAAACAAAAGCTAAGCTTTTATTGGAATCGGTGTAATTGCCTTCATTGTATAGACTATCAGCATAAAAAATAATAAATACAGAAATCACTAATATTTTACGCTTTTATACAGCATACATAGATTTAACTCTTTGTAATCTGGAGGTATATATACGTGGGTCTCCACAAGTTTGCAGCGGCTTGACAAGTGTCACAACTCGTGGCCTCGTCGCCCAAAAGCAAACAAAAAAACACCAGAATAGTTTAGTGGGTATACCAATGATGTGCGCCCCCTAGCTTACAGAGGAAATCGCACGGGCGCATAGCACAGGGAGTCCCAAACTACTCGCCGTACATTCTTATGCAAAAAAAAATCGAAAGCCTCTCAAAGATTACCACAATCCGTCGCTTTTCTCATTTATACCTTAGTTTGAAACCTAGGACCACGTTTCCGCTGTAGATCCAGCTAGCATCGCATTTGAATGTTTTGCCAAATGCTTTACCACTTAGCCCTTATATCACTATCAAAAATAAAGTTATATTGAGAAAGAAAATGTATTTATGAAAATATTTTATAAGTTTTAATTGATAATACATACACAAAATGTCAATAATGAAATCTGTTAGATAAGTAAGATTTATTTATGTGTATAAGTCATATTTCTAACTCTTGCAGTGTTTTGTGTCTTCGGGTAAATTTTGATTTATCGATACAAATGGACATGAAGCTCTTTGTTTTAAAGTCAAGGTCCAAATAATGGTTCGCTACATCGACTATCAGAAACAATGCGTTCTGATGAATAAAGGCCGCACATGATTATCATTCATAATATAATAATAAAAATTTAATTACTAATTCTGAAATAAATTCACTGTGATAACATTATGATTTGATTTCCTCATCATTTGTTGTGAATAACAACAATTTATTGTAATCACAAACTTGAATTTAGCTTGGGAAATAAACAATTATTCAATAAGTTTCAAACTCTACAACTTGCTACTTTACAGCTTGACAACAATACAACTTTTAAAATTTAATACACTCTGTAGTCTTGTAAAACTTGTTATATTTTAATGGATTTACAGGGGTTGTTACATCACAGGGGACAAGGCAAAAACTAATGCGAAATTTAATTTTACGAGTATTATTTAAATAAATACAAGAATGTAAAGGGTATGGTGAAGTTGGCTCTTATGAAGTTGGCTATGCTGTTCTTTTTCTACTTGTAACGAATCAAAAAAGCAATTAATTTCATTAATAGGATTGAAGATAACTATCTAATATAATACGGGATGCTATATTGTTTCTGATCTCACGCTTAAAATATTGTATAATATTCAGCTTACTCAAAAATACAAGAAGCCAAAAGAAAGATTTGATCTAAACGTCTTGTTTGCCGAACATAGAAGCCATGTTACATTTTTTACGACGCATCTAAATCCGGTTGGGATAACAATGGCATTATAAATATGTTAGCACTTTAAACATGCAAACCAGGATCTTGAATGTAGAGAACTCATGCTTATTAACACTTGATTCAAATGCGATGCACAATTTTCAATATAAAAAATACAAAGAATTAGAAATGTACAGCGGAAAACTTAAATACGCTTACAAAGATCAAAAAACAAATATGAAAGTTATGGCGGGATTGATATTTATTTTGAGGTAAATGCGAATTAGTCTATGGTATAGACAGCATATCTCATTTATCTATGGTTTATATTATATGTAACTGTCAAGGCACGAGAGCCATTGACATGTGTGCGCGACAGATTTTGGATTGTAGTATACGTCAACATTTCCTGAGTCGTCACTGAGTGTCGGCCCATAGGAACTCTATATATAGAGAAGTGATACATACATACATATATATATATATATATATATATATATATATATATACATATATATATATATATATATATATATATATATATATATATATATATATATATATATATATATAAATAAATAATATTTTCTCAAATAGATCAACAATTTATTGAGTATTTTGAAGCCTCTATTCGATTACTTCATATGTTCTACAAAAATATGGCTCATTTGTTATGAGTGACAGTTGAGTAAAATAATTCCCGTGCATAGCAAAAACAAAGTTTTTACTTGCTCCTGTAAAGCTTATCCAAATAGAGTTACGCATTCTGATAATTAAGCCCCAATATGATATATGTAAAATACCCTACCCTAAACCTATAAAATTATTAATCCTAAGTTCTTATTAAATTGTAAGCTCAAATTAATGAATACAACGCCAATAAACATTTAATAAACAAACAAGAGCAACGTTTGCGACAATGTTATTCATATTTGACAGTGAACACGACTTTGCCTTAAGATAATTTTTCGTAACATCACCTAGACTATCTAAGATTGGATCTTATAGGATCACATGAATTCCTGGGTACTGCGCGAAGCTTGTAGATGTTATCTAAACATCTTAAATTATTGTCCCGAGAACAGCTACCTCGACTTCATCTAGGTTACATAGCCAGGAGCGGGATAGCGAACGCCTGGATGAGGTAATTGAAACACATCCTTATGACGTTAATTGGTTATACAGCTTATAATGTAACCTTGTTTTTAGTTGTATATTATATATACCCATAATTTTGTACAAAAACATTTTATAAACCATATCTGTTACAAAAAATGAGACTGCGCAGTAAAGGGATTAGAATAGTAGAATCCTTGTATATTTGCCAAACACTGCATTCGACACTAATGACATCATATGAACAAAATTTTATATAAAAGGTCATACCTATCCCAATGATATAAATATTAACATAATTCTTGCTTTTATTTAATAGTGTCTTAAGTAAAGGAACTACATAGTAAAAGTATATTACTTCGCGCAAGATCAAATGACTACACTGGGTACATAACGTTTAGATATACGTTTGAAATAGCATCCGTAAAAAGTATGGACTTAATAAGTTGTACGTAAGTTAAGTTGTGGTTGACTGGAAAAAGTTTCGTTTCAAAAAAACTCCTTCATTCATAATATGTATCTTGCCTGACTTTATTTTAAAAGAGAATATTCAAATTCAGATTTAAAGGGACGCGGGTCATTAAGTTAATTGGTGTTAGTTAATAATATATAAATGTTTATTGTATATAACTAGATTTAAATTTATTTTTAGTAGTGTTTTTTTTTTATTACTGTAAGACAGCAGACAGGCTGACGGCCCGCTTAGAATTTAGCAGTTACCGTTGAACACAGGAACTTGGGTCACTAATGCCGGAACACAACACAAGGTTATTATGGCGGCATAGTTAAGACCAAAGGTGGTCGCCATCCAGACGGGCTTGGGGCCCTACTACGTAGCTAGAGTGGGTGGTTTTGTCGGCTTTTACGAAAGGCCGACCCCGACCGCAGAGGTTAGTATTCTTTCTCCGCCTCTGCACGGATAAAAAGTGATTAGCAGAAAAATGTTGGATGGCAATGCTTATCTGTTGAATTAGATAAAGGCATTCCATTCTAATCATGTTCTTCAATGAGTCTCTTAGAATTTTCCCTGAAGAAGAATTAATACCACAAATACGTTTTGTTATTTTATTTCTAGGCTATGGTATCACAAGAGAATAACCAATTATTTAACCCTCAAACAGATAATAACAGAAGTTGGCGCATATAAGTTTAGTTCTGTTTTATGCACAACAGTGTACAACGAAGTCTGAATCTTTTACAACCGAGACAACACTTGTAAAAATAAGACGAAAAAAAACCTTTAAAATACTCATGCATACAAAATGTGATAAATGTTGACATAATAAACCTTCAACTGTAGAATCCTTGTATATTTACCAAACACTGCATTCGACACTGATGACATCATATGAACAAGATTTAATATAAAAGGTCATACCTATCCCAATGATATAAATATTAACATAATTCTTGCTTTTATTTAATAGTGTCTTAAGTAGAGGAACTACATAGTAAAAGTATATTACTTCGCGCAAGATCAAATGACTACACTGGGTACATAACGTTTAGATATACGTTTGAAATAGCATCCGTAAAAAGTATGGACTTAATAAGTTGTACGTAAGTTAAGTTGTGGTTGACTGGAAAAAGTTTCGTTGCAAAAAAACTCCTTCATTCATAATATGTATCTTGCCCAACTTAATTTTAAAAGAGAATATTCAAATTCAGATTTAAAGGGACGCGGGTTATTAAGTTAATTGGTGTTAGTTAATCTAATATATAAAATTCTCGTGTCACAGTTTTCGTTGCCATACTCCTCCGAAACGGCTTGACCGATTTTGATGAAATTTTGTGAGCATATTGAGTAGATCTGAGAATCGGCCAACATCTATTTTTCATACCCCTTAGTGACAAGGGTGACCCACCCCCAAATTTTTTTTAATTTTTTGACATTTTATTATTTATATGGCAGAACAACGTTTGCCGGGTCAGCTAGTAATATATAAATGTTTATTATATATAACTAGATTTAAATTTATTTTTAAATATACAAACTAACCATTAAATATACTTTTTCCCTATAACTGTAGCACCCCACAAAATAAATTTATATTGAACTCACTATATTTCTGATGATATTTACAAATATAAGTAAATTACGTGCATTACATTAAATTTTTGCCCATCCTCAATGTTATGAAGCCATCTGATTAAATAAATATCAAATAAACAACTCGTCATTCTACAAAAGGCATTATAATCAATGAAAGTTTTTGATCTGCTTGAGGTAGAACTTTACAACTCTCCTACTATTACCATGTTCTCAATATCTAACTAGGAAGGTTTACATATATATTGTATATACCTTTAAGAATTTTTTTCCATAAAATTATTTAATTAGATCTACTTTTACAATTTTCCATTAGACAAAGGTGACGTCTGCCTGCCTGTCCTGCCCCAGCAGTAATGTTCTGATAACTAAGCCCTGGAGATTACAGACTCAAATTCTAACCACTGGTGACATGACCTACTTACACCATTGAGCACATTTGGATACGTTAAAGGTGTTCATAGTATTGTGTTACATTAGTGAAATAATCAAAGTAACCATCGAATAACGTAGATGTTTCTCTAAATACGCCTACAAACACTAGAAAGTAGCTTAGCAACGGGTTATTCATGAACGTAGACACATGTAAGTGTTCGAATTGATTTATGACAACACTTAACTTTAACAATTATACACAACGCAATAACCAACTACAGGCTATAACTAGTAACTTGATCTATTTTGGAAAATTACTCAATCATAATATTAACAACCCATAATTTCCACTTGACTAAGGCCTCTCCTAATAAGGAACTAACTGTGTATACGCCACGTTTGATAAAGATGAATGGACAGACATTATCGTTTTCGTTACATGTAAATTATCTTATAATATTCGGCTAGTAAGCTAAATCGAAAGCAGCACCATGGTGAAGAAACTAAAAGATAAACCAATGTAACTATAACGTATAATAAACTAAAAAGTAGACCAATATGGTAACTTTTAAGTATGATGGATAAAGGTAAAGAGAAAAACCAAAAAAAAAAATTATACTCACAACCCTAAATCGTTTCGTAACGCCTGTACTCCAAGTCGAATTACATGGCAATGATACTCTAATTGTTAGACCAGCGACGTATTCGGATTGCGTACTATTGCGAACTTGTTCTCAATGGATTTTAAGTAATTTAGAAAGATTAATCACTTCATAGCGATGAAAAGCTTTGTAGAGTTGCATTTTAGGGGTTACGTAGCAGACTTGATTATCGCTTACTTCAACAAATTAAATGTTTGTGTCGAAGACATAGCATGCGTGTTTATATGTATGCAAACCATACCATATTCGTATGCCGCTTATGTTGTAAAATTAGAAAAGCAGACTCAATAGGTAATCAGGTCCAACTGCGATTTAACGCTAAACCAGTAAAGAGAGTTTTGTACCCAGTGACTCGTTCGGCGCTTGTTAGTAATAAATATGAAAAAGCAAAGCAACTGTGGCGTCTGAATAGAAGTAGTTTATTGAAAATTTTAAAGAATTTGATTCTCATTAGATTCTATCAAAGCTTTCTTAAGTAATACTCTATATATTGGGTAATGTACTTTTCACCTTTATCTTGTACCAGAAATTTAATTCTTCATTGTATTTCTAAAAATCTTTTAACTTCCGAAAAATGTCAGTTGCAAAATAGGAACAGGTTTCCAGACTGGTTCTAATATGAAGTCATCGACAAAGTGTTTGCCATTATAAAAGTCTAAATATATTATGTATGCAAAATTTAAAAAGCTGTAGCCAAATTTTACTCTAAAATTATCATAAATTATAAAGACACTAGTCAAACGCTGTAACACTATAACTTTTATTCATCGTGTCTTATAATATGACCAAAATCTTTGTAACATTTGCATCGACAGCATTTTATTTTATATGACTTTATTATCTGTCATAATTTAATTAATATATATTTTGTTTGCTCTTCCATACGCTCTTAAATCACTTTGAAAATTAACTAATTACTCGTACGTTCAACATTGAAGAATATTTTGAGTCATATTTAGTATCTAGGTTTTAAATCTGTGTAACCAAAAATTTATCCAAATGTCCAAACAAGTCCTTAAAAAATGTGTAAACATACTTTAAAGGTCAATAATAGAGACGCAATTAGAAACGTTTATAATGTTTAAACAAATGTACGTATATTTTTTATAGTTACGAGTAGGTGCCTACACACTAAACACCATTTATGTGTTTAGAATATAACAACATCTGCACACAGACATATAAATTGTAGTATTTTTCTATCCATCCAAAGGTTGTCTGGTAGAAATCGCTTTCAGCGATAAGATAATAACTATCCGTGCAGGGGCGGAGAAAGAATACTAACCTCTGTGGCCGGGGTCGGCCTGTCGTAAAAGGCGACAAAACAACCCACCCTAGCTACGTGGTAGGGCCTCAAGCCCGTCTGGATGGCGACCACCTTTGGTCTTAAGTATGCCGCCATAATAACCTTGTGTTGTGTTCCGGCATTAGTGACCCAAGTTCCTGTACCCTTATGGGACAGCAGCGTGTTCGCGATGCCACTGGCGTTGCAAACACCTATAAGCGACGGTAACTGCTAAATTCTAAGCGGGCAGTCAGCCTGTCTGCTGTCCTACGCAATAAAAAAAAAAATAATAAGACCGCCCATTGTGCTTTTAAATATTATGTATCACTTGATGTAACTGTAATGTGTGCAATAAAGTATATTTTATTTTATTTTTATTTTATTTATTGTTTACTGATGGAGACGCAGTGGCCTACTCAGTTGAAAGTTACTCATAATTCTTAAATTTTTGCCACATCAGAGACACATTCGACATGCTCTCTGTCTGGTAGAAATTTGATAATAATGTAAGGTAAAGTACAGTACAGGTATAAGGTACGGTTCGCCTTCTTTTGTAAGTCCATCATGTCCGCAAAGGAGGCGGCGGAGCGGGAGTGGGAGTTGGCCAGCCATATCCCCTTTCGCAAACGCAGGTTACGTTGGCGCCGGAGGGCGTCCAACGACCTCCGGCCGCCGTAAAATGCGACTACGGTTGGCTTCTTGGAAGAGGATCCACCACCCGTACCAATGCCACGAGGGTGAGGGCCATGTGCTTTTCCGCACGCTCCTCTCAACTAGTTGACAAAGGACAGCACCGGGGAGGGGGGAGAGGGGGCGAAATCCTGATCCCCTGGCGCCAATCATATGAAAGAAGCCCGTTCCGACACATAGGGTGGGCCGACGCCGACCTGGGCCACAAGATTGGCGGGCCATTTGTCCGTAGGCCCAGGCATCATCATTCCCAGAGACCCACATATCCCGCGGACCCCCGGGCCGTACGAACCCATGTGGTGTGGTGTTGTTATTGTTATTCTCCGAGAAAAAAAAAGGTATAAGGTACACGTACAGATGACAATTTTCATCAAATTATACCTCTTTAAATCAACGCTGATTAGAATAATAGATATAGGTCGTAAGCAATCAATCTTTTTCAAATGTAATGCCTCTAAATTATCAAATATCTCATTTACAATCGCTTCCACTAAGAAGGTCAAACGATACAATTTATTTATTGCACACTTTCCTATATGGTAGTGTAATAATGCAACGGTTTTATCTAAGGGATCAGGTAAATTTTTTTTTGGAGCTTTTACTTGTGCCGGCTCCAAATTATCACAATAGAAGGATTCATCTAAACCAGGAGAATGTAAACCAAATAGCACACCTCTCTTTGCTTTCCTATACAGGGGAAAGAAATAATCCTTTGTAGTAGAGATAGGATGGAATACAAAACCAACTTGACATGACAGAAACATTTTTCTTGAATATTATTATCCTATTTATAGTTAAATAAACTGTAGATAGAAGATTTTCTGAGAAAATTACTGGCAACAATTTTAATGGCCTAAGCAATTTCATAAATTACTTAATGTATAATTTTTAATCATTACATATCATTACATTCCGAATTATTCAGTGAATACAGGAGTAGAGGCAGACCAAAGAAAAGCGGTATGGATTGCGTAAGAGATGATATGGGAAAAATCTTGTGAATGTTGGGATGACGGCTAACAGAGGAGAGTGGAAGGAGAGAATATGTTGAGCCGACCCCATATAATGTGGGGTACGGGTAGCAGAAAGAAGAACATTTCGAATTATTCAATATTTCATAACTTAAATTAAACATATTATCTTACAAGCGTGTATAAAATATATTCTAGTATATATCGTTAAACGATGAATTTAACTCATCAGCACTATTCACTGTAGAACCACATATAATAATGCTTTCGGTTTCGCTGACAATTTATATCCTATGCATAAATAAGTAACAAACTGGAAGGCGGTTTGGATGTAAGTCAGTTTTACAAAGGGCAGCGTGGGCGCGGCGCCCGCGGCGACCTATCTGCGCGAACAAATTATAATTTCGAAACCCCCATCGATTTATGTCTACGCTCATCTATACAAAGCTGCTCTATTTTAGTACAGTAATCGATGTAGTTGGAGAGTTCTACGTCCAACAGTGGACAATGATTAACTGATAATAGTTTCTTTACGATTGAATGAATGAATCAAAAACTGTTTATTGCATACAGATACTTAAAACTAACTTAAACACAGAAATATAAATCTGTATGACAATGGGTGGCCTTATCGCTTAAAGCGATTTCTTCTAGACAACCCACATTGTTACCGTTAGAAATAATAATGTAGGATATATTTAGTAGGGTCTTCAACATAACATTCGAGACTCTGCTATCTTTTGAGAGAACTTTGATTCTAGGTCCGATTTCCTCGTTCCTTCCTACCATATTCTATGTGAAGTCATTCCACAAGGTTACGTTTTTCATCAATATAAATTTGTAGCGATGTTTCCGTACCTTCTCTTGTATTGATGTTACAGGTGCATCCGGATGATTTTCCGTTATACCGATTAATATTAGGGATTTACATTGTTGTTATATTTAGATGCCGCTTTTTATATATGTATACCTATATAATTGTAATTGAATAATACGCTTACAGTTTTTTTATAGCTGAAGTTCAGCAGATAGGTAACGGGCCCATCTTTAAGCAGGTAGTCACCGTCGCCTATGTACGTTTGCAACACTAGAGGCTAATAAGGCCAATGTGCTGCCGGCCGCTAAAAAATTCTATAACGCCTTTTTTGAAAAATCATTACTACAATAAATCATTACTACAAATACATATTATTCTTTTTGGTTTTGTTCAACTATATCGAAGGCAAGTACAATATTTACCATGTTCTACGTGCAAAAAAATAATACAAAATATTTCGTGTTCCTTTCTCTTATGTGTATATTTTCCATGTTTTTGGTGGTTAGATAATTAATTTTAAATCTTTTCATGACTCCGGTTACATTTTACACTGGTCGAGATCAACATGTTTTATGAAAATATTTTCAGATTAATAACTTAGTATTATTTTGTTATATAACAAATACTAACAACTACATATTTCGATTAGCCATTATAACTAGAGCAAATGCAGGAATTATACCGACGAGATCAAATTGTACAATCTTAAATTAATGTGTTATGTGATTATCTATTAAGCAACATTTGGTTAGTAAGAATAATGAAAGATATAATCAATCTCGCATGAATACGAGTAATTTATTTTTTATTAAAAGCTTCTGTAGTAACTATAGATTGGATTTATAACAGATATTTGCTCTTGTTCTCTTTTAAAATGGTATAATACGGACATTCCTTTAAAATGTATAGTATGTAGTAAAATATAAGTATTTATTTTAGTTATATTGATAGATTTCACAAAGTTAAAAAATACAGTGCGTATGTTTTTTCTTGGTCATAGTGGAAGTTTGGATTTGAAACAGGGATTTGACGTTAAGAGGTGTAAAAATTCATAGTACAGTTGGTATAGTGCATATTGTAGATAGGTGAAAATAATATACGTATAGTCAAATTTCATTTTTACAGACACAGTCTGGGCTTGCTTAACTTCCAAATGGTAACGAAATAAAAAATTATATTATTTTTATTTTTAACCGGTACTACTCGATATATTTCTATACATAACATGAAATTAATCCTTATATAGGTGGGAAAGATTTATTCAACAATCTAGCACATTATTTAAAGCATCTTTTAAATATTTTTCATAACCCGTGTCAATAGGCGTTGAATTTACGAAGGCTTTTAAAGACATATGGGGCTGGTTGACGGCTATTATCTCGAGCCATAATATGTGTGGAAAAGACACGCATACTGGGTTCGTTGCTAGCCGATGGCCGATAGTCGCTAATGGATGTAATGATATCGAATGAACACCCGCGAAAACTATAAATTGCATCAGTAAAGTGAGTTATTTATGAAATGACGTATGTACTTAAAGTAGGCATATAATAGTAATTTATAACTGAAAGCTATCCATCGGTATATACACATATAATAATTTAAAGAACATGGCGGCCTATCTTTTTTTTTATTGCTGTAGGACAGCAGACAGGCTGACGGCCCGCTTAGAATTTAGCAGTTACCGTCGCCTATGGGTGTTTGCAACGCCAGTGGCATTGCGAACACGCTGCTGTCCCATAAGGGTACAGGAACTTGGGTCACTAATGCCGGAACACAACACAAGGTTATTATGGCGGCATATCTTAAGACCAAAGGTCGTCGCCATCCAGACGGGCTTGAGGCCCTACCACGTAGCTAGGGTGGGTTGTTTTGTCGGCTTTTACGACAGGCCGACCCCGGCCACAGAGGTTAGTATTCTTTCTCAGCCCCTGCACGGATAAGAAATCACACACCCTATCATAGAAATCATACAAGCTGATTAATATCTAAATACAGTTTTGCGTGATACTGAACATCGATAATAAATGAAATGTCAAATGATGGATAACATCCTTTGGAATGATAAAATGTTTTAAAATACACTGTTTAATTCGGTTTATATAATAAAAATTATCACTTCTCTGATTTGACAAGTAAGTTTTAACATGGCATTACTTCATTGCTTTACTTGTTATTGTGATTTTATTGTCTAGTAAGTTTAATTCATTAGATGTATTTTGAAGCACTTTAGAATCGTGATTAAATTTCGCTTTATGCCTCATTGAATATGGTCAATAATTAAATAAACCATAAATTAGTACATAATTCTTAAAATAATAGTTTGGTTATAGCAAAATCCTGTTTTAAATATTAAACCAAAGGATAGCATACTCGGAAATTAAAGGAAATGGTTTCAATTCTCTCGATAGAACACACAGCTTAAGCAGTTTGGAATATGCATATTGTAGCATAATTTCCATGAATATCAAAATCATTGCTATGTGCGACCCGCCAATCCGCCTTTAGTATACTGGCGGTTCCCTTGGGAGAATTGGGACCAAGCCTACCTGTGGGACTTTATGGGTGGTTATTATTCTCGTAGACCTAGATGCGACTGCTAATGAGTCTTCACTTTTCCTCTCTATCTTTACGTATAGAGTACACTTACCTCGTGAGTTGTATCTCCCGTATGTATCTGCTCTTGAGTCTCTTTGACCCTTTCGGTGATATTCCGTGTGAGGACTCGCAGGTCGCGGCTCTCACGGACCTTGCCGTCCGGGTTGGCGACCACTCGGGATGATACGAGAACCTTAGCTCCCGCTGGAGCGATCTCGCTTCCCACGGGAACTGGTCCGTCGACTTCTGTGTAGTATGACATTATTACGTAAATATTTGACTTAGTTTATAAACATAATAACATAGTCATTATTTAATTTAAAACCTTACTATATAGGTGTAAATATCAAATTAGAATTGCTCGTTGTCTACCAAACTTGCAATCGCAACTATCCGTGTAGGGACGTAGAAAGAATACTGACCTCTGCAGCCGGGGTCGGCCTGTCGTAAAAGGCGACAAAACAACCCACCCTAGCTACGAGGTAGGGCCCCAAGCCCGTCTGGATGGCAACTACCTTTGGTCTTAAGTATGCCGCCATAATGACTTTGTGTTGTGTTCCGGCATTAGTGACCCAAGTTCCTGTACCCTTATGGGACAGTAGCGTATTTGCGATGCCATTGGCGTTGCAAACACCCACGGTAACTGCTAAAGTCTAAGTGGGCCGTCAGCCTGTCTCCTGTCCTACAACAATAAAAAAATCGCAGTAACATAATGCGCTGATCCTATTAATCATTTTATAAGAAAGACCTAATAAACTATGAGTATTATAACAAATATACGTTAATAGTAAACAGCGTTCAATCTCGATTGCCACCTAAACTTCGGTATAAGCGCCAGAGTACCGCATTAAAAAAAATTTCTTTCATTTCATACGCATCAGTAGTCCCGGTAATGGGTCTATTGTCACGTATTTCATTCTTACGGAATAAAACTAGTATTTTTCGGGTATCTCTTGGTGTCTGTGTAAAGTATTTTTGAAAGGTTTATAAACTCTTTTAGAAACGGATCCTAAAGTATCCCGACCAACGTGAAAAATACGGCCAATATCATTCCTGTGGTATCGTAAAAGAAGACTAATGGTTTATTTTTTTATGAGGTGGAAATGTTTGACATCCTACCGGTTAGAAGATCGCGGCTGGGTAGTGAGGGATTCTCGTGTAACGCGTATTTTAAGGATCTTCCTACTGATTAAATACAAAAATAATACCATCAGGCGGCGCTCCAATAGCGCCATCCACTTCATCGGTAAGAGCTGCATTTTCGTCCCCTTGGCCTTCGGGCACTCGGTGCTGTTAATATTAAACCAGTTAAAATCGACAATAATAAACCATTTACTAAACAACCTATATATATATATATATATATATATATATATATATATATATATATATATATATATATATATATATATATATATATATATATATATATATATATCTAAATATAATTGAATTATGGACACTATGACCAGAAATCGGTTTTTCTTTTCAGAATTAGGTCAAATGGCAGTCGCTTCTGTGAAAACCAAGTTTAGTCACATTTATTCCAGCTTTTTGTATATTTTCTATCAAATACAGAAAAGTCGAAGATACGGCGAATATTTTCATGTGACAGTACTCAACAGATGAATATTTAGAATTCAAGATTTGGATGTATCTGGATTTAAATATTTAGATTTTAGTGACAACAGATATATAAAATAAGAATGGCTGTTTTTGTCAAGGTTGCACAAGAGAAAGAATTTGATCTCACCTCAGTCTGTTGAAAATTTGTTGTGTGCGTGTCTTCATTAACAGAGGTAGATATTTTAGGACCAGAATCACTAAGTATGCGGCCATCTTCTAGAACAAGCTCGCGCTTAACTCGCGTTGCGATCTGTCGTGTGGTGGTTACTTCGCTTTTCTTTCGTGTTATCCATTCCTCTAAAAAATATTATTAGTTACTCTTTTAAACAACATTTATTAAGCCTTGATTATCGCATGGTGCTTATTAAGATGAACTAAAAATGTAATACAAAAATTAACAATATTTACTGTAAAATAAGCAAGGAGAATTTATGAAAAGGAAATAAATTACTGATAATGGTCTTACCTTCTTTGGTAACAGCTATAGTGTCACCCGGCTCAGCCTGAAAAAAGAAAAAAATATATTTAAAAGACCACATTATAAAACCACATTAATGTAGAACTTAACGACGTACAACGCCATCTCTTACCGAGTAGCTTAAACTAGTTAATTCGTAATCTACACAATCAGGTATCTGTGAGCGGTATCGCAATAAAACTCGCGGCCGTCGCTTGATGGCGCCATGATCACTTAACGTAAATACAGTCACCATGAAAATTCATAAAATTCAGACCCTAAACACAACACGAAACAACGATTTCACAAAATTAACGGATAATTAATTATTAACGGATGAATTAACGTATAATTGATTGACTCACTGCACTAACGTTACGGATTTATTTAAAGATGTACAACATATAAGTTAATATATGTAAACAATTTATTTGAATAAGTGCATTATCGTGTACTCTGCTACCGCGTCGATAATCAACTGAAGGAAAATCAAGGCTTAGCAATAATGAAATTAATGAGTTATGTATTATCATTTTCTTTTGGCGCACAATACTGTAATGCGATGAGTATTCAGACGCTGTACTTCCGCTGGGACCGCATGAGTATTGAACCCGTAAAAATATAATTATATTAACACTTATAAATACTTATTTGTTTTACACATTACGTCGAGTTAATACACAAAGGTAGTGAGTAAGTTTCAGAATTTCAAGCGATTTTTTTATCTAATTTATTTAGGGGCTTTTGATACAAATATCATGTCAGCTCATTTACAGATTACCTAAAATTTCTAATTTCCATGTCTTAAAATTATTGTAAATGAACAGCGGCAGCAGAGAGCGACCTCGAAAGAATACTCTGGAAAACAGCTACTTCGCACAAGTTGACTCGCAGAGACCATATAAGTCGCTCCCTACTATCCTTCGTTCGGACACATTCCAATATGAAATGTTGTATATCATCAATGTTTCTACAGTTTGTGTAATTAGGACTATTGCTCCTGCCAAGCGAAGGATATAAAGAAAAATAATGACAACATTCCCAACTAGCAGAAGCAGTGTTGGATTAAGCAAGTGCAGGGCCCGTAGCAAATTCTATTTGCCCTTTGAGCCCTTGATCTGCTAGGGGTTCTTAAGTAACTAAAGTGGATAAAAAAACAATTCGATACTCAATACCTCAATCGTTTATTTGCCGTCTATACATTTTGTTTGTTTTTGTATATTAGATACTCAGGCAGAGATGAGTGGGTTTAAATATACGGGGCCCACTTTCGCGCAGGGCCCGTAGCAATTGCTACTTTTGCTACGTGGTTAATCCAGCACTGAGCAGAAGTAGTAATCCATGTTAAATCCGTATTGTTATATTTTTCTCCGTGCAGGTGCGGAGTAAATATGATCCCCTGCGGTCTTGGTCAGTCTGTCGTAAAAGGCGACAATACAATCCTAGCTACGCGGTAGGGCCCTAAGCCCGTCTGGATAGCGACCACCCTAGGTCTATAAGTGTACCGCCATAACAACATTGTGTTCCGGCATTAGTAACCCAGGTTCCTGTACCTGTGTTAGCGGTGCCCCTAGCATCGAAAACATCTTTACGCGACGGTAACTGCTTACTTTTAAGTGGGCCGTCAGCCTGTCTGGTGTTCTTCTGCAATACAAAAGCAACAAATAGGTCTACTTAAGTTAATTCTCTAATTAAGTTATGAAGTACGCATATTTTCATTTATTATGTAGCTGGTTCCAGACAATAATAGCTTATTTACAAAGTCTTACGATGCGTTAGTTCATAAAAAACTATGAAAATGACGTCTATTTTTCAAAACTACAGTTTAAAACCCTGACAGCGAGTAAGTAATAAATAATATGCACCTAAAGGAATTTATATCTTTATGTATTGATATTAATGATACTACGTTCAGAGGTAATTACTATAATTAAGTGAATTAATTGCCTAGGAATCACGACAAGACAATATATTGCCATTTGTACAAAGGCTAAATTATTATTATTACATTTAAGGTTACTAAGAAGTATTCACGTGTTTAATATTTATTTAATTTTAATTTGGAGGTCCAGAAAGTTCCTCTAAGGGCCTAGCCAGTGCCGTGTGTAACTGCCCGGTGCTTTAGCGATATTATACAAAGGATAAAGTTTTAGCGTAATGTTTTGCTTTTACGGACTTACGATCCACAGGGACATAGACAGGATAAAAACTAAAATTTGCCAATCTATTCTATCTATTCTCATCTCAGCGCAAGAAGACATAATAATTTTACTTTGTTTCAATATAACAAAAGCCCACCGACGTAAACCACTCACAGTAATTTTTCCCTTAGCCGACAGTAACCCTGAACTTCATTGTAATCAAGATTAACCACTTGATTGATGTTGACGACTATGTACTTGTCTTGATATTTTTGTGATTATAACAAAACTCTTTGTTGTAATTTTGGTACACGAATTTACTATTTTATATTTTTTCACATCAAATATAAATAGTGTAACCAATCAATTCGCTTTGGAAATATTGTTGGGAATACTGATATACGAGTACTAGAGGGATGCCCGTGAATTTTGCCCGTTACGGGTTATAATGACTAAATATTTGAGCCCTCTTACATCATTACAACTGCTAAAAACTTTTTGCACAAGACACCACCCCTATCCTCGACACAAGTAAACGTAGATCTTGTTCAAACTATAAATGGAGAAATATTGACACCGCAATTTCTCAATCAATTCTCGTATGCTTCCAAATCGAAAGAGCGCAATATACGAGTACACCCCGGGGAGAAAACTGAATAGAGGTAAGGTTAGTATAAATCGTAATCCTTCCGTTTCGTATCCTTTACCTTTATTTTACCAAGTCCCTTTTTCTTCCACCTCTTATTTAATAAAATAATATATTTCTAACTACTTTCCTAAGTGCTTATAAGATCACTCAACGCATATAAACCACGGTCTGGTGACTAAATAAAGATCCATTCAAACCACACAAGTAAAACGGTGCATTGGCTATAAACGAGGCGGAAAGATTTTCTATTTGCATCCCAGGGGAAATGTAGAAAATATATGCCGTGACGGTAATATTGATAAATTGAAATTGCTGTACGCATTTCGAAATAATATTACGTATATTTTATTATTCAGCTATAACAAATCCTAGAGAATTGGGAATTAAGAGATGAATTCAGGAAGAGAAAATTTGGGATACAAGACAGATTAAGTTGATGACGTAACATACATATATAGGTACTATTTCGTAGTTTTAATGACGAATTAGAGACTTAACTGTTCCGAAACTGTCAACTTCTAGCTTTCGGGTTTAGCTCCCGTGACTGTGTGATCGTATCCCGGGATTATCAACGAAAAATCAGTTAAACAATGTTAGCATACCCACACAAGCATAATTTGTTTGAGTTGAGAATTTTACAATTTTATCCTGGTTGCATCTGAAGCTCATGGTATACTTTTGTATAACTCATCATAGGACTTAACTTCTGCACGTCAATTATAGACGTCCAACGTCATGACTATTAAAAGTTCCTGTATTTAATTCATCATCATCATTTCAGCCGGAAGACGCCCACTGCTGGACAAAGGCCTCCCCCAAAGATCTCCACGATGATCGGTCCTGCGCTGCCCTCATCCAACCTATCCCGGCGATCTTGACCAGATCATCGGTCCATCTTGTGGGGGGCCTACCAACACTGCGTCTTCCGGTACGCGGTCGCCATTCGAGGACTTTTCTGCCCCAACGGCCATCAGTCCTTCGAGCTATGTGCCCAGCCCACTGCCACTTCAGTTTTGCAATCATCCGGGCTATGTCGGTTACTTTGGTTCTCCTGCGAATCTCCTCATTTCTGATTCGATCTCGCAGGGAAACTCCGAGCATAGCCCTCTCCATTGCTCTCTGAGCGACCATGAGCTTTCTCATAAGGCCCATAGTTAGCGACCACGTCTGCGTTCCGTATGTCATCACTGGCAACACACATTGGTTAAAAACCTTCGTCTTGAGACACTGCGGTATTTGGGACGAAAAGATTTTACGGAGCTTCCCGAACGCTGCCCATCCGAGTTGGATTCGACGAGTGACCTCTTTCGCGAAATTGGACCTGCCTAACTGGATCGTTTGACCCAAGTAGACGTATTCGTCAACAATTTCGAAAGTACACTTCCCAACTGTTACGGGGGTAGGTGCGACATGGACATTAGACATGATTTTCGTCTTGTCCATGTTCATTTTGAGACCTACTCCTTGGGAAGCTGTATTGAGGCCATCAAGCATATGGCTTAAGTCTTCCATGGTTTCAGCCATGATTACGATATCATCTGCGAATCTAAGGTGAGTGATGTACTCACCGTTAATGTTGATGCCCAGTCCGTTCCAGTCCAGAAGCTTGAAGACATCTTCCAACGCAGCAGTGAACAGCATCGGCGATATGACATCGCCTTGTCTGACTCCCCGCTGCAGTCGGATAGGCTTCGAGTTCTGATCCTGGAGACGGACTGACATGGTGGCGTTTTCATACAAACACTTCAACGCTTTGATGTATCGATAATCAATGTGGCACCTCTGGAGAGACTGAAGCACCGCCCAGGTCTCGATCGAATCAAAGGCTTTCTCATAGTCCACGAACGCCAAGCATAGTGGCTGGTTATACTCCTCCGTCTTCTGTATAACCTGCCGCAGCGTATGTATGTGGTCTATGGTGCTAAAACCTTTTCGGAATCCGGCTTGTTCGGGAGGCTGGAAGTCGTCAAATCTGCGCGCGAGACGATTCGTGATGACCCTTGAAAACAGCTTGTAAACATGGCTCAGAAGTGATATCGGTCTAAAGTTCTTCAAAAGGGTTTTGTCGCCCTTTTTGAAGAACAGCACCACTATACTTCCGTGCCAGGCCTGCGGCGTTTTGCCATCGAGGATGACGGAATTAAATAGCTTCTGGAGGATTTTAAGCACAGGAGTACCACCAGCTCTCAGAAGCTCGGCTGTAATTCCATCATCACCCGGCGCCTTGTTGTTTTTAAGCTGTTTAAGGGCCACACTAATCTCGTACAGACTGACGTCTGGGATATCTACGGTGTAGTGTCGGGTTAATTTGGCTCTTGGGTCTTTAGCCTTGTTGTTAACAGGTGCCCGTGTGGTCGTGTATAGCTGTCCGTAGAACTTCTCGACTTCCCTCAAAAGTTCGGGTTTAGACGAAACGACCCTGCCGTCGTCGGTCTTCAGCTTCGTCAGTTGGCTCTGCCCAATAGACAAGTCTCGTGCGAATACTTTAGAGCCCTTGTTACGCTCTATAGCCGCCTTTACACAGTCTGTGTTATGGCGGCGGATATCGCGAGTCAAGGACTTGGAGATCTGTCTATTTAGCTGCCTATACTGGGAAGCATCGTCCGGGGACTGAAGGGTCATTTGACGTCTCACATCCATCAATTTGAGAGTAGAATCTGAGATTTTTCCGGTTCTTTTTGAACGGCTGGCCTTGAAGAATTTAGACCCGGCCGTTTGAACAGCTTCCACGAACCTGTTATTATACTCGTCCACGTCAACGCAGTCACCGAGGCATTCGAAGCGGTTTTGCAATTCGAGTTGAAAGTTTACCGGGTTTTGGATCTGTATGGGTGCAGGTCGGAGCGTAGACTTCACCAGTCGAGACCTCTCCAATTTTGGATTGATATTCAATGTGCCTCTTACTAAGCGGTGATCACTCCCAGTTTTCACCGAATTGATCACAGAGACATCATTGAATATCTGTCTTTTGGTCGACATAATGAAGTCAATCTCATTTTTGGTGGCACCATCGGGACTAATCCAAGTCCATTTGCGTTGTTCTGGCTTCATGAAGAAGGAGTTCATCATATACAGGTCCTCCTTCTCCATGAAGTCGGCCAGCATCTGGCCTCGGGTGTTCCGATTTCCGAACCCAAATTGCCCCACTCTCAACTCATCGCCGCTACGTTTCCCCAATTTTGCGTTGAAGTCTCCCATGACAACGTTAAAGTGGGTTTTAGAAGTGTGGATGGCTGTTGAGATGTCCTCATACATGGCTTCCACCTCTTCGTCAGGATGTGTCGAAGTCGGAGCGTAAACCTGAATGACCTTCAACGAATACCGTTTGGTAATTTTGAGTATTAGGTACGCTACCCTAGTCGAAACACTCCCCACCTCAGTAACGTTGTTCACAAGAGACTTGTGAACGAGAAACCCGACACCACCTTGGGACAGTTGGTCGCCCTCCCGGAAGTAGAGCAGATTTCCGGAATTTAGGATTATTGAGTCCTCTCCCTGTCTTCGGACTTCAGATAACCCCACAACATCCCATCGCAGTCTGCTCAAAACTTCCTCCAGTTCCTCCAACTTCTCGTTGGTCCGCAGTGTCTTGACATTGTATGTTGCCAGGGCCAAAGGTCGTCGTTCTTGGTAGCGAATCCGAACCCGGGGATTCTTCGCACCCCCTGCCCCGTCGCTTATGTGGCTGCTACCGTGACCACCACGAACGGGGCCGCCGGGGACTAGGGGCCGGGGCCTGTGTGTATCTGTCATTTTAGGGGGGGGGTTTTGCCATAATCGCCACGCTTGGCAGGCGGGTTGGCGATCGCAGTATTCGCAGTTGGTGATGCTCTCACGGAAAGATGCTGCTGCCCATCCTCCGTTCTTTCTATCCCTTAGTCGTCTCTTACGACACCCAAGGGAGGAGATGGGGTGGTGCTATTCTGGTGCGACACCACACACTACAACAGTGACAATAAAAGGTAGTAATTAATGGGCAACTACAACATAGTTTACAAAGTATTCCAATTTCACACAACTATTTTTAAACTCTACACATATATATGAGCGACACCAATAAAAATTCCAATAAACTAAAATAAACGATAATGATCCATTATAATACATGATAATGACAGTTGATTTGTATTATCTTTATAAACACTATTATTAATGGAGTATGTTTTATAATAACTTATCTAAATTGTAGTATAGTCTTGAAATGGGTTATATTTTCAGATTTCAAACGTTCAATCACACACATAATTATTAAAATAAGTAGTAAACGATGCGCTATTTTTATATATAGCATAAAGATAAGATCTGCTGATCTCCATTTATGAAAATCTTCTTCCTCCTGCCCTTATCCTACATTATATAGGGTCAGCACAACATGTTGCATGTTGCAATAGTTATGGCTTAGTTTTTACAACCGCCCGCTTGCCTGACGTTAAGCCCTTTTTGGGGGAAAAAAAATCAGTCATCCTTTTTATTTAAATTATTTTCTGGTTTCACATTGAAAGTAGGAAACGAAATTTCGTTGTTAGTCATCTAACATATCCTCAAGCTACACTTTTATTGGTTTCTTCTTGAACAAACAACATCCGAGTGTCAGTTTGGATGTGCAGGGTGACACTTTTGCTGGGTCGCCGACTATTACGGGGTCCGTGCACAATCACATTCAACAACTATGTCATGAGAGCTTCTAAATAGGAAATTCGCAGTGTCAAGCGTCTTCGATTGCTCTTAGTCCTGCATTTCATTGCGCTTGAATGCAGAAACAGGCAGCTTGCGCAGGTGCTTGCGCACAATCTTCTTATAATTTAGTGGTGGATCACAGCAATCTTCCTCTTAGAAAGTTAGAGGCCTTGAAACACGCAGCTTTTTCACAATAATACATAACCTTCGGCAAAGGACATCGTGGCAAGCAGGGATAGCATATAGGTGGATCTTCATAGCACGTTTTTGTACAAGGGGCCACTAACATTATACATACTGCAAATTGTTCGCAGTCTTTAGGATAAAAGCACGTCATTTTTATTTAGATTTACTTCTTATTCATCTGTAAATTTTATATAATAATAAATAAATTTCCACTAGAATTTTGATAATTTTTTATTAGTATTTAATTACATGCAATATATTTAATAAACAGAGGAAATCATAAAACATCCAGACCGTTCAAGGATACATTAAATTGTAATTTATTTCATTGTTTTGTGAATAAAAAGGACACTACAATTACTATTGTATAACTATCCTTTGCTGTTTTACTGATATCAAAAAAGCTGCCCTTTTTCCTTTAGGTGTTTAGGAGTCGAATAGTCCATACTGTAGAAACCAAATTAAATCACATGTTTGTATTCTTGTATTTATGAGAAAGTTTCACATTAAAAGCTGATGCAATAATGCACAAACAGTTCATCCCTGTGACAATATGTAATACTAACTAAAATACATTATTTTATAATAATAAATATGTTGTTTAAAGTTAATTTAACTGAAATATTTTATTAAATTTATAATTAATTCATGTATAATATTAACATACTAATTTAAAATATTCGTGCCAATGTTAAGCGAATGCTATACGAATATTGTATATTTGTTATAAATAATAAATAGATAATAAAAGAAATATTACGGACCTCAGGCCTGGCTTCAGCATAAAAGTTACGTAAGTTAATAAGTATATATGTTACGGGAAGGAAACGCTCACAAAATAAAGTATATCACACTATACATAATTATTATATTAAGGTTAGTAAAAAGACGGTTTATTATTTTTTGTTATAAAGTTTTTATTTCATAATTTTATGTGGCTATAATCTACTAATTACTAAATGCTTAAATAAATCAATTCTGTCAAAAGTTATGCGTGGTCATAGATATAATCAGTGAGTGAACGAACAATCAATCATTCTCTATTTTCGTACCCGTAGGGTTGGATTTTTTTTCCAAATTTATATGGGACTACTCTCGGGGTATACCCATTCCAAAATTTTTATAATCGGACTACTCTGTAAAAAATTATGCGTGATCATACATAAAAGGAAAAAAAATATACGCGTCAAATTGATAACCTCCTCCGTTTTTCGTCGGTTAAAAAAGTATATTTCATACTTACAGTTTTGTAAATAGAAATAAGAGGTATTATGATGTGGTAGAGAATTGCGTAACTTAGAAATTAAGTGTTAATCCTACTCGAAAAATCTATTCCTAGATTCGGAACTGGCTGCCTGGAAGAATACCTGGAAATACATATTACATAAACGTATTCTGTATTTTTTTTGCGTGGCTTTTTATTTAAAGTATAACATTTATATTAGGAAGTAACTTGTTATGTACACAATTAATCTACGAGTCATGAGTCATCCTTACAATCCCGTGTTATATTACAATCCGGTAAAATAATATAGCCTAGTGGAGGCCGCGTCCTTGCCCGCGCACTGGCCAGTGGCCATTGCAGCGAAACGCATTGTTATATATGCACCCGTTTGCCAACTGCAACGCATTGTTCACTTGTTCAACTAATTGGGTCAAGGTTCATATTGTCTAGAAACCGATATATTGTTTGATACAAAAGAGTCTACATCGTCTTTGTACTATTCTTTTTTGAGGTGGTCTAATAGCTTTAATACACTAGTTTTTTCTTTATAGCTGTGGAACAGCAGTCAGACCCGTTTAAGTAAGCGGTTATCACCGCCGAACGTTTGCGACTAGATGAACCTGGGTAACTTATGTCGGAACACAGCACAAGGTTAGACGGCATATGTGGACACCGTGGAGGGTTGCTATCCAGACGGGACTGGAGCCTTATCCCCTAGCTAGGGTTGTTTTGTCGCCTTTTACAACAGGCCGCGTCTTGCCACAGAGGTAAGTATTCTTATTGCTATCAGCATTTCCCTTATCATCATTAATATATTGGCTATGTCAACCAAAGTAAATACCGAAAAAACAAATTCCTTAATCGTCAGTACCGGATTAAGCAAGCGTGATTTTTAAGTATAAAATGGTAAAAAAAACTATTCAATACTCAACACGTTTATTTGCTATCTATAGGTTACAATGTTGTGGATGATTAATCGTACAGTACTCAGGCAGAAATAAGCGGGTTTAAATATGCGGGGCCCCTTTTGCGCAGGGCCTGTAGCAATTGCTACTCTTGCCACGTACTTAATCCGGCACTGGTAATCATATTGCAAGGTATCGTAACCGGAACCACAAGCTTGTTTCTAAAAATTGATTTTGAGTTTGTCAAATATATTTCGTTAAATCACCTCAATAAGCCTATCTGAGCCATGAATTTGGTACGGCTTTATTTTCTCGTGGTCCAAGTATACGGCGGTGGAAGAACACGCGCTATATTTCGCGATTCTTAAATTATTACAAGTAAATATACATATTACAAGCCTCTAGTATCTAAAATCAATGTAAATGGATATCACCAGCGGCTAAAGACTTATCAGCCATTGCATCGCATGCGGCCACACGCCCCGATCAGAAACAATGAAGTGTTTAGGGCCGAGTTCACGTACAATACAATATTTAGACGGCCACTAATGGGGAGCATCGCCTTGTAGACAGGGCTGGCACGCCATGGTTATGTAGAATATAGATATTATTTCTGTCATATGCCTGTTATCTTTGATTGCAGTTGAATATTGTTTTTCGCCATTATAACAAGAACATAGTAAAACAAATAAGAAGATAAAGGAATGACAAAATACATTGAATATATATTTTTTAGAAAAGTAATAAATTTTAGAAATTAATTTTACAGAGGATTATATAGATAGATATTTTTTAATTGTCCACCATAGAATTTTAGAGAAAAAAAGATGAACAACAGATATAAAAATTAAGATCAGTAAATAATATATACCAAAAGAATTAAAATCATTTAAAATTTAATATCAATACAATAAAACATACACGCGACAATACAGTTTATGACTTTAGGTAATGATAATAATGGTCATGACCAAGATTTTAAAAATGGCAAATGATTTAGCTTTTCTAATATTCAAAGAGTGGGTGTTCCAAATTTGGACAGTGTACAGGCGTCTCTAAGAGCAAGTTTTCAGTAGAGCGCAAAGAGCGGGAATGAGTAGTATAAAAAAATTTAAAACAACCCTTAAGGTAAGGAGGGAAAGAAGGAATAAATAGTGTTCTATACAGTAAATGGAGAATTAGAGCAACCGGGCGAAGCGAGATAGGCAACCACTTAAGCTTTTGGGGATATTCAAAAATATGGTCATATTTTCTTAAACCAAATATGAACTTAATACAAACATTTTGAAGATGTTCCAGCTTCAATAGTTGCTCTTGGGTAAGGTAGACATCGGCGTAGTCAAGGTTAGAGAGCAATAAAGATTGATATAAATATAGGGAGCAATGAAGATTACTGAAATGTTCAGTATTTAAGAATAATATTTCTTTTAAGTTTGCTTTAGCATATCGGCATCTGACTCCTGAACCATTGAGATTGATCCAATGAAACAATGATGATATTGAATCATTAGGTTCGTAGGTTCGAATCTTAAAGAGTTAACCGACGTGAACCCTATCTTAACATATGTTAGAGTTCATTAAAAGAATAATCAAATTTCTATAACTTTATTTAATAAAGAATGATCATAGTTGTAGAAATGGCTTATAAACCATTTCTATACCGGATGAAAGGTTTATATATACATATATTAACCTTCCATCCAGTATTCCAAATTCACAATTTTAATTAAATTTAAACTCTTGCACAACTAGAAGAATCTCTACTGATTCAAATTTGGAAATGTAGCAACCCTACTAGAGCGTGATCCGTACACAATGGGATCTATCGATATACAATATCTGCTTATTCAAACCGATGTAATGGAACGGGGGCGGTGTACCGATCACAGAATTGACATGAGGCTTAAACCGGTACAGCCTTGGATACCTATCTACCTGAAAACGCAATATCTATTTATTTTTAAGGATCAACAAGAACAATCAATAATAATAACAAATAAAAACTTATTTAAACATTTATTTTAGGCTTTCACAACCACTATTTAAAATTAAAAACTATGTTTTATGGATTTTGAGCACATATTTTATATAATTTTGCAATAGTAAAATAAATCGCCCTTTCGGACATTCTTAGTAGCCAAAAGTACAGATTCGATTCGCAGAAATGACAAACGTATGGAATTTTTTTAATTTTAATTTCGTTAGTCTTCACTTTAAAATAAGTAACTAATAAGTAAAATCAAAAATAAATTAATGCCAAATATGTATTTCACTATATGAGTACCATTTTAATAAGACAAATGATGCTTCAAATGTTCGAAATCGAGAGTTGTTAAAAGTGGCCCACTGACCGGCCACCTGACCCTTCCCCCAGGCAAGGCCATTCACTTACTAGTGATAGTAGTGTGATGATTTCAATAGACAACTTGACAACTAATCTATGAATACTTGAAACTTGTGGTTCACTAGTCACGCGACTTCGTGGATTTTATATTGTTATGTACAACAATGCTTGAAATCGGTAAAGACTGGGTGGAGGAATTCGAAGTCGCGGCTGTTTTGATGTTAGTTCCGGATAAGCTTCAAGCTTTTTGGTACGATAAAATTCAAACCGACTAATTAAGAGAATTAATTATTATGACCAAACGATCAAAATAATTCATTGAAGCAGTTATAGACGATCTCATGACACAACCCCTGACGCACGTGGTAACGTTTGAGGAGGTCTCGACTCTAGGTGTGTAAAACTGACTTCAAAGTTAAGACAATTAAGCAGGAAGAGATAAGCAAGATATGCAACTGGAATTTAAGAATACTATTAAGTTGGTAAGTGATAACAAGGCTTTAGTGGTATTTAATTGAATTATATTAGAAATTAAAAGTAATTAAGAAAATAATTCCATGGAAATGTAAATCATAAAAAACTGTGTTTAATACAAGCACTTGTGATATGTTTTACGTATAAACATTGCGTGTAGCTCGTAGATAAAGAAAATTTCAGGCGTCTCACTTCGTTACGCTTCATGCGAATACTTGCAGTTTTCTCTAATCGACGAGATTTCACTTATACATAACGATAGTACCAAATGAAGAATTTGGAACATATCTTCTTTGGCTTGGTTGGGTTGCAGTCGTGGGCTGTCTATTACCAAGGAGGTAAAACATCAGTACTGTGTGGAGCTCTATGCTAGCTTGCAAAAGAGAATATTGTTAGCCTAATGGTTAAATAAATATACCGTAACATTAATAATAATAAATAATAATATTTTGTGACAATTCACACAGCGCCATTTAGTCCCAAACTAAGTAGCATAGCACTTGTGTTATGGGAACTAGACAACTGATATACTACATAAATACTTTTTTTTTGTAAATAAATACATATTATACATAAACACCTAGACGCGAGACGGGAATCGAACCCGTGACCTCCGCAAGCGTATCGAAGTGCGTTATCCGTTACGCCACCGAGGTCGTCAAACATTTCACACATGGCCCTGGTTCTGTCCATGGTCGGGGGCGATCCTGGATGGACTGCCGTCGCCTCCTGTGAGGCAGTCATGTCGGCAAAGAAGGCGGCGGAGCGGGAGCGGGAGTCGACAACCACACTCCCCTCCCGCCAACGCAGACCATGTCGACGGTGGCCGAGGGCAAGTAACGACCTCCGGCCGCCGTAGAAAGCGAGGAAGCATCCGCCGCCCGCACTATTGCCGCGAGGGAGAGGGCCGCGTGCTGTTCCGCGGCCCCCCTCATCTCCTACAATACAGGAGAGCATCAGGGGGTGAAACCCTAACCCCCTGGCGCCAACACTTTAGAAGAGGCCCGCCTTGAAACAAAGGGCGGGCCGGCGCCGGCCCGGGCCACGAGATCGACAGGCCACATATCCGTAGGTCCGGGCGTAGGCGATAGAAGAACAGCAGGGTTTTTAGTGGGTAGTCGGATGGCTGAATATCTTTCCCGGAGTCCCACATATCCCTCAATCCCCCATTCCAGACCGGGGGAACCCGTCAAAAGAGGTTTTTCCCCGAGACAAAAAAAAACATTTCACACAGCACCATCTATAATTTGAATTATTAGTAATTATATCAATATTTGTACGATGAAGAGGCATAAAACATGTTACAGTGTATGATATCGTTCTAGCAACTCTATACGACTGTGTTTTAACACTAATCAATATAATTG
This sequence comes from Malacosoma neustria, assembly GCA_963693495.1. Lineage (NCBI taxonomy): Eukaryota > Metazoa > Arthropoda > Insecta > Lepidoptera > Lasiocampidae > Malacosoma > Malacosoma neustria. Next base: position 9,088,095 of record OY856386.1, read on the forward strand.
AATAGGCCCAAAGTAAGCAGCAGTGTGCTTGTGTTATATACATAAATATATATTATACATAATCACAGATTTAGAGTGGAAAAAGAACCACTGATCCTTGCAGGTATGCGACATGAGAAGCACGAAAGTCATTTTCACGGAATCGTCAGTTCTTAGCCATTAGTGAATATTGATTATTGGCCTATCTATGGAGTTCACTATCTCAAAAATTGAGGATTGTGCTACTAGATCAAATACTACTACTTTTTTTATAAATATGTATTCGTTTCACCCTCATTTTATATTAATAACGATAGTGTGTATATCTGGGTGAGGTTGTTCAAATTTTTATCAAAATTAATTACGTTACACACGTTAAGCATTCTTTTCTCTTCCATTATTAGTAAGCCGAGTTTTAGTAGTTCTACTAGTGGTGTTTTCAGTACGAAAATTGTTAAAGGACTTTTATTTATTTATTCATATGGTACATCAACAGCTATTTTTATTATTATTGAATTTCCAATGAGTAAGTGTAAAAGCCCAGAAACCTATTCAATATCTTACAATGCAGCATACATTGCATAAAACAATATAATATACATATTTATAGAGCTAAGTTACGTGACCACTATAAGTCGTATATGAATTTATCTATACAAATAAATAAAATTGGAGGGTCTGTTTGTAATATTAAAATAACCGCTTTTTACTAAGTGCATTCGAACGTATACACAGTACATATACCAAAACAACATTTTTTACAATTTTTGTCTGTCTGTCTGTCTGTTTGTTCCCGCTAACCTCTGAAATAGCTGCTCCGATTTTAACGAGACTTTCACTGGCAGATAGATTTTTTTTTTGGGGTCGGGGAAAAACCTCTCTTGACGGGTTCCCCCGGCCCGGGGGGACCGAGGGATATGTGGGACTCCGGGAAAGATGTTTGGCCATCCGACTACCCACTAAAAAACCCCGCTGTTCTCCTATCGCCTACGCCCGGGCCCACGGATATATGGCCTGCTGATCTCGTGGACCGGGCCGGCGCCGGCCCACCCTTTGTCTTGAGGCGGGCCCCTTCTAAAGTGTTGGCGCCAGGGGGTCAGGATTTCGTCCCCCCGGCGCTCACTGGCAGATAGCTGATGTATCAAGGAGTAACTTAGGTTATTTTTATTTTAGAAAAAAAAATAGTTTTTGTTAAAAATGATAAGTTTCGGAATTTTTATATCCCAATTCAAATTGACCTCAGATTTATATCATCAATCATATGAAATAGGGTTCAGCTTAGGCTGGACTTTGTAGGTTGAATTTCCAATTTAAGTTAACATCAGATTTATGTCATCAATCGTATGAAATAGGGTTTAGCTTAGGCTGGACTTAGTACGTATTCGCATGGCGTAACAGTTGCATTCCCTAATACTGACTGTTTACATATTTCATTTATATTTAAAGGTTTATAGGGTTTTTAATCCAAAATAAACATAACATATATCCATAAAATTCTGCCCAAAGTCACTATTCCACGCAGACGGAGTCGCGGGCACAGCTACTTTCACATATAATTGTATGAAACATTTGTATGGAAATTTTTTTCATGTCAAGAATTATATTAGTACTGTTTTCCTGTTTATATTTGGCGTCTTGATTTAGTTGATCAGCAAAACATAAAGCTTCATCCTAACTAATATTATAAATGCGAAAGTGAGTTTGTTTATTTGTTACGCTTTCACGCCTAAACCTCTCAACCCATTTTGATGAATTTCGGTATAGATTGTACTTTGGAGAAAGACATAGGCTAAGGTTTTTTTTCAATTCATATGGCAGGACAACGTTTGCCGGGACAACTAGTATTTGCATAAATTAGTGGCATATTTAACATATAATAAGATGATTTAGTTTAAACTAACAGCTGTACCTGGTAGCTTAGGAAATAGCAAACGCTTGGAGACCAATCTCGAGGTCAGCCTAGCAGTGGGGTGTTATACGCTGTTACTGTTACTATTAACTGCGACAATTCTTTTTAAAAAGTCTTTCACTTTAAAGTTCGGGAATATTGTCATAGGACAAATAATTTCTAGATGCCCTTTTGTCATCGTCAGTTCAATCAATTCAATATGTATAGTAATAGTCAATTCAATAGTTTTTCATAAACAATCTCCTTTGCATTGCAATTATTTGCTTTTCTATTTATATAATTTATATTCTTTTTAAGTTTTTTTTTATTGAACTTGGATCACTAATGCTGCAACACAACCCAAAGTTACTATGGTGGCATCTTGTTCTTCTTCTTTTTCAACCTTTCACCACACAATGCTGAGTCTCTTCTAATGTACGCCATTCTTCTCGGTTCAATGGCGGCATACTGAAGACCAAAGATGGTCGCCATCCAGACGGGCTTGGAGCCCTACCACGTAGCTAGGGTAGGTTGTTTAGTCGCCTTTTATGACAGGCCGACCCTGGCCGCAGAGGTCAGTATTTTTTCTCCGCCCCTGCACGGATAAAATCTTAAGACTACATTAAGAGACAACTAATGTAATCTAGCCTATTTTTGTATAACCAAACTTTGAATATTACAGAACTCATGGCAAATAAGTTGTGTAGCCCACATTTTTCGTCGAATAAAAAATGACTCGGATTTTCGAAGTTTCCATTTTTCAGATCTAAGCTTAATAAAAAAAAAATTGCAAGTTGAAAATCAAATGTATTTTTAAAAGAATAACCTCATACATATCATATGGAAAAATAATCATGCGAAAATCTCACACCATGAAGGTTTTATGTCATTTAAAAGTATTTACTGGATGTAGAATTTGATAAAAAAAACACACTCATAAAGTCCGTATAAATACTTAATATTTTGTATGAGTACGTATATTGAATTTTTTGGACGTACAGACAGAACTAGCGAAAAAAGGGAAATTATGATCAGAAGTCAGTAATTTATTTCATTTTTACATTGCATATTTAATTTGAAATTCGAATAGAAGATTTTGATTAACAGTCCTAAACTGATTGTAATACGATATCTCCTATGCAATCATTCAACTGCCTCCGCATTCAGTTACATAGCAGATTGCTGATTTATTACTGTTAATTTTTTCCTAATTATGTCAATCAGTTGTCAAAAGGGTAAATGGATATACAGTTACATGGTTTATAGATATGCCTGTATTTTGTCATAATCATTACATCATATATCGTAAAAACAATTTAACCTGACATGGACGTGTGGGGTTGCGAAAATGAATAAAATTAGAGATGTTTATATCAAGGGGAGGGGGGAGTCTAAGGTACATATTACAATATAATTGCCACGTATTTAGAACCAAAAGTATCAGTAATTGTCATACTATTATAGAATTTAACAGACTAGCTTTGTATGGCCATATAATGCAAAAGGAAGAATGTCACGTGACAAGAAAAACGTTAGAAAAAGGATAGATAAAGGAGAGAGAAAGATTATATGGCGAAATAATCTGTAAATTGAGATGACGGCTAATGAAGGAGAGAAGAACGAGAGAATATTGTGCCCACCCCACATAGTGTGGGATAAGGGTAGGAAAAACAACATCTTTTTATCAAATGTATTAAAGTAATAGTCTCATCGTTCTCTCACGATTCTTATATTATATCTTTAAACGAGCAATTCTTATATATATATATATATATATATATATATATATATATATATATATATATATATATATATATATATATATATATATATATATATATATATATATATATATATATATATATATATATATATATATATATATATATATATATATATATATATATATATATATATATATATATATATAATTGGAATCTCGGAATCGGCTCCAACAATTTTCATGAAATTTAGTATACAGAGGGTTTCGAGGGCGATAAATCGATCTAGCTAGGAATCATTTCTAGAAAATGTCAAAAGGTGGCGTTTGAGTTGTCCCAATTTAAACTGAAAAATGACTCTCCCTGACATTTATCGGCGAATAATAATACTATTTATATACTATGCTTTAACGACACAACAACACTAAAGCTATTCCAGCAGATGGCGTTGTTAAGTAACACGAAGTCAATGAGTGTTTGCTTTGAAGTTAGACTAATAAAATCAATTGTTAATTTCCAAAAAAAATAAAAATACCGAGCAAAGCTCAGTCATCCGGATATTAATTCTTATGCATAATACAAAATAGTGCAACGTCGGACTTAGTAAAAACCGAATAGATTCATACTTCAGCCAGCAGAAGAAGGCAAATATAGTTTGCTAACTTTGAGTTGGGGGTCGTTCAAATTTTGTTTCCAGGGATCAAAGGTACAGTAATTTCTCTTTTTTTAATGCTGTAGGACAGCAGAAAGGCTGACGGCCCACTTAGAATTTGACAGTTACCGTCGCCTATGGGTGTTTGCAACGCCAGTGGCATCGCGAACACACTGCTGTCCCATAAGGGTACATGAACTTGAGTCACTAATGCCGGAACATAACACAAAGTTATTATGGCGGCATACTTAAGTCCAAAGGTGGTCGCCATGCAGACGGGCTTGGCGCCCTACCATGTAGCTAGGGTGAGTTGTTTTATCGCCTTTTACGACAGGCCCATCCCGGTCGCAGAGGTCATATTCTTTCTCCGCGCCTGCACGGATAGAAACGTTTGTAGGCTCTATCACAAAGTAGATAATATAGCTCTATACAAAAACCACGGTTGGTCTTAGGCACGGATTTACGAATACAATTTCAATAAACAAATGATATTTCAAATATTTATTAGGGCAGTAGCCAGGCAACCATGTCACCTTTCTTCTTCTGTCTGTTTCATGAATAGAAAGATTAACTGAGAGAAATCAACGTGAAAAAGCGTAAAGAACAGAACTTTCACTACTACAAAGTCCAAATTACTGTAAAAAATATTTAGTTACCCTGAAGGGAGTGAGTCACAGCAAAGTAATATAAGTTACCAAGGCTTGTATAGGCTGGCACAAGCCAAATATGTAATTATTTTGACGTGTACAACGTACCGTATGACGTACGATCGATTGTTCTAAGCCAAAGGTGTTGATTGCGTTTTATATAAGTGCGAAACATAGAAAGTTCGGCATTGTTGAGCAAGAACATAATTGTTTGTGCGTAAGTAAGGTTAAAATTAGGGGCTTTGTAGTTTATTAAAAATTCTATAGTGATCATGTGAAATCATTGAATCTAAAATAGTTCTCTCTTCGCAGAAGCGGTGTAAGGATACTGATCCCTGCGGCCGCGGCGACCTGTCGTAAAAGGTGACAAAACAACTTTACCTAAGTAAGGTTCCAAGCCCGTCTGGATGGCGGGCACACCTGCCACACAAACACACCTTTCTAAGTATGCCCCCATGACACACCAACACTTTGTGTTGTGTTCCGGCCTAGGTTCCACGTCCCCTACGTGGACGGACGCGCATTGATGGCTCCCCTGGCGTCGCAAACATCCATAGGCGACGATAACTGCTAACTATTAATTGAGCCGTTAACCTATCTGCTAATATATAGGTACAAACAAATATTGCTAGTATGTTTGACACAAAAAGTAACAATATTTGTAATAGAATCCTTCTTTACGTCCTAAATAAACTTGTAAACTTCCGTTTAGTTGCAACCTAGCACGATACGTGTTGCAACCATGTACGCCAAAAATATCGGGAGTTTACGTATATACGTGACTTTATTATGGTTTTAGGGTCGGGTGTTTTACAAATACATAATACTGTTTGTGTCAAACAAAGGTTCAAATAACTGCAAATTAAGGTTTTAAGTAAATATTTTATATTTAGTCAAGTATTTGGTAATTAGCGAAATATCAATTTCTTAAAAGCATTTTGAGATCGCCATTTCTACAATTTGTCCATGGTATTTCATATAATATACTATATTATAATATATGTGGTTATATTACCATTATTTGAAAAATAAGCCATTTCGTAATTCCTGTTCCATAGAAAGGTCTTATTTAGTTTAGAGTACGCTATTCTCTAATGTGTGTTTTTCTTTAAAAAAAATCTATTTTGCGAGTCTCCCAAGGTATGGTGGGGTTACGTGGGAATTTACGTGCCTGCTCACAAAAAAACCCTTTTGTTCTCCTATTACCTAGACCAATGGACATATGGTATGGCCAATACTGAGGCCCAGGCTGGCGCCGAGATTAATATCAAGGAATGAGGTTTTGGATCGCCCCTCCTCTCCCTCCCGCGCTCTCCTGGTCAATCCGGGATTTAGGAGGGCAAGTTGGAACAAATTTATTTTGTGTTTGCATAGGTACAACTAGAGCGCGTCTTGGCCTCACCGTCTCTGATGAGTTTCCTTTTCTTGGAGGCCCGAGAAAGAGCAGGACAAGATGTTGTAGAATTAATTTTTTTATATTTATTAATTTTTTTTTTTTTATATATATTAAGTAAACGGCGTCCGCAAAATTAATAATCAAAGCGCAAAATTAGTCACCCTTTACGACTAGCTAGGGAATAGGGTTGTACCATATGTTGAAATATATGTAGCTGGGATTACCCGGCTTAAAGATCATTTGTAATTATACATACTTGAATTCAATGCTAATAAAATATTGCATAATAAACAATAAAAATTATAATTTTAATGAATATCCTTTGTCTTCAGCACGTGCTCAAATGGCCTTTTGAATTATACCAAACTTGTTCACACACAATCCAGATATGCGGTAGTATATTTTATCCCACGGAATACAAGGTGAGTATATTCTCGTAATCAAATGACCCGCTATAAATGTATTATGTAATGATGATAAGTATGATAAAGCCATGTACATATGGTACATAAGAAAAAGAACAGGATTACTCCATTATTTGTCTTAAAAGCAGTAATTGGCGAATGGATTTACCCTTTAGTATACAGACAATTAAGCTACGTGGTAGACAAATGCTATCATACTCAGAAACCAACCTCGAGCTCACGAGTTTAAATATCTCGATTCCCTAAGACATTTCTTCTCGCTCAATGTGCATATTATATACATGTCTTGGCGTAGAAAAAAAATATCATAAGGAAACTGGCACACTAAGAAGCTGCACCGGTAGAGCTCGCGCCAAGGTAGTATGGAACTTCAATGTGCTCCCACAGTTGATAAAGGTTGTCGCTGGTTTACCCACTAAAACCATCCGGTGCTCCTCTACTTCCCTTATATATTTTTGCGGCCAGGTTCGGTATGTCGTAAAAGGCGCAAAACAACCCTAGCTACGTGGTTGCGGCCCAAGCCCGTCTGGATGGCATCCACCTTTGGTCTTAAGTATGCCGCCATAATAATCTTGTGTTGTGTTCCGGCATTAGTGACACAAGTTCCTGTTGTTTGTTGCCTGTCTGCTGTCCTACAACAACAAAAAAATATATATTAGCTATATACTTTCGCGTGGGCCTCCCTCCCGGGCGAGCTGAGCCAGCCTATGCAGTATGTCAGCCGGAGTTTATTGCGACAAAGAATTAAAAGTAGCATAGTACTTATTTTATGGGTACTTTTGTAAATAAATACATGTTATAAATAAACACCCAGACGTGAGATGGGAATTGAATCCGTGAATTTCGCAAGCGTACTGACATGCGTTAATCGTTACGCCACGGAAGTAGTTGGTTATGTTTGACATACTCCGTCTGCCTCTGGACTTTCACAGAGTTGAAGAGATCAAGCGGAACATTATATACCCTGATAAGAGCTAAGTAGAGAATTAGAGATACGTTGTAGGCTTTTATTATAAACGGAGAGCCTTTTTTGCTTTCTTCCTTCAAGGTTAAGAACTTACATGAATATCGCGCTCCATTAAAAAACACACTTAACCACATCATTTCAGCTTTTTGAGCCTCTACGATATGAATTAAACAATTATATGTGCTATGTGTGCAATTATTTATGTTTTATCATTTTCGCTATAATCATAATAATCTTAGTCCTACTAAATATTATGTTGAATTACCTCTTACTTCAATGAAATATATAGTAAACTAGCTGACCCGGCAAACGTTGTTCTGCCATAAAAATAATAAAATGTCAAAAAATAAAAAATAAAATTTAGGGGTGGACTACCCCTAACATTTAGGGGGATGAAAAATAGATGTTGGCCGATTCTCATAGATACCGGATAAGCACAAAAAATCACTAACTCAATTTAGTTATCTGCCTACTGCCTACCCCCTAAGAACGATGGCGTGATTATTTATAGCCTATGACCATTTCTAGGTTATCATCTATCACCATACCAAATTTCATCAAAATCCGTTCAGCCGTTTAGGCGTGAAAGAGGAACAGACAGACAGACAGACAGAGTTACTTTCGCATTTATAATATTAGTATGGATGGAAGATATTACTTAACCTTGAGAGTTGAGTGATATTGTAATAATATGAACTTATCATCCCTTTGAAATACGTCTTCGCTCGTTGTTACATGAAGTGCTTTCAAATTGCTTGAATTTTATGTTGAATTGTTGATTTTAGGAACAAGTTACATTTTTTGATGTAAAATAATAATAATAACAGCTCGTAACATCCCACAGTATGGCTCGTACTGCCCCCTACGGGGAACTGACAGTGTACCCGCTACACTTCTCGCAGGTTTTCATACGATATTTCCTTAACTATCGTGGCACTTGTGATATACATTAGGTGAGAAAGGACTGCCTAAGCGATGCATGTCATTGTAAGATTTGAACGCGATACTTATAGGTTATTCTCCGAGTTTACTACTAATTGGCTACCACATTCCTTAATGTAAAATATAATAAAACATTTATTCCAACATAAAAATTACTGAAAACATGTAACTAAAAATATATGCTAAGGGAAAAAACAGCGTAATAAACTCCTCAACAATAGTTTGTTATATTATTACATATATTATGCATATATTACTTTTTGCTTACATATTTTTAGAAGGAAAAAAATTCATTCATATTTATAAGATTAGGTTGAAAAATACTACATTGTATAACCAAAATTGAATTTTATTGTTTATTAAATTAAACAAATTAATTTTAGACGTCGTATAACTTTTTCAAATATTCCCAAAACTTTGATCGGATTTTGAAAATGTTGCAATGAACTATTTCATAATAACAGCTTATATCAATATTTATTTTTATTGGGTAGCTTTCCAGACCAATAAAACTTTAATTGCATTAAATTCTGAATAGTAACTTAAATGTATTTTTGCATACAATAAACCATATACTCGTGTTAATAATACATAGCTATTGTTTCAATAAACGCAATAGTACTGGAACAATCCACACGGCACCGTTTAGTCCCAAAGTAAGTAATAGGATAATAATGAACTTATCTTGTGGATAGTAGATAACTAATATACTACATATATATTATATATACTACATATTCTGTAAATAAATACATATTATACATAAACACCCAGATGCGAGACAGAAATCAAATCCGTGACCTCCGCAAGCGTACCGAAGTGTGTTAGCCTTACGCCAGGTCAGGTCATCTGTCTGAATAATTTTGTCATTTTCTTACTGAGAAAAATTATTAATGATTGGCAATGTATGACGTGATCTGTCGTCAAGAATGAGGTAATCGGTAAATAATGTGATAACTATGTAAAAATAAATGTAGAAAATATATCACTCCTCGTATAATATTATATGCGATGTTATGAATAAATAAATATACTGTGTTAATACACACAGCGCCATCTGGTTCCAAAGTTGAAGCAGAGTGCGTGTCTTTTGGGTACTAGATAACTTATATATAATTTAAATACTTTTTTTATAAATAACGTATACATAAACACTCTCAGGAACTTGGGACGGGAATATTACTCGAGGGGCCACCGAACTCATTAGGTGAATATATTTTAATTGAACTCTTTCGTGGTGCAAGGGGTCCCCATTTACTAGTTTACTAATTTAAAAAAGGCCCCGATGCAAAGTTTTCCGTTAAGGGTTGTAAATTCAGACCACAATCGCTGTTATCAAAAGGAAAATAAGCAAATCTTCTAATTCATTAATCCATTTACGCCGAAGCGTCCTGATTTTTAGCAAACTTTCAACGCAATTATATTTTATGTTCCAACGTAGAATATAAAGTTCTTTCAGAATATGTAAAACTATCGAGTTTTGTCTTTTCGGTAATATTGCGAAATAAAAACACAAAATTGCTCAATTTTTTTCTTCAAGTATGTATTCTAAGAACGTATGAATATATGACAACAATTTTTTTAAATGCCGATAACATAATAAGTAATTCCGTTGAAAGTTTGCTGAAAATCGGGCCTATCTTGGCACAAAAAAAACGGACAAGGAAAAATCACAATTACCGCTGGCGCAATCGACACACTATTTTCGCCCTGCAACAGTACACATAACCTGGAGTCCAAGTTGTTAAGCAACCGGAAGTATTCACTTAGTAAATGATGAATGTCTTTAAAAAAACTGTTTCAATCATAAAACAAATGTAAGAACATAAACTCTACTAAGAAATACATTTGACATTAAAAAAAGTAAACATAAATGACAACATTGAAAATAAAACTATTAAAAATGTATAAAACAGACCCAACGCGAATGATGGATATGCTAGGGAGTTCCTTTAAGTTAGACAAGATCTCATCAACTTCCGAGTAAACTTGAAACTGGTAATATGCAAATCTTTATTTCCTCTTCTTTGACCATTCTTATAATGCTTTGTTTGAATATTGTTACAGTCTTTATTTAAACCGAAGTTTTATCACTGATAATATAATTTATTTTGCATTCAAAATAAGAAATATTTTTTTGTCAAAAACATATTCATCTTTTTTTTTATTGATGTATTACAGCAGACAGTATGACGGACTACTTAGAATTTAGCAATTGCCGTCGCTTATGGGTGTTTGCAACCCCAGTGGCATCTGCGAACACGCTACTGTCCCATAAGGGTTCTCTATGAACGTTTAATATAAACAAGAAGGACTGGAATGTATTCATCGTCAAAAGTATTCTTCACATTTTATGAGTATTACGATTATTATGAGGTATATAATATGATCGAATTTTTAAATAATAAAATACAAATTAAAAAGTTTTTCTTCTAAGTTGTCGATATTTATAATTATATATAATTATGAAATCAGAATTAATAATATGAAATTTTTGAAAAAATAAATAAAACATTCAATTCATCCCTGAACAATAAGGAGTGCAAACTTTTTAGAGATTTATTGTTTTTATATGTGTAATTGTAAAGATGTTCATTATTATGTGCATTTTACTAGGTAGTGAGAGTCTCACGAGTATCATCAAAAAAAATTTCTCTGAGTTTTTTCGCATAAACCCACCCTATGACAGTTTATTTTCTTGATTAAAGTGATGTCAAAAATGTATGGAATAACTATAGCAAATTATGTTTTTTACTGTAAGAGTGGCGTCTGGCAGATAATTGATAACCTACATTATACATATATACCCTACAATTTGAAATACGAAATAAATAATTCAATAACTGATATTCGTGAGAAAATCACACCTAAAAATCAATCAATTAACGATGAAATTAGATCGTTCTCATTAAAATACCAAGGCTTCTTACAAACTGCATACACGTCAATTATATACGCTTATTCATCCAATATTTAAATACTATAGACGCATAAACACAATATTGCACATCGTTCAGTTAATAATATCACAATCACGAACACTTATTCACACTTATGTCACACATAAGTAAACATACAATATTTTGTATGTTGAATTCGTGATAAGTCGTTTCGGCCGCAAGAGAAGGCCGCGCGTCGGAAGCTGGGAACAGCACTAAACTAAGCCATTGTATGCAGGTGGATTGTGCGTCCGTTTTATTATGGACATTTTCCATTCACACAGTGGGGCAATCACTAATACGTCAAGCTATATTATACTGTATACACTAAGAACGAAAATGCATTCATCGATATCTCTATAAATTTACACGTACGTTTTTCCTTTTAATTCTTATAGATTCACTCACAAATGTTTATTAAGTTTTATGTTATTGCTGAAGAACATCAGACAGACTGACGGCTCGCTTATTGGTAAGCAGTTACAGTTGCCTATTGATGTTTACAGGAAACTGGGTCACTAATTCCAGACAACACAAAGTTCTAATGGCGGCATACTTAGACCAAAGGTGGTTGCCGTCCAGACGGGCTTGGGGCCCTACCACGTAGCTAAGGTTGTTTTGTCGCTTTTTACAACAGGCTGACCTTAGCCGCAGAGGTTAGTATTTCTACTCCCGCCCTGCAGAAAGTAAAGTAAGAGCACTTATTTTGATATTATACATAGAGAGAACAATCAGAAGAAGGAAGGAGGAGAGGAAACAATCTTAGAAATATGATAATTGTATTAATTGAACAATAATTGTATCGGCCATTAGCAAATGCATGATTTGACACAATGTCAACATCCTCCAAGCTATTCAAATTTTTAAGTTACCCAGTCCACTCTTGAACTAATGTCAGGAATTAACGAAAAATTCGAAAGTAAAATATAACTCATGTATTCATGAATCTATTCTTTTTTTATTGCTGTAGAACAGCAGATAGGCTAGCGGCCCGCTTAGAATTTAGCAGTTACCGTCGCCTATGGGTGTTTGCAATGCCAGTGGCATCGCGAACACGCTGCCGTCCCATAAGGGTACAGGAACTTGGGTCACTAAATCCGGAACACAACAAAGTTATTATGGCGGCATACTTAAGACCAAAGGTGGTCGCCATCCGGAAGGGCTTGGGGCCCTACCACGAAGCTAGGGTGGGTTGTTTTGTCGCCTTTAATGACAGGCTGACCCCGGCTGCAGAGGTCAGTATTCTTTCTCCGCCTCTGCACGGATAGTTCAAATTTAAATTCTTCTTAGACTTCATTGCACTTCAAGATTCAATCAACTAGTCAGTGCAAATAAGATCTAACACTCGGAAATGACGATCCATAACTTAATATTATAAATGTGAAAGTAACTCTGTCTGCTACGATTTTACGCATAAACCGCTGAACCTATTTTAATGAATTTCGGTATAGAGATAGATTGGACCTTCAAGGAGAACATAGGCTATTTTTTATGACAGAACAACGTTTGCCGGGTCAGCTAGTAAATAATACAACTTGCACTGTATGTTACCATTCTAACAACTTTGTTTAACCGTATTTTGATGCAAATAAATATAATATGAATAAATATAAATATACAAGGGTCAGGCAACTCAATTTAGGATTAGTTGAAGTAATCGTCTTATGAAATGATCAAATTTTGACAATTCCCATACATGTCGAAACCTTATCTTCAACAATTCCATGTCAAGGTAATAACGAATTCGCATGCAAAATCGATATTCATGTATGCAGAGAAGAGGATTTTCTATGCAATTACCACATATCTAAACTTATAGATTACGTCGGTAGGTGTAAAACAGCTAAACATTTTTACCGCATTCGAATGTCGAAATTATTTTTATAAAATATATTTGGTTGATTTTCATAAAACATCTTCGCAAATAATGTAAATGGTAGTTAAGTGTATCACAGTCGACTAATTAGAAGTTCCAGATTCGAATCCCATCGTGGAATGCACGGCTAGGCAGTTTTTTCCCGGTTAAAGTGCGTAAGAAACCTGCATTCGGAGATTACCGGTATATGTAACCCGCATATCGCTTTGGACAAGCAGGACTATACGTTATACGGCAGTGGGTGGTCCCTCGGGGAGGATCCGCCGCCCACAACATTGCCACGAGGGTGAGGGCCGCGTGTTGTTCAGCGACCCCTCTCAATTCCTTAGAGCTGACAAAGGCAAGCGCCGAGGGGACGAAACGCTGACTCCCTGGCTCCAAAAACAGTCGGAGGCCAAATATCCCTTGGTCGGGCTAGGGGAACCCGTCAAGAATAGGGTCTTTCCCTGAGACTAAAAAAGGTATACTGTACGATTCCAGGAAGTCAAGACATGCCGCGATCCCCGATTTGAGAGTTCGGACCATTAGCGACAGAGTTTTTCTCCATCACTATAGTCATAGCAGGGATCTATTGTCATTCATTTAGAGTTCAGCATGGTATTAGACGGTTTATCAGACATCCTCCGAAACCCACATGAGGCAATCCCCGTGATCATATATGCTGATTATAGTGAACTAACAGCGGACAAGAGTACGTTGGTGCGACACGTTAAAGAGTAGCGGACGGCTTGACGTAGTGTTATATGCCAATAGTCTCATATTCCTGGTTTTGTTGGAGTGGTTTGCATGTGGATTGCAACCGGAATTTAACGTTTTAATGAAAATGATAATTGATGATGATGATATCATTGACGCAACTTAGGCCACATAGTCATAAGCCGGCGCCAGTTGGGGCCGCAGCCTGACTAGTTTATCGCGTCCCACGGCCTCGGCACGCGAGGCGTGTGAAGGAACACTGGGGTGGTTTTAGTGGGTACACCAGCGACGTTTGTTCCTCAGCCTAAAGAACGTGACGTATGGGTGCATTGCAGGGGGAGGCCCACACTACCACTTCTCAATAAAAGGCCACATAGACGTGAAGACCCCTAATTATAACATACAACGATAAAATAGAAAGCAGCGAAAAATTTTAACGTAACAGAGATTCGTAACAAACGAATGAAGCGTAACTTCAAGCTGCAGTTTGCAAATATAATAGCGCTCCTAAAAACAGTAATTATTAACAGGTTTGGAAGGACCAATTAATTACGTCTACACGTTTCGTAAGCCGTGAATAATCGGTAAACCAACCACTTAGTACGCATAACGCTTTAAGAATTGGGCCAAATGTAGCATTGCGGTATTTTATAATACATAACTTTGATCAGTTACTTATTTTTTTTATTTATTCGTTGCCCAAGCAAATAAGAAGACCTACGAGAACGAATACTGACCTCTGCGGCAGGGGTCGGCCTGTCGTAAAAGGCAATAAAACAACCCACCTACTACGTGGTAGGGCCCCAAGCCCGTTTGGATGGTGACCACCTTTGGTCTTAAGTAAACCGCCAACTTTGTGTTCCGGCATTGGTGACCTGAGTTCCTGTACCCTTATGGGACAGCAGCGTCTTCGCGATGCCACTGGCATTGCAAACATCCATAGGGGACGGTAACTGCTAAATTTTAAATAGACCGTCAGCCTGTCCGCTGCCCTACAGCAATAAAAAAACGTTTCAATGTTTCTTGTCATGTGGTCATGTGTCCAGAAATAAAATAAGGTAAGCACAAAAAGTGACTAGTATTTTTACAGGTAGCAAAAGAAGTCTTTCGGCATTGGAAGTTCTTACAGCAAACTAAAGAAATACAATCTTAACAAGATCAAAATAATGAATTATATTTCCTTCAGTCGGGATTACATCTACGAGGCTATTTAAAAACCACTATTAATCACAGACACAACGGTGCTATAGAGTTTCACTTCAATAAATCAATAAAAGCGGATATAATAATAAACAAATATATTGAAATTCCTTGAACACTTCAATTAAATCCTTCTTAGTGTTTTTATGCCAAACACTGTGACGGCTGGTAATGTCCATCATAAATAGAGTGGCAAAAAATCCGAAAGAAAAAATCGGATACTTTTAAAATAGCCCTGTCATCGAGTCTTAAAACTAAATAGTCCCGAAATTTAGTTTTAATATCCGAAGATTTTTTCTAATCATAAATTTAATCATAAGCTTTTAAATAATCCGGTTTAGTAGGTTAACTGAAAGTATATTTTAAAATTCTTAAATACAAATAAGTATTTTATAGTTTTTATTATTTACTACATCAAAATAAGACCACAGAATTATATACTTTTCGTTTTCCCAATATAATATGCTACATACGTGAATCAAAGCCTCCTCGTAAGTGGTGGTTTGCAATGGAGGCGACGCGGGTGGCGTCTCTCGAGAGACGGCAGCGATCGGCATGTCAACGCATTACTGGAATATCTGAAAAGAAAAAAAAACACTGTCACTTATTGTAAAACAGTTGAAAATAACGTAAACTTAAGGATGTTTTTGTTTTTGAGTGTTTCTTTAAATAGTTAATTTCGATATGTCTGTTCTATTGTTATTATTTGCTTAATTGTACAAGAGCGGCATAAACGTCACTGACACAAAAATGTGTAAGTTAAAGATTGAATATAAAAATGCTTAACCTCTGACTCCGGGCAATGAAATGAAAATCTTGCAATGAAATCTTCAGATGTAGATAGGTAGATCGTACTACTATAACAGTCCATAGTATCCCCCTGCTTGGCGCAGGCCTCCTCCTATAGGGAACAGATAGCACAAGTATACCCGCCACGCTTGTGCAAGATGGAAGGGCCTGTGATCTTGATTTGCAGGTTTCCTCACGATATTTTCCATTGCCATCAGTACATGGCAATTATGCGATAATTTTTTTCGTTGCTGTAAGACAGCGTCTGCTGCCTATCTAAGCAGCCACTTAGAATTTAGCAATTACCGTCGCCTATGGGTGTTTGTAACGCCAGAGACATCACTAACACGTTGCTGTCCGCGTAGTGGTAGTGATACCTGGCTACTTAAGCCGTAACATAACACAAGGTTATTATGGCGGCATATTTAAGAACCAGGGGTTGTTACCATTCCGACGGACTTGAAACCCTAATCTTTTTCCGTCCTTGCACGGATAAATATACTATGCACATTAGGCGAGAAAAACTGCCTACGCTATGCATGCCATCGTGGGAGGCAAGCCTGGGACCTTTAGATTAATCCACAAGTTTAATAACACTAAGCTATCAAGATGTGACCAGAATAAAATTTTGAGTAGAATTAAAACCAAACTTGATTCGATATACAAAGATAATCAATAATACATCATAAGTTATTAAACTAATAATAATATATAGTTTCTGTTTATAAGTGTCTACTAAGTTAGATCTTTAAGCTTTATCAATAACAACAAACACTAAATATTGGAGGAATTTAGTTTCGTCAGTTTTACTCTAAGCATTTGGAGATATTTACGAAATATTTCCCAATGCTTAGAGTAAAATATTTTTATTTCAAACGTTTAAACAGTTGCAGTGATTAGAAGCAATTCCGACCATTTAACAACTATTTATTTCAAAGGCACAGATATATTTAAATTGATAAATTTTATATGAAGACACTGAAATCGCTAGTTGGTATACATCTTAAATTACCTAAACAATACGGGAAATAAATACTCCACGCTACCATGAGATCAAAATCTAAATAGAAGTGTTTCATTTCATCCAGCACCATCTTATTCATATTCTGCACTGAGGTGTGGGGTGGTCAGCTTGCGGCCCCGCTCTTGTCAACCAAAAATTGCAATGTAATTTTAATAAAATAATATAATATTGATGACTATATTTTTATTTTATGCATGCATTTGACTCAAGTGTACAAAACGGTCCAATGACGTTGATATTGAATGAGTGTTAAGAGTATTGAGAGTTTAATTAAATATCGAAATTTTTAGCACTCAGCTTGTGTGTGCCCCTAGGACTACGCCCGGGTACACCTGCTGCACCCTTGGAGCCCCCAGTAAAGGCCCTGATTTCATCATTAATAAAATACGTGTGAATAGCACTAATTGACATAAACTTAGGTAATTACGATCAGAAATACTCAATACGTTTTATTTCGTAGAACAAATAATTCATGGTACCAGGAAAACAAAACTGGACAGATATTGCATTTGACGGGCGTGAGAATTTAAAACTGCTTAACCTTGTAAACGTGAAGCCGTGTTGGCGACTGCATAAACACTCATTACCATGGAATAACTTAGACATGCCGTGACTAAACGTATGCTGACACACGATAATAAAAAACTTTACGGTGTACGTAGTGATTTCCATAGAAAAGTCGAGTAACCTGCTATAAAACTTTTAGCAATGAAAATCCCAAATGGTATCGAAAACTATCACATAAATTATCACATAAGCCTTGACATTATACCTAGTCAGGTCATAAATTCTGTCACATGTTTAATGTAAAATAATTGTAACAATTTTATTCATTATGTAACCATTTATATACCAAAATGAACTTAACAAAACATAGATTCTTATGACATTAAAGTTTATTCAAAATGACCTCCGTGATTTTGAATACAAGCCTTCAATCTGCGCGGCCAGTCCTCTATCGCAACACGAACGAGGTCCATGTCAATATCGGCGGCTGCCTTAATCAAGGATGTCTTGAGTGACTCCAAATTGGGATGAGGCTTTGAACACGCCTTTTCCTCCAAGTGTTGCCATATCTTGTAATCTAACGGATTCAAATCTGGACTGGAGGAGGGCCAGTCTTCGTGCCGGATGAAGTCGATTTCACGCGCCGCCAGCCAGTCTTGTGTGCTCTTCGCTCTATGAGCTGGCGCCGAATCTTGTTGGAATACCCAGTGCCTGTTATTGAACATGGTATGAGAAACAGGTTCCACAAGGTTCGTCAGGACTGTATTTTGATACACAACAGCATTCGTTTTTACACCTTTCTCACAAAAATGTTCCTCTGTTAAGCCCCAATAAGAAACTCCCAACCATACCATGAGCGAGGATGGAAAATGACCTCGTTGGACACGCGGAATACGGTTGCTCGCTTCTTCACTACTGTGTGCGTACACCTTATCATTTTGTTTGTTGTAGCTCTCTTCTACGGTAAACATTTTTTCATCCGAAAAAAGAATTTCCCGATATTTTTTTCCCGCGTACCGCTTCAACAAAGCGCGGCATCTCTTCAGTCTCAGGTCCATTAGACGAGCATTCAAACGATGTCCTGTTTTTCTTCGATATGCCCGAAGCCCTAAGTCTTCATTTAACACCCTTTTCACCGTGGTTCTGCTTAACCCCATCTGAAGGGCCAACAATTTCTGCTTACGTTTGGGATTTCTTTGAATTCGTGCCTTCACAGCTTTTATCACTGCTGGAGTCCTAACAGACCGAGGGCGACCACTTCTTGACCTGTCATCTACACTAGAGTCTTCATTGTATCGTTTGATGGTACGATAAATGAATCTTTTGGCTATATTCAAATTTTTTCAGTATGTTAAAAATTTGAATTGGCGCGTAACCGCAACGATGCAACGCAATAACTGCAACACGGTCTTCTTTAAGCGTCCACTCCATATTTAAAAAATGAGTAAAATTCTAAAAGTATACATTTTTATTTTCATGAACAATTCGAGATTCGAATTCAATAAACTTTTTTGTGGCCAGCATTCTAAAAGAAAAGTTTTTACTGTGTGACAATACTTATGACCTGACTAGGTATTTAAAAGGATTAACAGATTTCTAATATTATAATTATATCACTGCAGCACAATTTCCTATACCCATTGTCATTATTGTAATTTTTTATTTATGTCGCCATATATATCCGTATACATTTTTATCCGTGCAGGGGCGGAGAAAGAATATTAAGCTCTGCGGCCGGGGTCGGCCTGTCGTAAAAGGCTACAAATCAACCCACCCTAGCTACATGGTAAAGCTTCAAGCCCATCTGGATGGCGACCACCTGTGGTCTTAAGTATGCTGCCATAAATAACCTTGTGTCGTGTTCAGTTACCCAAGTTCCTGTACCCTTATGGGACAACAGCGTGTTCGCGATGCCACTGGCGTTGCAAATTCCCATAGGCGACGGTAACTGCTAAATTCTGAGTGGGCCGTCAGCCTGTCTGCTGTCACACAGCAATAAAAAAATTGCCTTTATAAATAAATATAAGTAACAGGTAGCAGATGGCCTTTCGAAAAAGTACCCTTTCTATCTATATAATTATTCTGTGTGGTCTGTATATAATTGAATAGATCTTAAACGGTTGGATCAATTTGTTCGTTGAAAATTTTTCTGTGTATCCAAGTGGATTCAAGAAGGGTTTAGATTGAAAATTCGGTTCACTACCAAATGTTTTTATTCAATTTTTTATTTGGACAATATCTGTCGCGTTCGCTGGTATATTATGAAATAAAAACCTAAACCTAAAAAATATTAAGTAATGCTTGTTCTCAAGGCCTAGAAATAAACTATTGAGTGCTTTCCCTGGAATGCGGACCTATTTGTGCTTTTCTGAGACTTTTTTTTCTGAGTAAAGAGGCACAAAATTATAGATATTGCTAAATTTATTTACATGCCGTCTTATTATTGTTTCTATGACTTAAGAATATTATTTTCATATTAAAAATATTAAAAAAGTTTACTTCAAACACTATTCTGGCGGACGTGCAGTTCAGATTCCGCCAGGGGTGCTCTACTGCTCGGACCCTACTATGGAGCTGCGTGTGGGAGGAGCTCAAGTACCACTGGGTGCCTCCCTACCTCCGCCGCATAGTTGCGGCGTATCTAGAAGAACGTGTCGTCATCTACCCGGTGCATGGTAGCGGGTAAAGTCGACAAGAAGTCGTGTGCGGTGTTCCGCAGAGAACAGTGGGGGTTTTTAGTGGGTAGTCGGATTGTCAAACATCATTACCGGAGTCCCACATGTCCCTCGGTCCTCCCGGGCTGGGGAAACCTGTTAAGAATAATTTTTCCCCGAAACAAAAAAAATACATAAATGTATATTCAGTTGAAATCTATATATATAAAAATGAATGTTTGTCTGTATGTCCTATAAAGAATCGTAAAATATGCATTTGATCATGTCATGATCTTCAGCAAAGTGTTGTGCATGTGTTCTGGTACGACCAAATCTTTGACAGATGGCGCCACTATCATTACAATGAATTTCATTTATTGCCGTGACAGTTGAACGTAAGAATTTATGTAAATTGTGAATTTAAAATCCATATTTTAATATTATGGATGTATTGAAAAAGTTTTACATCTTTACATAAAAACTCTTTCCTTTATATTACGAACATATTTATTATAACCAGCTTGATTCAATAATAAAATATTTAAAAATTAAAATTTAAGAACTTTTTATTGTATCGCCCCGTTGACAATATTGTGCGTATTTTTTTATATTTGGGAGCGTTTTTCGAATAATTTTGTGTTAAATTAATTTAGTTAGTTTAAAAGTTTTCTCAAACATTACACAGAACTACAAAAATCATCAGTGGCTCAGTACGCGTGCTACATTAGCGGCCAAAAACATCGACGTCAATATTATCAACTTCACTGTTCACAATGGAATACGCCTATCTTTATATAACTAGCAATAATTCTCTGATACAATTATTTTAAATTATATATAAGTAAAAAATTAAACTTAGTAAAGAATAGGGTATAAAATTCCCACTTGCTAAACTCATGTCTTATCTTCAATAATTTAAGTATACCGTATCTCTAAGACGGATTAATATAGATCATAGATACTGTTGTTTAGATTCGCTGTCAGTAAACAGTGCTTTTGATTATTTGATGATATAATATAATTATTTATTTAAAGGGAAGTTGTTTTTTTATCCATTATCCGTGCAGGGGCGAAGAAAGAATACCGACATCTGCGGCCAGAGTCGGCCTGTCGTAAAAGGTGACAAAACAACCCAGCCTAGCTACGTGGTAGCGCCCCAAGCCCGTCTAGATGGCGACCACTTTTGGACTTAAGTATGCCGCACTCATAACTTTGTGTTGTGTTCCGGCATTAGTGCCGGCATTAGTGCCATTATATACCCAAGTTCCTGTATCCTTATGGGAGAGCAGCGTGTTCGCGATGTCACTGGCGTTGCAACTACCCATAGGCGACTGTAACTGCTAAATTCTAAGCGAGCCGTCAGCCTGTCTGCTGTCCTACAGCAATAAAAAAAATAAAATCATCGAGATGATCGTACCTAAGTTTTACTTTTGAATGAAATATATCTACGCTTTGTTTATTACGATTTTAAAAACAGCAATACTTAGATTCCCAAAATCAATTTATGATAATATAAAATCTAGAGAATATTGTATTTTGATAGAAGACCTTTATCTGCTTAACCGTTAATGGAAATGGAATGAAATGGAAATAAAATAAAATGTTTTTAATATACCTACTTTTTACAACTTTTTATTAGTAGCTTATTAGGTGTGCCAATTCTTTATCGCACCATGATCTTTTTATAGCATTGATTTGGTTATTAATGTTTGCTTTTGAACATCTGGAAAATATCTTCAAGAATAAAATAAACTATAAGCTTTTGCAGATGCAATATTTAGGTCAAAAATACAGGCTAGCTAAGTTTCGCGATTTCATACTATATTCATCATAACTATTATATAATAAGATAAGCCTTCTAAAAGCTATACTGATATTATGAATACAAAATAATCATAATGAACAGTTACTTTGCTGTAGACTGACCACCAGAGATGCCGTAGATCGTGCGAAGTGGAGAAGAAAAAGTCGGAAAGCGGACCCTGGGCGCCGAAGCGAGAGTTTGAGTTGCAACCGGGATTCAACTCTAATAGGATGATGACTTTGCTAATTTATGCATTAGATAGCTATCATCATAAATATAAAATGGATCTTTTTGTTAACTTACTTTATGCTACTTTATGGTCAACTTTTTTAAAGAAACTAATATCAATAAATCTACGTCTTATAAATTTTAAAACGCATTTATTTTCATCATTGTATTAACGACTTCTAATACCAATCGTTTTCACCAAACAGCTACGATAACAGAATATTTAACTGTAATAAAATTCTATTTATATTTGTTCTACATATATCTGCTTGTCGACCGATGAAAGACGAGAGATGTTGGCCGGGTGATCCTCGGAAAAGAGAAAGGATCAGCCCATCTCGCTCGTAGAGCTCCATTGAAGGTGGCATATTGATCAAAGCTGCTAGCAGACTGTTTCAAGTTATTGTCCAGGAACGGGAAGCCTCCTTAAAACGTTTAAGCCATAGTTAGGCATATTTAAATCATCTGTTTTCTTACACCTTGTAGACAATTTACTTAAGACAAAATTGTCACAAAGATGAAACCTGTATCGTCGGTTTTTGAAGTGAAAACTTCTTTAGCGCCGTTGTGATGTGAAACTCTATGAAACGGGAAAGTCACAGTAAATAGAGACACCTCTAAACATCTTTATATATAAGATTTCTTTATAATATTAAATGTGTGCATAAGGTTCATATTTGGTTTGAAAAATATGACCATGTTTCTGAATATCGTAGTAAGCTCAAGTGGTTGCCAATCTTGCTTCGCCGGAATGCTCACATTCTCAATTTACTTTATAGTGTACTGTTTATTCCATCTACCCCTCCTTACCTAAAGGAATGTTTTAAATTTCTTTGCAAAACTCATTCCTGTTCTTTGCGCTCGTCAGAAAATCTCTTATTACAGACGCCTGCACACACTTCATCATTTTACTTCAATTCCTTCGCTGTACAGGCTGTCCAACTTTGGAACTTATTACCCGTGGATGTCAGAAAAGCTAAATCACTTCCTATCTTCAAAAATATGGTCAAAGAAAAGAATATCTCAGTAAATAAATTGTTTGTCGCATTTATGTATATTATGTAATTTTATTGTTTGTCATTACTTTTTATTGTTTTTTTTCTTTTCCATTTTTTTTTGTATATATTGTTATATTACTAATGTTCACCGCCATTATATATTCCTTAATGCGATCATAATTAGGTTGTCTGGAAGAAATCGCTTATTAGCGATAAGACCGCCGATTGTTCCTTTTTTTTGTAAATTTAGATTTTAAGCAGTTTTTATTTTATTATTTGGTGAACAATAAAGAGTTTTCTATTCTATTCTATTCTATATATATTGGAATATAGCTAATAAATCAGATGAATAAACTTATACGAAATTCTATGGAAACTAAAGCAAATACAACTCACTGCTTAGAACGCATATAATATAACGTAGACAGAATGAGATAATAGACATTATAAAGTGTTTCCTATATTTGTGGTCTTTTCTTTCTGCGGTGTTATATTGAAGTTTATAGTTTTCAAGGTTTCACTTCTACCACGTGTGAACTGCTCACATGTTTTCACATTCTTTTATTCGAAAGTGACCAAGACCTCTGAATAAAGTAACAAAAGTGCACTCTGCTAAAAATTAACGAGATTCTAAATGGTTTTCTTTATTTAACTTTGCCTTTATGAAGTTTTTCTCTGTTGTCTCTCACACACACACCGTTTTTTATAAATACTTGATGACGGCCAATTAAGTCTAGACTAGAATTAAACTATTACAGATCATACAAATATATTGTTCTGCGTCGGAGTTGAACAACGATCGAGCTAGATCATTTACGGTGTCACAGAAATGCGTACCGTTACCATTTATATACCATGTGAATTCCTATAATAACAGCCCATAGCATTCCTCTGCTAGACTCAGGCCTCCCCCTAGCGGGAACTGAAAGTATACCCGCCACACTTGTCCAAGACGGATCGACGGGTTACAAATACCCCTCTTGTTTAAATATCACACGATTTTAGCAAACAATCGTATAGATTCAATATAGAACGTATTGATTATAGTACACAAGCATAACGCATATGTCAATCACACCATCCATCCATCCATTTTTAATAGAGCTCCAGCATTCAAGCCAAAATCATCCACCGTCTTTGTTCATTTCAACAAGTTTAAACGAATTTCTCTATATTAAAACTTGTAAAACACTCTCGATATAATTGGTCACTTTAAACTTCGATCAAAATGCAGCCTCCATCCAAACAAGACCACTGAACTCACGACTTGTCTCACTTTGGCCTCACCAGTTCACAAAAGGAAACTCGATAATACTCTTGAGTTAAACTTCATAGTCTAACTTATTTAAAACCTTAGCACTGAAGAACAAGGTTCATTATTGCATCCTTGTTACTTCGTAAAAAGTTAAATTTCAGTGTCAACTGTCGGAACAATGATGGATATCATAAAACATATAAGGCATAAGCGATTCAATGAATAAATTTGCATTGAGTCAATATTCCACCAATAAATATGTTAACCATATTTAATAAGCTATTAAGATCCATATCTGGCTTGCCTTATCTCAATTAATTTTTAAAATAATAAAGACTGCTATCTTCAGTCTCTCCAGAGGTGCCACATTGATTATCGATACATCAAAGCGTTGAAGTGTTTGTATGAAAACGCCACCATGTCAGTCCGTCTCCAGGATCAGAACTCGAAGCCTATCCGACTGCAGCGGGGAGTCAGACAAGGCGATGTCATATCGCCGATGCTGTTCACTGCTGCGTTGGAAGATGTCTTCAAGCTTCTGGACTGGAACGGACTGGGCATCAACATTAACGGTGAGTACATCACTCACCTTAGATTCGCAGATGATATCGTAATCATGGCTGAAACCATGGAAGACTTAAGCCATATGCTTGATGGCCTCAATACAGCTTCCCAAGGAGTAGGTCTCAAAATGAACATGGACAAGACGAAAATCATGTCTAATGTCCATGTCGCACCTACCCCCGTAACAGTTGGGAAGTGTACTTTCGAAATTGTTGACGAATACGTCTACTTGGGTCAAACGATCCAGTTAGGCAGGTCCAATTTCGCGAAAGAGGTCACTCGTCGAATCCAACTCGGATGGGCAGCGTTCGGGAAGCTCCGTAAAATCTTTTCGTCCCAAATACCGCAGTGTCTCAAGACGAAGGTTTTTAACCAATGTGTGTTGCCAGTGATGACATACGGAACGCAGACGTGGTCGCTAACTATGGGCCTTATGAGAAAGCTCATGGTCGCTCAGAGAGCAATGGAGAGGGCTATGCTCGGAGTTTCCCTGCGAGATCGAATCAGAAATGAGGAGATTCGCAGGAGAACCAAAGTAACCGACATAGCCCGGATGATTGCAAAACTGAAGTGGCAGTGGGCTGGGCACATAGCTCGAAGGACTGATGGCCGTTGGGGCAGAAAAGTCCTCGAATGGCGACCGCGTACCGGAAGACGCAGTGTTGGTAGGCCCCCCACAAGATGGACCGATGATCTGGTCAAGATCGCCGGGATAGGTTGGATGAGGGCAGCGCAGGACCGATCATCGTGGAGATCTTTGGGGGAGGCCTTTGTCCAGCAGTGGGCGTCTTCCGGCTGAAATGATGAAAGACTGCTAAGCCAAAAAGAATATATAGATATTTTATAGAAAGTTTATAGTAACCGCAATCATCGCAAAACAATAACCAAAAGTACTAGTAGATCCTAGAACCTCCTACGAAGTCTCAGATGAAGACGGGGATTTGGTGGATATGAAGTAGTGAACACCGCTGGCTAGCTGACTTTCCTTCAAGAGATGCACTCCTACTGATAAGGCATAGCTTTCCTGGTGATAAAAAAGGATTTTGTGTTGATAAAATAGAAATTTTTAATTTATTCTTTAAATTAGTTCTTAGTTTTAAATCTACTGTTAATTTTTTTTGGCATTGCATATTACATGTCTTTATTGCTTTAATCAACAATAGTTGTTGATCGAAGCTTTTTTGGTTCTTCTAAAATGTAAAATAAAACGTTATCCAGTTCACTTTTGTTGTTTATTTCCATTTTTTGCGCCGCTTATACATATATTTTTTTAACTCATAACTAAGCATTATTGTTGTAAATATCGATAAGGAATACAAATAACTTTGATGTCGTTAAAAAATCTCGCGTGTGGGTGTTTTATGTATGTATGTATAATATATATTTATTTTCAAAAGGAAAGTATATCAGTTGTCTTGTACCCATAACACAAGTGCTATGCAACTTACTTCGGGATTAGATGGCTCTGTGTAAATTTTCCCAGTATATATATTATATATAATTAGAAAGAAATTTTGCCATTATATAAATAATCTTAAGCATCGTCTGGGGCCGACTTCGGTATGTGATGTAAGATCAGTAGTCGGCGGTCATTGCAAATTCAATATATTTTCCATCTACTCCACTCACGTCAGAAGTAGCACGTTCCAATTTTTATTGTTACTTATTGAATCTCATCGATGATGGTTACTGACCTGAACGGCCAAAAAATAATGTAAATGGGTATATTTCTCAGACACCACTTTCGTACAGCTCCTTATAACTATGGTAATCGTGAAGAAGACATGTTAGCCCATTAAGATATATACTTGGATAGATTATTTTGTGAAATCTACACAATACCAGTCACTAATGCCTGTATGGCAGCGGCCATAAATGTCAATATAGTAGGGCTACCTCATTATTCAGGAAGTCAGTGGCCACTACGAGTATTGGGCTTTTTTCAAATTTAGATGGCAGTCGATTCTGAAAAAAAAAATCTAAACATATATTCTAACTTTTT
Organism: Malacosoma neustria; assembly: GCA_963693495.1. Lineage (NCBI taxonomy): Eukaryota > Metazoa > Arthropoda > Insecta > Lepidoptera > Lasiocampidae > Malacosoma > Malacosoma neustria. The sequence goes on from OY856386.1 coordinate 9,115,248, forward strand.
TTTTCAACATGAAAAGACAAGCTTCAAAGCAAATAGCGCCGTCTCCCATATGACGTTTCAAAGCTTTAGATGTAAATGAGGTAAATAATAATAATTTATTTGTCGAACAACGTTATAAAACAATATATTATATATCAACAATAAAATAGTTAAAATAATTTAAAAAAAATTCAAATGTCACACTTAAATTGCAGATAATCTTTCATTAGAAATTGAGAAAACTGAACATTATCAGTACTGTGTTGGAACACCGTAGGAAGCCAACGTGTAGTATGTACATAAAGGGCTCTACCGTGCTTCAGGCTTCACTCAGTTGACAAGCAAAGGACAGCCGAGATGGTCGCGGCATACACGAAACGACCCAGACCCTTGTAAGGGGCCGTAGAATAGACTTCTAATTCTAATAAATGATCTGCGACACCAGAACCTTCTAAATGTTTCGGAAATAACAATTACTTCACAAATATTAACATAATTGATACCTAACCATTGATTTAGGCGTGACTACTAACAGGAGCATTAAAACTAAGAATTAATTTAATAACATACATTATTTTAATTGAAAAACTCACTCCGTACATAACAGAAAATAAATACATAGCATTTATCCAATTTATTCTAACAAACGATCATTACGTGTAGAGGTATTAAAGTTACGTAAAGTGTTCATCTTTTTGTATACAACAGATTATATTTGCCAAGTCATTACGAATATCGTGTCTAAAAATAAACGAATTTAATAATACAAATACTTTTTATTTATTGTATGTGCCATAAAATCTGTCTTCGGAAATTCGTTCATGCAACAAATCTGAAAGTGATATTGAACGCTCGATATCAACAGTTATTTATCTTCATTATTCAGAGAGCTTCAAGTCTTACAAACATGTCTGGTAAATGGTCTTTGGCTAGAGTTTTTATTTGTTATAATAGAAGACAATTTCCTTGATATTTTTTTATTGTTATAGGACAGCATATTATATATTCCGGAGGCGTATGGCGTAACAGTTGCATTCGATAATACTGAATGTTTTCATATTTCATTTATATTTTAGGGTTTATAGGGTTTGTAATTCAAAATAAACCATAAGATATATCCAAAAAATTCTACCCGAAATCACTATTCCACGCGGACGGAGTCGCGGGCACAGCTATTTGAAAATAAAGGAGATTGTATAGAAAATTTTATATATCAGGCTTTTCTGAAAATTGCAGGTTTTCATTGTTTTTTTATTACTGTAGGACAGCAGACAGGGTGAAGGCCCGCTCAGAATTTAGCAGTTACCGTCGCCTATGGAAGTTTGCACCGCCTGTGGCATCGCGAACACGCTGCTGTCCCATAAAGGTACAGGAACTTAGGTCACCAATGCCGGAACATAACACAAAGTTAATATGGTGGCATACTTAAGACCAAAAGAGGTCGCCATCCAGACGGACTTGGGGCTCTACCACAAAAGGTAGTAATTTGGTAAATTACTGTGTATCATTATTAAATGATGAACAATAAAGACCTAATCATTCATTTAATTCACCCAGACCAAAGGTTATTTGCAATCCACACGATCATACTAGACAATGATAAGCCTTCTTGTTATTTCTTTCTATAAACACTTCGCTATTGTATATTTTTATACTAAAAAGCTATAGCTAGAAATTTCTCTGAGAAATTGATCTTGAAGTTTTTTAATTAATTCATAATGTCATAATTGAAATATAAAATTTATTGAAATTCAAAATCATCAATATTGAGTCAAATTTCGTCAATTAGTGAAGAATCCCAACTGCTTCTTCACTAATTATTACATTTTTGCCACTTTCATTTTACATGAGCAATCGGAAAAATAAACGCGAGTTTAAAATTCGTCATAAGTCTTAATATAATAACATATAACAATAAATACTGTTTGATTACAATTGCAAAAGATTATTTTCATTACTCTAATCGGCTAATAGACATATCATATCAGTCAATGTCGTATTCAATGTGGCAATCTAACAAAGCCGCAACGCATCCATTTATGTATGCGCTTAGAAGTTAGCCATTGATTTTCGAAATCTCGCCAAACCCGTCGATATCTGAGTCAGATCATATAAATTATTCATGACAACCCAAAAGCACAATAGTGTTTGCAGAATCAGTATTTATGTTCCTTAGAGCTTTATTAATGATGAAATAAATTCCCTCAAGTTCTCACTATGGTATATCATACCTTTTTTTATTTTACTTATTTATTGCACAAAATGTTCTCTCCCAGACAATATTTATATAATAAACAAGAGCGTTTATTAAAATAAATTATACAATTTTTAGAAAAGTGGAAAATAAATACTCGTAGTAAGTAATAATGATTTTATATCTATCGTAATAAATATAACAAACAATGTGAGAAACAAAAAGGTTACGTTCAAACCTTGGTCCATAGTTGAAAACATAGTGTGCTTAACTTTAAAAAGCATTGTAAGAACTTCATGAACGAGGAAATAAGAAGGATAAAACCTTCTTATAAAATGTGTCCTGGTTTTCGGAGCACAAACTGAACGTATACCATACAATTATTACGGTACGTATACATACGTAAGTATTGTCACAGGTTTAAATTTCTAGGCATTTTTACATCGATGCTTTTTCATGTCTAGCTTTTTCTTAACAAAGAAGGCAAATGAAAAGTGATATCAATAAGGCTCTAATTTGTTAATAAAAGGCCGACTGCCGTATGACCTCCTGCCTTATATTGGCTTTTCTTTGTTATATGAGACTAGCAAAAAGAGACACTTTCACAACTTTTACGATTTCAGGGGAATATATCGACACGAATAATCACACTACTCTTGCTTGTAGCATGTAATATTGTTTTCCTTAGTAGCTCTTTACAAACATTGACACTCAGTCCAGAGAAAACTATTTCTATCATATATATTGACCACCCTAGCAGTCGAACCCAAAGACTCGATCGTATCAAACCACTTAGCCAGCCACTGAACCAGATGTCATCGCAATAAAACAACAACTATCCTTACATACATAATCAATCATCAATAAATTATTCCTAATCAAAATTAAATCAAACCAGTAGAAAGATTATCAAATAATTCTAAATTTAAAAAAAAACATGTGTGCAGTTCACACGTGATAGAAGTGAAACCTTGAAAAATGTAAACTTCAAAATAACACCGCTTAAAGAAGAGACCACAAATATAGGAAACATTTTGTAATGTCTTTTAGCTCATTCTCTCCACGTAATATTCTAAAAATATATATATAAAGAAGCATATAGGTGTCTCTTTTTACTGTGACTTTTCCATTTCATCGAGTTTCAGATCACAACGATGCTAAAAAAGTTTTCAATTCAATAAAAAATGACCTTGAGCTATTAATCGCATTTCAAAAATACATAAATATTTTAAAAATATTATACTGAAATATTCGTAACAAAATATCTTCTGACATTGAATAAGATCGTGACTAATTGTTTGTATAAGATAGCATACAACAATTTGAAGGCAATATTGAACGATGCTTGTTACATTGTTCGATCACTTGCTTCTTCACGATTGTTATTGTGAGCGAAATCATTTCACCCGTTAACCGTGTGTGGTCTGGAATGCTTGAATAAATATGCTCTTTTTACTTTAGTACTTTAAACTCTTTACGAAGTATTTTATAAAACAATGCTGATTCGGGCATGAGTCAGATATTTTTCTTAGTTAAAATATCTAATATTATCTGCGTGTGTGACATCTAAAAATAAAAATAGGGCTACTCTATAAAAGATATGATTACGAAAACTAATTACGAACACGAGGTATTGTTAGTAGCTTTTCCTAAACTCGATTTTTGTCTATATTTTAATACATATCATTCCTTTCCCTGAAACTAGTTGACACAATCACTTTTGATGACTTAATATTTAACTTTCATGTCTATTCATGGATGCACGAATGCTAATCTATAAACAGCAAAGAAAGGGCCCCATTTGAATTTCCTTTTGAGGTTGAGGATATAGTGTATCGTCGTATTACTGGCCCTCAAAGTTCACGTACATACCTCTCAAAGGTATGTTGCTCATACCTGCTCATGTACCTGTATGTTGTTCATACTATGTCTTGACAGTGACATATTTACAAGTACACATAGACACATATTTACAAGTACACATAAATTGCATACATTACAGGAGAATATGAGAACAGACCCCTATTACACTTCGATAATAAAAATGAGATACCAGATATTGAAAGAGTGTATGCAATGGATGAAGTTTTTATAACATAAAATAACACAAAATACATTTACTTGCCATAGAATAATTTGTATCATAAGGTACACAAAATATATAAACGATATGTTTTGACATTTAAAGGTGTATAGTAAAGTCCAACAAGACTGCATTTGATCAGTAAGAAAGAACTATCTAATATCCATGACTATAAGAAGTGGAAAGTAGTTTGTGTTATTTTATAATAATAATAATAATATTATAATAATTATTATTATAAAATAACACAAAATACATTTACTTGCCATAGAATAATATTTGTATCATAAGGTACACAAAATATATAAACGATATGTTTTGACATTTAAAGGTGTATAGTAAAGTCCAACAAGACGGCATTTGATCAGTAAGAACGAACTACCTAATATCCATGACTATAAGAAGTGGAAAGTAGTTTTCTAGCACAGACTTCAATTTCTTGCTTTACAGATAACATAAACTAAAGTCATTGGGTCTCATAATAAATCTTTGAAGCCAGCAATGGTTATAATGTCTATGGAAATAGTGTAGATGAATGCCGCAAGATTTGAATAACTTCCTGAGATGTGATCAAAATTAATTAACATAAAATATTTTTCTCTTGGTTCGCAATCAGCTAGTAAAAATAACCGTCTAATTAATTTCCTGATCTTTGCTTCATAAGCTTTTTCGTCCCCTACCTTATCAAAAGCTTTAACATACCTTGACATTAGCAAATCAGTGCTTAAAGCAGTGAAGCCACATTTTAAGTTATAACAGTATCCAAGACTAACCAAACGGCCATTGTGTATAATAAAAACAATCGTTGACATAAATCAAGTGTAATTGGACATATGCCATTTTTTCTTAAGGATTAATTGACATTAACCGTTTCTTTGTGTAGGTGTGGTTCGTGACTCGTGACTTGCTCATCCGCTGTATTATCTCGCTATTTGCCAAAATCATGTTTAGCTAGCTTTATCTATTTTAAAAATTCTATCTAAAATTTCCCGTTTGAAATACACCTATCTAATCGAGATAAATAATGAACACACACGCAGAATTAATTCGAAAAACTATACATTTGATTTGAATTTATTAATGTTAATAAATTGTATTTAATGTAGTAAATGAAAAAACATGTCATTGTAAAATTCTTAATTGTATATGATAAGATTACTAATCTCCCTTTTGACTTTTAGATTTTTGTTTTATCGAGATCGATTAGAGAGTTTGGTTTATACATTTATTAAATGAAATAGAATAGAGATTAGCATGAAATTAATTTTTAATATATGCTTTGCTTTATTAGGAGACACTATAACAGAAATAATTAAGATAATAAGTAATATTTCGTGCCTAGACTAAACATATCGCAGAAGAATCGTAGCCGAGGAGTCAAAAAACCGCATGCGGATCGGAAGCCGCATATTTATAAATAATTTTATATAATAATAATTATTTATTTCAGACAAATACATCCATGAAGTGTTAGTAGGTTAGTTACATAACTTAAATGTTAAGTTAGTATTGTTAGTCACTTTATTTATAATTTTCATTATAATTTTCAAATTAACATTTATAATTTTCTTATTACTCTATTACCTATTACCCGTATCCTGTGGTGCTGAATAGGGCAGTTAAACCTGTCTGAAATCGCTTGAAGGAGGCTGTTGATATATATGACATATTTACTATATATTTTATATATCATTAATATTTTATCAAAAATAGATACATGTTTTCAAAATAGAATTAAAACACAGTAAGGATTTAAACTCTGGGCTCAATATAAAACCATGGTAAATTTATGTACATATTAATATTAAGTGTTGTTCTAAACATTATCATTTGACCTAAAATAGGTATTGCATACACGCTGGTTAAGTTTAAATTTATGCCAAGCAACGCACGGTAAACCAACGCACCACACCTTGTCTTACGTCATATTATTATGTAAACGTTTTGACATCTTCGTGTCATCTCTATTAATAATGTGCTTCTACCGATTTATAACATTGAATTATATTTTGTAGAGCAGTCATAACAAAAAAATTATACATCGCCTTGTTTCGTACAATAAGTAATTATTTTTTACATTTTGTTCAACTTTATCAGATTGGAAGACTTTAGTATGTCATTAATATGTCTATAGTATATTATGTATATCTCTTGTATGTCATTTTAAAAATTTATCGAGATCATTTTGTCCTAAATTTCGTTCTAAGGACAAAATTATGTATTTTTTATGTGCATATTCGTGTCGTGTAGATTCGTCTTCAATGAAATTTTTCTAAGTGGTAGCATTTTATTAAAAACCATCTTACAATAAAACGATTTTATCAGGTGAAAGTGACATGATACCTTCTTCTATTAATAACAAATCCTCACCTTTTAATCATCCATCTATCATTCAACACTTTATTATTCTATAATACCTTTCTACGTTTAATATCACACATCATTTTACGAAACCTCTACATTCGTGCCACTAGAGAGCCATTATTGTACGTAATAAAAAGGCCCAAGTCGGACCTCATACTGCTTTGCAAACTTAGTTCTACTGTCTGCTCTAATACATAGTAAACATCTCTCAATGAATAAAGACTTTTTGCAACTAATTTAATTTTATTAAACCAAGGGAGGTCAAGTTCCGTCAGTCGAAAGTATAGTCGTGGGAAATAAAATTTAAAGTAACTTAAATGCAATGAGATTAGTTTCTAAGATTGAAATGATAAGCTGGAGAGTTGAAGACAAGTTTGTATCTAATTAAGATTTCATAACTTAACTCAAGTTATTTAATCATCGCTATTATTCTGCGATTATTTAAATGCTCATAATGCAAAACGACTTGTTATGAGGAGGAGTATGATATGTAGAAATATATTCTTTTATTATTATAATATGAGTAATTTCAGCATATCAGGTTTATTCTATTTTTTTAATGCTGTAGGACAACAGACAGGCTGACGGCCCGCTTAGAATATTAACTGCTAACAGTTACCGTCGCCTATGGGTGTTTGCAACGCCAGTGACATCACGAACACGCTGCTTTCCCATAAGGGTACAGGAATTTGGGTTTCTAATGCCAGAACACAACACAAGGTTATTATGGCGGCATACTTAAGACCAAAGGTGGTCGCCATCCAGGCGGGCTTGGGGCCCTACCACGTAGCTAGGGCAGGTTGTTTTGTCGCCTTTTACGACAGGCCGACCCCGGCCGCAGAGGTTAGTATTCTTTCTCCGCCCCTGCACGGATAAAAATTGCTAAAATATTGATGAAATAAAGAATTAAAACTTTTTAAATTTAATGACAAAATTTGTCCGTGCCGGGGCAGAGTAACAATACTAGATATGAGAATACTATGTATGGGAGCCAAGCTCCAAGCCCATCTGGATGGCAAATAATCCTTGTCTCTAAATATTCCGCCATAATAACCTTGTGTTACAGCGTAAGTGACACAGGTCGCAGTTCCCCTACGCAAACGGTTTTAACAGTGCCCTTGATGTCGCAAACATTTATAGGCCATGGTAACTGCTTACTATTAAGGCCTTCAGCCTATCTGCTACTCCACTATATTTAAAAATCTATTTTAATTAATATTCATCATCACTAAAGCTACTCGCAGTTGCTTTTACACAAGTCTGCATTATGATTACTAATATTTAAGAACTATCTGAAGATACAAAGAAGAAAAGAAAACAAAGAGGTGAATTCATGCATCAACGAAAGGGTTCTTCCATCAAGACAAAAGTTGTAGTTAACGAAATAACTTGCGAAAGATCTTCAAAACTATACCCCCAATTGACTTGAAAACGACATTATGAACGGATTTTACAGAAATCTAATTCAATTTCTTTTTAATTTAATATGACAACGTTTGCCGTGTTAGTAATAAATATATACTTAAACAAGTTCGTTCGCTTTGAGGCATATTTACCATATTTAATAACCGTGATGAGCATGATGATAGATAGATCTTTTAATGACGTCATTTGTTGAAGTCAATTACTGGACTATATTTGTTTTTCATTTAAAAAGTCTACTTTTGTAAACATTTATAATGAATTTTCACATACAAATTAATACATACTACATATTGATGGCATGATAGTAAAATATAAGTAATAAGGACAACTGATACTCCCGCATTAACGACTTGTTTTTCATGTATTTATATTACATAAATAAGTGATCTTTTTACACCTCAGTATATAATTATATAATGAATTCTAAATATCAAATAATAATAGTTATAAAATATTTTTCTACGTGATAGGTCTGGATGGCGACCACCTTTGGTGTTAAGTATGCCACCATAATAACTTTGTGTTGTGTTCCGGCATTATTGACCCAAGTTCATGTACCCTTATGGGGCAGCGTGTTCGCAATGCCACTAGCGTTCCAAACACCCAAAGGCGACGGTAACTGCTAAATACTAAGTGAGCCGTCAGTCTGCCTGCTGCCCTACAGCAATAAAATAAATCCTAAATCTAAATAACATAATAACAGCCCATAGCGCCCCACTGCTTGGCTCGGGTCTCCCTCTACAGGAAACGGTCACTATACCTGCCACGCTTGTCCAAGATGGATTAGCGGGTTACACATAATAATCTTGGTACGCAGGCTTCTTTACGATGTCTTCCTTCGCAGTCTGTACATGACAATTATTCTATGATTATGCACATTAGGCGAGACAGCATCAGAAACTCACATGAGCAGCCCCCGTGGTTGCTCATGTATGCTGATGATATCGAGCTGGCGGATTCGGACAGGGGTAGGCTGGTGCGACGTGTGAAGGCGTGGAAAGAGTCGCTTGAGAACGGTGGTCTGAAGCTCAATGTGGCGAAGACCGAGTACTTGGCCTGTAACTCCACAGATCCCACACCCGTACGCATAGACGGCAACACGGTCGAGCGCACGGACCTTGTGAAATACCTGGGATCTGTGTTTCATGCATCCGGTGACATCGATTGTGACGTCAAGGCACGCATTGCTGCCGCGTGGGCCAAATGGCGTGAGGTAACTGGTGTCATTTGTGACCCCAAGATGCCGGTAAAGTTGAAGGGACAGGTTTATAAGACCATCATTAGGCCTGTCCTTTTATACGGCTGTGAAGCGTGGCCGGTGTTAGAGCGACACAAGCAAGAGCTGCGTGTCACGGAGATGAATATGCTGCGGTGGATGTGTGGAGTGACGCGGAAGGACCGCGTTAGGAACTCCCGCATTCGCGGCGGCCTTCATGTCCGTGACATTGCGGATAAATTGCTGGAGTGTCGGCTCCGATGGTATGGCCACGTTTTACGGCAACCGGATGCTTACGTGGGAAACAAATGTCTGGCCATGCCGCTTCCGCCGGGCCCCGGCAGGAGGGGTAGATCCAAAAAGTGCTGGCTTGACGTCGTAAAGGGTGATATGCGTGCCAATGGTCTCACTACCAGGGATGCTGAAGACCGTGCGAAGTGGAGAAGAAAAAGTCTGAAAGCGGACCCCGGGCGCCGAAGCGAGAGTTTGGGCTGCAACCGGGATTCATCGCTGAGATGATGATGATATGCACATTAGGCGAGAAAAACTATCGAAGGGGTGTATTCCACCACCACCAACCACGATTACATTATCACTGAGCTCAATACCTTTTAAAACGAATACTCATTAATGTCTTAATTAAGAGTGAATAACGATGTGTAATATATAAAATCAAATTGCCGATATAGTGGAACAGCAATTGAAAAAGTTCACACGTCCTTTCCCGTCACTTCGATAAATAACAATTGAATCAATTTACGCTCAAACGCAATCAGAATAGCTAAGCCATCTGTGGTCCTTCACCCTGACTAGATTAATGTCATGGATTATTTTAAAATTCCACAAGTTCATCGTAAGTGTTTATCCGATACTTTAGTCTCGCATTCATGATAGCTACCTATCAATTGCTGTTCCCCTACCTCGGTAATTAGATTTTATATACACATTGTTATTCAACCTTTATAACGACATAATAACATTAGATTTAAAAGGTGTTAGTATTTCAGTAGTAATTCTCCCTTAGTGTGCATATTATAGAATAATTATCATGTACCGGCTGTGAAGGCAAACATCGTCTCTGCCAATCAAAATTACCGGTATATGTAACCAGCCATTCCGTCTTGGACAAACGTGGTGGGTATACAGTTCCTTTACTTACTTACCTTACTCGTTTCCTCAAAAGGAAGGCCCGAGCCCTGAAGTGGAACGCTATTGGCTATTTCATTCATTATAATGTAACGAATTAAAAACGTTAGATCGCAATGTTTCCAAAAAAATATGAAATTTATAGAAAATTTGTTTTTGTTTTATTACTACCAGAATATGAGTCACTAAGTTTAAGTCGATGATATTAAAAGACATATCAATGAATTTGATCCGTCACATTGAAATAAATAAATGTACTGGGGCAATTTACACTATGTTATATATAGTTGGCACTATTATATTAATCTTAAGTTATGAGAACTAGACAACTAAGCTACTGTTTATATACTTTTGTAAATAAATACATACATAGTATTCAAAAACAACTAGGCTCGGGAAAGAAATCAAACTCATGACCCCCTCCCCCCTCACAAACATTATGACGTGCAAATAAAATTGCACCACGGAGATCGTAGTAAAATCATAATATTTAAGTAGGTAAATATTCATAAGATCTGTAATCTTATAATTTCTATAAATATTATTTTACGAACTGAAGCTACTTTAATTGCAAGTATTAAGAAAGAGGAAGAAAAAGAAGGCAGGAAAATATTTATTGACAAAGAATAACGTACAATTAAGTTTATAAAATAAATTACAACAAATATAATTATAAAAATTTACGTCTTTTGTCCTAATGAGGTTAAACGCTTAGCATGGTGTATTGAAATATCAAAGCGCTGGTTTTCTGTACCCACCTCCATCTTCACAAAATATATATCATTGACCCATACATACTATCTCAAATGAATAAAGTATGTATTTTAAAGGCAACATAATAAAAAGAAAACATAAAAAAATTTTCGAAGTCCAGGGACAATTACTATCTCTCAGAACTACCTTCAATAAAATTACACATTCAACACGTATGCAATACGTAATACTATTAAAATTCATAATAGTTCATCTAGCTCATTAGTTTTCCATGCCGTATTTGGCAGTGATCATTTGGCAACCTTCGTACGATTCGCGATACGTGGGTATTCCACGTCCCATGGGGTCAAAACCTTGTTAGTAAGGTTACGTCTAAAAGTATACGAGTAGCGGGAATTCGGTCAAAATATTGCACAATAAATTTTATGCGGGCATTCGTCTCAACATCGAAAAGAACTACTAGTTTCGCTGATATGGACACGTATAATGTCATGCCACTTACGCCTGGTCCCGACAGTAGAGGTAGAGGTCCAAAAAGTACAGATTTCATATCCTTAAGGGTTATATATATATATATATATATATATATATATATATATATATATATATATATATATATATATATATATATATATATATATATATATGCCAATTCACCAGCCGTGCAGGGGCGGAGAAAGAATACTAACCTCTGCGGCCGGGGTCGACCTGTCGTAAAAGGCGACAAAACAACCCAACATAGCTACGTGGTAGGGCCTCAAGTCCGTCTGGATGGCGACCACCGTCGGTCTTAAGTATGCCGCCATAATAACCATGTGTTGTGTTCCGGCATTAGTGACCCAAGTTCCTGTACCCTTATGGAACAGCAGCGTGTTTGTGATACCACTGGCGTTGCAAACATCTATAGGTGACGGTAACTGCTAAATTCTAAGCGGGCCGTCAGCCTGTCTGCTGTCCTACAGCATTAAAAAAACCATCCGAAGTAGAGAAGAAAAAGTTGGAAATCGGGACCGAAATGAGAGTGTGTACAAACAGGATTTAACACTAGAACGTTGATGATTTAAGATGAGCTATTTGGACTAAGTGGTACTAAGATATAATAGACTATAGATATAATAGCTACCTTCTCAAGTAAGAATAGTAAGATGATCGTCATTTCTATAAAAAAAAAAACAAATTTAGTCGCATTCACTCCATCTATTTGATTACTTGTACTTAGTCTAACCTCAAAGCAAACAATCATTGACTTCGTGTTACTTAACAATGCCATCTGCCGGAATAGCTTTAGTGTTGATGTGTCGTTAAAGCAATTTAAAAAAATAGTACTATTATTCACCGATAGATGTCAGGAAGAGTCATTTTTCAGTTTAAATTGGGACTACTCAAATGCCACATTTTGACATTTTCTAGAAATGATTCCTATCTAGATCGATTTATCGCCCCCGAAACCCCCCGTATACTAAATTTCATGAAAATTGTTGGAGCCGATTCCGAGATTCCAATTATATATATATATATATATATATATATATATATATATATATATATATATATATATATATATATATATATATATATATATATATATATATATATATATATATATATATATATATATACACACTAGAATTACTCGTTTAAAGATATAAGATTACATACCGTGATTCCAATAAAACGAATCATAGGATATACAACTTTTTAATATGAAGTTCATAGAAACTGTACTGAACTATATCCACCTTCCTGTTTTTCCATGAGATTATCTACGTTCTCTCTCCACAATTAGTTAACGAACTCCTGAAACCGGCCCAATTCACAAAAAGCTCCTTTTTTGACTCAAAACATTTAATATGTATATGCAAAAATTTATAGACAGACGACCTCAGTGGCGTAACGGATAACGTACTTCGGTACGCTTCCGGAGGTCACGGGTTCGATTCCCGTCTCGAATCTGGGTGTTTATGGATATGTATTTATTTACAAAAAAAGTATATAAGTAGTATATCAGTTGTCTAGGGCCCATAATACAAGTGCTACTTAGTTTGGGACTAGATGACGCTGTGTGAATTGTCACAAAAATATTATTGTTAGTGTTTTAAAACAAAAAAGAGTGTATCTACCCAAAAATCATCAGAAATGGATTTTGTTAAAAATTGCATTCGTTGTTGCATCGAATCTTTATGCATCCAAAAATGCAAAGGTCGTTATTTCTCAGACCCGTTGACTTCTTTCCGATTACTTTATCGAATCAGTTCAATTCAAGAAATAATATTGTCACATAAGAAATATTTAACATTCATAATTCCCACAATTAAAGATCATTCTAGTTTTCATAACACATAGATGATTTAATAAAAAATAGTTCGAAAAATAAAACCTATGCATGAGTGGAAAAACTTTTGTTATGTCAAAACAGACAGAATTTGCATGAGAACTCCTTCCATATACCAACACACACACACACACACACACACATATATATATATATACCTAGTCAGGTCATAAATTCTGTCACATGTTTAATGTAAAATAATTGTAACAAGTTTATTAATTATGTAACCATTCATATACCAAAATGAACTTAACAAAACATAGATTCTTATGACATTAAAGTTTATTCAAAATGACCTCCGTGATTTTGAATACAAGCCTTCAATCTGCGCGGCCAGTTGTCTATCGCAGCACGAACGAGGTCCATGTCAATATCGGCGGCTGCCTTAATCAAGGATGTCTTGAGTGAATCCAAATTGGGATGAGGCTTTGAGCACGCCTTTTCCTCCAAGTGTTGCCATATCTTGTAATCTAACGGATTCAAATCTGGACTGGAGGAGGGCCAGTCTTTGTGCCGGATGAAGTCGATTTCACGCGCCGCCAGCCAGTCTTGTGTGCTCTTCGCTCTATGAGCTGGCGCCGAATCTTGTTGGAATACCCAGTGCCTGTTATTGAACATGGTATGAGAAACAGGTTCCACAAGGTTCGTCAGGACTGTATTTTGATACACAACAGCATTCGTTTTTACACCTTTCTCACAAAAATGTACCTCTGTTAAGCCCCAATAAGAAACTCCCAACCATACCATGAGCGAGGATGGAAAATGACCTCGTTGGACACGCGGAATACGGTTGCTCGCTTCTTCACTACTGTGTGCGTACACCTTATCATTTTGTTTGTTGTAGCTCTCTTCTATGGTAAACATTTTTTCATCCGAAAAAAAATTTCCCGATATTTTTTTCCCGCGTACCGCTTCAACAAAGCGCGGCATCTCTTCAGTCTCAGGTCCATTAGACGAGCATTCAAACGATGTCCTGTTTTTCTTCGATATGCCCGAAGCCCTAAGTCTTCATTTAACACCCTTTTCACCGTGGTTCTGCTTAACCCCATCTGAAGGGCCAACAGTTTCTGCTTACGTTTGGGATTTCTTTGAATTCGTGCCTTCACAGCTTTTATCACTGCTGGAGTCCTAACAGACCGAGGGCGACCACTTCATGACCTGTCATCTACACTAGAGTCTTCATTGTATCGTTTGATGGTACGATAAACGAATCTTTTGGTAATATTCAAATTTTTCAGTATGTTAAAAATTTGAATTGACGCGTAACCGCAACGATGCAATGCAATAACTGCAACACGGTCTTCTTTAAGCGTCCACTCCATATTTAAAAATAAGTAAAATTCTAAAAGTTATACATTTTTATTTTCATGAACAATTCGAAATTCTAATTCAATAAACTTTTTTGTGGCCAGCATTCTAAAAGAAAAGTTTTTACTGTGTGACAATACTTATGACCTGACTAGGTATATATATATATATATATATATATATATATATATATATATATATATATATATATATATATATATATATATATATATATATATATATATATATATATATATATATACATATTATAGATTGAAGAACGTGCGTTGTAAATGTCTGTTCATTTGAAGTAATTCATAGAAATATGTTTTAGATTTTGGTATAATTTACTTTCATTGCATAAATTTACTATGACATATTTCTTACTGTATCGCCCTCCCACAAACCGAATAATTCTAATGGATGATTTAAGTTTGAAAAAATTCAAAATGTCGCTTGCAAAGTGACCGCATCTTTTGATTGTTAAGCGCTACAACTTCGAACACTAACGTGCCGTGAATATTGGTATAAAGCGAATTAACTTCGGTTCAATGTCACTTAACTTTGAATTATATTATGGTTGTTAAAATTTTATGTTTAAACAGTATTCCATTACATTAATTATTATTTACGTGAATCTTGAATGAAATGAAAAAAAGAATGGAATCTATTTTAATAGAGTTGGAAACTCGTTTACGACTATGTCCCCAATGTCTACACGTTGTAATAGAAATGTTATGCACAAAGAGGGCTCAGCTTCCGTTCTCAAACTGTACATCTTCCATCTTATGCTATATATAACCAGTGACATCCTTGACCTTAGTTGTTTTTGCGTTAACGGTGTGACCACTAGAAGGGCAACTTGACAGGGCAACTCTGTGTCCCTATTCCTAGACTGCAAAAAGGAAGGACCAACGAAGAATCCTTCTACGAGTATTTTTCTGCGAAGTATAGTCGCAACACTTTATTTAACGATTCCATATACAAAGAAAATTACTTAGAACGTCAATTTTACATAACTGATAATAAACCTAGTGATATATTAATGATCTTCAAAAAAATTTAAAAGTTTTCAAAGGACAGATATAAATTTTAAGAATTAGTTTAGTCCTTTTGAAACGCGGTCGTCAGTTATAACAGAAGCAATTGACCTAGAGTAGTCTGTAAGTAGGGCACTGTTTCTAGTATTTATTGTCTTAATAGTACGCTCTTTGTTATTTCAAAACCTTCATAAATCTAGAGTTGCGTGTGTTGAAATATTGAGTCAGTCAATTAGCCTCAAAGTTTGAATTTGAGTTAATACCCTTTTAAATCATCCACTGCCGTAGAAGATACCCCAAGCTTGCGTCAGAAATCCCGATTATTTTCTTTTGGTTTTCTTATTCAACTAGAAATTTATTCGTGCAGGAGCGGAGAAAGAATACAAACCTCTGCGGTAAAGTCGGCCAGTCGTAAAATGGGACTAAACAACCCAAGCTATCTATCCTATCCAATCTATAACCATGGATTTTAAATATGCCGCCATAATAACTTTCTGTCGTATTGCGTACATAAGTGACCACGTCCCAGTACCACTACGTGGATAGCAGCATATTAGCGACACCCCTTACGTTGCAAACACCCATAGGGGACGGTACCTGCTAAATTCTAAGTGGACCGTCAGCCTGTCTGCTGGCCTACAGCAATAAAAAATATAGCACCGTGTTTGTGATGGCCCTGGCGTTACAAATACCCATAGGAGACGGTAACTGCTAAAATCTAAGTGGGCCGGCAGCCTGTCTGCTGGCCTACAGCAAAAAAAATTGATATTGCCACTTTTTGGTTTGAATCGTATTGTAGTGAATTTACACGCAGTTTTGATAGGTCATGTAGCATATATATGATATGGCTTACGTAGTAACTGTTTATTAATCTGTGGTATGGCCTGTAACTCCACAGATCCCACACTCGTACGCATAGGCGGCAACACGGTCGAGTGCACGGACCAAGTGAAATACCTGGAATCTGTATTTCACGTGTCTGGTGACATCGATTGCGACGTCAAGGCACGCATTGCTGCCACGTGGACCAAATGGCGTGAGGTAACTGGTGTCATTTGTGACCCCAAGATGCCGATAAAGTTGAAGGGACAGGTCTATAAGACCATCATTAGGCCTGTCCTTTTATAAGGCTGTGAAGCGTGGCCGTTGTTGAAGCGACACAAACAAGTACTGCGTGTCACGGAGATGAATATGCTGCGATAGATGTGTGGAGTAACGTGGAAGGACCGCGTTACGAACTCTCGCATTCGCGGCAGTGTCGGCTTCGTTGGTACGACCACGTTTTACGGCAACCGGATGCTTACATGGGAAACAAATATCTGGCCATGCCGCCTCCGCCGGGCCCCATCAGGAGGGATAGACCTAAGTGCTGACTTGACGTCGTAAAGGATGGGCTCAGTACCAGGGATTCTGAAGACCGTGCGAAGTAGAGTAGAAAAAGCGGAAAACGGACTCGGGCACCGAAACGGAAGTTAGGTTGCAACCGGGATGCAACGCTTAGATGAAGAAGAAGAATGTAGCATATATATGGTATGAAACTATACTACCTTTAGAAGATATATTGACTTCATATCGGTGTTTAGTTTACAACATTACATCTCATGAATTTCAGATGTTCATATACTCGTAAGTCGAATACAACAGAAGTTGAAATCTGAGTAAGACTAAGAGCAGTCTTCATCTCACTCAAACCAGAATCAGTCATCATCATCTTTGCGTTGTATCCCGGTTGCAGCCCAAACTCTCGCTTCGGCGCCCGGGGTCCGCTTTCCGACTTTTTCTTCTCCACTTCGCACGATCTTCAGCATCCCTGGTAGTGAGCCCATTGGCACGCATATCACCCCTTACAACGTCAAGCCAGCACTTTTTGGGTCTACCCCTCCTGCCGGGGCCCGGCGGAGTCGGCATGGCCAGACAGTTGTTACCCACGTAAGCATCCGGTTGCCGTAAAACGTGGCCGTACCAACGGAGCCGACACTCTTGTAATTTATCCGCAATGTCACGGACATGAAGACTGCCGCGAATGCGGGAGTTCCTAACGCGGTCCTTCCGCGTCACTCCACACATCCACCGCAGCATATTCATCTCCGTGACACGCAGCTCTTGCTTGTGTCGCTCTAACACCGGCCACGCTTCACAGCCGTATAAAAGGACAGGCCTAATGATGGTCTTATAGACCTGTCCCTTCAACTTTACCGGCATCTTGGGGTCACAAATGACACCAGTTACCTCACGCCATTTGGCCCACGCGGCAGCAATGCGTGCCTTGACGTCGCAATCGATGTCACCAGACGCATGGAACACAGATCCCAGGTATTTCATTCAAACCAGAATCAGTGAGTCCTAATAAAACACCCTCTCAGGGAAGTATCCCATCAACTGCTACGTGGTCATTCTCGGTACACGGTATTTGGTCTTCAACTGTCAAGTTCTTAATATCAGTATTGATTATATTTCTCCACGTTATACCTGCTTATCAGACAAAACGCATTTTAATCGATGCTAACTGTACGAGTACGAATTTACGTAAACTCATATACCATATGAAATATAAACAAAGATTTTAGATCTTATTTTTATATGCACCAAAAATTCCTCCTCCAAGTCAATCCTTCTTTCTAAACTTCCTCCAAACAGCACGTGGCCATGCACATATTTCATGAATGATATAGGAAGTGCTATCAGTTTAGCCCAAGAGTTTACATCTTGCCAGACACATCGAAAGTCCGTTGTAGGTGCGAGCGCGAGGTAACAACACTCAACAACGAGCGCTTAGTCGACTACGCATCATCTGTCATTTAAAGTGATGTACTGAACAATCATGCACGTGTGAAGTAACGCGGAAGGACCGCGTTAGGAACTCTCGCATTCGCGATAGCCTTCATGTCCGTGACATTGCGGATAAATTGCAAGAGTGTCGCCTTTGCTGCTATGGCCACGTTTTACGGCAACCGGCTACTTATGTGGGGAACAAATGTCTGGCCGCTACCGCCAGGTTCCGGCAGGAAGGGTAGACGCAAAAAGTGCTGGCTTGACGTCGTAGGAGTTGATATGCGTGCCAATGGACTGACCACCAGAGATGCCGAAGATCGTGTGAAGTGGAGAAGAAAAAATCGGAAAGCGGACCCTGAGCGCCGAAGCGAGAGTTTGGGCAGCAACCGGGATTCAACGCTAAGATTATGATGATGAATATTGAACAAATATGCATAGGTCCAGCAGAAATAGTAATAAGAAATGCTGATACCGATATTGCGGCTATAATGCTTGGTGATCATCACCTTAAAAGTGATTCGGTTATTCGGATGCTTATGGCAATGGCAATAATTTAAGATATGTGGACCTAACCAAAATACATGCAGAGATGGGACAGTTTTGTCAGAGCTTACCTGGATATCATGGCATCACAGGTTGTGATTTTAATATTGCGTTCTTCAGAAAAGGAAAATTAAAACCATACAAGACAATTTAAAAAAATCCAGAGTAACAGGAAGCTTTCAAGAGCTTCGGCAACAGCGAATTAATTGAAAATTTAGATCATCAACAAAACATCTTTAATATTATTCAGAGATTTATATGCAATATTTACAATGTCCCTAATGTTCCCAATCTATTACTAATAATATAGCTTTTATTTGTCTATATCGGCCACCATCTTCTAAAGCTTTAGGCCCTTTCTTGGAATCACTAGATAAAGTATTATTTATTGATTGTAGAAAATTTAAAACTACTATTTTGATAGGTGATATTAATATTAATCTAAAAGACTTTGAAAGCAGTATTACATGAGACTATTTAAACTTAATAGCATCTTATGGACATATCCGATATAAACAAAGCTTTTGACCGAAAGAAGTTGCGCAATTTTGACGCCAGCTATCTACCACCTTGCAAAAGCGAGCTATTACAGCAATTTCTGCGAGCAAATTATATATGTACCATTTGGAATAATGCTCATCTGAAAAATCCAACCACATATCAACCAGACAATAACGGCTGGGTATTGAAAGATGACAAATCTGGTATTTGTCATCTTTCAATACTTCAAATGGTTTGAAGTGGATCAACTATCAAGTTATGTTAGTGATTCGCTCAAAACTCAATCAGGTGTGTACTTATTATAACAAATTATTGTACATAATTTTTTAATTATTTATTCATAATTGTTTAAACTGGTTTTTTTTTTCAGAAACTGACGAAGAAGGCGATATTGCCGACGATCATGCTATCGACTGGAGGAGTAGTGACGAAGAAAATGAAAATATCGACGACAATGATGAAATTTATAAAAACGATTAAATATTGTTTTACATGTAATAATATTTTTTTGTATTTTGTAATATTAAAATAACCTTTTTTACTTTATATGAGATGGCTATAAACGTAAAAAAAATATTTTTTTATAAAGATCGTTGTTGCGTACTTAGCACAATCAATTTACCGCGAATATTTCTTAGTATCGAGTTGATCGTCTCTAAGCAAATGTATTGCCACCCCTCTTCTACGACGACGCTGCCATCTCTCGACTCGACACATTTCAAAAACATACGCTGCGGACGCGTCGCATCGATCTCCGTTATTCTTTTCAATATTTCCATACATTAACTAGCGCAATCAAAAGTAGTTCGGGCCAGTGTTTCCTACAGTCTTAATAGAAGAGCTCCAGCAGCACGAAGACAAGAGGTAAGTGGTAGTGCATTTGTGGTGCTAAGATTCTACTCCCGATACCGAACATATTTTTGGTCCATTCGAACCGGATTACGAATGAAATTGATTGTGCTAGTATTACAACTTTTCAATATTCATGTTCATTTATGCATATTTTCATAATTAAAAACTAATTAATTTATTTCAAATTGTACTAAGAACTATTTTTTCCAAAAACTACCTACTTCATAATTTCGTATCAATATCGTTCACGACGATTGCAAATTGCTCTGCACGGATAAAGGCGGTCGCACACAGCGCGAGATGTTAAAAAAGAAATTCATTAAGAATATCAATAAAGAATTATAATTAACGCTTTCCATTTAACCTTTCATATATATTTAATACACTCTTTAGTCAAAATCAATATTAAATAAAATATTAGTGTATTTACTCTTGTAAAAGTATATAAACATTGCAAATTTGCATTCTTTTTCTTATTCCGTTTTATTTAATATACAGTTTAATTTAGTTTTGTCAAATTTAAGCATGTTCCTTAATTTTAATTTTCTTTTATTTTTAAAATTTAAACAATTGTCGACTGTTTAATAAAATTAGTTCAGTGTGCCCCTAACCTATTTTATAATTAAGTAGGTCACCGTCACTGTTTCTCATTATTTCTTAAACGTTTATTTTACATTATTTGCTTACTACTACATTACTATTTACTTACTTTTATATTCAAACTTACCTTTTTATATTATTTACTATTTAAAAAATGTCGCTTTCCGAGAAAGAGTACACAGAAAAAGAACAATTATTGTTCGAAAGAGAAATACGGATGGGCAACATTAAAAAAATGTTAGATTATTCCACAAAAAGTGAGGTTCAGTTTAGGTGCCGGCTTCGAGAGCTAGCTTCATGTAAGAAAGAATTCATTAAAGCTCAGACTAAACTAGAAAAATTGTTAGTGAAAGAAAAAACATTTAACAAAGATGAACAATACGCGATTCGCGAACAATTTGACGATATGTTTTATGAGGTTCAAGCCGCGTCGGACTTATTGAAGTCGCGGAGTCGACACAGTGAGCCCAATATACACTCTCCTCTAACACGTTCTTCCCATTTCCGTATGTTACCGTTACCACCTTTGCAATTACCTTGTTTCGACGGAAATCCAACTGAATGGCACAGCTTTTATGACCTATTTAAGTCTTTAATTACTGACAACGAACAATTATCCGACGTAGAACGGTTTAGGTATTTATTATTATCTTTAAGATATGAACCGTATAACTTAATCAAATCATTACCGGTCACTAATGAAAATTACGAAAATGCAATAAAAATCCTAATAAACCGCTACGACAACAAACGAATTGTGGCATCTAAACACTTGGATCGCATTATTGACCTCGAGCCATTGAACAGTAAGAAATTACATGATAGTTTGCGCAATTTAATCAACATATATTTCGAAAATGTAACCGCTCTTAAATCCTTAGGCTTTCCTATAAAACATTGGGATTTTTTTCTACTAAATATCTTACTTCGGAAAATTACAGATGATATTAGAAGCCGTTTCGAAACATCACTTTCTTCGCCTAGTGATGTACCTTCCGTTGGCGAGTTACTCGATTTTCTTGAAAAGGAACTAACAGCCTTTGAAGTGATGTCCAGCGCCGGCAAAATACTCTCTCAACGAGAGACAACGCTTTCAATTCAGCCTCAATCGCGGCGTCGTTTTCCTCTTTCGCGTTCACTTACCGAGACTCCGCGTTTTACTTCTTCCACCCCTAAATCCTTTAATGTTCATGCCGCGACTGCTAATAAGCTGGAGTGCGACAGCTCCTCCGTTGCAGGTCCTTCACAATTCTACAACCGCACTAGGAAATGTTTTTATTGTCAGTCAACGTCCCATCCACTATACAGATGTGACAATTTTAACCAACTGGATTTAGAGGAACGTAAAAAAATCATTTCATCGAATAATATCTGTTATAATTGCTTATCTGTGGGACATCGAGTGATAAATTGTAATTCTAAATTTTCATGTCGGAGTTGTGCACAGAGACATCATTCAACTTTACACGAAGATGACCCAAAGGTTACATTTCGAACTGCTTCTCCGGTAAATGCCAGTTGTAACAAAGTGTCTCTGGCGCCATCTGTCCGAAGTTCTCCAAATGATACTGTCCCCGATAAACAAGAAAATTGCACAGTCCTCTTAACTACAGCATTGGTCAAACTAAGACCAACCGGCAACGAACCCTATGTTCCACAAGCGATCCGTGCACTCATAGATCAGGGTAGTCAAGCCACTCTTATTTCCGAGTCGTGCGTCGAACGCTTAAAACTACCGAGATTTCCTGTTAATCCTAACATGTCTGTTTCAGGCATAAGCGATGCCAAAGCAACTCCTCGTGGAAGGACGTTATGTGAAGTTACTCCCCACGATAAACCAGATCCCAAGCTTTATATAGAAGCTTTGATTATTCCTACAATAACAAATTACGTGCCTATTGTTCCCCATACTTTCGAAAGCATTTCTCATTTGAAGGATATTCCTTTGGCTGATCCAGAATTACTTTCTGCATGTCCTATTGAACTCCTGATAGGCTCAGATTATAGTGACAGGATATTACTTCATGATAATATTATAGGCCCACCAGGTACGCCCGTGGCCATGAATAGCGTTTTCGGGTATTTACTGAATGGTAAAATATCAAATTCAAATCATTTAAATTTTTCCGTAAATTTAAGTACTTACAATTTAAATATGCATCTTCAGCGCTTTGAGGAAGTAGAAGCTATTTCTGAAGAAAAATCTCTTTCGAATGAAGACCAGATTTGCGAAACTATATTTTCCAAGTCATTTACACGTGACGACTCTGGTCAATACACGGTAGCTCTTCCTTTTAAAAATAGTGTTATTACTTTGGGTGAATCCAGAAATATTGCGCTTACTCGCTTGCTTCAATTAGAAAAACGTTTCAAAATGAATGCTTCTTTACATACGGAATACTGTAGATGTTTGCAAGAATATTTAGACTATGGACACGTGGAACCGGTTTTATCTTACGTGGCCAACAATTCCTATTATATTCCGCATCACGCTGTCATTAAATCTTCTAGTTTAACTACAAAGGTCAGAGTTGTTTTTAAGGCCTCCTCCAAATCGGCGAATGGTGTTTCCTTAAATGACAACAGTCCCACTTTTATGGATTTCCGGCATAGATTGCATCTGTGATCAATGGTTTCAATTTCTTTCCGAATTACAATTACGAGTACTTGCAAGTTTAAAACTTCCTTGGTATAAGTTTGCTAACAAGGCGAGTGTACGAATACATGAATTTACAGATGTATCCGAAAAAGCATGCGCGGTTTTGGTTTACATTCCTGTTATTGATGAACTTGACCATATTTCCGTCAATCTAGTTTTCGCGAATACTAAAATTGCACCATTAAAAAAACTTTCCTTACCCCGATTACAGTTTTTAGCTATCGCTCATCTTACAAAATTACTAAACAAGAGTAATCATGTTTATAAACCTTACGTCCAAATTGAAAATATACACACATGGAGTGATACTTCAATTACGTCAACATGGACTCTCTTGTGCTCTCATGAGTGGAAAATATTTGTTTCTAATCGGATCAGTTTGATCACTGGTGCTATTCCGGCATCACATTGGAGACATATTCGTTATGAAGACAATCCAGCTGATTTTGTATTTCAAGGCATTCTCTCATCAAACTGGGATCACGTCGTATGTTTTAATAGTCCAGAATGGTTGACTAAATGTGAGATGATGTGGCCGGTTTCAAAAGTCGATTTCACTAATGACGAAGAACGTCGTAAGATTGTACAAAACTGCAATTTTAACGATATTACATTTTTTGAAAATTTTCCTTCCTTTCCAAAGGTCCTTCGAGTTATGTCCTATATCTTTAGATCTTATCTTAGATGTAAAAATATCAAATTTTATGAGCCAAAATTCATAACATTACTGGAATTGAAATCTTGTAGTAACGGATTGACTTTTGCTGTTCAGTATTTATGGAAACGGTGGAGTGTTGAATGTTTGTCCACTCTGCAATCTCGTTCTAAACGGTTTCACAAAAATAAATTCTGTCAATCGCCGGCACCCCTCACTGTGGATTCTGTAGCTGTCGTGAAAAACGACACACTTCCTCCCTTGCAGTGGCATCTTGCAATCGTACATAAACTGCACCCAGGTTTCGATAATATTACTGGCGTCGTTACTCTCCGTGTGGGCCAGTCTTTCTTCAAAAGACCAGTGATTAAAGTTTGCCCTTTACCAATTGCACAATAGCGTTCTTCATACAATTTTTTCAAATTATCCATTTTATTTCAATTATTCAGTTAAAGTTGCTTCCTTATACAAAGTATTATTACAAGTTAAATTTCGTTAGCATTTCTCCACATATCTATCTTTGTTCAATATATTTTATTTTCTGTTTTAATTATTTTAGTTTCTAGTATTTTCCTATTATTTTCCTTTAAAACCATAACCGGTTTTAACGCCGGCACTATGTTGCGTACTTAGCACAATCAATTTACCGCGAATATTTCTTAGTATCGAGTTGATCGTCTCTAAGCAAATGTATTGCCACCCCTCTTCTACGACGACGCTGCCATCTCTCGACTCGACACATTTCAAAAACATACGCTGCGGACGCGTCGCATCGATCTCCGTTGTTCTTTTCAATATTTCCATACATTAACTAGCGCAATCAAAAGTAGTTCGGGCCAGTGTTTCCTACAGTCTTAATAGAAGAGCTCCAGCAGCACGAAGACAAGAGGTAAGTGGTAGTGCATTTGTGGTGCTAAGATTCTACTCCCGATACCGAACAATCGTTATCGACTAAGCACTCGCGCTCGCACCTACAGCGGACTTTCAATGTGTCTGGCAAGATGTAAAAACCATTAAAACTGTCCGGCTATTGAGGTAACATTTTTTATAGGTCCCCAAGTAACATATATAAAATTTAGCTTTTATACTATAGCGAAAGTATAATGATAATTTATTAAAGTTTAGGGGTGTCTGACAGGGGGTAGCAACTGTCATAAGTGTCCGGCAATGGATGACGAGATTTCTAAAGTTATCCCGAAGAAAATATAAAAAAATTGAGCTTTATACCTTAACGAATTTAAGGTACTATTTTATGCACCTTTACTGCCTGTTAACTGCCCAAGTAACCACAACCCAAACTCTATAGTCGCTGGTCGTTCTTACCTGTATAGGAGACATGCACAGAAAAACTTTCAGCCTTTATAAAATGACGAAGGTCTAGCCGTCTTGGGCACTTGCTCTAGTTCACTAATTATTTAAAATTCTTAATCAATCGGAAATTTTATTATTTTTTCCAGCATATTTTATTTTAATTATTAAAGACAAAACAATGATACAATTTAAAAAATATTCAGTACCCATAATATTTTATTGATAATGATTCAATCTACTCGTACAAATTGATGTAGTTCATCAAAAAATAAAGAGACTATTAATATTAAATTGATTCAGTTCAATAATCTATGAGTAATATGATATCGAACTTTTTGCTAACACAATAATGGTAAAGAATATGCGTAATTTGATATTTATATCAACCTACCACAGTGAGTGGGTGCGGCGATTTTAAGTTAATTTTAGATCCTCTTATCCGTGCAGAGGAGTAGAAAGAATACTGACCTCTGCGGCCGGGGTCAGCTTGTCGTAAAAGGCGAAAAAACAACCCACCCTAGCTACGTGATAGTGCCCCAAGCCCGTCTGGATAGCGACTACCTTTGGTCTGAAGTATGCCGCCATAGTAACTTTGTGTTGTATTCCGGCATTAATGACCCAAGTTCCTGTACCCTTAGGGGACAGCAGCATCTACGCGATGCCACGGGTATTGCAAACACCTATAGGCGACGGTAACTGCTAAATTCTAAGTGGGCCGTCAGCCTGTCTGCAGTCCTACAGCAATAAAAGAGACTATTAATACTAAAAACTTAGAAAATAGAGACCTCGATTGTTGAGCCATGCAAAAGCCAGCGTCGCCTCAGGGTTTTTTAACATTTTTCGTCGGGGCTCAGCACGTCCACCTTTCGTGCGAAGAAGAAGCCGGAGATGGCATTACTTCTTACTCTTACTTCCGTTACTACTTGTACTACTCACCAACGCTGTTCGAGGTGGAAGTAGTTTTATTTCGCGCCGCTTCCAGGCACGACGAACACATATCAGAAAAGAATATAAGAAAAACATAAAAAATATATATCAGTTGTCTACCTAAAACATAAGCGCTCTGCTGCTTGCTTTGGGACCAGAGATGAAAATTTGGAAATAATAATGTTTGTGGTGAAAGTTTCGAATGCACCTGAGAGGAAACACTTAATAAAAAAAGAATTGGATAGTACTTGAAGCAAATAATTTTTTGCCTCCAAAATATATCACCAAGCAATTTAGTTGTTCTACGTAACAGATGGCCGCGCTTGGGTAACGTAGTAGCAAAAAGTGACAAGGTTGACATGCGGCCAGACGCGGCCATCCTTTGAAGGTCCTGCCTTCTGCCGCACTCAATATACGGTCGATGGAATGAAATTATTAATTAAAAACAAATTTTAATTAATACGATTGTCATTATTGAACTTTATATTACACATAATTATACCGTATTCAGTAATGTTTTATAGTAATTTTCTTTTCTACGTAATTTTATTATTTTAAGGTCCATATACATCCAAAGGTTGTACAATTCTGGGGCATCGTTGTTCATTATTTTTATAGTGTGGAACTAACTGCGAGACTTTGTACTGTGTTAAAGCTACTTTACTTCTGTGTAAAGTTATAGTAAATAATAGTTTATAAATATAAATATATAAATAATTTACAATAGTTTATAAAAGATAAAGAAGTATCCCAGAATAGCACTTACTCGTACATACGAAACAAAATGAAGTGCGGAAATTAAAAATTAAAAAAAAAACATGTGGGGCAGTCTTTGGGGACTGCCGATAGAAATGAAAACTAAATAACTTGTGAATTATATCGTCGAGCTATTAGATTATTATTGTCGGTTTATAAAAAATTGTTTATAATCAAGCATTAAAGTTTAAATTTGTCATTAACACTTCTTTACAAACCAAAAATTGTTCACCCAAAAAGTGCTCAACGCGCCTAAAGAAGTTTTCACTTCAAAAAGTCAACTGTATTGTAATAAAGACGCAATTCTAATAGATATGTATAAGTAATGCAATGCAATCATTTAAAAGATACATTATAAAATAAACCTTAAGTCATTATCATTAAAGTTAAATATTACTGGAGCAAAACTCCGTCTTACGAATCTTACGAATTTTCGATCAGTACACGTGACCTGATGTGAGTTTAACATTTTTACCCATCACAAAAAAGTTGCACAAATCCGTTAAAGAATTTTTTACTTAAATAAACCTGTCCACTTTAAAAAAATATTTTCAAGAACTGGAAAAAATCGCTCACAGCGATACGACCGTTGATTGTACTAACTAAATTTGGAATATTATTGTTTAAAACTTGATTTATTGATTACAATAACGTATATTGTATTCTATAATATAATTTGTATACAAAAACTGAGTAGCATGGATTTCTGGTATAAAATGATAACATTACAAGTACTATAGCAAAGAAGTTCATACAGACGAAATGTACGTAATCGACCGACCCACCCACTATGTACTTTAAAATAAATATTCGCCAATAACTAAACTAAATGTAAACATCACCAAAACAAAATTTAGGACGATGACAACAAACCACAAGAATTCAGCGTAAAAATAATTCGCTAAGCACACTCATTTAAGAGTAAATGTTTACATAATAAGTGTGCTTAGAGTTTAGTGGTCTTTAGAGAGAACAATATGAGAAATAATAGGATCTCTTTACTACATGACACGTGTAATGAGATATTAAATTTTCATTACAAATCAATTGTAACATATAATATTTGCTATCACATCTAAAAATAAAAGTCAGAGTAATCTTCGACCACTGAAAATAGAGAACAGAATTAGTTCTGGGTCAATCAACGGTACTTGGCGCTGATTCTCAATGTTTTCCAAATATTCTCGTTTCATATTTCCAGAGATTTAGTTGATTTTGATATGTATCTTTCAATAGCTGCCTGACAATTTTTGCTTAGGTTTTTGTCAGGTCTTAAGTCTATCAATTGTAAGAACGCGAAATATGCCTGTACATAGGTTAAATTTAAAGAGAATAATAACTTCGTGGTTGTGTTCGTGGTATGGCTATATAGTATGAAAGAAAGAATGCTATATGACTAAGCAAATTCTAGGAATGCGAGTGGATTATTAAAGCAAGGGTGGACTAGGTAAAACATGATGTTGTTATGACTAAATGAGGAAAGTGGAAGAAAATGTTCCGCCGAACCCAAATAATATGTGATAAAAGCAGGAAGATCAAGATTTTTAAATTACCAAAAAGTAACTACTTAAGTAAATAATAACCGCGCATGAAACCACAAAGCACATTTATAGGATAACAACAACAGCCTTTACGTTCTCCAGGTAGTAAATAATCACCTTGCCTCGACCGACAGTGGAATGCACTACAGCCTCAGGCTATGCCTTCATTACCTATCGAAACGCTAAATTGAATACCTTGTTACGTTACTCAAAACGGCAACCTGTTCTTAGGTAAGTATATGTTCACAGATATGGTGCAATCATTTCTTAAATTTACTAAGCTCTTTAGATGTACGCTTTAGCTAGTGAAGCTATCAAAATACGGTCATTTGTGCTTAGTCAGTTTTATGACTTGTATATTACCAGCTGGATGACCAAGCTTTGCTCGGTATTTTTTTTATAAATTGTGTTTTTTGGAAATTAACAATTGATTTTCTTAGTCTAACCTCAAAGCAAACACTCATTGACTTCTTGTTACTTAACAACGCCATCTGCTGGAATAGCTTTAGTGTTTTTGTGTCGTTAAAGCAATTTAAAAAAAATAGTATTATTATTCGCCGATAGATGTCAGGAAGAGTCATCTTTTTGTTATTTTTTCTTCCAATAAAAAAAAGCGAATAAAATGACATTTTCTAGAAATGATTCCTAGCTAGATCGATTTATCGCCCCCGAAACCCCCCGTATACTAAATTTCATGAAAATAGTTGGAGCCGATTCCGAGATTCCTATTATATAAGTATATATATACATATTGCTCGTTTAAAGATATAGGATTACCAAAACAGCGAAGAAACTCAGATGTTTACTTTTTGTTCTGAAGGAGGAAAAGTGTCACACATTACCTGCCGCGCGGGGCCGCATCAGGCTGGTGTGGGTCTCAAGGGGACTCAGCACGGTATTCCCGTGCTCGAGATTCCCGTGCTCGAGGGCTCGTACCACAAACCCACAAAAAACTGACTACCACCGCCACAA
Organism: Malacosoma neustria; assembly: GCA_963693495.1. NCBI lineage: Eukaryota > Metazoa > Arthropoda > Insecta > Lepidoptera > Lasiocampidae > Malacosoma > Malacosoma neustria. The sequence continues at coordinate 9,145,138 of OY856386.1, forward strand.
ATAGTAGAAGCTTGTATTAGTGAGATCTTCTACCCTGGATCAGTGAGACATAGAAGATCTCCAGCTACCAGGAGCTTTTATAACCCCGACTTCGTCTTGCCACGTAGGGTGCGTGCGCGTTGCGGCATCAAAGTGCAGGAAACTCAACCTTACCCCGAGGTAATTGAATAATTAATCCAATAACATAATTAATCATTTTAAAGATTGATTTATACATGTCATGACATGTATAAATCATTTTCAGACTTTTCAGCTAAAATCGATAAACGACAAAATCGGTAAGCTATTGACAATAAATCCATAATAATAGTCATGTCATGTAATAATGTCCTCTTATGCTAATAAGTTCAAGATTTTAGTAAACGAAGAGTATAAAACTACCTTCAAATTGTTTAATGTATGCTTTTATTATAATAATTTTTTTATTATATAATTTATTAATTTATCAAGTTATTTCTTTGTAAGCGAATATATATAATTCTTATTATTTTCTTCTATTCTCGTGAGAAATATTTTTTTACGGTAAAATGAAAATTACAGCAATTTATTTATGCTAGATGTAATAACGAATAGATGCTGAGTGGAGATCGATCCCACAAATAGCCGTATTATAAAGATAGCCAATGAAACCACCGTGTTATTCAATTTCTCAACATGCATAAAAAATTAAAATTATGAAGAAAATTCAATTACTTAAATGTCATTTATATTTGACATTGAATTTATAAATAAATATGCATAGAAGTATATAAACTGATCGTTTGTCGTAGCGCCAAATAAAGTATTGCTTTTATAAACACCTAAGTCAATATACAAAGGTATCAAATGTTTGTATAACATTAAGGTTTATCAGTCAAAGTACAAAATGTTGGTTAAATCACCTGGTTATCCAACCGTAATAACAGGTTATTATTAGGCTGAAAATTAATATCGGATTCAATACTCCTTGAATAAATAAGATAAATAAAAAAGCATTTTATTTCTTGCATTGCACCAGAATTTATAAATTTAATTTCTAATATTGTTAATTAATAAGTTTATATCAAGTATTAGTAATATTAGTTCTTTCTAAGGAAAAACAACATATTAGTTAAGGCAGAATGCCAAAGACCTCGTATCAACATATAATGGCATACTATATTGTCATATACATCATAGAAATATTTATTATAACCAAACAAAGAACAAAATTTGGATTTTACAGTTATTCAACTTTATGTATGTATTACTAGATTTTCTTCTTTTTGCTCTTATTTTGTGGGGTTGGCACAACATGTTCTCTTTTTCCACTCTTCTCTGTTAGCCGTCTTTTCAACATTCATGTCTTTTTTCACCATATAATCTTTTACACAATCTATACATCTATACAAATAAATAAAATTGGAGGGTCTGTTTGTAATAATAAAATAACCGCTTTTTACTAAGTGCGTCGTCAGCCTGTCTGCTGTCCTACGCAATAAAAAAAAAAGTGCATTCGGACGTATACACGGTACATACACCAAAACAACATTTTTTACAATTTTTGTCTGTCTGTCGGTCTGTCTGTCTGCGGTGACTTTGGTTCTCCTGCGAATCTCCTCATTTCTGATTCGATCTCGCAGGGAAACTCCGAGCATAGCCCTCTCCATTGCCTTCTGAGCGACCATGAGCTTTCTCATAAGGCCCATAGTTAGCGACCACGCCTGCGTTCCGTATGTCATCACTGGCAACACACATTGGTTAAAAATCTTCGTCTTGAGACACTGTGGTATATGGGACGAAAAGATTTTACGGAGCTTCCCGAACGCTGCCCATCTGACTTGGATTCGACGAGTGACCTCTTTCGCGAAATTGGACCTGCCTAACTGGATCGTTTGACCCAAGTAGACGTATTCGTCAACAATTTCGAGAGTACAGTTCCCAACTGTTACGGGGGTAGGTGCGACATGGACATTAGACATGATCTTCGTCTTGTCCATGTTCATTTTGAGACCTACTCCTTGGGAAGCTGTATTGAGGCCATCAAGCATATGGCTTAAGTTTTCCATGGTCTCAGCCATGATTACGATATCATCTGCGAATCTAAGGTGAGTGATGTACTCACCGTTAATGTTGATGCCCAGTCCGTTCCAGTCCAGAAGCTTGAAGACATCTTCCAACGCAACGGTGAACAGCATCGGCGATATGACATCGCCTTGTCTGACTCCCCGCTGCAGTCGGATAGGCTTCGAGTTCTGATCCTGGAGACGGACTGACATAGTGGCGTTTTCATAGAAACACTTCAACGCTTTGATGTATCGATAACCAATGTGGCACCTCTGGAGAGACTGAAGCACCGCCCAGGTCTCGATCGAATCAAAGGCTTTCTCATAGTCCACGAACGCCAAGCATAGTGGCTGGTTATACTCCTCCGTCTTCTGTATAACCTGCCGCAGCGTTTGTATGTGGTTTATGGTGCTAAAACCTTTTCGGAATCCGGCTTGTTCGGGTGGCTGGAAGTCGTCAAATCTGCGCGCGAGACTATTCGTGATGACCCTTGAAAACAGCTTGTAAACATGGCTCAGAAGTGATATCGGTCTAAAGTTCTTCAAAAGGGTTTTGTTGCCCTTTTTGAAGAACAGCACCACTATACTTCTGTGCCATGCCTGCGGCGTTTTGCCCTCGAGGATGACGTAATTGAATAGCTTCTGGAGGATTTTAAGCACAGGAGTTAATAATAATTAAATATACTAAAAATTAATTAATAATAAACAGAGTAACAGAAAAGCCAAACAAATATGTAACGCAACGGATGCTGCGTTAAGTGGTTCCAACGCGAATAATTGAGCCTTCCTAGTAAAGGAATTTTCAAATGCAATCCAAAACAAAACTTGTTACAAACATATGTTGTAATGATTATTCAAAAAACAAATTTAATTTTTTGATAATTTGTTGTCACTTAATTATTTTAAATTATACAACACTATTGAATGTAAGTTTACCACCATCACATTTATATTCAATAAGGCTCTCTTGGGTACTTCTTAGATCATCGTGATCTTAGATTATATTCAAATTTTATCTTCTTTACTTTGAAACTATTATATTAGCATATCTATAAACATATATACAATAACATATTATTACATCAAGTAATTTCTCAAGTATAACAGACAGAACAAGCCTATTAGAAAAACATTTGCTAGCCAAGTAATTGGTTTTTGTTTCTTTTCATTGCTGTGGGGCAGCAGACAGGCTGACGGCCCGCTTAGAATTTAGCAGTTACCGTCGCCTATGGATGTTTGCAACGCCAGTGACATCGCGAACACGCTGCTGTCCCATAAGGGTACAGGAACTTGAGTCACTAATGCCGGAACACAACACAGGGTTATTATGGCGGCATACTTAAGCCACCATCCAGACGGGCTTGGGGCCCTACCACGTTGCTAGGTTGTTATGTTGCCTTTTACGACAGGCCGACCCCGGCCGCAGAGGTTAGTATTCTTTCTCCGCTCCTGCACGGATAAAACGATTTTATATAAAACATGTAGATGATCTATAATGGGGCAAAAATAATGTCAAGAAAACTAATGAATCGCTAAGACGATATTATTTTCTGCAATCATTTGTATCTTTATAAGTACGTGTCGCTGGGAAAATTAGAAATCGATCATACCTGTCAAACGTGACGCGTAAACGTTGCCCTATTACGAACATCCTTTGCTTTGATTAAAATAATTACTAAGATTATATACCTTTTTATGGATAAGCCCTTTTAAAGTGTTGTATTTCTTTGGATATTATCGGTGTAATAGACTGTATCCATGATCATTCTCATTTGTTGTTGCATAAGCAAATCAAAGCAGACTACCTAACAACGTACGACAAATCAAATGTATTACAATATATACAATACTAGCAGTCTCAATCAAATTTAATTAAACCTTTTCTACATCGTAGGGAAGTACATCCTCGACTTCAGCTCGGTGCTAAACAAAACTCATGTATGTAATGGAACAAAGGGGTTTCAGGAAATATGGATGGAAATTCAGACGTAGCTAGGTGTGGTGGTAGAATTAGACAAGATAATTATTTTATTCAAACAATAATTCCGAACACTCCTTTTGACGAAAATTATAATAGAGAACGAACATTCTCTCCGAATTACAAGTATCTCTATAGAATTCTGTTTGTACTCTTCGATATAAAATTCAATGTACGTCATTTTAGGCTTAGACATCAACATCTATCCTGTAGCGTCCCAAGCCGAACAGGAAATTTAAATACATAAAACATGTTAAATCGTTAAATCTTGACCAGTTTTGACATCTATCTTATTAACACGAAATGCGTGTATTTGTGGAAAACCCTTGTTCAAAATTTGGCATTGAATATAAAAACCGCCTACGCCTATGTTTTTAATCATTAATTGGCAATAAACCAGTCCAAAATACATTATAATAATAGTATTTCAGATCCCAAAGTAGCGCCGACTAAACTATTAATTTAAGAAGTGTTGTTTCTGATTAATAAGGATAACCTTAAATAGTACTAAAAAGGAAACGATACCTAATAATAATCTTCGTTTTTAGAGTCTTTTGGACATTGCTAATAGTAATGTTTTGTTTCATGGGGGCTTCAGCAGTATAGCGTTAATTTTGCTCATAGGTGGTTTTTGAGCCCAATCTCCAATGTTTTTTATACACCACAAGTGTCTTGCGGTGAATGATTGTGAACCGCACCTTGTGATGTAACTAACTGAAGTTAGCTAATGGATGTTATTATAACCTCTATAAGTATTGCTCAACTTGTTACTAACTTCGTAGAAGGATGTTTACTGATTGCTCACAAATTTTGTCACATATCAATTACTATGATGAATTTTTTATACTTATTGAACTATAGAATATATTACGATCAATTTTATAACCATTAAAACATAATATATACCTCTATTAAAATCTTGAAAGAATAAAAAGTAAAAAAAAATATCTTTAGTAATATAGTAACATAATAGATAGTGGTAATTCCCAGTTTTGCAAGTCTGGTTGCACCTGCATTTTTATTCCCATTCTCGGAAAATCATTTTAAAGCAGACCGCATCGAATTAGGGTTATCTCGGATTACAAAGGTCTCGATAAGGCTTCTATTGTTAACATTCATAACTTTGTAGGGTTAAACAATTTACATTATACATATTTCAGGAGTTATATATTTGCCGTTTGGAAGTTTGTGAGTATTTTTGTTCACGAGGTTGTGGGCATGAAATCTCAAGCTTACTCAAAATGCGTTTTAATAGACTTTTGCATCAATCACAAGACTAACCATAATTCTGTAAATAAATCTAATAAAGTTCCCTGGAAAGACTGAAAAAAAACTAATACTATAAAGTACTTTACCATAACTAGGAAGTAATTTTGGGTTTGATCTACTATCCTGAGACTATAGAAATCGATTATTAGATAAATATATAGATAGTTCTTACAACTATATATATATTAGATGGTTAATGTTGATTACTGTAAATAAAATGTTAATAATTCAATACAACTTAGATCATGTGATTTTCAAAATGGCGGCAACTATCAAGCGCCGCCGTCAAACACATTAAGAAAATATCGGCATCGTTATTCTCAATCAACCAAGCTGTTTTTAATTACAAACATATAAAATGTGTGCAATATATTGACGGAGAACCTGTTACAAGACGCAATGAACTTGAATTCTCACCTAATGTCAAAGATCATTGCTCTTATTACTAATTCCAAATACATACTAATATAACAATGAATTTTCATGATCGACGAAAGCCGTGCGTAGGCGCAGCACTTATGATTAGGGTTGATACTTATTACGAAATTAGCTTTAGGATAATCCGGAATTCAACAATAAAGCATTTTACAGTCTTATTACAGTGTCCCGTACACGGTAATAAGCTGATTTTAAATTGAAAATTATCTTTAAAATTATTATATTGATGATGATATAATTCGTAATTAAGAAATATTTCTAAAAATATGCCATTAAGAAAGATTTATTATTAAATATGATTGCAAACTCACATCTATGAATATTTTTATTTTTTATCATTCGAAATGATACCAAAGACAACCCTAACCGCATAAGACAGCTGTCATTATTCTCCAATCTAATATAATAACACCCCTGCTGGTATTTTGTTGGCGTTTTTTATGAACGATACATGACTAATAATTACACTACTCAAATGTATGGAATAAAATAATAGTAAACTCATAATATACATAATAGTCTGTGGTCACAAAAGAATAATCGCTCCTTTAACCTTAGATTGTTTCACACAATAAGTTTCATTGTATCGTAAATAAATAAATGTACTGGGATAAATCGCATTTCTAGTCCCAAAGTAAACAACGGAGCGCTTGTGTTATAGATAACAGCCAACTGACGGCCTAAAGACATTCCGCCAGGTCGCTAACGTATGAAAAAAATAATAACAGTACATAACATCATACAGTACATACGACCCAACTCGGGCCTCTCCTTCGTAACTGCGGCTCCACATTAGTGCCGTGAAGCTCCCTAAACGGGCGTGAACGTGAATGTGGATGGTTTTCGCATGGTTCACGCGCGTTCACGCCTGTTCCCCGATCAGAGTCGGTATTTTGTCCCGCGACAAAGGGTTCACGCCCCCTTCGCGCGGTGTTCACGCATATATATCCACATTCACGGCCCCGTGCCAGTTTACTCCGGACTACAAAAGGCGTACGGACGTGTACGCACGTAAAATGGAGTCGAGCGTGAACGTTTGGAATAATGAAACTGAAATTCTATTTTTAGAGCATTATCATTCTGAAAATGACAGCAAACAAAGTTATTGCAGCAGCAGCTTCTACGTCCATTTCGCGGCGGGTTACGAACGATTGTGAGCATCCCGTGAATGTGAAGGTCACTACTTGCGCCTCACGGCACTAATGTGGAGCCGCCTTAAGAACAGACAGCTTACCGCCAAGCTTGTCTAAGGTGGACTGGCGGGTTTCACATACCGAGGATCTCGGTGTGAAAGTTTCCTCGAAATGTTTTCCTTCGCCGTCGGTACACGGCAATTCACCATCATCATCTAAGCGTAGTATCCCGGTTGCAACCTAAACTACCGTTTCGGTGCCCGGGGTCCGCTTTGCGACTCTTTCTACTCCACTTCGCACGGTCTTCAGGATCCCTGGTAGGGAGCCCATTGGAACACGGCACACGGCAATTATATTACAATATGCACATTAGGCGAAAACAATGCCACTAAACAGTGAATGTCAGCATTGATTCGAAACCCGCCTCTATATTGGCCAAAAAAGTGTAGTGTCATAAAAGATCATGTAGCCGAATGCAGTCTTACAAATATTGACATAAAATATCTTCATAATATACATTGAATCAATATTTTTTGTTCAGGCGTCACGCCCAGACATTAAACAGGACAATAAAAACTTAGACACCTTACATAGCGAATTATTCATCCAAAACAATAGATCGACGTGAGTAACGAGTACAGCTGGTCTTCCGTGCGATCCAACTACTGGGCCGCGACTTCCTCAGTTAAACGGCCTATGCACATGTGTAAATAATGTGTAAAACATCGGATGCTTTGGCAATGTTGGTCACTGTTTAATTTATTAGTCTTCAAATGGGTTTATTTCGATGCTGAAAATATCGTAGGGAACCTGCTCAAGATAACATATATTGTAACCCATTAATCCGCCATAGACAAGCGTGGCTGGTATAATGTCCGTAACCTCCACGCCTCCCCGAGTCCTTATGGGACAATATGGGCCGCTATTATTACAAATATGTACATATATTTGACGAAATAGTCTGAAATCATTATTTCGTCAGTTTTAGCCGTGTGACCCCGGCCAGTGAAAAGAATAGGGTCACCCCAGGTCATACCAAGGGAGTCGTAAAAGGCGACTGATGGACTACTCCTTTGCCAGCTTGCATGCGGCAAAGGAAGTGCACCTCTCGGTTTTCCTCTAGGGGTTGGGAGGTCAGACGGCAGTCGCTCCCGTAAAAACCAAAACCTAGCCAAACAAAATGGTCGTAACAAGAAAGGGAATTGTCACGGATAGGGCGTCGCCGCAAAACGACGCGCAGGAACTTCGCCCGACTCCTGTGACAAGTGGACTAGGGCTGCCGTGCCGTGGGCGAGCACGGCTAAAGACACTAGCCCCATCCAAAAGGAAACTCCGCTTCGCAACTTGGAATATTGGCACGCTGACTGGACGCGCGAGAGAGTTGGCCGATGTACTCTCCAGGCGGAGGGTGGCCGTGGCGTTCCTGCAGGAGACTCGGTGGAAGGCCAGCAGATCCCGGTTCATTGGGAATGGCTACAAACTGATCTACACGGGTGCACCTGGTGGGGAAAATGGGGTCGCCATAGTGCTCTCGGAGGAGCTCCAGGACGACATTTTAGAGGTGAAGCGCTGTAGCGATCGGCTTATGGTTGTGAGGGTGCTTGTTGGTGGGGTAGTCACCCACTTGATAAGCGCCTACGCGCCACAGGCCGGTTGTAGCGACGCCGACAAGATAGCGTTTTGGAACCTACTCGGAGAAGTGCTTCGTGGGATTCCATTGTCACATGGGATCGTTTTGGGCGGTGATCTAAACGGTCATGTGGGTGATGAATGTGGGGAATTTGAGCGTGTTCACGGTGGATTTGGGTATGGTAACCGCAACGCGGAAGGGGAGGATATCCTCAATACGTGTGCGGCTGCCGACCTTGCCATCGTGAACACGTATTTCAAAAAGAGACCCGAGCATCTCATCACCTACAAGAGCGGGAGGAATGCTACCCAAATCGACTTCCTACTCACTAGAAGACACCACATCAGCAAAGTAGCCAACTGCAAGGTCATACCCGGTGAGAGTCTCACTGCACAACACCGTCTTCTTGTCATGGACCTCTGCGTGAAGCCCAAAGGCAAACGTGTCGATCGCCTTCAGCGTCGAATCAGGTGGTGGCTGCTCGATGAAGTCAAGTCCCAGGAGCTCGCCTCTTCCATCGGCGACAAGTGCGCCGGTGGTGAGGGCGAACCGGTTCAAGTTTACTGGGACAGGATTCAGGCGGCTATCCTTGGGTCGGCGAGGGAGGTGCTTGGTGTGTCTAAGGGTGGGCGCAAATGTGACAAGGAGACTTGGTGGTGGAACGACACAGTCCAGAGGGAGACTAGAGCGAAGAAAGCCCTCTTTAAGAAGTGGCAAGCGTCCAGATCTCCTGAAGATCGCGACGCATATAGGTCTGCCAAGCGCGCCACTAAGAGAGCTGTAGCCAGAGCCAGACGAGACCACTTACAACCACTATACGACAAGTTGGAATCGTCTGAGGGGCAGAAGCTCATTTATAAGTTGGCGCGCTCCAGGGTCAAAGCGGCACAGGATATTTCCAAGTGCCGCTGTGTAAAAGACACTGTGGGCAACCTGCTATGCGAGGACCTCGCGGTGAAGGAGAGATGGCGCTCATATTTCCACGAGCTGCTGAACACGCAGCACAAAGAGGTGCAGCCGCCAGATCTTCCTCCGAATCAAGGACTAGTGCCACTGGTAACGCCTGCAGAGGTCCAGAATTGTCTTCGCCGCATGAAGAATCGGAAAGCTGTTGGATCCGATGGAGTCCCCATCGAAGCCTGGAAGGCGATGGGCTCTCGTGGTGTGGGCATCTTAACCGACCTCTTTAACCGGACACTCCTCACCGGTACGATCCCGAGCCAATGGAGACTGAGTATCATTACTCCAGTCTTCAAAGGCAAGGGGTCGGTGCAGGAGTGCGGTAATTACAGGGGGATTAAGGTCATGTCCCACACCATGAAGCTCCTCGAGAGGGTTATCGACTCTCGGATTCGGCAGGAGTGCACTGTCTCGGGATGTCAGTATGGGTTTCGCCCTGGTCATGGGACTATGGATCCGATTTTTGCCCTAAGGACTGTCGCGGAGAAATACAGGATGAAGAATACGCCTCTGCATTGCCTGTTTCTTGACTTGCAGAAGGCCTTTGACTGTATTCCTCGCGCGATAATCTGGTGGGCATTGCGATCTAAAAGGGTTCCAGGGGCCTATATTGACATCATCCAAGACATGTACCGTGACTCCGATTCTGTAGTTCGGACCGCTGTTGGCGACACAAAACCTTTCGCCATCACCGTCGGGGTGCACCAAGGATCCGTCCTTAGTCCGTTTCTGTTTAGCGTGGTATTAGACGTATTGTCAGACAGCATCAGAAACTCACATGAGCAGCCCCCGTGGCTGCTTATGTATGCTGATGATATCGCGCTGGCAGACTCAGACAGGGGTAGGCTGGTGCGACGTGTGAAGGCGTGGAAGGAGTCGCTTGAGAACGGTGGTCTGAAGCTCAATGTCGCGAAGACCGAGTACTTGGCCTGTAACTCCACAGATCCCACACCCGTACGCATAGGCGGCGACACGGTCGAGCGCACGGACCAAGTGAAATACCTGGGATCTGTGTTTCATGCGTCTGGTGACATCGATTGTGACGTCAAGGCACGCATTGCTGCCGCGTGGGCCAAATGGCGTGAGGTAACTGGTGTCATTTGTGACCCCAAGATGCCGGTAAAGTTGAAGGGACAGGTCTATAAGACCATCATTAGGCCTGTCCTTTTATACGGATGTGAAGCGTGGCCGGTGCTAGAGCGACACAGGCAAGAACTGCGTGTCACGGAGATGAATATGCTGCGGTGGATGTGTGGAGTGACGCGGAAGGACCGCGTTAGGAACTCCCGCATTCGCGGCAGTCTTCATGTCCGTGACATTGCGGATAAACTGCAGGAGTGTCGGCTCCGTTGGTACGGCCACGTTTTACGGCAACCGGATGATTACGTGGGAAACAAATGTCTGGCCATGCCGCCTCCGCCGGGCCCCGGCAGGAGGGGTAGACCCAAAAAGTGCTGGCTTGACGTCGTAAGGGGTGATATGCGTGCCAATGGGCTCAATACCAGGGATGCTGAAGACCGTGCGAAGTGGAGTAGAAAAAGTCGGAAAGCGGACCCCGGGCACCGAAACGAAAGTTTAGGATGCAACCGGGATAACGCTTAGATGATGATGATGATGATTATTTCGTCAGTTTTAATATAAATAAGTGAAGTCAGACGAAAACATTTTTAATGCATATTTTTAGTATTTTAATATCTTTAAGCTTAAAATTATTGCATTAAAATCACAATTAATTCTAAGTAAACTGTAATACTACACAAAAATACGTAAAAAGCAATATCGATAGTCCAGGATCCAATGAAAATGTAATTAAAATTTAGTTTTGAAATATATAATACAGTTTTTACAGTTTGGTATGGAATTAAATGTGATTAAAATAAATAGTGTAAACCTTTTCGACAGTACAAAAAGATTGTTTAAAATTGTCCTTACGTGTTTTAAATAAACAAAAATAATTGTGTATTCAGCATGCCTTTCTAATTAAATGATCGTGTCAAGAATTTTATTTACTACTAATGAAATACACGTAACTAATCATGGATAAACAGAAAATAGTTATGTAAACTGAATTATTACTTGGGTGGCATTTCTATCTAGAATTATTTATATTACCTATATTTGGCAATTTATACTCTATTATGTACATGGTTTCGTCGTCTAGACTCTATGTATTTATGTATAGTATTTATTTACAAAAGAGAAGTATATAAGACGTTTGCACAACTACAATGTACTACGACGCGCTATGTGAATTGTCCCAGTATATTTATGCATCTTTGGAATTCGTTTAAGTCATTATTATAAAGGTAATAAGGCGTTGAATACACATTGAATACACTCGGAGCCTAATCCAGAGGACCTAGGTTCGAATTCCACGATGTCATGCACCACATATGTAGTTTTTATCATCTCGTGTATATTGCTATGAACCGACGGTGAAATAAAACATCTTGAAAAAGCCTGCATATCGATATCACTGTTAAGTGTAACCGGTCAATTCGTCTTGGACAAGCTCTATGGGCTAAGCCCGGAAGTGTGATGTTACGGGCTATTTTTTTACATTTATTATTAAATGCAAAAACACTATTCCGTTTCTCCTTTTAGAATTACGAATCAGATGGTATGTTTTATGCCATCGTAGTTAAGAAAATAATAACGAAATGCATCCATAAAAAATGCGCTGCAAGTATTTCCTATGGCTGTAGTCAATAGGCCATAGGCTCCGAGAAGTAAGCTTTGGAAGCAGTTGGGATCAACCTATTGAATGATTATTATTAACGCTTTCATCAGAAAGCATTAAATACTTCAAAGAATTTCCAAAACTTTTTTCATTCCTAAAAATTACACAACTTCGTTACTGAAATCGAAAACATATTTTCGAAAAAATAAGAGAAAAATATGTACATCAAAATGTTTTATATTATATAACTAGCTGACCCAACAAACGTTTTTTCTATCATATAAGTTTTAAAAAATTTTTATTGGATTTTCGGAAATGAGTAAATATGCTAAATTACAAGTCCTTCGGGTGTGTTAAAATCAACTTATCACATACAGAAACATTGGATATACAGAAATAATTTCCTAGTCACTTCTAGTCCTCACAATATCGATTACCTTTTGATAATTCATTTGTCCTTACAAGGCCGCGCATCTCATTTCAATTCATTAATTATAAACACAAAGGTAACCAAGGCATATCTTATACAACTTCCAGTATACATTACCATAACATAGTTGACGTGAAGGAATTATGTTAGTGATTTTCTTATAATCCATCCATAAAGTGACACCTACATGCGTCAACATATTTGCATACACCATTTATGATACACAAAATAATATGACCTCGACGAAATTATGCCGAAAAATATTATATTCGTCCTTGAATATGTAATATAATAAGTAACGTGGCCTAGCAACCCCCACCAAGAGGAAGTGGGTGCAAGCTCTGACTGACTAGGACCAACGTTAATCAAGCCCAAACCCCTGAACGTATACGGAAGGATTTAAGGAATTTACATTGGTGACATAATGATAGTTATCTTTGAAATAAAATAAGGTTATTAACTTCAAATTACAATAATTTGACTCAAATTATATAATAATTATATACTATTTTAGATATTAAAAACATCTAGAGACTTAATGTAAAAATAAAGACAATATTAACGGCATTCTAGATGTTTTAATAGAAAAAGTTATTTTTACTCATTCATGTAATGTATTATATTGTTATATTTTTAAATAATATTTTGATTTATTACTTAATTGATAAGTCATAAAATTTTATATCTTAAATGCAATTAAGTAGTCAAAGATTATCAGTATAGTTTGTATAATAAACAGCAACTTAATTAATAAAAATTGGGCAATTTTTTTTATGGTTTGTAATATATTTTTTTACTATTCTACATTGTAAATTTGATCATATAGCCAATATATTAATTCATATATAAATTATGAATACAACTCTTACCATTTACACAAAAATTCCTAGCCTTAAGGGCTTGCTTGAATATTCACCAAAAATCACACACTTTTCTGCTTTTTTTAAATCAGTAGACCACTAAAACAACTGATAGTTTTGGTATTTTATAACATAGAGTACGCAATGTTACGTATTGTACGATTTACACGGACTTTTCATTCAGAAAAGTTAGTAAACGATTGGTTTTGGTATACGATCGATCGAACACGCGGTCTCGAGCGAGACAGAACGACGGAGTACGAACTACGAACACGCTGTGACAGAGGCGCGGAAACTTAGTCCGGTGCAAGAGTGGGGACGAGGACTTACATGGAAAACTGCGTGGACGCAGCGCAACCTTAACCATAAAATATGTTTGTAGAGAAGATTTATCGAGCAGCCTGCACAGAAATTTATTTTTGAAACTACCTTTACGATCTCTAATTATCATAGAGCATAGAGAATTAGTGCATTATGTTTTCCGATTTCTTAGTCATGTAAATATGAAATATTTTTTTAAATATAACCTCATAAACGTTTTGATTTAGTATTTAATACAATATTATTATTTTAAATGTTAAACTTAAGAAATTTAAGTATTTGAACATCTTGTTTTGCTTTTTCCTTTTTCCTTTGCATCGGTAATTCACGGTACAATATTCCAGCGAAATAGCAAATAGAGAAGATTGTCTAAACCTTTAATAAAAAAAACTGTATGGTTCCCTTTACTCGTTACGCGAGAGCTAGTAGGGAGAGACATATTTTTGTCGTCTTTTACGATGCTCATCACCATTAGCTTGGCCTTGTCCCAATCATTTGGGGTCGGCAAAACATGTCTTTTTTTTCCTTACTCGCAGAATACGTTCTAGACATTTTTATATTGATTTAACTTAATTTTATGAACAGCCGCCCACCGGACGTCAACCCTCCTCGGAACGGAACTTCTTTTTACCACGCTTTTATTAACTTGACCTGTATGTATTTATTTATCTAGATATCTATGTAACAGAATTTTCGGACTCGATTTTTACCTACTTTGAACGATCAAAAAAATTCAACATTTTGCCCACTCGTCCCAATTACACCTCATGACAATACACAAATTTAAAATAACATAAACAAAACCCTCATATTACCTTCCATATTGCAAATTAGAGCAAAATGATATATTAAGGAATTTTCATTTGGTCTTGGCATTGAAAATAAATATTACGTGAAGCTATTTAAAATGCACCTTCTGTAATTTTATGCCCCAACCGTCAAGTTTAATGCTTCATTTGTTTAAATAATGACGTGGGTCCGCGGTTACACCGATCCTTACAGCTGGAGCCGCGGCACGTGTGACATCGTTTATATCCATTTGTTTTACAAATGTGTTTTATTTACTGTATATTACTGCTACTGTACTGTGTTTTCTCAACGTATATGTCACATGCGATGTGACATGTATAAAACGAAATCTTTCTGTCAATTGTTAATTCCTTCCCATTGACTATTTGAATAGATAATGACTTTTGGTACTTAAGCTCTCCTTCCTTTTTAGGAATCATCCTATTATTATCGAACCTACAGACTTTTTTATATTATGATTAGTCTTGTGGTCCAATTTTCTACTTTCTTTGCAATACCTCATAGAACTTTTGGTTTTTTGGTGATAAAGCAATTGTCATCTATCTCACAGGGTCGGCGGCAGCGGAGGATAATCAACAACCTCCAGCCGTTGAGACCCCTGCCACGCGGCCTGTAAGCACGAAAATCCACAGGGCTGCGAGCCGGAAACGAGGCATACAGTGTTCTGCGCGCCTCTCTCACATCAGTTAGACACACACACAGCTGCCACACATCACGTCCCGGTCGGCTTATGTTTCATAGGATGGAGTCGCATGCGAAAGCATATCTCATAATTAGATAAACAGTATACAAAATATATAAAAAGTGTTTACAAGTTACACAGATCAATCATAATGGTTATTATCTCATCTGCAGGGAATCTTAGCTTGTCTTGCGAGATTAGTCAAAACTGGTTTTGCTTGAAAATATTTAACTGTCTTATTATTTATGCTTATTTACGACATTAAGTTCTTCGAAGGCACGTTTCTTAGTAATTTTGATAAAATCGTATCTACTAACTCGTAATATGTTTGGAGCCCCACCAATGCCTTCGAGGCCTTAATCAAACTGATTATCTAGCTGTAGCACACTACTAAACATCGAACTAAGATCTGGAGCAATCCTTTGAAGATAAGATATTAAATAATTTTTGGCCTACTAGAATATAAAAGTTTTATTTTATTTTTATTTATTTGGGAAACAAACAATTACAATACATCACAATATAAAGAAAACATAAAAATTAACAAATCAGTAAAGTTTCCACTTATAGGTAATACACATAATTGCATCATCCAATAGAATAATAGTGATGTCATAAAATTAAAATTACAAAATACATTAAAAAAAGAATGTTTTAATAGTATGCTGTAAATCCAGGTTCCGAATCGACTATAAATAAAAATAATGATGAATTTAATAGAAAAGGATAAGTCTAGTATCATCAAAGCTTAGCTAATGATAATAACCGATGTGCTTTTCTTTTTAAGATGAAAATCCAAGGTTCATCCGAAAGTATATCCTAATCTTTTTACAAACAATAATAACAATTAAGGTACAAACTATATGCTGATCATACAATTATTTCGTCCTGTATTATTTGCCTTTTGTGGTGGGAAGCGAACCTGATACTACAGTATAAGAGCACCTACGTAGCCAATACAGCAACCGTGTCGTTTATTATATTATATACTGGGTTACAGGCACTTATAATATTTGTGGTACACCGTGATTAGACCCATGTTTTTTCGTAATAACAATAGATCTGTCTGTTTTAACGATGTAAGATGGATCTTGATGAGGTACCTTCTGTGGTATACGACCTG
Organism: Malacosoma neustria; assembly: GCA_963693495.1. Classification (NCBI taxonomy): domain Eukaryota; kingdom Metazoa; phylum Arthropoda; class Insecta; order Lepidoptera; family Lasiocampidae; genus Malacosoma; species Malacosoma neustria. The sequence continues at coordinate 9,161,476 of OY856386.1, forward strand.
TTAATGCAGGGCCGTCGCCTTCTTTTGCGAAGCAGTCATGTCCGCAAAGGAGGCGACGGAGCGGGAGCGGGAGTCGACCACCACACTCCCCTCCCGCCAACGTCGTCGACGCCAGAGGGCATCTAATGATCTCCGGCCGCCGTAGAAAGCGGCAGCGGGTGGCACCTCGGGGGAGGATCCGCCGCCCGCACTATTGCCGCGAGGGTGAAGGCCGCGTGCTGTTCTGCGGCCCCCCTCAACTCCTTGAGTCGGTATAGGAGAGCACCGGGGTGATGTAACCCTGACCAGCTGGTGCCAAAAGTATGGATGAGGCCCACCCCGACACAAAGGAATTACCAAAAAAAAAGAATTACCAAAGCGATGACCAATAGTCGATCTATACAAAGGCTCTAGGTGACGACCGGGATTTTTGGGGGTATGCCACCGCGACCACCCTGGATATCCTTTACTAGCCAGATGAGTGGTCGCAGTAACAGGGTGTAGAACCTACATAACCGCATCAGCTTCCCACCGGAATTTTGGTGCGGGACTGTCGAGGTGCATCTTTCCCTTGGAGAAAAAAATTTAGGCAAGATATTACACCGACTTTGACTTTGGCTTTGAGAAAAGAAATGACGAAATAAACTCACATCTAAAACTTTCAATATAGAGCAATTGAGCACTCCTCTGGAGATAAGTTTGAGATCGCAATAAAGATCTGTTTTGTGCATAAACAATAGGACTTGGGACTATTGTTAAAGTATCGTCAACTTGCTTACTTGGTTTAGATTTGTAGAGTTTTATTGCTCATAAAAACATTCGCCTATACCTTAAATTACCGCGATCCTAATTATAATTTAAAATAAAGCACATAGCTAATACCTAACGTGAGTCTTTTGACTTAAAATTAGTTATCCAAGCGATATTTAAATCTAATCATGCAAACAGAGTCGCAACAATAAGTTAAGGCTAATTTATTCGTTGCTTGTCCCATCATTTGCTTAATCATTGGTAATAATAGACATAAACAAACTCACTTTTGCATTTAAAACGGTAAATATTTTTCCTAGTGTTTCTTGGTTAGGAAACTACTTGATTTTAATTACAACTATAAGTACTATATTTTTGACTTATACGTTTTAGCCCATGTAAGTTCAAAATTTTCTTATTGGCGCCTTGGATGTGCTAAGGCAAAAGACAAAACTTTTCTTGAGCTAAAACGAATGAGTAAAAATATACTGTGACAACACACAGAGCCATCTAGCCTTGTGAGTACTAAACAACTCACACATTACTTTTATACTTTTATTTTCAATATAACTGCATAAACCCCTTGAGTCGGACCGAAGCGAGCCCGTGACTCCCATTAAAATAGTTTAAAAAGAACGACTACCATCTGACATCTCAATTCCGAAAATAAAACTAGTATATACCATTATTTTGCTCCCTGTGAGCTAACCGAACATAACCCATTTGTCGCTGCTTATGACTTCCAAGTACAAGATGGAGTGATCCTAATCTTAGAGAGAAAAGAAAATTTTCAGCATTATACATATAATCAAACATATATAATCAATTACAAATATTCCATAAGCTATCCACAATCCTTATAATTAACACAACCTTGAGCCAAATTTACAGGAACCCAAATTTCGGAGATAAATGTTCAAGGCTTCCGCGCCCGCATAATGACACGATCTTGACCCCACCAACGGTCGTGTAAGTAAAATAAAATTTACATGCTTTGTCTTTATATAAATAAAAGCGCTGGAATAAGTACCTTGTTGATAGACAATAAAATAAATATAAGCAAAATACCACTCATTACGAGATCTCTAAAACTACACCCGATTGACTTGAAATTTAGCATAGTTACTCGTTTCCTGATGTAGACGCTCACTAAGAACGGATTTTGTGGAAATCAATCGAAAATGTAATTTACTTTATATGATAGAAAAACATTTACTAGATCCGCTCGTTTATTATAACTACTAGTTTAAAATGTATATATCGCTTACTTTAGGAACTACTTATAGCCTTGTGTCATGTCTGTAGATTCGGTTCACGCTTAAGGCAATATTTGTAGGCCATATACATAACCACAAGAATATACTGAAAAATAAATAAAAAAAAATTAATAGTGAGAAAGTGTCGTTCGATACATATGCGAAAACCTATATAAAAATACTAGCCATAATTAAAACTGTAACTCAAGAATAAATTTAAACAATTTCGTGTTTTGAAATAATGCATTTAAATATCAATTTAAAATAAACAAAATTACAGACAGCAGAAAGAATCCGCATTAATAAATCGGACAGAATCAAACACCAATATGGCAAACTATTAAGTGACGGATCACTAAATTATGTTTTATTAATTGTAGTTATGCCTACATAATAGTAATGCTAAGAATTAAGTTTTTGGTTAAATACATGTGCGTATTATGTTTAACATCCTGCCAAACGAGATCTCGATCAATCCATTTTTGGAAGTATACACCTATTAATTCATATAAACTTGTTGAGAATATATTTGATATTAACTATAGTTATTTCAAAACTATGTTACCGTTTCCTGCGTAGGATACATACGTAATTTTCATTTCAACAACGATTACCTTAATTAGAAAAATATTGGCAAGCGTAGCAGACGTTTATCCTATTGCAGCGTCTACTTCCGGATCTGAAATCTATAGAAAAGATTTTTTTTATTGCTGAGGAATAGCAGACAGGCTGACAGCCCACGATCCACTTCCCTCCAGCAGCTGGGGCTTGAGCCCAACAGTGGGACGTTTGTGGGCTGTTATTATATTATGCTTTTTTTAAATTGCTGTGGGACAGCAGACAGGCCGACGACCCGCTTAGAATTTAGCAGTTACCATCACCTATAGATGCTTGCGACACTAGGGGCACCGTGTACACGCTGCTGTCCCATAGGGATACAGGAACCTTGGTCGCTAATGCCGGAACTCAACACAAGGTTATTATGGCGACATACTTAAAGACCAAAGGTGGTTGTCATCCAGACGGGCTTTGGGCCCTACCACGTAGCTAGGGTTGTTTTGTCGCCGCAGGGATTAATGTTCTTATTCCATCCCTGCATGAATAAAAAAAAAAGAAAAAAAATGTATACTAACTAAAGTTCCAACAAAATATTTCATATTACTCATTTTAAAAATTAATAAATATTTTTTGGCGTCACAATAAGGAAATAGTGCCATAAGAAATACATATATTTTGCATAATCAGACATTCGCTTTCCGAAGCAAACTAGTAATTTCATAGCAGAAATGCTAAATGAATATCATTCTATGCCTATTCATTCTTCAACAAAGTAAACTCTACACCTGAGTGGTAGGTGGGAGGACCGGTCACTCTCATTTATCAACACCGGCCCCAGATGCATGCCAATTAAGCGTAGGCTGAGTTTTGCATAAACATTACCAACGATGTCATAATCCTAGACTCGACAATGTACAAAATGGAATGACCTTACAAACATGTCAAAGAAAGAGAATATAGACAATAATGTTTCGTATAATATTTAAAATATACAGTATTTTTAAAAACAATTCCTTTTACTATAAGAAAATCTTATCGCAGAGCTTTTTGTATCGTTGGAGACACTTAAATACCAGAATACTTGCACAGCCATTGATCCAACTGTGTCATCAAATTTGATTTTCATCAATTATATGCAATCTTCTTACAATTATTTATCATATTTTCCCGGATCGCATCCGAAATTGCCACTTCGATGTACATATGTTAGCGCGTCTTTTCTTTTTTTCCTTTCTACAATTCCAATTTCTTCAGTGAGATTTAATATTCTTGCAGAAAGTGGACGTAAAAATATGAGATAGACATAACTAAAATTGGTTTTTGCTGAAGCAACAGTCCGCTGACCCCAGCCATTTTAGATAAATTAACGATGCCGTCCATTTTCCATTTTCTCATTTAAATATCCTTTAAGAAGTTCATGGAATTGGCTGTCACACTTATAATCTTTATAGATACCTATCCAAATAAAATTTATTCTCACATAACTAGAAGGCTGATGTATAACAGGGCATGAGGAAGCATTGCTATACAGAGAGGCAGTGCGACCAGTCTTCTGGTAAACCATCCGCAAATTGACGATGGTTTGGAAGCTTATTTTTTGTTTATAACTTCTCATATTTTTTCTATGTTAGTTTTTATTTACGATGACGTAAAAATATGAGATTGAGATGTCGGCAAAAGAGGAGAACAGACGAAGAATATGTGATAAAGGTTGTAAGAAAGATTTCGTTTTTATTAACATAACATTTTTGTATATCTCGTCACATTAAAGTAATAAATATCATTTTTATAGATGTAATGTAATCATATTAATATAGACAAAAACACAAATAAATTCTTTACATAAAAAAGAATCTGTTGATGAGCTGATAAATAATAAATTGCGATATAACTTTCATTTAAACAGATATGCTCGAGTCGGTTAAGTATTTGTCTTTTTATGATGCAAATAAACATCTGCGGTATCTTGATGTGTTATACGATAAACTTGAGAAAACATTTCATTTGCAATTTAAAGATATGAAGATTAAAGATATAAGAATGTATATTTTCATACTTAGAGCTAAAGGATTTTGTGAGCTAAATGAAACTTTAAAGATTTGACCTTATTTGTTAGAGTTTATACTTAATTGCAGTAAGTAGTGTAAGCGAATAAGGCTTGTATCACTTATATTGATAGCCCATCGTAGAGACGTAATGTAAAGAAAAGTAGGGCGTATATTTGAAGCGAATGAGAGCCTACTCAAGCCTTTGAGGTTTTAGAGGGATTCAAAAAAGTTAAAAAAAAAATCAAATCATGAAAATAATACCATAAATGGTGATTTAGATAAAAGGAAGATAAAAGGTGTTTTATCTTCAAAGTGATTAATCACGGCTACAACCAGACATTAAACTTATGAGCCAGGGAACCCTTCGTGTGCACAGTGCACTGTGAATAATACTTACATTGGAACCAATTCGTAGCTCTCAAAAAGCCAATCAAAGGACAACTTTTGACAGGCTAAACAGTCTGCAACGTACGGTAGCATGGTAGTAACGGGGGCCATGAAAACAACTATTGGAGCAGCCCTTTATGCATTGCTAAGCCTACCACCACTATCGCTGTTTATTCAGTATGAGGCGCTGGCCTGCATGCACAGGATAAATGCACAGGAGTCGAAAAATTGGCACTTACATTAGGAATGCCAACATATGTACATATATCTACAGTTTGTAAGACCTAAAAACTACAATTGGAATACACTACAGTGAAATTTCCTTCCAGAAAGGACTGGCTGCTCAAGAAAATCTCTTGGAAGAGCGGTAGCCTTTTATGGTACACCAATGGCTCCAAAATTGGACATGATGTAGGCTGTGGAGTGTTTGGAGAGCGACCAAGCTTCAAGACCAGTCTGAGCTTCTGTAAATATGCTTCCATCTTCCAAGCAGAGATCTTCGCCATTTTAGAATGTGCGGAAGTGAATCATCAAAAAGACTACAACAATCACGTGATATACATTCACTCTGACAATCAAGCAGTACTTTCGGCGCTGGATTTAGACTTAACAGCCTCGAAACTCTTCAAAAACTGCATGAACTACTTAAATACTTTAGGTGAGAAAAATAAAGTAATTCTTCTCTGGATCCCCGGACATGTGGGTATCATAGGCAACGAAAAGGCTGATGAACTTGTCCGGATAGGGGCCAAGGGAATACAGTACGGACCTGAACCGTGCTGCGGCGTACTTAAAAATTTGATACGGCCCACCCTCAGGGATCAATTTACCAGTGAATCTATAAGCTCTGGAATACAATTTCAGGCTTAAATCAAAGCTAGTGCAAAGTGCTAGTAAAAGCCCACAGCCACAAACTTGCGGTCGAAGCACTAGCACTAAACAAGAATCAGCTATGCGCCTTAACGAGGGCGCTAACTGGACACTGTTACCTAAACAAGCATCTCAGCATCACAAGGATCAGGGATAGCAAGGCCTACAGATTCTTTAACGAGGCAGATGAAACGCCTCTGCACCTGCTATGCCACTGCTGTTCCTTGATGCATAAACGTAATCTCATACTAGGAAAACATACGCTGGAACTGGATGAGATACGAGCAGCTCTTGTCAAAAAACTGCTTCGTTACATTAACGAGGCAAGCTTTGCCACTGAGCTATAGTAAATGTGGCGATCACAATATATCATTAAATTGGACGCAGTGATACTAGGTTGAATAAACTAGCATAGCCACCTTTCGAAAAAATAATAATCTTTAACAAACGGATGAATTCTGTCTAACCCTCAATCTCAGAACAGCCTTCCGTAGAGCAGTTCGTTGTTTAGCACATGTCCGTAGAATCTAAATGCGCACTCGAAAGTACATACCTCCATCCAGGCGTTAGGCAGTAGATGAACACTGAGATGGCTTTGGAGCGTATACCAGCGACCTGTGCACCCCACAGTTGACAAGGGGATGCACGGGTGCATTGTTCGGGCGCATTACACATCCCGCACTCACCGCCACTAGCTCCCAAGAGCTGGGGTGAGCATGAAATAATGTCACCTCAAACACAAAAAAGGTCCTTGTAGAATCCCTTACACAGTACTGTTGGAAAACAGTTATAGAAATTTGTAGCACAATTAATTAAGACTAGCAAAATCGAAAGTGCAAATGCCTATAAAAGTAACGCACCTATATTTAGCTTAACCAAATATGTTGAATGGCCTACTTTGGATGAGAAGCCTTGTAACTCGCCTACACATTTATAATTTGCGGGTCTAACATTTAACAACTTCGAGAGGTAATTACGGTACATAAAAACACTTTACGAAGTTCTATAATCGTTATCGTACTTGTCACGTCATTCTATTTCGTCGTTCTCTTTGCAGAGGCAGAGTACGAATATTAACCCCTGCGGCCGGGGTCGGCCTGTCGTAAAATGCGACAAAACACCACCTTTGGTCTTAAGTACGCTGCCATAATAATCTTGTGTTGTGTTTCTTTATTAGTTGTCAATATATAAGTTTATATTGTTCGTTCCCTCCAGGGATTGGGATTCAAGCCCAACTGTGGGACGTTTGCAACGCCAGTGGCATCGCGAACAAGCTGACGTCGCATAAAGGTACAGGAACTTGGGTCACTAATGTCGGAACACAACACAAGGTTATTATGGCGGCATACTTAAGACCAAAGGTGGTCGCCATCCAGACAAGCTTGAGGCCCTACCACGTAGCTTGGGTTGTTTTGTCGCCTTTTACGACAGGCCGACCCCGGCCGCAGAAATTAGTATTCTTTCTCCGCCTCTGCATGAATAAATTGCTGCAATTGTTATATATAATAATCTAGTATTTTTTTAATGCTGTACGACAGCAGACAGGCTGACGGCCCACTTAGAATTTAGCAGTTACCGTCGCCTATGGGTGTTTGCGACGCCAGTGGCATCGTGAACATGCTACTGTCTCATAAGGGTACAGAAACTTCGGTCACTAATGCCGGAACACAACACAAGGTTATTATGGCGGCATACTTAAGACCAAAGGTGGTCGCCATCCAGACGAGTTTGAGGCCCTACCACGTAGCTTGGGTTGTTTTGTCGCCTTTTACGACAGGCTGACCCCGGCCGCAGAAATTAGTATTCTTTCTCCGCCTCTGCATGAATAAATTGCTGCAATTGTTATATATAATAGTCTAGTATTTTTTTAATGCTGTAGGACAGCAGACAGGCTGACGGCCCACTTAGAATTTAGCAGCTACCGTCGCCTATGGGTGTTTGCGACGCCAGTGGCATCGTGAACACGCTACTGTCTCATAAGGTTACAGGAACTTGGGTCACTAATGCCGGAACACAACACAAGGTTATTATGGCGGCATACTTAAGACCAAAGGTGGTCGCCATCCAGACGAGCTTGAGGCCCTACCACGTAGCTTGGGTTGTTTTGTCGCCTTTTACGATAGGCCGACCCCGGCCGCAGAGGTTAGTATTCTTTCTCCGCCCCTGCACGGATAAAATAATAGTACGGATAGTATAATAGAATATGTCGGCGAGAAGTCAAAGGACACCGGTATCTGAATAAAGACGAACGAAATGTAAACAGGACAAAGCGGCAGAAAACCATGTTTTACATAAACATTATTTAGGGGAATAACTGAACTATATCTTTGATATTGTCGGCTGCGAAGTCAAAGGTGCTGTTTTGGCGGAAAACTATGTTTACATAAACATCGTTTAAGGAAATAAACCCCAAGTACACCTTTGATATTGTTGGCTGTGAAGTCAAAGGATATCGTGGAGGAAAGACCCGAGCACATATTTTTTACCTCAGAATTTCGTATAAATACAAGGTCTTTGGCGTTACACAAGTCTGTAACGTCCGGAGTCGCTGTCGAGTCGTCTGAGACAACAACAGCCTTAGCTTTAAGAAAAAAAAATACACAAGTCAGTCAAGTGCTAACCGCCGATACGAATCGTCAACTGTGCGCGCCTTAAAGAAATCAGCTCTTTGATAGATATTGTGAATAAACAACCTACTAGTAACCAAGTTTATGTTTTGCTTCACTCACCATGAATACCAACGATGTTGTTGAAGGTAGTCGCACCAGCCCTGCTGGTGCTATGCATTTTAAAAACAATATTACCACCGAACATTCGTCATATATAATATGGACTTAATAAAACACTGGCTAAGAGGTACAAGTACACAGAATCTAACGCAAAATCTCTAATGGGAGTTTGTAGCTAATCATATACCGCATTATTTGCACATACATAATTTTTTTACTAATACACATAACACTAAAATAACAAAATTACTTGTTCTTTTAAGATTAAAGCTTGTTGTATTTTGTTAGTGTAGCAGAATTATTCTTTCATTTATTTTATCCTTGCACATAATTGTGGCATCGCAAACCAGGCCTTTGCCAACAATGATCTCATTACTGCCTCCTACGCGAATCTAATAGGTTTTTGTGTTATATTCCATTATTATGGTAAGGCTTACAAATGTTATGATCAAGCCTTGTGAGTAATGATAGCCTTTGACTTATACGTCTCGCAGGCTGTTTCGGCAGCTACATTATGTTTGAATTTATTGGTTGCGTAGTCAACTAATTTCAATCTCTCTGGTTTTACACTTCTATAAATCTTACTCATAATATTTACTATTATTCTCATTGCATTAGAATATTATTTCTCCTTATATTCTATGTAATAATAAATATACTGGCAGAATTCACACAGCGACATCTGGTAAACATTTGTGTTATGGGTATTAGACATTTGATAAACTACATATATACTTTTTTTATAAATAAATACATATTATACATAAACACCAGACGCGAGACAGGAATCGAAGTGCGTTAGCCGTTACGCGACGGATGTCTTTAAAAATATGCTGTGACAATTCATACAGCGCTCTATAGAACCTAGAGGCAGATGGCTGTTTTATGGATGCTAGACAACTGATATATTCCTAATATACACTTCTCATCAAAAAAGTCGAAACACTCCTGAAGTTTAATTTTGAATGAATTTAAGTTTTTTTTTTTTACATTTAACAAAAATATAAATAATGCCAGTTAATTATGGTTATTATAAGGTATCTATCATTTGGGCGGCGGCGGGACTCTCCCGTCTGCTGCCGAATATCGGCGGGCCGGGCGCAGTGTGCCGCAGACTCTTTGAAGGAACCGTGCGGTCGATGGCCCTTTACGGGGCCCCGATCTGGGCGGATCGCCTGACGGCCAAAACGACGGCGCTGCTTCGCAGGCCGCAGCGCGTCCTGGCCGTCAGGGCGATAAGGGGATACCGCACGGTGTCCTTCGAAGCGGCCTCCCTGCTGGCCGGATCCCCACCATGGGACCTCGAGGCCCGGGTCCTGGCGCTGTTGTACCAGTGGCGCCGGGACGCGGCCGAGCGTGGCTCTCGCCCCGCGCCTCGCGAAGTTGAGGCAAAGCGGGCGGAGCTGCGCGACGTGGTGCTCATGGTGGAGTGGAAGGAGCGCCTCGCGCACCCCAGCGCGGGCCTCGCCACCATCGAAGCGGTGAGGCCCGTCCTGGCCGAATGGTTGGAAAGGCGCCACGGCGCCCTGACCTTCCGCCTGACGCAGGTCCTCTCGGGGCACGGTTGCTTCGGGAGGTACCTGTGTCACCACTGTGGCGCGGGCGACGAGGAGGACACGGTGAACCACACTGTCGCCGTGTGCCCTGCGTGGCGCGAGGAGCGCCGCGCCCTCGTCGCCCAAATCGGCGTGGACCTGTCGCTCCCGGCCCTGGTTCTGTCCATGGTCGGGAGCGATCCTGGATGGACGGCCGTCGCCTCCTTCTGCGAGGCAGTCATGTCCGCAAAGGAGGCGGCGGAGCGGGAGCGGGAGTCGACCACCACACTCCCCTCCCGCCAACGCAGGCCACGCCGGCGGCGCCGGAGGGCCAGTAATGACCTCCGGCCGCCGTAAAAAGCGGCCGCAGGCGGCCCCTCGGGGGAGGACCCGCCGCCCGCACTATTGCCGCGAGGGTGAGGGCTGCGTGCTGTTCCGCGGCCCCCCTCAACTCCTAGAGTTGTTAGGAGAGCGCCGGGGGGACGAAACCCTGACCCCCTGGCGCCAACACTTTAGAAGGGGCCCGCCTCAAGACAAAGGGCGGGCCGGCGCCGGCCCGGGCCACGAGATCGGCAGGCCATATATCCGTGGGCCCGGGCGTAGGCGATAGGAGAACAGCGGGGTTTTTTAGTGGGTAGTCGGATGGCCAATCATCTTTCCCGGAGTCCCACATATGGGCCGGGGGAACCCGTCAAGAGAGGTTTTTCCCCGAGACCAAAAAAAAAAAAAAAGGTATCTATCATTTAACGAATATTTCATTTTCATTTTATTTCATTTAACGAACATTCAACCGGTGGTTCAACATACCGATGTTTTTACCCTTTAAGAAGAAATTGTTAAATGTTAGAAACCAAGATATAAAACAGAAAAATGTTAAAAAACGTTTATTCAGTATCAAGTATTTCTTCCCCGGGCTCTTACCACTGCTTCCATGCGGTTCCTCGTGGAACGGATAAGCTTCACAATCTTGTGTTGTGGGATGTTATCCCACTCTTCTTGTATAGCTGTTTTAAGCTGGCCAAGCGTTTCCGGAGCAGAATCTCTCTTCTATGAGATCTGAATCTCTGGGATCGAAATCTGAATCTCTATTCTAATAGATTCACATCCGGGCTTCTTGCTAGCCAGCCCATAAACGCAATACCGAATTCGCTCAGGTATTCATTTACAATGCCTGCGGTATGAGTCCTGGCATTTTCCTACATAAAAATGAAGTCTACGCCAATAAAATGTGCGTAGGGCTTTGCCATGAGGCTCCAGATACTCTTTGATGTAACGTGACCCATTTAATGACGGTAACCGAGGTCCAGATACAAACGCTAGTTCGATTTTTTTGTCGGCGTTTATGCCTCCCCAAGCCGTCCATGAACCGCCACCGTAACTGGCTCTTTCTTCAATGCAGTACTATGCAAAACACTCTCCCTCTCTTCGATATACCTTCTTTCTTCCGTCATTACCATACAGCATGGTCTTACTCTCATCAGAAAAGAGAACTTTGGTCCATTGAAGCCATGACCAATTTAAGTGCAAAGTTGAAGTTGAAGAACAAACACTTAGACTTGGACAGGAATAAAACCTGTCACTCTCACAAACGTTACCATGAGCGAAAGCCGTTGCATCACAGGGCTCGACGTAAACTTTACGATATCTCCAGAAAAGTTGAATTTAAAAAATATAATATTTTTTTTATTGCGTAGGACAGCAGACAGGCTGACAACCCGCTTAGAATTTAGCAGTTGCCGTCGCCTATAGGTGTTTGCAACGCCAGTGGCATCGCGAACACGCTGCTGTCCCATAAGGGTAAATTAAATACATTATAGGTGAACTTGCTACAGTCAGTGTAGTTATTTACGCAAACCCGGAAATAACAATGCCCCACATATACTTCATAAAGCCTTATTATTCATAACAACATCATTTGCAATGGACATTTAAGGTTTATTAGGACTAACCCGCTTAAGGTCGATGGCGCGTGACCAAACAAGGATCGCAAGGCGTGTTTGCCTAACACGTTGTAAATTATATATATACGCATTTACGGTCTCAACTATATTATACTCGTACACTCATCTCACAAACGATTCATCACGGTTGTGCGAAATGTACATCGTACCGTACAGCGTACATCAGAGCCTAGTACGCAGTGTCAGACATTATCTATAATACTGAAAAACAGCAGACAGGCTGACGGCTCACTTACCAGTGAGCAGTTACCGTCGCCTATGGATGTTTGTAACACTAAGGGTACCGCGAGCACGCTGCTGTCTCATAGGGGTATCATTATCTACACAATAGCGTCAGTGTAAATTAATAAAACGTTAAAGGAAAGTGAACAAACATAACTTTAGTCTGATAATAGAGAGGGTTCGTGAATTTTTAACTCGGCATACTTACTTCGATTCATCTATAGCTACATTATCATACACTGTATCTACACGAGCGCTGTTTTGACGGGTTTTTGAACTGCAATTTAAAGCGTACAGCGGGACACTTTTTTAATTTTTCCCCCATACCTTAAGTCTACCCTCCATACACTTCACAACATTACGATTTGAAAGATGGGTTATACTTGTAAAAACTTAAGAAAATATATCTAATATTTGCAAGGGATAAACTCAAATATTACAGAAATTATTCAAAAAAGTTTATTCTAATTGAGTTCATCTATTAGCAAGGAATGTATAAAATCATCTTCCTGATTAATAAGAATGACCTGCAATCGAATAAAATTTTCAAAAATCATCTTAAAAAGGTGTAACTGATAATTGATATTACAGGATAAAGGATTATTTAAATAACAAATGTAATTAATAGTGTAATAATTGAACGAATTAATAAAATTAATGAAATTATTAAGTAACTTGTTATAATAACATTACCCATATAATTTATTAATAGTTATTGTGTTGTAATTTGACATTATAATAAATGACAGTTGCAACATGAACCGGTTTAGGTCGGGTCCCATCCAACAGTAGCGCTGGACAAAAGTTAAAACCTGCTAATGTTTGACGCATCGAGTTAGCTAATTACCTGAACCGAAGCTTTGTCTTGTAATTCACTCCGATTCACTGAATTCACTCTAAAATCACTTTTAATATGTAGTCAGTTTCACTGGCCGTACTGAGTAGTAGAAACTAGGCTTTTAGTAGACTCCTAACCAATGTTAGTCAAAGCTTTATCTCGCGATCGATCTCTTCCCGTTTCACATTTAATATTTTATATGCTCATATATAAAATTAATACGTACACGCTTAGGGGTAACCTGTTGATACAATTCAATTTTAAGCCATCTTTATACGTACACAGTTCAGACAATAAAAAAGTATATTGTATCTAGTGAAATTATATTATCTAACCCAAGCAAAGCCGGAGTGAGTTACGATTCTAAAGACCAAAGAAGCAAATCAAAAATTAAAACTTTCTACATTTTTAAACCAATGAACTGGTAACACATTTGATCTAAAGTAACGCGTGGGTAACGCTTTGTGTGCTAAACATGATTGAACATATTATGTTATGTTTACCATTAAAAAAACATTGAAACATCATACTCATTAGTCATAATAGTAGTTACTAGAAAATCCACTGCCCACTATCATAAGAGCTAAGTTGTAAGTCAAACGCCTACACCATTTGCAAAACAATATTTAAACAGTGAACTTGTTGTTATTAGTGTTTAAGAATTATTATAAAAAGGAATACACGACTTTTAAATCTGGAACGCTCTTGAACAGTAATTGGGTTCTTTTTGAAACGAATTTATTTTATTCTTGTTTTTTTACATTGGTTGTTATTATCTTTCTGAAGTAGCTGATTTGGGAGAATTTTTATTATCCTCCTATATAGAAGGAATACGAAGAATTAAAGAGGACGGTACTTGATGAACTCGCGGGACTTTGCTCTCACTTATCGCTGTTGTCAACCGTTGTTTCTTGTGACACCCTAGTGACGATACAATTGTAACAATATAACACTGAATAATGTACGGTTCTTAGCTATTCAGTGCAAGGAGCGTGTACATTGACATTGTCAACCCTCCGATTGTTAAACACACACTGAAATACGTCACAGCCACGACGACAACCCTTGGCGAGAAAGGGGGTAAGAGGCAGTTGTTTCAGGAGTACAGGAGTTCTAGCACAGCTACGCCAACACAGCGACCCTGCGGAGCTACCACTAGGGCCGAGGTGAGGACCAGGGTTTTTAGGGGTAAGGCTGGCGGCACTCCAGTCAACCAGAGGAAAGGCTTCCCCCTCATTCAGTAATTCCATACTTTCCACCCGGATGCCGGTGGAAGCTGCTACAGTTTACCTCGGTATACAAAAACCTGTACTCCTTGTACAGATGTAATGGAAACATATAAAGCTTTGTCGCATAACTACGTATTATTTTAAAGTAGTAAACAGTCTAAACCTTTCATTTTCCTAAACAAAAAGGCTAACAAAACATGGAAGAAATATGAATAAACTTAATTGAGCGGCTGTCTACTAACCTAGCGCTAAAAAAATAATGAAAAAAAAGACGTGAGGGAAAAAAATAAAGCCTTGAGGAAATAAAAAAATTAATACATACATACATACATATAATCACGCCTCTTTCCCGTAGGGGTAGCAGAGACCACTTCTTTCCAACTTGCTACGATCCTTACATACTTATTTCGCTTCGTCCACTTTCATTATTCCCTTCATACATGCCCTTCGGTTTAGGGTACTCTTGACCTGGCCTTTTTTCAAGACGTCCCTGATTTGGTCTCGAAACGTCCACCTAGGTCTACCCCTTCCAACACTTCCATTCACACTCGCCTTATACACTTTTTTCGTCAATCGTTCTTCATTCATTCTCTCGACATGGCCAAACCATCTCAGCATACCTTTCTCAATTTTTGTCACTACATTTTCTTTCAGACCACAACGTTTCCTTATCTCACTATTTCTTATCCTGTCACTCAGTTTAACTCCTATCATACTTCTTAACGCTCTTATCTCAACTGCATTTATTCTGCTTTCATGTTTCTTCTGCCATACCCAACTTTCACTTCCGTACATGAGTGAAAAAATTAATACTTGGGGAAATAAAAATAAATACATAAAAATAAAATACACGTCCACAAACGCAAGGCTACGGCGGAGCTCTCCAAACTTTTTTCTTCTAATCGTAAAGATAGCTACGCTTTATACTTTAAAGCTTTGCTTCTTTCAGGCGTCCCTAGACAGCACTGTTGTTTTTTTATCCTTGAAGTAGTACAAATATGAAAATAATTTGAATCCTGCAATTTTTGTTTCATATATCATATAATATATTTGGAAATTTAGCTCAACGCGCAATAGGACCAAGGTTATGGAGACTTGAAAAAATATATAAGTAGTACACAAGTTGTCTTGTAACCACAACACGAACGCTCTGTTGATTAGGACTAGATAGCGCTGAGTGAACTATATCTTATCTTATCTTATTTTTGGGGCCGAGAAATATCTCGGACACTTCGACCCAATGGGATCTTTTGTGTTCCCCTAGATAGCAATCACTCCTCTCCAATCTCATTGAAAATTTGCCTCATGAGCCTAACAATGAGGTATGGAGATAGGAGCCTATAGTCTTCCGGTGTTGGATATCCTACCCCCAAAAGATTCATTCGCCTCCTGGCCAATGCATCACATGTACACAGTAGGTGTTCCATGAGTGAACTATAACATTATATGTATTAATTATTTAGTAGCACTAATCCATACAAAGAAAGCCCTAGAATATCTTACTTTGTAAGTAAATACATGTTACTTATAAATAATCAGAGGCTTTTAATCGCAGTACATTGCCCATCAGCGGCATCGACATCGACCGCGACACGACGGCGACGCAGCCTTATCAGATCGTTTAAGCGGACTTAACAAACACTGCAGGAACGTGAGGTCGATTCCAAGAACATAACTAGATATGGAGACACTTGACATTCTGCAAGGTAATTGCGAGTGACGAAACAACACCCAGAGACAAAATGGAAAATTAAATAATATTACAATACTTGTGACAAACAAGATCCGATAACGGCGGTCCGAACGCTGAAACATTCCTCTAAGAGGAATTTTCATACTGCGATACAAAGGCACCTTCTCTTATGTTGTTTAAAGCATTTACCTGTTATAGGTAAAAACCAGTATCTCAAGGCTTTTTAAATCATATAGTTAACGAACACATAAGTTCAAACCAGGATAAACTATTTATGGATCATACAAAAATTTTGATTTACCGCACAATCTGTCTTACTCAATCTGTTTTCAATCTCATCGTAAATGCGAGTTTTATTTAGATAATTTTTATAGCTTCGATATTCCTTTTGCTACCCTCTTGTGATTCGTTTTATAAAATTTTTGTCATAATAAATATACGAATTACAAAATTTTTAATTTTCTAAGCTTTGAATTCATCTTAGAATCTGCCAGCACAAATGAATACTCTGGATTACTGTTTAGCTGATGTTTTAATCTTTGTTTTATTGCTATGGGACAACAAACAGGCTGACGGCCCACATAATAGTAAATAGTTACCGTCCCCTGTGGATGTTTGTGACGATAGGGGCACCGCGAACACGCTGCTGTCACTTAAGAAAACAGGCACCTGGGTCACTAATTCCAAAACATAATCCAAGGTTATTATTGCGGCATACTTATAGACCAGGGGTGGTTGCCATCCAGACAGGCGGGCTTGTGAACCTACAACATAGCATAAGGTTGTAATGTCGCATTTTACGACAGGACGACCACGGCCGCACATGTCTTATTCTGTCTCTACACGGAGTCTTAGTCCCAAATTAAGTAGCATAGCACTTGTGTTATGGGTACTAGATAACTAAAACGCTACATATATACTTTTATTTTATAAAGACATACATACATACACATAAACAAGCGTGCCGATATGCGTTAGCAACGGATATTCGTCACTGAGTATGGAGTTTAGAATATGCGTTTTAAAAAGTATTCTCAATATTTGTTCCCACACAAACAAACACTTAAAAATTTAATATTTAATCGAAACGTAAATCAGCAGAGTTGTAGCAGCACACGTATAAAACGTCGAAACAGCAATCGTGAAAATGATCAAGGATCGGCAGGACGATTTGCGTCGGCGGCTGTCACAGAAGCGAGTTGCCAACTTGATAATGTAATATTTTTTTTATACAGAACAGGTTTCACGTGTTCTGTGGTATTTTTTGGAAGCATTAATTCTTTTTTGGGTTCTCAAGGTAGTTAACAGTAAAATACACACAAAATTCCACGAATAAATATAATAATAATTATTGTACAACACACACGACACGCTAACGGCCAAACTAAATTGAATACGTTTTATACAATTGTAACTTTTAAATTGTAAAAATATTACGATAATTCGATATTGGCGTTTATGTCCAAATAGTGTCTCCAATTAATAAGAATAAATAGATGAATATTTTCGTCTAACAATTGTAATCACATACTTGCTTACTATTTAGGTAGAAATTATTGGGAAATCATAATTAGATAACGGGGATAACCATTTTTGAGCGAGACTTGTGACTTGTATGAAGTTACCAATAAAAACAAAACTATATATGATTCTTTGAATGAATTTTTTGAATGGTATTTAATCTATTAGATGGTAGATGGCGATGAAAAATAATTAACACTGCCATCTGTTGTCGAAAAGTTATAACCTCTGTACTTAATTTTGATGAAGAGGGCGAAAGTATAAATGTACACAGAATAACTAGATGTCGTTACACATAACAAAATAAATTTTCAACATTGTCATGATTTTTATGCTAAATCCTAGTCACGTTCTAAATTTCCGCTCCGATTTCCTGGTAACGTTTTTTAACGTTCGATATTTGCAATCCTGGTTTTAATACTCGAATTTTTTGAAAAATTCAACCTTATGGCTCCTGCCAACCTCTCCTGCTAGGCTAGGCGGAGTCGGCATGACTAAGACTTAAGACCAAAAAAATAAGTGTTTACCGTAACATAATTCCCAACTCCATTTTACTTAAACGGCAATATCTGCCAGGACCATGTGACTAATATAATCAGACACGTGAAATACAAATCGTTATTCCCTGTATTTAGGACCAAATCGATTCCGAGTCAAGCTTATTTGTGCACGGAAAAAAATAAAATTACAAAAACTGCTTTTAATATAAAGAAATTTCATGATTACATTAGTGCACTCCTTAAAGCAGTTCCTCCGCGAAGCTGCGGAGCAAGAATACTGATCCCTGTCTCCAAGGTCGGCCCGTCATAGAACGTGGCAAAACAATTCTAACTTGATGTTTGGGCTCTAAGCCCGTCTGGATGGCAACCACCCTTGGTCTATAAGTATGCCGCCATAATCACCTTATGTTGTGTTCCAGCATTTGACCCAGGTTCCTATACTCATACGAGTACGTAAGACACCAGCGTGTTGGCGGGCTCTATCATCGCAAACATCCATAGTGGACGATGACTACTTACAATTAAGTGGGGTGTCGGCCTGTCTGTTGTTCCTCAGTAATAAAAAAGCAGTAATAATAATTAAATTCATTTATTTTTTGATGATAGAAATTTCATCTTTCTGTATGTGAAATAAGCCAGAAAGCCATTCACAAAGTACATTGACACGCAGACTAAACAAAAGTCGTGAAGGACGAACGCTAACACATACGCCAGATAGAGGCATGAGAACACAGTCGTGACGCCGATCAAGAATTGTAGCCGCACGACGAAAAGGTTGTCAAATGTAGCTGAAACAAAAACAAACATTTTCAATGATTAGATATTGTTTTCTTCTAATTGGCAGCAGCATCAGCTATTAAAGTACAGTCAAATGAAAAATGCTTCGATGAAAAATATTCTCTTAAGCGAAAATCCATTTTAATACACATACATATTATATTATAAATTATACCTCATGTAAATATTTAAATCCCGCTTAGACAACGATCGTTTTAAAGAATAAGACATTATAATTTTTAATTACAACACGAATGTTATTATAATACATAACAGGGTTATATAAATAACCTGTATTACGAGATCTTAGTGAAGGTTATCTTTTCAAAATTTAGGAGCCAAATAGCATTCGCCCTCGTCATATAATGCCATTGTGTACACTAGGCGAAACACTTATCCGTGCAGAGGCGGAGAAAGAATACTAACCTCTGCGGCCGGGGTCGGCCTGTTGCAAAAGGCGACAAAACAACCCAACCTAGCTACATGGTAGGGCCTCAAGCCCGTCTGGATGACAACCACCTTTGGTCTTAAGTATGCCGCCATGATAACCTCGTGTTGTGTTCCGGCATTAGTGAATCAAGATCGTGGACCCTTATGGGACAGCAGCGTGTTCACGATGCCACTGGCGTTGTAAACACCCATAGGCGACGGTAACTGCTAAATTCTAAACGGGCCGTCAGCCTGTCTGCTGTCCTACAGCAATAAAAAAACACTGTATTGTAGGATTTTTCACAAATTAACATACAATGACGGAATTTTACACCAGATTACAAACTATTGATCATACAAATATTTAATACTGCGTTATATTTTGTTACTAACTCTCCGTCTAGGGACGAAGTAAGAATACTAACCCCTGAGGCCAGGCCGAGTGGCCTGTCGTAAAAGGCGACAAACAAACCCCAGCTACGTGGTAGGACTCTAAGCCCATCTAGATGGCAATCATCCTTAGTCTTAAGTACGCTGCCATAATAACTGTTATATATCCTAAGTATTACCTAAATCACTACGAGAATTGATTTAGAGTAAAATTCATGATGGTCAATGGGTATAGTCAAAATTAAACAAATTGCGCGAAACTAAGTTTGATGGCAAAACCTGGATATAGATATCGAAAGAAAAGCGAGGGAGTGCGCGGCGTGTACGCAGACGCAGGTGGCGCCCCAGCTGCACTCATGGCCCTGGCCTCAAGAACCTTGGTCACAACTACATGTCGACTTCCTGGGTGCATTTAGTAATGACGATTACTTAGTTATAATCGACGCTCACTATAAATGGATAGAGGTGGAATAGGTCAGCACGACATCTGCCGCGGAGTCATCGACCATTTGAGACGACTATCCGCATGTTTCGGACTCCCTAAACGTTTGGTAAGTGATAATGGTCCACCTTTTCCATCCTTAGAATTCTCTCAGTATTTGAAACTCAACTCAACACAATTTAATACCACCATACTACCTGGCAACTAATGGGGCAGCCGAAAATGCAATGCGCTCGATTAAACAGGTATTGAAAAAGGAGCAATATGGAGAGGGAGGATTATAATACGGCGATCAGTAGATTTCTTTTTACATACAGAAACACAGAGCAAAGTACAACGGGCGTCGAACCCGCTGTCGTTCTTCTGGGCAGGAGACTCCGTGGTCGCCTCGATTTGCTATTGCTGGACGTCGCCAAGCGCAAACGCAACACGCAGCTGCTGCGACGTGAGTGCGAATCTGCGCGACCCCTGCGGGTCCTCAGCCAAGACGAACCCATCGTGTTAGGTGATTATACTAAAAAATATCGTAAATGGACAGAAGGTATTGTTAAATAACGCACAGGACCAGTTACTTACACTGTACAAGCATTAAATGGAAAGACCAATAAGCGTCATGTTGACCAGCTTCATAAGCGTATTTCACGCCACTCTTTAAGCAGAGTACTTGACACGTAGGGTGAACAAAAACAGGCTGATGAGTCTGATAGTGCTGGCAATGAAGACAAAGAGATGGTAGAGAATAGCTTACGCCAACCTTCGCCATCAAGGGATCGCGCATCTTCAGGTGAGAACGCTCCTCTGCCCAACGATATAAAAAAAAACCGTGAGCCTAGGAAAGCTGCTTTACGCGAAAAAACAATCCTAAAAAAACGTCTTCCTAGTTTCAAGTTTAAATTTATATAATTTATCTTATGTTAATTTAGTATTTGTGTAATTTCTCTTTCTTTCTAAGTTTTTTATCATGTTTATTTTTGAGTTAAGTATGATTTGATTTGTAAGTTATGTGAAATACTGTCTAATTATATAGTTTAGTCTAAGTGGGGAAAAGTGTTATATATAATTATGTAGGTATTTAGAAAATAATGCGTTGAGCCGCCGTTTATTATTGACGCGCCCCATATCAATAACCTTGTGTTGTGTTCCGTCCGGCATAAGTGACCTAATTTCCTGTACCCCTATGGAACAGCAGCGTGTTCGCAGTGCCTCTAGCTTCGCAAACATTCATAGGTGACGAAAACTACTTACTATTAAGTGGATCGTCAGCCTGTCTACTGTTCCACAGTAATAAAAAAAACTAACTAGAATTTTTTTTATTGCTGCAGGCCAGCAGACAGGCTGGCGGTCTGCTTAGAATTTAGCAGTTACCGTCGCCTATGGGTGTTTGCAACACCAGTGACATCGCGAACACGCTGCTGCCCTATAAAGGTACAGGAACTTGGATCACTAATGCCGTAACACAACACAAGGTCATTATGGCGACATACTTAAGACCAAACGTGGTTGCCATCCAGACGGGTTTGGAGCCCTAGGGTTATTTTGTTGCCATTTACGACAGGCCGACCGCGGCCGCAGAGGTCAATATTCTTTCTCCGCCCCTGCACGGATAAAGAATGTAACTTGAAACACCATCTCTGCAATTTGGATGATGACGAATCGTAGTATGAAATGTGAAAAATAATTAAGCATGAATAAAAAGCTAATGAAACAATGCGTAGGTAGATATTGGTATTCATTCAGAAATATCATCATTTCAGCCGGAAGACGCCCACTGCTGGACAAAGGCCTCCCCCAAAGATCTCCACGATGATCGGTCCTGCGCTGCCCTCATCCAACCTATCCCGGCGATCTTGACCAGATCATCGGTCCATCTTGTGGGGGGCCTACCAACACTGCGTCTTCCGGTACGCGGTCGCCATTCGAGGACTTTTCTGCCCCAACGGCCATCAGTCCTTCGAGCTATGTGCCCAGCCCACTGCCACTTCAGTTTTGCAATCATCCGGGCTATGTCGGTTACTTTGGTTCTCCTGCGAATCTCCTCATTTCTGATTCGATCTCGCAGGGAAACTCCGAGCATAGCCCTCTCCATTGCTCTCTGAGCGACCATGAGCTTTCTTATAAGGCCCATAGTTAGCGACCACGTCTGCGTTCCGTATGTCATCACTGGCAACACACATTGGTTAAAAACCTTCGTCTTGAGACACTGCGGTATTTGGGACGAAAAGATTTTACGGAGCTTCCCGAACGCTGCCCATCCTAGTTGGATTCGACGAGTGACCTCTTTCGCGAAATTGGACCTGCCTAACTGGATCGTTTGACCCAAGTAGACGTATTCGTCAACAATTTCGAAAGTACAGTTCCCAACTGTTACGGGGGTAGGTGCGACATGGACATTAGACATGATCTTCGTCTTGTCCATGTTCATTTTGAGACCTAAATATTTCAGAAATATCATGCGAATGAAATTTCTAAACGTATTTGCCTAATGTATTATTGAAACAGTTGTTGAAAAGTAGCGCGATTATCTACGTGTAATACGTGAAAACAAATGTACAATCCTAACAGAGATCAAAGAGAGCGACTGTGGCTTATTTCAATATCCGACTGAAATAACAAAGGCCGCTACACTAAACCACAAAAGACTGAAGTGAGTAGAAGCTTAGATCATATATAGACTTCGTTTTTATGACTAAACGGTTGTGTCGGAACTATCGTAATATCGGCTTGCATGTTATGTAATGTACTGACTTCATACTTGCATTAAGCCTCAGTTGCCGAACATTAGCACACACTTTTCTTCATTGTTAAAGGTACAGTTGATAGGTAGACGGCTAACTAGATGAGCGGTTATCTTAGCATAAGAAGGTTTACAAGCCCAATTACCAAAATGCGGTGAACGATAACATAGGTGAAATGTGCCAAGAAACGGGAAGTACATAGTTTACTAAGATAACAATTGACGAGTCACAACACGTTGAAATCAAAAATTCTAATTTCAGCGTGACTTTACCGTATCAAAATATATTCTGCATTCCTCTCTAAATAGTCTAATGTAGTCTGCGTATCCTAATTAGTAAGTTCTGAACCTCTAATTCTCCTCTATTAGCCATTGTCTGAAGATTTATGCTCGAGATTACAAACAATAGAGCTTGACGTTTGTACTCTCTGGTATTTTATGTTCAAACAGTTTACGAGCGAGCGTGTTTCACGGAATTAACATTTTAGCGGGGCAATAAAAGCTCACGCGAAGCCTCTATATAATTCAAATAGGGAATTTTTTAAATATTATAAGTACTGTAACTATTGACTATTAATTATTTAAACTTTACTGTCGAGTGTATGAAGAATAAGTGGACTCATTCTTCGTTCCAATTCGCAATCTCACGCACATTGTTCTTAACATGAACAATAAATTTATGAACTGTGAAATTCTCAAACCCGATACAAAAACTAATAATAACGCTATCACTTTATTATATTCTATTATTCAATTATTTTCATAACATTTTTTGCTTTCCTAAGTAAAGAAATGGGATAAAATATATGGAAGAGAACTTATAAAATCGAAAAGAAATAAAACCAATGTCCAAAGTAAAATTGAAAATTTTAAAATTGCTGAATAATTTAAGTAAAAACTAAATCATAAGTGCATTTATAAACGATATATAAACCTTTATTTTAATTACAAGAAATGTATTAATGATCGGCTGGATGTTTATCCCCATTTCCTGGAGCCTCTTCTTTTTTGTACGAAACTATTCTCAAGAACGTTCTTGTTGCGTACCCTCCGGATTAGGAATGAGCTTCCGACTGAGGTCTTCCCATCGCAGTACGTATGGGGTTCTTTAAAAAAGGCGTTATAAAATATCTTGAGGCCGGCAGCGCGTCTGGAGTTGCAAATGTCCATAGGCGACGGTGACCAGCTGCTTAATGATGGGCCGTTACCTGTCTGCTGAACTCCAGCTATAAAAAAATGATAAAAAAAACTGTTGATAAACTATAATGTTTGTTCAACTTTTTCTCACAGCTTCAATTCTCAATAAAGCAAAATTGTTAGCTTATTACGATAACTGTACAACAGCTCGTGAACTACCATATAAGCGTATAATAAACAGCTTGTTGAGTTGCAGTATATGATGAAGTCACGAAAAAGAGCTTCGGGGTTCCGAGTGTTATTTCATTACTTGTCTACTAGTACTTCCCGTGGATAAAACATTTTGGCAATGAATTATTTATTCATAATGACTCCCTTCAGATTTTGCAATACGTAGCCATTCTGGGCCAGTTAACTTGTTGAAGTCATCTTGCCAACGTTTAAATTGCCATCCTCTACTTATTTTATTTGCTCTCGGATACCATTCTGTAATAATTTTAGTCCATTTCTCAATCTTCTTCTTCTCTATGTATTGCGAAGAATCAGAAATCTTTTATAGAGGACATGCAACCGATTGTGGAGTAAACCAGTTTATATTTACAATTAGTTAAAAAAAATCTATTGTTAAAAAGAAAAAAGAAATAAAAAGCTTATTTTTATTTATTTTATTTATACTTAAGATTTATCGTTGAGGCCGTATGTTAATCGTAACTTTTTAAATATAAGCACACCTAGTATCTGAGGTGGTGGAAGTGGGAGCTGAAAATCAGCGCTTTACGGAATAATAACACAGCATAGTGCTAAAAAAATGCCAATGGACTCACTTTCAAGGATGCCGAAGATCATGCGAAGAGAAGAAGAAAAAAGCGGAAAGCGAACACCGAGCCCTGAAGCAGAAGTTTCAGTCGTAACCGGGATTTAACGCTAAGACGACGATGATGATCATAATGCTGTAAGAGTCTTGGCGTACCCAACCTAACCTAGCGTGCACTTGGAGTATAAATATTTGTCTTTTCTTTGCAATTAAGGATTTATTGCAGTGTATATGTTATTTTCAATCCTTAAAACAAACTCTTGTACACCTATCGCTTAATTTACTCTGAATATTCCTATCAAAACCGTGTAAACTAACATCTCCGATTTTGCTTTAAAAAACTGTGTAGAACGAAATAAACGAAATATGCGCTCAATTCACTATTTAAGTAAAACAAAAATAACTAATTTATAAAACATGTAAAAGCGAAATCGTGAAAACAGGATGGTACCTGTGTAAATCGTGGGATAGGTGTACATACCATTTCAGTCAATTAATATTACCTAATTTTTGTTAGATTGTTAAAATCAATAAATTTGATGAACTGTTTTAAATCGATAAGTAAAATAGAAAAGAGTTAAAACAATATATCCTTGACTTTCAATTGCATTCGAAAACCCCTACCATAATATACATCATTTCCACCTCACTACTTGTAGAAATCAAACAATAGTTAATTATTAAAACTTGACGTTTCACAGCTATTTTACTAAATAAAAAAAAATAAAAAAACATCGACTGACGATTGACAATCAAAATTATCGACAAGAATATCGTAATCACTCATTAGTATTGCGATGATACAACGTCCTTAGGTCAAATGGAAATCAAGTCGATTTCCAGACGACGAATTCTTTGGCACGTCTGTTGAATAGTGGCGAATTAAAAATGACTGACTACAATATCTTCAAAAACGATTATAGTTTTATATAACTGTAAATCATAATACATTTATATAAGGATTTCGTCTCAATCGCATCTTAAGATTTCAATTCAGGCAATGGAAGAAAAAGGGTGCATTCTGTTTTCATAGAAGATAATAGAGATTATAGAGAGAAGAAGATAAAGAGAATATACTGCACACAAGTTACTGGAAATAGTAAACCAACGACGCTGCTTGGATAAGCATTGTACTGTTGTGTATGTGTTGTGTGTTAATGGTAGCTGTTGAGTATGATTTATCATAAATATGTATGTATCATTTCTGAGTATAGGATCGTCTAGAAATATATAACAATAGAGATATCCCATTACTTTCCCAGATAGTTATAAAAAAAATGGATTACTCTTTGATTAATCCTTTTGGTTACACCGACCAAGAGTGAAAAAAGAGACAAGTCATCGAGAGACACCGACACATAAAATTGTACTGACACCCTGTGAACTGTTGACTCCACGCTTCAACATGCAAACTTTGGATGACACAGAAATTAACCAGATCGATGATGATGGCAAACCATTTCTGGAAACACCTCCTTTTTTTGAAAAGAAAAAACAAAAGAAGGTGTACATATTATGTTGTGTACGTATTATATGGTGTTGCTCATAAGCTATAAGTATATCGATCAATGTTTTTCGATAAAAAAATTCATTTTAGATCTGTTTATTTTTTAATGCTTGCTATATTTGGAAAGGCTGAACAAATTATATTATTTAAGTAATGTTTAAAACCTTGAGAAATGAAAAGTAATATTTTTATTATGAAATGACAACTTAAGGCGTTTTTGTTTTAGATTCTACATTCCAAGAATTTTTATAAAATGTTGCAATTGCTTAACGACTGGCTCATTGGTTACATGGTCTATAGTTCGATACCTACGAAAGACAAAATACTTGTACCTATTATTAGCCTAAATGGTAGGAGTCGAAGAGGTATCTTTTTAAATCGCACTCCATAATTATATATTACAACATCTCTAAATTTAAGTATTTAACTATAGTTCGATTCTAGAAATATAATTATGTAGTTACTTTGAAATGCTATAAAAATATCTTGGCTATGAATAATACAATTGTACGTACACAAAGTATGGAGTGTATGAGTGTATATACATTTTATACGTACTTAAAAATATTACGAGGCAATAAAATAGTACTCCGTAAACGCAATTCGGGAGATGCAGCGTCGAGTCTCTGGATGTTATTCCAAAACCTTTGGAGTATCTGTAACAAATATATGAGAATAAATGGGTGTATTTTATATAACTTCTTCTCCGTGCAGGGGCGGAGTAAGAACACTAACCCCTGTGGCCGGGGTTGTCCTGTCGTAAAAGGCGACAAAACAACTCAACAATAGTTAACGTGGTAGGGTCTTAAGTAAGTCACCATAATAACTTTGTGTTGTGTTCCGGCATTAGTGACCTTAGTTCCTGTCCCATAAGTACAGCAGCATGTTCGCTGTGCCCTTATCGTCGCAAACATCCATAGGCGACGGTAACTGCTTACTGTTAAGTGGGCCGTCATCCTGTGTGTGATGTGTGTGCTGTATTTCAGCAATAAAAAAAACTTCGAAGATTGATAAATAAGTGGTTGAGCTTCATCGCCAACCAATCTCTCACGCTTTCTCTATCCAACACCGAACTTTATGTAGGTCGTCAGCTTTTCCGACTCTAGATGTCCGACACTAGTGTCGAAATTAATTTTCTTAATTCAGGATTCGTTTGTTCTATTTACCGATCCTGTACGGCGAACTTGGCTGACCTAATGCTTATTTTAAATGCTATGTTATTCTCTTTGGACAAGCAAAATAGCGTTAAATTTTCAAAATAAGATCCTAAATTCTAACTTGTTTCTTACTGATTGCTGTATTTAGGGTAGGTAGGATTTAACACATTAAATAATGCTATCACATTTCAAACTACAAGTTTATCATCTCCCAAGCTCTTACGGCCACGTTTAAATTCAGCTGTCCAAAATTTCACTGTGGTAAATGATGGTGCAAAGTCCCCATACACAGAATCTTGGATTGGCGTAGGCGTATTGCCTTTCAAAAACCAATGTTTAATGAAAGTCGATACTCGATTTTGTACATTTTCATAAAAACACTCACATCAACTCACTCAAACGAATGTTACATAACAACTGCGCATCCGAAATGTCTGAAACTTTGGTGAGTAACTGTCAACAGATGAACAACGAAATTCACTAGCTTATAAGTGCTGCTATCTTCATGTTGAGATCGGAAACTTTTCCGACCACCCTCGTATGCTATTATAAGACATCACCTCATAACGATTACAATTGATTGAACTGACCTAATGACTACATTCAACGCGATCATTATACTTTGGCTCAGTGTGGTTTTTACAGGGGCGACAAACATGTGACTCCGGTCTTAAAAAAATAACGGAAATATCTTTTGTTGTTATGAATTATGCCCTTGTTTGTTTTGTTGTTGCCTTGGTCTCTCAATTTTTTGTGTGCTGAGGTTCCCAATGACGTAAGTATTTTTTTTAACTAACTATAGTTAAATGTTAATTAACGGTCATTAGTAAAATGTTAAAATATATTCGAACGTGGGAATATTCATACTTTTTAAATATTTATATATAACCGGGTAAACAAAGACAAAATTCCGCAAACAACGAAATAAAAACAACTAAGATAAAAAAATTACTATTTAGAGTTTACAATTCATACCTAGCGTTTGTTGTAGAATAAATTCCACATTACAGTTTTAGATTAGATGATCTAGTTTTTTATACCCGCACGGTACGCGGAATATTTGGAAATCTTTTCCAGGTTTTGCATACTGTTTTTAATTTTTTTTAAGGTGCGTTTACCGTTGCGTCAGTGTACCTATGATACTTCAAAATAAAATGGTAAGGCTTCAGCAACACTTTAATCCAGTAAAAGTAAAAAAATCAAATGCACGTATTTTTTGTATTCACTATTCCACAAAAATTCAAGAGAAGAAATGAGGTAAAGTTTAGTTTAAGTTTTTATATAAGTTAAAGTTAAGTTTTTATATAAGTTATTGGGAGGTCAATCATTGATGTTGAAAGGAAGAATGTTTTGTTCCCTATACCGCCTTTTATGTCTCTCTCGGGAAGTGAGAAACGGTCTTAGTCTTATTTCTTGATAGAACTACAAATCCCCAAATTTAAACATAGAAATCACATTCATTCATTTTACACAAGAAAAGAAAGTATCGTTGAAGGACACTGAAACATTAAGATAACTCAGTTTTAGTGATACGTTTGTATAAAAAAATTGAAAAAATTACTATATACGTATATGTATATATATATATATATATATATATATATATATATATATATATATATATATATATATATATATATATATATATATATATATATATATATATATATATATATATATATATACACATATATATATATATATATATATATATATATATATATATATATATATATATGTATATATATACATATATATATGTATATATATATATATATATATATGTATATATATACATATATATATGTATATATATATATATATATATATATATATATATATATATATATATATATATATATGTATATGTATATATATATATATATATATATATATATATATATATATATATATATATATATATATATATATATATATATATATATATATATATATATATATATACACTTGTTTGCAAAAAATACCAAAGGATTATTCTGCGTATATGACAATGTAATAATACTAACTTTGATGTAAGGACCTTTGAGCAACTGGCATGTTCCCCAATATCGCAGAGGGCACGATACTCCGGATGAGCTTCTTTCACCAATTCCACGTACAGAGCGTAGGTGGATATCAACACTCCCGCAATACAGCACAATATGATTGCACGATCGTGACTCTTTGTTGTTGCCTTCGCCATATTAGACCAGTTCACACTTCTGAAAACATGAATTAATTTGAAATGTTTATTAGCTGGAAATAATTTGTTTTGGTTTGGATATACCATACCTATTGGTCGATGTTCGTGGAAAAATACGTCCAATAAAGTTCCTATAGTCCAGTTAAATATTGTTTTTTATATTTAATTTTTTATTTAATAAATTTTTTTCTTAAATATAAAAATACATAGGTATATCGCACCGCTAACACGCTCCTTAATTTCTTCTCTTTCTAATTTCTTCTTTTATGCATTATATCCCATTACTTTGAAATTAACTTCGCCAACTTCTACCATACAATCTTTTAGCACTAATATCATGGTATCCTTTAGATTTCCATCTCATATTAAGCAAGGAGTCTGAAGAAAATAGATAAATTATGTGTCGCTAAATTTGATTTATTTAGATAAGCGTTTTCTATCTGACCTCAACCCAGAAAGAACAAAAAAGTAAGTTGTAAGTAGAGTTACAAGTGCGGAACAACTTAATATTTTATCCGTGCAGTGGCGGAGAAAGAATACTAACCTCTGCGGCCGGGGTCGGTCTGTTGTAAAAGGTAACAACACAACCCATCTTAGCTACGTGGTAGGGCCCCAAGTCCTTCTGAATGGCAACAACTCCTGATCTTTATGTATGCCGTCATAATAACTTTATGTTGTGTTCCAGCATTAGCGACCCAGGTTCCTGTACCCCTATGGGACAACAGCGTGTTTCCACTGCTTTACTTTCCTAGCGTCGCAAACGTGCATACGCGACGGTACTTAACTGTATACCATTAAGTGGATCGTCAGCCTGTCTGCTATTCCTCAGAAACAAAAACAGAAATAAATGCTACAGGCTAGACCTGATAAGGAAAGTAGAAATGAAACATTCACTATTACTGTTGTGCTTATTTCTTGGTTTAATTCAATTTACCCATTCCCATAAATATAATAAACAACTGCGAAATACGATAAAGGTGAAACCACAAAAGGAAAAATAGGTTATTTAATGGTACGCTTACTTTGTTTGTTTCTACTCTTTAATGCAAGACCACAGCGTATAAATTGGAAAACAAACAAAACCTTGTTTATACATGTTACGGTCGTTATTAACTTGGATTTTATTCTTGCACTTGTTTATTTAAATTAGAATAATTGAATGCAAGCGTAGTATGAAGGATTGGATAGGGTAATATACATATTTAAAAATTTCGGGGCCCGTATTCTAGAAACCTAGATTAGCAGAACTATTGGAAATACGATTCCTAAATGGAGATATCAAATATTTGAGCCATGTCAAAGTTAAATTATTTAAAATGCACGACAATCCAAATTATTGTTTCAAGTTCTAAAAGACCGACAATATATGAACAGTCGCTTTCAAAAGTTGATATTATTTTTATACCAAATTATGTTTGACTTACTTCTCGAATCCTTAAATATTATGCGTCTAAATCGAAGAGGAAATGTTTTTGGTCGTATTGGTTTGTTAGTCTGCGTGAAATGTATGTATAATATGTTATGGAACAAGTGATTAATTTGAGCATTATTTAAAATGCCTGACAGTATAAATAATGACAAATCAAATCGGGCCATGTAATTAATTAATTACGTGTACTATTTAAATTTAATTATTTATCACAATGTCTAGTCATTATGAAAATTGCTACGTTGGGCAATTTTAAAATTTAAGTATACAATATACATACTTGGCAGATCGCGAATAACAGAAATAAACATATGACACGCTGACAAATCAAAGCCCATTTTTTTTTTATTGTTGTAGGACAACAGACAGGCTGACTGCCCACTTATAATTTAGCAGTTACCGTCACCTATGGGTGTCTGCAATACCAGTGGCATCGCGAACACGCTGCTATACCATAAGGGTACAGGATCTTGGGTCATTAATGCCGGAACACAACACAAAGTTATGATGGCGGCATACTTAAGACCAAAGGTGGTCGGCATCCAGACGGACTTGGGTCCTACCACGTAGCTAGGGTGGATTGTTTTGTCGCCTTTTACGACAGGTCGACCCTGACCGCAGAAGTCAGTGTTCTTTCTCCACCCCTGCACGGATAGGATCACCCCAATTAAAGCAAATAACGTGAATAAGTCATAAGTGCACAAATATTTCAGATATTAGTAATAATATCATATTACATGACACCTATATTTATCAATTGGCCATGGCGAAGCCGAAGAGATTGCTACTTGATATTTTTACAATCTTTCGAGATTGCCGAGCCTTCTTCAAAGCGATAATAGTAGGGAATTCACTAACAAACAAAATTGTTCAGGAGGTTAGTAGCATATAATTTGAGTTAAAAAATTTACATGGTCAACGAAGGCACTTCTAATTTGTCAAGGGTCAGTAGAATAAGCAAACCAAGATATAGAAAACATGCTCAGTTCGTGGCTGGAGAACAACACTACAAAATGCTCAGAAGAATTACGTTTTGTTCAATTAATGAAAAATAGAGCTCCATACTAGTATGTACAATTTATACCAGTATTAGTACTGGTATAAATTGTAGTCCATACGAAGCTATGTTCGGAACGAAATTAAAGGTAAGGCTTTAGCCTAGGTAGATATAACTTTTTAAAGTTATATCTCAAGAAACTCTAATGAACATAATTCAGAAGAAGATTTAGAAAAGTTATTAACTGCCGAAAACATTGGGAACAATACATGGTTCTCTGAATCAATTGTATCCAAGAAACCAATTTACAATATGCACGGAAAAGTTTGTTTTTGTTGAAGATGTTTCAGAGAAGATATTTCACTGAGAGAGTGTGCTAAAATAACGTCTACTATAGTTGACAAATATAGTTGTCAGAATGAAAAAGGACTCTGCAACTCAAAATGTCATCAAAGCGGCAATTTAATTTTATCAGTACTTATTCTTATGTTGCCCTTTCTTATTGAGCATTTTTCAAACTGCCCGGGCATTATTAATACTACAATATTAATCACTTAGTCAATAACATTATACTTATTGATGAGATATTCTTTACACTTATAAATCGTCGATACAAAGTCATAATAATTGATCTTCACATGAACATAGATCTGACTATTAAATGCTACTGTACCTATTTATCTTATACAATATTACAAAACAAATATTTAATTATAAAATAGAATTTACTTAAAAAAGCAGACAGTAATAATGGTTTTAAATTATGTATTATAGTCTCGGTGAACTCACTGGAGGTCGCATTAGGATTTGTGTAATTAATTTTGAAAAAGTTGAATACGAAATTATTATTAAAAAACAAGTCATCTTTGAATTTTTTTATTGCTGTAGGACTGCAGACAAGCTGAGACGGCCCGCTTAGAATTTAGCAGTTACCGTCGCCTATGGGTGTTTGCAACGCCAGTGACATCGCGAACACTCTGCTGTCCCATAAGGGTACAGGAATTGGGTCACTAATGCCGGAACACAACACAAGATTATTATGACGACATACTTAAGACCAAAGGTGGTCGCCATCCAGACAGGCTTGAGGCCCTACCACATAGGTTATGTACTTTCTCCGCCCCTGCACGTATAGAAGACGAATATTAAAGCAATTTGCCATTGGTGTACAAGTACATACATGGCCGAGAGATGGGCGCGCGCTCAGCTCGACCCTGTATGAAAAAGAAGATTTCGATGCGTGCGAAGGAACACCAGGGTGGGTTTAGTGGGTATACCTGCAACGTGCGTCCCCCCAGTCTAGGGAAGGGAACGTACGGGCGCATTGCACAGGGAGTCCCATACTACTCTGCCGCAAGTTATTACGCGGCGGGTATGGGTCAGGCATTTATACCTCCCCAAATAATGGTGTGGCAAAATATGAACGTCCATCAGCATCAAGTAGAAATTCATTCACGAGTCTTGAGTGTTTATGTATCTATACGTATTTAATTTATTCATTTAATTGTTTATTTATTAATTAAGTTAAATATGGAAGGAATAGCTTGAGAACGCATTACATTCTAAGGTTGCCTGGAAGAAATCGCCTCCAGCGATAAGGCCGCCGTTTGTACAATCTTTTGTTTGTTTTGTCC
Organism: Malacosoma neustria; assembly: GCA_963693495.1. Taxonomy (NCBI): domain Eukaryota; kingdom Metazoa; phylum Arthropoda; class Insecta; order Lepidoptera; family Lasiocampidae; genus Malacosoma; species Malacosoma neustria. The sequence continues at coordinate 9,195,202 of OY856386.1, forward strand.
TTTATTGTATATATTTTGTGTGTTGTGCAATAAAGTATATTCATTCATTCATTCATTCATGCTTATTACTTTATTAGAAGAGATTACTTATTTAAATTCAGATTCTGATAATAACCAACATTGAGTGTTCTATTTAGAAATTCAAATATTTACGAGTATGCTCTTCTACATATTACAATGAGGTCTTATACTAATGACCTTGAATATAAGCCCGACAGTTTAGACAACATTTACTTTAAACAAAATACCATAGCCATAATTAGACATTTTTCAATAAAATAACATTTTTATCGACTTAAATTATCAAATTATTACCTTCTCAATTACCACTGCGAACGCTACGCTGAGAAGAGAACGAATAACACGAAAAAAACAGATAAATATAGACACTTATCACAAAAACAAGCTACAAGCTCGATAACATTAACACTACTGACGAACGTCGACGACCTAGACGATTAAAAGTATTAATTTGACAGCTTGTTTAAACAAAAATGTTTATAGTCATACATAAGTATTAAAATATCTTACATAGATATTGGATAGTGACGATATAGATAGTAGATTGGGAATTTTTGTTACTTTATTTTTACTATCATGTTATGATAAATTAAATATCATTTATATGCAAATTAATAATAAATATAACATAACCCAATCACGTCATGGATTCTAATCCCACGATTGCGTGCTGTTTAGCCAGTGTTATTAATCTAATATGCGTACACAATTGCCCCGTATACTGACCGGTGAAGGAAAACATCGTGAACAAGCATGCATACCGAAATCAGCGAAATACTGTCCATTACATTTAGAGGAAGGTCCGGAACCAGCAGTAGGGCGTAATTATAGCAGCGCGTGCGGCTTGGAAGACTAAATGTAGCAGTTACGTAAGTATTGCTATGTTGACAATGCTTAGCACTCTGATTACGGATGGTTTCAATGAGCTTCTTAGTAATTTCTCTGAAGAGGAATTAATAGCATAAATGCAATTTATGAATTTGTTTCTTAGCTGTCTTCAAAATAGCCAAAAAACCCTCAAAATTATTGTATTTTAAATGCTACGCAACTTTTGTATAAACAAATTTAGTATAATACATATAAAGAAATAAAGAGCTGTTGTAATGAGTGAAAAAACTAAAAGCGAGGTTTAATTATATCAGCTCTGCTTTCTGTCAATACTGCTCTTAGTGTTAAATTTCGGTTGCAAAAATACGGTGGTTCTTTTCCGACTTTTTGATTTGTTTTCTCCACTTTTCATGGTCGAAGAATTTTGAGTACATTAGTATAGCTGACCTCTGTTATAACGTCTTCACTTCGCACGGACCCTCCAGCCAGGTTTGGTTTAGGTACGGCTAGACATTGATAACGCCACGAGCATGAAGGATATCTCTGGTGCGAAAGTTTCTAACGTGATATTGGCATCGCTACCCATCGCAAAGAAATTATAATAAGAAAATAAATAAAATTTAAAAGAAATAATTAAAATCGATAACCAGCAATGGAGGAAAGACACTATTCAACTATTTGTGAATTCAGCTAATCTTATAACAAATTATATTCTTATATCAAAATAGTAACAAAACAGATACTTAGATTCAAACAGCGAATAACTATAACATAGATGCCTCATGCCATTAATATTATCCGGTCCAATGAACTGAGCGAACAACAGGGCACCTTAACCAAATAATCTAAACGGAATAATGCATTATATGTACCTTACTGGAACAAACATTTTGTGCTTGGGTAAATAGTGAAAATCGATCATTCGCAGACTGTATTATATGTATTTATTTATAATATTTTACTATTATAAATATTAAAACAGAGAAGGAGATCATTTTATCACAACGACAAGCTACGATTTCTTATGGTTGCTCTTTTAAATGGATATGGCACAGATAGCATGGCTGAATATATCTGAATCTTTCTGAAAAGCTTCCACTGGAATATTTACAAGATAATTTTAATAAAACTGTATTGAAAAGGCACTTGATTACATGAGCGCCCTCTTACCCACGGCAATACTTTAAATACGCTTATGTTTGGTCCCTAAGGTTGGTCTGGCAGCCTACAAAATATATTAAATAACCCCCTAAATATCATACATACATAAACAAATCTCAGATTGTAAGTAAAGTGACTACAGTTTTCACGTACCTGTAGCACCTGGTACCTGAGAATTGGCGTTCGACCCAAGCTAGCAGATATGTATACCAACCAGTACACACTAATACTAATCTATGGCCGTATACTTTACTAGCTTTCTTTCTGTATATGGCCTATTGTATGTATTTTGTTCATCAGAAAATAAGTAAGGTCCCGAATACTGGGATCTTGATGTATAAAACTACACAACCGATTGACTTGAAATTTAGCATGGTTACTCATTTTCCGAAGTGGACGCTCACTAAGAACGTATTTTACGACTAACCTATCCAAAATGTATGTAGGGATGTGATGGAATTTTGCACATCTCAAATTCCAAATTTAGTGGGCACTCTAGAACTTCGGGTTATCCCTAGAACCGGCTGAGATTTGCTCAGCGCGGTACGATATGGGGTTCTTCAAAAAAGGCGTAATAAAATTTCTTCGAGGCCAGTAGCGCGTTGGTATTGCCTCTGGTGCTGCAAACGTCCATAGGCGACGGTGACCACTTGCCATGGTGGGCCGTCTGCCTGTCTGCTGAACTCTAGCTTTAAAAAAAAAAAAAGAACCTGGGTCACCTAGCCGGAACACAAGGTTATTATGACGGCATATTTAAGACCAAGGGTGGTTGCCATCTAGAGGAGCTTGGGGCCCTACCACGTAACTTGGGTTGTTTTGTAGGCTTTTATAACAGGCCGACCCCGGCCGCAGAGGTCAGTATTCTTTCTCCACCCCTACACAGAGAAAATAGAGAGGTCACCTAAATAAAAATTTATACAAGTATGAATAAGGTAAGAGCACCAGCAGTGGACCACTTAAGGGTACAAGGGTAAAATAAAATAGAAAAACTAACATTAGAGATTCAGTAGTTGACCACCTAACAAATACGAAAATCTAGTAGTTGACCATATTTTGCACCAGTAGATGACCATCTAGATGTTTACGGTTATTTCGCTCCCTTAGTAATATATGGGCACAACTCGAAATTTTGAGGATTCGACTTTTTGCGTTATATGGGCTCAATATAAACTGGTCTACCACTTGGCTTTCACAAAAACAGAAAAAAACTAATTTTTAATGAATACTGTAATTTTGTCCCTTTCACACCACCCTCTCGCTCGTCCGCCTCTTCCTCCTAGAGAGGCTCAACTAGTAAGGCGCCAGTACGTATTTAAATCATTTTTTTTTGTAATGTTTCAGCTGTTAGTACTGTAGTACGTTTATCATAGTCTACATAAAAAATCAGGGCTATAGCACTTTAAATTACGATGTTATTATGAATGAAATATCGAGAATCCCGAATCTATAAGCGTTTTCCCAAAACTTTGTGTTTTTGAAATAGGCCTTTACATAATTTTTTTTTTATTGCTGTAGAACAGCAGACAGGCTGACGGCCCGCTTAGAATTTAGCAGTTACCGTCGCCTATGAGTGTTTGCAACGCCAGTGGCATCGCGAACACGCTGCTGTCCCATAAGGGTACAGGAACTTGGGTCACTAATGCCGGAACACAACACAAGGTTATTATGGCGGCATACTTAAGACCGAAGGTGGTCACCATCCAGACGGGCTTGAGGCCCTACCACGTAGCTAGGGTGGGTTGTTTTGTCGGCTTTTACGACAGGCCGACCCCGGCCGCAGAGGTTAGTATTCTTTCTCCGCCCCTGCACGGATAAGATAATTAAGGGAGCGATTTGTTAAATAAAAAACAAATTGGTCACTTGGCGTTTTAATTCATTTAAATAATAGGAAAATTGCATAAATTTATATAAAAGAATGTCTCTGGAATATTTCTCGTTGAACTGGTCTTTTTTCCTTTACAAGAGCAGTTACTAAATTTCAATATCAGATTGTAATCTTTTATTTCATAAAATATTTTTTTTTTGTATTTAAATTTCGCTAATCTTGATGCTTTTACTGATCATCTAAGTTTTTAACTAACTTTCTCCTCAGCAAAGCGTCCGAGTCAGAATTTGAAAGATTTGACTATGAAACCCATCTTATCGAACATTGTTCACGGTTGAGAGCAATAAAGCTTCAGTATAATTCAAAAATGTGCACTCTTTCTCAGATATCTATGAGGTGCAAAATTGCTTTCAGGAACTAATCATATCTATTAATGAAGGTGGTCAAATACTAAAAGTAACTAATTGTAACACTAAATTAACTTGACCTCAATGTATTATTTTGCATAGTATATTCACATAACAGATGATTTTATTAAAAGTTGGTTATTCCGGTCAATTATAGAATATCCTGATTTTGGATCAGTAGGGGACCACCCCACTAGGTCGATTTTGTAAATATATATTCATTTTTCAGATACCTCGTTACTTTAATTAACCCTAAACAAATAGTAATATTAAAAATCAAAAAATACTATCATTATGGTCAATAAGTTGCTAATATTTAACTTTAAAAATTTGCAATTCTTAAAAAAATGTTAAGTAAATACCAATTATACTTTTACAGGGCGTCAATCGTCAAACAATTGGTGGTCATTTGAAATATAAAAAAAAATTTTTTAAATATGCTTTTATAGGAAATCAAACTAAAAGGTAAAAAATAATTTTCAATAAATTTAAATTAAGGATAGTGGGAATAACAAAAAAATGCATTTTATTGTAAAAAATTGTGGGGTTCTTGTTGTCAATTGTTATAAAATTAAATATTTTATTGACAGATATTGGTAGAAGTAGTCATTTTGAAAATATCTTAAAAAGCACCCCACATTTGTTTACAATAAAATTCATTTATTTTGTTAATACTTAATTTAAATTTCTTGAAAATTATTTTTTACCTTTTAGTTTAATTTATTATAAAAGCATATTTTTTAGTTTTTTTAACTGTAATTTATTTTTAACTTTTTAGTTTGATTAACTATAAAATAAGAGCGTAATAATTTATTTGTTGTCAATTTCCAATCGGTAAATGTTTTAATTAATTTAACGCCATCTTCCGATTATAGTATTATTAATTTAACGCCATCTTCTGGCAGTGTTGTTAATTAAACTCCAGATGGCGTTTCGGTAATATTTTGAATTTTTTTTGATTGTATAAAATGGGTAAAAATTGAGTCCGAAAATTCCGTTATCCGTTACATACAGGTCAAATTAATACAACACGTGTAAAAAAAGAGCAATAAGCCGCCGTCACATGATGTTCCCAGGTGGTCACCCATCTGATCGGACGAAAACCGGTCCAAAAATTCATTAAATCTGAGGATCCTACAATAATCTTATTTTTGTGTATTGTTATCGGTCAAAGTTTGAACGAAAACTAGCCGTATATAAAGTGGGTCAAAAACGCGCCCAAAAGAGTCGGTTACAAACAAACATATAGGTGAAGCTAATATAAAGTGTGTAAAAAATAGAGGATACTTAATTTGCACAGTTCGATGCTCCGCTAGGAGTAATAGTGTTCTGTTGTTCGATGACTAGTTGGTAGGATCGGCTATTTACTGCAATTAGTTTAAAAACATGCCATGAATTATTATTTTATCAGTTTTTGTGCCTTAGTGGTCAACTACAGGTGCGTGGTCAATTATTAGTGCCTTTACCTTACATGTATTTATTAAATTAATAAATCCAATTCTAATATTAAAATATGCAAATTTATATAGATACAGAAAGCAAATCAAAGAAAGTAATATACTAACCATACAAGAGCAAAACACGGTTCTAAACTAACATAACTGTAAAAAGATAACGATAATTTTATACTTTATCCATAATGTACTAAATATTGAAACTGAAACAAAATAATGAACTTAAATTTAAAAGTGAATGAATCCTTATCATTCCTGAACGCAGTATTAAAGCAAAATGTCAGATCCAAAACCAACACATGCTCAATTCATCACATTATTTTCAACGTCGCACTCACTGCTCTTTAATTGACACTGTGTCGTACTACTCGTAGAACAGGACGAACAACACAACCGTAGGATCAACACAGTTGGAAATCACCGTTGCAAACAAACTTCTCGCTCTGACATTTTAATAGCCAACCTTCACATTTTATAACTCATTTCCTCTTCAAAGTTATCTGGAAGTTCCTATAATTTTCTTAGCTTGGATTCTTCCTATGGACTAAAAAATAGTAATTATGTATTGTTTTTTTTTTACTAACGTTAATCAAATAATTTCCACCAAAACCATTTAACCAAATATAAAATTATATTGTAGAAAGAGACGCACATATCTGTTAGAAGAGTTAAGATAATCACGACGTTACTTGGACGCCCAATATCACAATATGTGTTTTGGTAATGTTGGTAGTCTTGTTTTAGTTCATCATCGCGACCGCTGTGTAGCGTTGGCGTCGTGCAACACCTTTCATTGTATTGACTATTGACTGATTCTGAACATAGAGAATTATGTATAAAGTTAATTTATCGTATTGTTGTCTAGGTTCTTGTTAAAATATAGTGTAATATGTTTAAGTTTTAGTGAAATCATGCCTCCGTTTACGTAAATGTGAAAGAAAACAGCCCGTGGAGCGCTACGCGGCCATTTTACTTGCAATGCGGCAATGGTGTACAATCCGCCATTGGAAACGACTAGTGTCTTGTTCTAAGTGCAAGATTTGTATTTGTTAAATGTGGTTTAGATTCATCGGATAAGCATGTGTGATAAAAGTGTAGTGCGGACTTTAGTGTAGTGAGCCACGGTGGTCGGGTGATTCAAATAATGTGCGAACGATGGAAAACGAAGTGAAACAGCGCAATCAGAGAAATAGGCGAAGGGAGCGGGCACAGCGCATGCAAGCACAGCGAGAGAGCAAAGTCAAGGATGGGGACAGCGGCGAGGACGAGTCTCCGGCGCGAGAGAAGCCGCCTCGTCCTCCCGCCAGGAGAAAGAAGTCGCGGGAGCCCCTCGGAGAGGAGGACATTATTGACGGTTTCGCCATAATGGCATTTCGCACCTATGAAGATCTCGAAGTAAGTTCTCTAATTATCAGATACCTCTCCAACTGAAACAACAGTCGCAGACTAAATATTATGATTAGGGTTGGTACTGTTAGGCAATTAGTGATTGATGTGTAGTCGAGTATAGTTACCTGTATTGTTTACATTTGCATTATGACCTACAAACCTTAAAATTATCGTTCTAATGTCTATGTCACATTAAATAATAGTCATATTGGCTTTGAATGATAATAAACTAACATTTGATTGTAATTTAGTAGTAGTAGGATATATATGATTCACTACGAACCTGGGTTTTGCGACTGATCAGGATTGAAAGTGCATTTTTTATGATGTTAATCTAAAAAGGTACACTGTAATCGCTCGGAACGTCGTCGCTTCGGAAGTGCATTGACCGCACGATGTAACCCTATGTGAAAAAGATGTTTATAAATAAGTGAAAAGATTGATGTTAACTCGATTTTGTTTATTTTTAAAATCCAATTCATATTTAATTCTTAGATGCCTTTTTGTATGTGTTACTATGGGGAGTAATACAATGGTTAGTGCAAACGTCATATACGAGATTGTGTAGTGAGCAGCTGACTGCGTCTCGCGGATGGGGAACGGGGCACTCGCGGTCTCCCACAAAGTGTAAATTTGGTCTAAGTGGCTTTCGCTCGTTTGTGCTCATTTATCGCGCCGTCCTCCAATTGCTATTGCTCGGTACTTTCGAGTCGTATGTGCACAATAAAACTACATTCCCCGCTATCGTTCTAAGTTATGGCGACAGTCGTGCCGTTTGTGGCTCGTTGGCGCGGCGCGCGCGTATGTTATAGGCCCGAACAGGTTCCTGTGCTCCTATTTAATTCACCACATGCAGTGTGCATCATGCAATTTATACTCCGAATGGTTATACTTAAATTTTTCTCAGAAACAAGTTCCTTTTACATGTAACCGCAAGCTCTAACATATGGCGAATAATTGGTAACCTGCCGCCAACTGCATTGTACGATCAGAAGTTGACTACTTCCGTTGCGTAATGGCAAACGCACATATTGCGGAAGTCACGGGTTGTCAAGACTAGATGGCACTGTGTGAAACGTCCCAATATATTTACAAGTTAACACCACGACTACGTCACAGAATAGCAGTAAAACGAACTTAACTACAGTAACATCAACAATTTTTTATTACTCTGCCTATAATAGTATATAATAGCATTGTTTTTTCCAATGCTGTATCACAAACGAAAACAATTACCGTTGTAAAATTCACTTGATTAAGCTTTAGGTTACGTCCAACGGATTTTATAATTGACTATTAAACCATGACACGTGTTTAGGTCGTCTCCGTACAGGGGCGGAGTAAGAACACTAAACCCTGCGGCGCCAGAGTCGGCCTGTTGTAAAAGGCGACAAAACAACCCTAGCTACGTGGTAGGGCCTCAAGCCCGTCTGAATGGTAACTGCCCTTGGTCCAAGTGACCCAAAGTTCCTGTACGACAGCAGCGTGTTCGCGGTGCACCTAAAGTCGCAAACATCCATAGGCGACGGTAACTGCTTATAAGAGAGCCGTCTGTCTGTTATTCCTCAGCAATAACAAAAAGTATTAGATAAATTGTTATTACTAATTATATAGTATAATTTAATTGTTAATTACTATTGAACTATGCATAGCTATGTTATCTGAAATAATATCGAACATACTCGAAACACGATTAAATATAACTTACGACTATTAGCGGCGTTTATAAATATATAAACAATTAGTTTCCTTATAAAAATATCCTTTTTTTCTTATCGTCTTCCCGTAATATTTTATAAAAACAACTATTTTATCAGTAATTTTATTACTTACTAGTTGACCCGACAAACGTTTTTCTTCCATATGAATAAAAAAAGTAACCTATGTCCTTCTCCAAGGTCTAATCTATACTGAAATTACGTGAAATATATTTACATCGTAAAAATGTTTTAAAGTTCATATATATGTGTATTTGTATTTTAAATTACTATAATGTGAACTGAAAATTGATTATCTAATATACATTAACCCGTAGCCACCACACCCTGTTTGAGGTTACAACACACTTACCACAGGGGTGCAAATTTGCACTTCGAGTTTTCAAACCGTTCTGTCTCGTCGACAATTGTACGGAATAAAAACTCATAGGGTACTTTTTAGGGGTAGCAAATCCTGTGTAATTGATTACAATCATTACAAAAACAAAATGTTTTCCACAAACAAATAGCCAAACTGAAGACAGATGTATTGAAAATCTTTTTTTTTTCTGTTGTTTTAACCCGATTTGAATACTGATTAAGATATTTTCATGCATTTTGCGCGAAATGAAAGATAACGATTTATATTTTTTTTAAATAATAATACGGAATGATTCTGAAAAATCAAAAATTTTTTAAGCGTGTCGGAAAATGACATAGCTTTTTAGGGAAGAACAACATTTTTTAATTTTATTGAACATAATTATTATCATATTAAAAAGAAATACAAAAAAAACATTGAGAAATGACCACTTGAAGACCGACCGAGGAGCCCTCAGGACCCTCGTCCCCACCATTTTCCTCGATTGAATTGGTGTCGCTTACTTCATTGTCCGACAAAACAAACTCGTCGCCACTGTCGTTTGAGTTGTGGAACCTTTGCAAAGGTCGTCGTCGAGGATCTGCTCTATTGTCGCATGGCTACGCAGACAATATCTTCTTTGCGACATCTTCAAAAACAAAAATAGTATTATTAGGTAATATCTACCTAGACTATATTTAAGTAATTAATGCGTTAATCTTTTCTAGAAATAAAATACTTACAATAGCTAATACAGCAATTTATATCAATAAAAATGTACAGTCAACCGTGACCAGTTGTAATCCGACGCCTGTGGAGCGGTGAATGACTACTTCCCTGTCAACAAAATATCATCATGGTACTTGGTATTCGTTATTTTCCCACGGTACTGCAGCTTCTGAGCGTTGGGCGAGCGTCGTATCAAATTATAAAAAGAATCACATATCTATCATTCATTCTATATTGAAACGTATGCTAATTTATTTTCTACGATCTATTAAAAATATATGACTTTAATAACATCGGCTACTATTTATTCTCCATAAGTTTCGATAAAAGACACTTTATTAAAAAATACGTTGTTTTCTAACAAAACATGATGAAATTATGTACAAAACTAATTTGAAAAGTTTGACGGGCCCGTTTACCTGATAAGCGGTCGTGGAAGATTGGATGTGGCATAAAGAAGTTAGCGAGCGTGAAATATTGTAGATACTGGATTTTTACGCGGCAAGTCCGCCATCCATTTTCTTGTTAGGGTGTTTTTATCTCGTCGGGATGGTGGATTACGTGATTTCACGAGAGATTTACGGATCGGGTATACTTCATTTATCTACGGGTAATATTTCGATTTGTGTGAAAACAAGTGTACGCAATAGCAATAAAGGTATTAAATAAACCTAATATTATTAATCAATTCTTCATAATTTGATGAATAATACTAGAGATGCATTTATAGCATCTTCATCTATTATAGACTATTTTAAAACTTACTCCATTGTAATGTTAGATTATATAAAATTATAAACATACGATACAAAAGGTCTGATTATTGTTGACTCGAAACAAATAAATAATCTTTATGGTTGTAGTTATAATATTTTTATGTTGAATCCATAAATTTAATATAGGAATAAATAAGTTAATATTTAGAGTAAAGCATGCACTAGACGAAATATGGATATGTGTTTTTGTTTAAGCAAAATCAATATTATCCGCCTTGAAGGCAAGCCGAAGCGAGCGGCCGCGGCAGCGCCGTCCAATATTTCGAGCTCTAAGAGCCATCCTGACCCATCCCCTTGTAGTATTCCCCTGAGGTCGATGTTAGCACGTCGTGACATAAATACTTACCTGGGTAAAGTTTAAACCGTTTCGTTTCGCTTTTATTGCCACTTTCAACCAGTACTTTTCAGTGTATTTGTTCGGATTCTCAAACTTATTGCACTTTTGCGGCATTCAGTACTTTGGTTATATGCAACTGTATATTATTATCGATCAGAAACCAAATTGAATGTTCTACTTGATAGTTCCTTTTACAAATACAATATACACACAATATATAATTTAAATTTTAGGATGGTGGATGAGCCGCTGTATGGATGAACTTCCTGAATGCACCTGAGCCCTGAGCCTTTCAGTATTTCCGGGCCGACGGTACACTCGCACCCTTCTTGTATCAGGCCTAAACCCGAATCGCGACTCATCGGAAAACGTAATTTTATCCCATTGTTCCTGGGTCCATGTTCTGCGTTCTCTACGCCATTCATTTCGACGAGCGCGATTCCCGTGACGTATCGGTGGGCACCTAATTGGGCGTCGAGCTCGTAGGCCGTACTCATGCAGTCGATTTCGCACAGTTTGGGGACTTACATCAACACCACTTGAATTTTGCTGCTTCAAACTTATCTCTCGAGCGGTTAACATCGGCTGGCGTCTTGCAGTCAGTTGTATGTACCGGTTTTGTCGAGTGGTTGTACTCCTTTTACGGCCTGGTTGCTGTTCAGCGGGTTCCCTTGTATTATTGTAGCGCTGCCAAAGACGACAAATAACACTTCTATGAATGCCAAAATGCCGAGATACCTGAGATTAATTATTTCCAGCTTGCGACATCCCTACAGCTCTTTGCATTTCATTTGCCGTCAAATGACGTCGCTCCATGACGTAAAGAATATCTAACAATTCAATTTTGTCGCTAACTTTATTTAAATGATTGGTAAAATTATAAAATCAAGACTAAACGTAGCAATAAAAACGCACTTAAATTCAAATAAATTCCCTTTCATTTAATTTTATGAAAAAAATAAAACATAATCGATTTTTTTTTAAACCAGCCAGTATGTCATCAATAACAAAAAAGTTTACATACCTACGCACTTTGAGTGAGTAAAAACTTAGAAATTAATTAGTATAAATGGTAAATTGGTAATATCATACATGTTGCTTAGACTTTTTTGATGTGTATACTTCATCAAAGTGATAAAGAAATAGCTCAGTATTACATTAAGGTAACATATACGATAATGTGCTTTATTCTCTTATTTGAATCTTTCACGTGGGCAGAATGTGGGTTTAAAGACTAGTAAATTTACCAATTACACCTAATCGTCAGTGACAAGGCTACCGGGACACCATTGACCGCATGAAATAACTATCTTTAGTATCTGTAATTACTTTTTTAGCAAAATTTAAATGTCTCGAAATATATGAAATATACGCATCCTCAAACTAAGCAATGATATAACATTACTACAAGATATTTTGTATTATAATACAAAAATTTATGTTTTGAAGTTAAGATGAAGTAATTCCTCAAGCAGAATGAAAAGCGTTGTAAAATTCGCAAAAAGATAAGAATGTTCGACATCAAAGGAAATAAAACTCCACTCGATCCTGATTTTAATGTTAAATGTATTACCCACTCAAGGGGCTTGTTATAAGATGTGCCAAGTGTCCCGAGTGGCAACAATCTCGCCTTCAGTGGCGAGCTAGTCGCGACGCCGACGTCAGGGCGCGCAAGAGAGGGGTGGGCGCGGCATATCGCGTCGATCTGACCGCAATCTACGGTGCAGCTTCTCGGCCATCGCGATCTAATCCTCGAGAGACCTCACGTAAGTGCCGGGATGAATATGTCGCGATTCGAGAACCCCGCCACCCTTCTCAACCCACTTTAACATTATCGAGAAGCACTCAACGACCTCTTATCGGAGTCGACGTTTTTACGCATAACTAATGCGATTCGGTTAATCGTATAAGGTATGCCTTGTTGTTCTTATCATCGCACATTTGTTAAACATTGATTTGTAATGAATGAAATTATTTAATAATTATGTAAATTATACGTATATATGAAACATTACTCACATAAGTTTTATGTGTAAGTACTTGCTTATAATAAGTGGGTAAGAACGAGTCAATCACATTATTGACAGATCGCACACTATTTACATAGACAACATGTAAGTGTTGACTCAAGTAGGCAATGTGTGTATAAAAAGAAATCGTACATAAAAGTGATTTATTTGATAGTTAACTTAATTTATAATCATCTAATAACAAAATGATCTGTTGGAAATGTATTTTATTAAATTCTAAGCAGTTTTTATAATTAACCTAATCTCATTTCCCTTTACTGCTGTCATGCGACAAAGTGCCTAATAGTCTACCTCGTGTAGGACTTGAACCGTCTTCTTAGATACTTATCTTGTAGCCGATTCATGAGAAAAGTCAGCAAATAAAATCCTTAGCGTGTTAAAGTGTTGCATCTACATAATGCAGTAAACCTGCTACTGGCCTCGTCTGTCACATTGTCAGAGAAGACCTAAGACACTAGTGTGCAGATTTCCGATTTTTCCTTCACCATCATCAGCACGTAGCAATTGCGTTATAATATACACAGTAAGCCAGAACTGCCTAAGTGATGAACTTTAGTGAGAATCGAGCCTATAACCTTTTTGTTAGGAAGCTTTTTGTTTTATAGCTCTTGACTAGTAACATACTAATTCATCATTAATTGATAAATATCGTTAAACAATTGTGCGCAGTGTGTTCTATATCATTTGTATCGTGAAGTGCGTGCGCATTTGTAATTTTTCTTTCATCTGTTTATCGATTATCCCCCGTGAACTGGGTATTAACGTTCATTGCACAGCATAATATAAACATTTGTAACATATTACTCCATTATCGCTAAACACACGTCAGGCGAGAGCAAATGTTTACTGAGAAGTTAGTTGTTAGCTATGGGACGCTGTCGGTCGAGACTTCGCCGCGCTATATAACTTTGGTGACAAAATAAACAAGACATCTGCAAACATTTTAAGTTTTACCAGTATTTAACTATTACTTTATGGTGCGTAAATAAAATTATAAATGTCAAGTTATCTTGAATTATTTAATTATTTTGAATGCCGGGCCACAAAGTGAAAGGGTAGGTGGATGGATGGATGAGTGGAGTTAAAAAAATGGCTAATATTAGAAATGAATATATCAGGAGAAGTTCGAAAGTAGCGCCAATGATTGAGAATCTAAAAAGTAATAAGTTAGGCTGGTATGGCCATATAATGCGAAGAGAAGATTGTCATAAACAAGGAAAATGCTAGAAATGAGAGTGGATGGTTAAAAAAGGGGAAGTAGGCCAAAGAAAAGATGGATGGATTGCTTAAAAGATGATATGGCAAAAAAAGTGGATGCTCAGATAACGACTAATAGAGGAAAGTAGAAGGAGAGGAAATGTTGTGCCGAGCCATGTGGGCTGAGATAGGGGCAAGAAGAAGAAGATCTTGAATTGTTTTTATGAAAAAATCTTCGTTCATGTAGAAATACAATCTAATTGAAATATTGTTAAGTAATAACCTGTCTCGATTGCGGCAAGCAAATTAGAAATTATTCCGATTGCGCCTTTATTGGTCACGATTTATTCATTAACTTATTTCGCTAGTTGTACTAGACAGATTACAAATGTTTAATTGCTTGCGATTGTAGTATTTGAATGTTAATGTGAGATATTAGTTTATATTTAATGGCTGTAAGGTGCTTTACCATCGGTGCCCATGGCTTCATTTACTAATTTTTGCAGATGTGGTTGGGATTGATTAGTCAGGTGGCTGCTGTAAAATAGCTTAGCTATGTTATTTTTTTTTTATTAAAAAGTCCGACACAATTTTATTTACAATTGTCAATTGACGGACACTGACTGTATTAGGGTAAATCGTTTTGAACGACAAATTTTTTTTCGCTCCTACATAAAATTATTATATATACTGAAAAAAAAACATCTTGTCCAAAGCGGACATCAAAATTTTATTTTTAAGTACTTTTATTAAATTTTGAAGATATCCCATCTAAAATACACGTTTTTCTTTATTTTTATAGCTCATCGGTATTTTTTAGTATCATGCTACCAAAAGATAGGTTTTCCTCAGAATTAAATGCTCTTTCTTTCATTTCTCCGTCACCGTCACCATTTCTCGTCACGATCGAACCCACAAACGCACACGCTATAACAGTAGCCATTGAAACAACCGTGTCATGGTAATTATATTCAGCGGACTGAAAACCCTGCGCTTTCACTATATTTATGGTGTAACCAAAGAAGCAAATCTACCAAGTTACTAATATTACAATCTCTTCCCCATAATTTTTGTCTAATCAATCAATTAAATAATAGCTTTCGATTCAATGCAACATTTGCAAGAAATGCTATTAAACTTTTTCATATTTAAGTCAGCATGTTGCAAAATTAGTTACTTTAGTATGTATATAAATCGGTATTTCACAAAGACCAGCTCACGTGCTCCGTACAAAGGATCGATTAATTTAATAATTAACCTTATCGATTTAAGTTGAATCTGAATACACGGCGGGTTTTATGCAATATGTTAAACAAAGCACGCCTTTTAAAAAAATACCTTTTCGTAATTGATATTATCTTCTTACATTTATTGTAGTTTAGAGATATTGGACTAACTTATGGGTATTTTTATCCTTGTCGAAATTTGACGCTTTGTTTTAACAAGTTAAATTTATTGTCATCGTTCTTTGCCATTCATTCTTATTCTCATCCTTTGCAGGGCCAAGAAATCGTAATATTTTTTCAATAAAGAAATGTGACACAAACTTAAAAGACAAATGACAAAAGATTATTATGGATAAAACCATCAATTTGCAAGTAAATTCAGTAGGGAATACGGAGCTGAATAATTATAGTGTTAACAAATAATAGTAATAAATAATATTATTTATAGGTTTGCCTCGTATTAGATAATTTTGTTCTGGAATAGAAGACACGTTTAAAAAATATATTAAAAACATTTAAAAGTACCAAAGGCTTTCATGATGGAAGTTTTATGATCGGTAAACTACCGTATCCTTTGTTTAATTATTCTTCAGAACTTCATTGCAAATCTGGCTAAATGTTTTTGTTATTTGGTCCTAAAAAAATAATCGAAAAGCTTTCTCCCTTATTTTCTTTTATGTTACTTTTGGTTGCAATATCATAAAGACTTTTATTGCTGTAAAACTATAACTTCTCAGAGCTATTTTCATGTAAAATGAAGTATTCCGTAACGGGGCGACTTGGGCCATGTTATAACGTTGGGTGCCCACTGTAGCATGCCAAGTAATCGTCTTGTGACACGCGACATCCGTTTACAAACATTTCGTTTACATCCTTTATGTTTGTTTCCACCCGCTATCGTTTTATCCTTCGCTCCCTTAACGATAGATCGAGATCAACGAGTAATCTATATAAATAAAATAAAATTGAAGTGTCTGTCATTACAAAATTATAAATTTATACATAAGCATTTAATGTAAATTAATAATATAATAAATAAAAACATATCTTAATAATTCTGTTTTCTGCAAGTCTGGACTGATAATGTTTTTATTTTCACTGGCGAATAGCTTGTCTTTATAATAAAACTTAAAAACAATATTTTAAGACGGCAAAATATAAAATAATTAGTCATTTATATATCTAAAATTTAACATGCAGCAAACAAATAAAGCTTTATTGTCAAAATCTGATTATCTTAAAAGAAATAAAATACAAAATTAATAATATGGAATGCTTTTTATTTTGCTTGACTACAGCATACATGTGTCATAACGTTTTCTAATTATGTAATCGTAAAGCAGCTATTTACATATACAGTTGATATATTTAATTCGGTAATATATTAACTATAAACAGTTTAGAGAGATTTCTTTATGTTTATGAGAAATAATTCTTGCCAACGTCTGAATCTATTAGCTCTACTTTACAACATGTTTATTTTCGAAAGCCAGTAATTGATGTAGATAGAGCTTAAGCGGTCTTTAGCATATATATTATTATGTCAGACTAGTTTTCAATATGAATGTGTAAGTTTTATTTATAGATCTTGAAACATTCCCTAACTCCACTTAGTTTATTCAAAAATAAACTCTTGCTGTTTCAGTTAATAGTCTCTCGGTTCATTTTAAAATGTTTTATAATATATGGTTATATATAAATAATATACTAGAACAAATCACACGGCCCTATTTAGTTTCAAAGTAAGCAACAGAGTTATTGTACTAGGAGTGCTAGACAATTGATTGACTTTTGTAAACAAATATTATATTATACATAAAAACTCAGACCCGAAACTATTCAATTCGAATCCGTGACCTTCGCAAGCATTTTGACGTGTGAAAGTCCTTGCGCCACAGAAGTCGTCAAATAGTAAGTTGTTTGTAACAAGTTTCCGAACACTACACAATTAATTTGAATGAAGCAAGTAATAAAAGTTATATAACAAAATTTTTACACTGCTGCTTACCTATCTTGAGTCGGGACATAATAATAAGATACAAAAAGAGAAAACAAATCCTATATTTCAAAGGTGGTGTTTTTATATACTATGGACATAATAAGTACCTATTTGCCCGAACAGCAGTTAACCATCTGATGGAAATAGTTCATTGTTAAAAGTTTTTGCAGTATTTTTTGTCTTGTACTCCTGTTAAATATCACAATGGTGTTTTTGTACACTTTTTTTGTGTACGATTGAGTGCTTCGTTGTAAAATTAATTATTTTCAAAATACCTGTGCAGTTAGTAAAAAGATAATGTGATTTCACTTATCATAGTCATAACGCTAAGGTTGTATACATTTGACGACCTCCACGGTATTATGGCTAACCCTCTCCGATTCGTTTGCGGAGGTCACGGATTCGATTTCCGTCTCACATCTAATTATTTATATAATACCATATAATAATATATTTTTATCTACAAAAGGTAAATATATATAAATAATATATATGTTGTGTCCAACCAACTACTTACTTGAGGACAAGATGACGCTGTGTGAATTGTTATATAGTATTGTATGTTCTGTTTTGTTTTTTACATGGAAAAATTTATTGCAATATGCCATGCCATGAAAGCTCATCAAGTGTGAGCTTTAAATATCTAGTCTTTTACTTTCATATACTTACAAAATTCCATGCCAATATAATATTTATATAAAATAATGTGTATATAACAGAAGGGCAGTTGAATGCTAATTAAAAAAATTCATTCAAAAATTTAAAAAGGTCAAAAAAGGCATGCTGTTAATATTTACTATACAAAAAAAAGAAATTTTAAATGCCTTACAGGAAACTGATTGCACTGCTTCAAGAAACTGGAACAATCAAATTTTTTATACCTTGAATTTTAATAACGAATTAAAAAGTATATAATTTATTATTATTCACTGTATTTTACCGTTATGTTTATCATAGACTCGGTCTGTGTAAAAAATTATTACTAAAAACTATTAGGTACGTCATCCACTTTGGACTGTGAAGATATAATTCGTGTTATCGTTGTGACGGTACCGTCATGAGGCCATTCAGGAGTCTATGCAAGTGAAGTGCCCGTAATGTCATTAGATTTATTCATTAACTAGCTGACCCGGCAAACGTTGTCTGCCATTTAAATAAATGAAAAAAGCAGATCTTTATACCCCTATTTAACTCCTTTCTATTTTCCTTTTTACGACAAAAAGTAGCCTATGTCCTTCTCCAAGGTCCAATCTATCTCTTTACCGAAATTCAACGATTTCTGTGCAGGGCCTCTCTCGGCCTCTACGGCCGGGGTCGGCTTCACGTAAAAGGTGACAAAACAACCTGAGCTACGTGGTAGTCCCAAACCCGTCTGAATGGCAACTAATAATAACCTTGTTTTGAGTTCCGGCATTACTGATCCAGATTCCTGTACCCCTATGGGACAGCAGCGAGTTCGCCATGTCCCTAGTGTCGCAAACATCCATAGGCTACGGTAACTGCTTACTATTACGTGGGCCGTCAGTCTGTCTGCTGTTTCTCAGCAATTAAAAAAATGTAATTCAGTGGTTTAGGCGTAAAAAAAAGTAACAGAGTTACTTTCACATACATATACACTTATTTAGTCAATTGCCTGTATCAGTAACCATTTATTAATACAAGTGAAGTTATCATTTCTGGCAGCGAGTTAATTAATACAATATCGTTCAAGGCATGACAGTAATTAATGGTTTCATTCGGCAGAGTTATATTCGTTTTACTTCATATCACGCTCGCTGCTAATAATTTGATTTCTTTAATTGATTTACTGAGTTTCTTTCGGCGTCCAATGTGTCTATCGACGTTTACCTGACAAGATTCGAGTTGACGTAAATCATCCATTATCGTGTTGTACAGTATTTAATCGAG
Organism: Malacosoma neustria; assembly: GCA_963693495.1. Lineage (NCBI taxonomy): Eukaryota > Metazoa > Arthropoda > Insecta > Lepidoptera > Lasiocampidae > Malacosoma > Malacosoma neustria. The sequence goes on from OY856386.1 coordinate 9,214,547, forward strand.
GCAAGCTAAGTTGCGCGAGCTTGTCTGATGGCTTAATTAATAGCCCGGCCCGTGTCGCTATTAATGAAACAGCGCAAGCAAATTGAAGTAAACGCGAGAGCTAGCGGCTGACTCCAGATTAAAAGCGAAATGCAATTTTGTGCGCACCGACACCGCTCAACTCGGGTTCAAAGTGATTTAAAGAAGTGGCCGTTGTTGGTTGTGTGCCTTTCTTTAAATAATGATACCAAATACAAAGTGTTGCATTAATTAGTGCCTTAGATTCCTGCAAGAAAATGTTACAACTATGATCATGGAGGACGTTAATTACTACGGAAATAAACTACATAAATACTAGATTGTTGTTATAATAATAATTAACTCTGATAAATTCTACAAGAAAACTCATTAACTGACAAACATTTCATCAACGTTAATTTTTCTTGAACTGCTTAGTTTGTAAGTGAATGTAATAACAATGTCCTTACAATTTCCTCGACTAAAATATAAACAACACTTTTCTTAAAACAAATGTCACCCTATATAATAAACAAATTTAAAATTACATAATAATATTTAGAAAGCTTTACACTAAATAAACGTAACAAATTACACCTGTTTGTCTTCATAATTGTGTTATTATTTCTTTATAATGGTAATATCGGTTCTGTCGCTGTCACATTAGTTGTTAATTCATTGTCGGGTGAAGCAATTACATGAAATGACTGCTGTCGACAGCCGACCAGCCAGTCGTGACCAATACTACTACGTAGGTAGAGTATTGCCTGCCTCGCGTACTTGCGGCACACTGAGTTATTGACCGACACTAATTGTTTGACGAGCGTTATGTATGGTGACATATGACAAATAATCTTAGAAATTTACTTAATGGCTTTTTATAAACAGTTACATAATCATATGTCGTAAGTTACTGTACTGTATAACTTAAAACGGTCGCAATGCTGACTTGTCATTTCATAAAATGCGTTTCAATTCCCCTTTAAAATAAAAATAACTTTGCTCGAATAAGTGTTATTTGCTGGTGGATTACTAAAATAAAGTTATGGTTAGGAGACGTCACAAGATTTCCTTTCCCACGGGGAGCACTGCCGCCGGCAGAAAAATAGCTTGCTCGATCTCTGTGAATCCGTGATAACTTTTTATGAGACTGAAATGAATTGTACAAAATCTTTCCTGGAACTCGCATAAAGTTCTCGAGAGAATTTGCTTTCATCGCAATCCTAAAGGTTTTTATTTGATTTAAAAGGAAATTGCTTTACGCGTTTTTTGTACTATTGTCAATATTATTCCATTACGGTATTAATTAATACTTGTAAATGGATGTTTTGTATGTTGTTTTCTAGAGTTTGGATGCTTATTATACCACTGTTATTTTTACTAACAATTATATATAAATAATAATAGATCCAAAATGTCAAAATAAATTAGTCTTACATGACTTGAAAGTATGTTATTAAAATATTTATATAGATAAATACCATAAATGTTTGCGGCGGGTGGGAAATATCAGCTGTGTGTGTGAAACATTGTAGTGTATTATTTATCCACGATGGGTGGCGGTCACGGCGGCACGTGCCGCTACACCGCCACAGGCCATTCAACATTTAATCATTGCCCCACAGCTGAATTTGATAAATAATGACATAGGTTACTGACCATTCTTAGATAGCAACTATATCTATCTATATGACTAGCTACTTGTTACTCGCTAGTAGAAAAACGTTATATTGGAATTTTCAATCGGTTTAGTTTTTAAGCTCATCTGGTTAATTTTTATCGGTTTATCTTCTATCATTTCTTTCTTCTATCTATCGGTCTAATATTATAAATCGGATTACTATAGATCGGAGTTTTATAATTTGTGTTCGTAATCGGATCCAAACCCAATTACGTCGATATAAAACGATACAAAACGATTATATCGATTAGAATAATTTTGTTTTCAGTCATCTCAAAAGACTGAAATATTTTCTGAGAGTATAGTAATAATTGTAACATTTCTTCTCCAAATGATTATTTTCAAGAGAAGTTGTTGTTTATACTTGTATAACAAACAATGCAATTGGTAAATCTGTGATTTGGACAATCTTCGTAACGGCTGCACGACTGCTAGGCTTTATCGAAGCTGCCATCTATCTATCTGATTTTATAAGACACTAGCAACGGCCACGCCTACTTACATACAAAGTATCGGATCAGGGGCGAGGTAAGAATACTAACCCCTGCGGCCGGGGTCGGCCTGTCGTAAAAGGCGACCAAATAACCCTAACTACGTGGTAGGGCCTCAAGCCCGTCTCGATGGCAACCACTCTTGGTCTATAAGTATACTGCCATAATAATCTTGTGTTGTGTTCCGGCATTAGTGACCAGGTTCCTGTAACCCTATGGGACAGTAGCGTGTTCGCGGTGTCTCTAGCGTCGCAAACATCTATTAGGCGACGGACTTAATAATAAGCAGTTATATTAAGTGGGGGCCATCAGGCTGTCTGCCGTTTCGTAGCAATAAAAAAAATGTGGTTTAGGCGTATAGTACATATATTTGTTTAAATCTTGTATTTTAATGATCAGATTATGTTGATTCTGTAATTAACATGTCTATATATCTTTACTGCTATCTATGTTAATTGGAGATAGTTATTATCTTCAATACATGCACGATTAAGCGGTTGCTAACATTCTCAGGTTTCATGTCATTTGCCTTGTGTTTATCTTAATACTGTCCGTTGTTTCATAAACTGATGCTACTTTGAATATATTCACATTCAGTTGTTGACCGTTCATGTTACTGTGACTAAACGACGCCAACATATCTGTAAAGTGGGCAGGAATACTCTGTGCATTAACGTGAATTACATTTAAATTTTGGGAGCTACTTGGAAAGCGCGCCTCCAATGTCTGTTGTAATGGCGTGTGATCACTGCCAGTGCTGTCAGAATAACAAGAGACGACTATCCATTAGACTATATTAATTAAAGTTAAATTAAAACAAAATAATAAATCTATAAATTACAAATATTACACCTGCCAGTCAGATTTATGAAAAGAAAAATAAACAACTTCTATACAACACATAATTAAAGTGATTAAAATTAACAATATAGTACATTGGTATTCTATATTTATGAGTACATGCGTAGGAAATGCTCAAGATTTATTAAGAAAATAAATTTGTAACACAGTTGTAACAGTATTTAATTTGTAATATGTACCTATCACACGCAAGCATTACAAAATATACTTATCTATACTACTATTATAAAGAGGAAAGATTTGATTGTTTGTTTGCATTGAATAAGCTCCGTAACTACTGACCCGATTTAAAAAATTCTTTCACTGTTGGGAAGTTACACTATCCCTGGGTGACATAGGCTATATTATATTTTTTTAAAAATAGGGATCCTTACTAAAACTCCAATAATGTAACCTAAGGTGTGAAAAAATTACCTAAAATATTATTTAAATCACGTGCGCTGCGAAAACTATTGATGATAGAATAAAATATTACAACATAAAATAAAAGTATGATTAATAAACAGCTAGGTAAATACTTACTTTTTCTGACACTGGTAAACACTAAAACATCGATTCATTTTCGAAATTCCGGAAACGAATGAGTAACGTTTATCCTTGGCATTCGTATTTGTATTGGTGAAGAATCCAACAAATTTATGCAAGATTGCAAACACACACACCACATGTCGTATATTGTTCCTTTCCACGTTTGAACAAGCGTTGCGGACGGCGGCGCTTTGCAAATCTAGACACGTTGTACTAAATATGGAAGATGCAAGTTTTTACAAGTAACAACAGCTTCTTAAAATATTATCTGCGTACATTGATAGGTGAATTCAAGCCAACATTTTAGTTCTTCACTATCGAAAGCAAATAAATTTTCGTGGACCCCCGCTTGCGAATTGTGAACCCCCATTTTTTTTGTCACGCCAACGTAGACCCCCGTCAAGTCTCCCGTGGAACCCTGGGGGTCCTGGCCTGGCACCTGGACCACTTTGAGAACTAAGGATCTAATATTTTTTTTTAACGCGTTTTTTTTTAATTCTGAAGTATCCATGAAAGGTATAATAATTGTTTTATTTTATTATAACAATTATTTTGAAACTTAACGATTCGGAACGCGTATAATTTGTACTGTATTGACTTTTTTATTCACATGTAATTAATTAATTTGGACCACTATAGTACCTACCGTTATTTATGACTCGAACAGAACATCGCCAATTGACCTTATTAAACATCGAACAAGGGTGAAGGGTTATGTCTTCACGATTAAACATCATTTGTGTGATGTTCGTGATCTTTGTCTCCCTCCTCTATTCACTTTTTAGGTTGTATTACAATTATTCCTGTGTTTATTATTATTTATTGTAATTATTTAATCAACTCACTTACGACCGGTTGCTACATTCAACGATTGTACAGTAATCGCAACGATTAAATGTACAAATAGAATTTAAGATCGTCATTAAAATTTAAAATTCGTTTAGTAATCGGCCATTTTTTTTCGTTATGACTTATAATATGAGTGAAAGATTCATTTCACTATCTATTGTATTTACAAAACATAAATGGTCTGAACTTTCAAAACTCGATCACAAGTACATATACGTATACTCGTTTATTAAAATAACATCTGCCCATAAGGTCTCACTGTAAGACTCAGGCCCTAGAGAGTACGGACAGTATATCCGCCATGCTTGTTCAAGGCGGATTGGCGGGTTACACATACTCGGTATACAGGTCTCCTCACGGTGTTTCGTTCAACGTCGGTGCATAACAATTATGCCATAATATGCACATTAGGTGAGAAAAATTGCCTAAGAGGTGAATGCCACTGTGGGAGTTGAATTCAGGACCTCTGAAGTGGTCTCCGAGTTTGTAATACTACTGAGCTACCTTACCTAGGTACCTTCCATTAGTAACCGATGATTGTTTCTATATTTTTCGTTATCACTCATAAGTAAGAGTAATTCATTTCACTAGCTATTGTAGTTACAAAAGGTGCTTTGAATTATTAAAGTTAGATCGTAAGTACTTAATACACGTTTACTACATCTAAAATATTACTTGATATAAACGCATGGCTTTTATAATGTCATGCGCTTTCACATCCAGCACCCGGAACCCCTCAATAGCTATAGAAAATTTTAAACCAGCGTAATAGTTGACAAACAGTATATTTTCATTATAGAACGGTTATGGCAACCTCTCCCTCCTTTTATCTTCATAATAATATACATTTGCGCACCCTTTGAATTGCCGCTTATCAATGCCCGTTGATTTTTACATGTAATAATGCCCCACTAGAGACCCTATCCCTCTTGTATAGTTAATTCTTTACTCAAATAATGCAGTGTTATTCTCAGCAATGCAGTTTTAAGTATTTAAAAAAGAAACAAACTTTTATAACATGTCGATTCTGCTTCTGATTTAGGGTATAAACACTCAAAACAATAATGATTTTGATGTACTCCTTAATAGCTCTATAAAATGTGGTTAAATGCTAGGAAACTACATCTTAATGCCCACTTACTCGACACTTTCGTAAATGCTGAATTCTTGCGAATCGTCTCTAAAAGCGAGGCGGACGAGAGAGACCAAGTATGATTGAGTGGGAACGTATCACTCAGCCGGGGAAATTCGTACACCACTAAGTACGGTCTACGACGAAATAATGCCTTGTAAACTTTATAGTTTTTTTCAAAAACCGATATTTTGTTAATTAAATCATGTTATATACCTATGACTGTAAACATGCATGAATATTTCATTTTCAGATAAAATGGCTCTTTGTTTTTTTTTTTTTTTTCAATAGAATATTTTTGTTAACAGGCTGCTGTAAAATGCGCTTCCTTACCTCGCAACAACTTGTTGGTAAAACCTCGGCAGCCCTTAGCGGCTCTGATGGGCGACGCCCCGCGCAATCACCCGCCCAACAATGTCAATTCTCATGTAAGTGGTCCTAACCGTATATATATTTAAAAAATTTAAATAATCGCAAAGTACTGTCATAAAAATTTTCCAATTTCAAATAAGCATGGTAATTAATAAGAATTCATAATTTGTTAAAACATGTGCTATTTTAAATATACCAAATGATCTCACCCGTCTAGATGCAGTGTCTTTCAATCTGTAAGCTATCGAACGGCTTCCGGGATCCGCTATCTCGGTGAACGCATAAAACGCGTGGATGCATCGACATGTCGACACTCTCGTCTTATTGCAATCGTCTGCTGTGTAAATTTAAACCGAAACGCTAACATTGTTTATGTTTTCGCAAACACCTCGCTAAACCATTAACCCTCGAGCATATATGAAAGTATTTATTTATCCCTTACTGTAAACAAACTTAAAAGCATTCTATAAACATTATTAATATAACTTTCGCCATTTAACTAAAACTAATAAAAAATCCAAACCAATGTTTGCATTTTTAACATTGATAATAATAAAAAATAGGTGAAATAATGTATATTATTTTTTATTAAAGTAGGTTAAACTCTAAAACTATATATACTACATAATTTCTGAAGATGCAAGCAAACCCTACCTTTGCAATAAAAATATATATGCACAAGATACCAGTGTCTTCTTTCAATCTTTCAATAAAATAAGCTTATATTTTTTATGTATTTACATAAAAAAGTAAGCTTATTTAGCGTAAAATTACGTTCTATTTTCTTACTGTGAATATGAGAATTTATAAAATAGTAGGATTTCGATACAACTTAAAAAGCTAGTGTTAAATAGCAACATATTTTGACTTCAGCTTTTATGGAAAAGAATACTATAAGAAACCGTTATTTTAATTTTTTATCTTTAAGTTTTAAGCGAAGTAAGGTCGTCCCCCTCATGATAAAAGTTATGTTTGGTTTTTATTAACTTATCTAAGATTACGATATTTTTATTTATCATTTCTGCATATTATATGTTTATTATTAAAATGTAAATATTTTATTAATACTCAGCTTGTGCTCTATCCCTTGCGCATTTCAACAATACCCAGCCGCAAGCAGAGATATGTCGCAATCTCATCTAATTTGCCTCTCGCTGGTCGTGCTTTTCTATACTACTATTATAAAGAGGAAAGATTTGATTGTTTGTTTGTTTGTTTGTTTGTTTGCTTTGAATAGGCTCCGAAACTACTGACCCGATTTAAAAAATTATTTCATTGTTGGGAAGCTACACTATCCCCGGGTGACATAGGCTATATTATATTTTCAAAAAAATTAGGGATGCTTACTAAAACTCTATTAATGTAACCCAAAGTGTAAAAAAATTACCTAAAATATTATTTAAATCGCGTGCGTTGCAAAAACTATTGATGATAGAATAAAATAATGTACTACAACTTTGCAGAACACATCATTATTTACAAAAAGTGTCGCGACAGCATATGTCTAACTATTATAGTTATGCCACAATAAGTGTTCTTTTATTTTAAAAATTTAATTGAAATGCCGCCCCTAGAAAAGGCTCTTTATTTGGATCTTGGTATTAATCCTTATCAAAATAAATTACTTCATATTCAAAACTGTTTCAATACCTTTATATAACTTTTTGAATTATTCAATTCGGATATTCCATTCGAAAGATATCACGAGTTTAAAAATGTAAGTATTAGAAAAATGTTGCGTGGTAGCCGCTCACCCTGTTCGGCTAGCTAGGCAGCACCTTATGCAATGTAGGCGTGCGTCACTGGGGTTTTTACAAAAATTAGAATACTTATTAAAAAATAACGAAAAATAAATAAAAAGTAATAGCAAAAAAATCATTAAAATAAAAGCTCATAGAAATAATAATATTCAAATTTTCTTTATAATTTTATTTTTTTAGTAACCTGACGCAAATAGAAGGTTTGCCTCCAGGGGCGCTCCTCTGTCCGAGGAGTGCACGGGTGTGCGTACCCGAGGTGCCCGAGCATCCGTCGCTTCACTCCCCTCTCCGTTCGAGGCGACAGAGTCCTACCTTTCTTTCAGTCTACCTCTTACATCCTTTCCAACTTAGCTCTCTGTTCGTGGCGTGGTCCCCGATGGGATGGTTGCGAATACTGATTGGGGTCCTACGTACCCACGCCTGACTAGCACGCGACGGGGATGCGAGTCCCGTCCGAAATTGGCCGCGGACCTGTCGCTCCCGGCCCTGGTTCTGTCCATGGTCGGGGGCGATCCTGGATGGACGGCCGTCGCCTCCTTTTGCGAGGCAGTAGTGTCTGCAAGGGAGGCGGCGGAACGGGAGCGGGAGTCCGCCACCGCACTCCCCTCCCGCCAACGTAGGCCGCGTCGTCGGCGCCGGAGGGCGGGCAACGATCTCCGGCCGCCGTAGAAAGCGGCCGCGGGCGGCCCCTCGGGGGAGGATCCGCCGCCCGCACTATTGCCGTGAGGGAGAAGGCCGCGTGCTGTTCCGCAGCACCCCTCAACTCCTAGAGTTGTTACAAGAGAGCGCCGGGGGGACGAAACCCTGACTCCCTGGCGCCAGCACTTTAGAAGGGGCCCGCTTTAAGACAAAGCGTGGGCCGGCGCCGGCCTGGGCCACGAGATCGGCAGGCCATATATCCGTGGGCCCGGGCGTAGGCGATAGGAGAACAGCGGGGTTTTTTAGTGGGTCGAAAATCTTTTCCGGAGTCCCTTATAACCCTCGGTCCCCCCGGGCCGGGGGAACCCGTCAAGAGAGATTTTCCCCGAGACCGAAAAAAAATAGAAGGGTTTAATTTTTAATTTTTTGTTAAATACCCGTGCGAAGTTGGGACGGGCTGCTAGTACTCGAATAAAGCGGAAAATGTTGCCCCGCGCCGGCCCAACGATAGAATAAATTATGCCAACTCCAATATAAAACAGTCCGACCCGAGGGCCCATGTGTTCGATGTTTGCTCGTCTATACCCCAAATCTTTATTTGTTTTTGTTCTAGATCTATCTGAATTTTTGTAATTCCTTTCATTTCGGCCACTGGCATTTAGCCACAAGCATATTGTTGTTTGTATTGTTTTTGTTACTTTAAAGTTTACTTGTTTTGATATACCATATGTGTAATTTCTATTTTATTATGCTGGTCGTTTTTCTGAATTCGGGGGTTTAGCACAGACAAAAACATTAAGTCTGTTCTGGTCTAATTTGTATTAAAAAGGTCAAAATCTTAATATTTCGTCTTCTATCATCCCGAATAGTATGAGAAACGAAATAAAATTATTTTATTTTTAATAAATAATTTTACATAACTTTACATTAATTTTTATCGGTATTTAAGCTTCTCTCTTATAATGGCTGAAGAAATAAAATACACATTTTTTAAATGTTCTTAAATCTTGAATATTCAAATGAAAATAAACTTTTATCCTTTTAGAAATAAGTAATATATTGTTGATGTCTGTGTTTTTATTGCTTCATTTCTGAATTTAATTTATAGTATAATATGTGAATACAAATCACACCATCACAAAAATACAAATCACACCATAGTTTAAACTAGCCCACGGATCTAGTAATATTTGCAATAAAACTACGATTTAAGCAAAATATGATGCGAATTGTGATAATAAGCACGATCGTTGGCACGATTTGGAAACGCCGCCGCCGCCGCGCGCCGTCTTTGCGGTGTCGACTAATAGCTTCTCGCAGATTCAATTTGCTGTCGAATAGAATGTAGCCTCCCATTGCGCCGCGCGATCATTAAGTTACGCCCCCGTCTAGTGATGAGCCAGTGAAATTAAATTCAAACACCTACAGCACGTACCGGCAACTAAAGTCAATTAATTTAATTTCATGAATTAATTACCCTGTGCTAACATCACACAGTAACGATTTATAACGCGAATGTCCCAACTTTTAACCAAAAAAAAAAAATACGTTAATATTATTTTCGTAAAGATCTTTTTTTGATTTTAAAACTTGTTTAATATATATTTGCGTGAAATTCACGTATAATCAGAATAAATAATACTTTAAAAAACACTAATAGAAACCCAAACGAAAAAAATAAAAAATCTTCCATATATTTAGAATAGAAATAGAGTGATTAACAAAATAATTCATTTTAATATAAAAAATTGTGTGGTGTTTAACGTAAATAGCAATACATCGTATGAATACTTTGTTTTTCTATTAGTGTCATTATTTTTTATATATATCTACTATTCTTCATTTGTGTTTTTTTTACTATTATGAATAATTACAGAAGTGTTAAACAATTACTTACTAAATATTTGCTATTTGGCTATAATAAATGAAGGATGGCAAAGAAATAACATATTTTGAGTACATCATTATTTATGAGTATTCATTACAATCGCTAACTTTTAGTTTTTCAACAACTCGTCTTATAGCAATCACTCACTCGTATTATGTCACAAATTTCGCTGATGCAATTTTTGCTAACTTCTGGTGTTCTTAGCGATCCGAACCAATATACTAGGATAAACTTACGAAGTTATTGTATTGTCATTGGTCTTTCAAATTAATCCTATTATTTTAAGTAGTTAAAAATTGCTTTCAAAGATTATTATAACACATTGATCAAAAAGTTTCCAGACTAAGGAAGAAAAACATAAAATTTTCACAAAATTCGTTTTTATTTATCGACGTTTCCATCTAAGGCGATACAATCGGCCCAACGCTTCTCTATGTTCTCCATGTTTATACAACGCTTGATCTTTGCTCGCAAAATAGCCTTCAGTTTCGGCAATGACTTCCTCGTTGGTGCTAAATCTTTTTCCCCGGAGCATCCTTTTCAGGTCAGCGAACAGCCAGTAGTCGCTGAGGGCTAAATCTGGTGCATACGGGGGCGTGGGGGCAGCAATTTGAAGTGCAATTCATGTAATTTGACCATCGTAGCCATTGATTATGCATTGTCATTGTGGAACAGTGGTTTTTTCTTTGCCATGTGGAACCATTTTTTCTTTATTTCTTCACTAAATTGGTCCAATAACTCTGTATAGTATTCAGAATTGATCATTTTTCCTTTCTCAAGATAGTCGATAAACAAAATACCATGCGCATTCCAGAATACTGATGCCTTAACATTGCCAGCCGATTGTTGTGTCTTTTATCGCTTTGGAATGCCTCCACCTGCCTCACTGCCCACAGCTGAAGAGCGCTTTAACATTCGAGTGTAATAGTGTATCCATGTTTCATCCATGGTCATATACGCAAAAAATCCGCTTTGTTATAGTTGAAAACTTCGCAAAAGGTTGATTTCTTGTTGAGTCCGAATAGTGCTTATCAAGCCACTCTTTCGCGTCTTTCACATTTTTTCCGATCAAAAAACAATGCTTGATCAACACACGAAATTATTATTATATAATACACAGCACAGAAAATTACCAAAAATTTACCACCGATTGCTAAATTAAACAATATTAATATTGTTTTAGATTCGTTAAGCCATAATTAGCCGTTACTTCATGCACAAAATATCCGTTACATTTATTTACTAACAGGTAAATCAAACACTTTAATGCGTATAGCAATAATGCTATTGTATCAGTGAAAATAACGAAATTGGTTGCATTTTATAAAGAATTGCTTTCGACAGAGAGAAACACTCGATATTGTTTTGTCTTCGAGAAAGCTGGCGTGGCGTGTCTCCGCCAAAACGGCACTCCCCCTCTGCCAAATGTTTTTTTACGTTCATGTTCCGGCTGATATTGGCGTTTACATAAGTTCAGCCCCGACTAGTATTTATTTAGAAAACGAAATACACCAATACGATTTTAGAGTCAGAAGTTTAAATTGATACGTCGAAGAAATTAAAAAAAAAATATACTAGTTGACATCCTATATACGGATTCAGAAATACCACATCTTATGTAACAGTTATCTAAGTTATTTAAATATTTTAACGAAAACTTTGAGAATTATAGAGAAGTCATTATAAAGAAAACCAAAACCAAATACGTATTCCTAAAATTAAATTAATTGTTAGTTTTTCTCGATGTAATTTCAGTGTAAATCATTTCTGTTTATATGGAAATAAAATTGTTATGTTCTTTAAAAGAAGAAACGTTAAAATCTTCGACGTATACTGTCGTTAATGTAAATTAAATTAAATTTTAAATAGATCATCATAAAACAATCAATAATAACGATTTCTTACGTAAAATTATGACCAACAATTAATTAAGCGTTACCAAGTTGTTCGCTGTAAATTATTATTGCTTGCTCAGAAAGTTATTGTATGTAAACATTTATGTAATATGATATGCTTTACTACCTTCGAACGTCAAAGGTCGGCTGATATTTTACCTAACAAATTAATATGACCTTTCCGAACTCTGATAATGTATGAATAAATAACATAAAACCGTTTTATTATTCCATTAACTGTTATTTACTCTTATCTCGAATAATTCTGAATACTGATATGGTTATATGCGGAATACGTTGAAAATTTAATTGATTTATTGGCAAATGTTGTCTTCATTGAACTTTAATTTGGAATGCACAATGACTCGCAATTTGCCAACGCTCTATCGTGTCCAGTGAACTGAATACGTGTGCTGAATTTTGTAATAGCTTCCATACACTAATTGGTTTTTATTCGTAGCTGTTTTGATTTCCTCCGTTATTTGGTGGTGTTAGTTTTTCTGGTGTAATACTACGATATGTTTACTGCATTTAATTGGAACAAAGTTCTTATAGCGTGTTCGGTTGAGTTCTTCTTCTTCTTAGTCGAATTCTTCATTGCTGAAGGTCGTGTCCTTGAAAATAAACCGTGGCCCCTCTCGTAAGCTGTTTCCACTTCGTCCGGTCTTCAGCTTCTCGAATAGCAATTGCTATTGGGATTCCAGTGAGGGCGGTTACCTGGTCACACCAGTGGTTAGGTAATCGGCCACGAGGTCGCTTTCCTTCCACCTTGCCCGTCTTATTATTAGCTTATCCAACTTAGACAGCAGTCACTCCTATAAAAATCAAATTAGGCCTAAACCCCTTTATTCAATAAGAGGATGTGCAAAGAAATTTTGTCGTTACTGCACTGAACCGGACCTGAACATGAGACCCAAGGCCCTGAAGTAAAGTTAGAGTGAATCGTAATTGTTCTTGGAATAACAATCAACTGAAACTTATTAAGTCTTAATATAGCGGATAGCAGATTTTTCTAGCAATAATTATATTATATAACAAACTTGTACTGAACATCTGTGTTTGTTTCGTTTAATTATAATGTATTGGCATAATACCAATATACCTAATAAACAATATACCTAACAAACAATAATTTTTACATTAAATTAGAATTGTATAGTTGTGAAATAAATCTTATTAAACATTAATGAATTTGAAATGAGCAAACCTGAAACAACTTAAAATACGTGCAGGATTTCTTCGCTTATCCTCAAACGATATGTTAGGAGGAAAAGGTTATTTTCCTCTCAAAATATGAGTATCGTATTTTTACTATGCGTATCTATTTGTTTGTTGTATAATACTTCCCAAACCAATAGTCAGAATTTGATGCGATTTGTGATAGAGATGATTCTTATATTACATTCGATGGAGATGGGGTATTGCTTATTTGAAAATATAGGCTCATTTTTGGTTTAGTGTATCTCTTTGTTTGTAGCATTGTAGATACCTAACTTACATTATATATATATATATATATATATATATATATATATATATATATATATATATATATATATATATATATATATATATATATATATATATATATATATATATATATATATATATATATATATATATACCGATTTCATTACATTTTTCTTGTATACAAATTGAATAATTACTTATTAAATAATAGCCAACCCCGCAAAGGTATAAAAAAGTCTTTTCTTCTTTCAGCCTCCTTCAACGATTTTGGTGTAGGCCTCCTCCAACATTTTCCACTCGTCGCGACATTGAGCTTTCTGGATCCAATTTGAACCAGCGACCCTCTTTATATCGTCCTTCCAGCGCATCTGTGGTCTTCCTTGAGGGCGCTATATCTCCCCCAAGGTCTCCACTCAAGGAGTCGCTTGCACCAGGACTCTTCCTTTCGGGCAACATGGCCAGCCCAGCCCACCTCCATTTTAGGTGACTCACTCGAGTTATTACGTCTGCGACTTTGCTTTGTTCTCGTAGCCATTTATTAGTTTTTCGGTCCATCAGTGTCACTCCTACCAGCTTTCTCTCAACTGCCCTCTGGGCCACTTTTAATCTATTTATGATATCTTTGGTGAACACCCAGGTTTCGGTGCCGTAAGTGAGCACCGGCAGGATGCACTGACTATATATCCTAGCTTTTTGTTCTGCATAGATTTTCATCTTAAAAGCAAAGTCGAGTTTCGAGTAGGCTGCCCATATAAGCCTTATCCGTCTGTGAAGCTCACTATCCTGGTTGTCTTTGCCCATTCGGATCTCCTGCCCTAAGTAAACGTACTTCTTTACTTGTTCTATGATGGTTTGGTCGATGGTTATTCTTACATTAGTTCCATCCCTGTTTATCATTACCTTGGTTTTGTCCAAGTTCATTTCCAAACCAACCTTCAAAGAGACGTCACTAAGTTCTTGAATCATTGTTTGCAGTTCCTCGGGGTTATCTGTAAGGAGAACAATGTCACCTGCGAACCTTAGGTTACTCAGTCTCGCTCCTGCTACATTTAGACCACGAATAAAAAAGTCTAAAATATAAAAAAGACCTAATTACGTTCACCCCTATTCTACCCCCTTCAAGTTTCATTTTCGCGATAAAAAGTAGCCTATGTCCTTCACCATGATCCGAAATTATACCGAAATTCGTTAAAATGTGTTCATCGGTTTAGGCGTGAAAACGTAACAGACACTTTTACTTTCACATTTATAATATTAGTATGGATTCACTTGGACTAATTTGCTAGAATTATTGTCTATATTTGATGATATTTGATCTGCAATTCCGATCATACTATAACACTTGCCCTACATAGTGAAATAATTTCGCCATATAGTCCGATAAAGTTCATACTTGATGATACAACTGTAGTAACTTCGTACTTATACCGTCACTGCTACCTCTCGTACCAAAGATTTAAATTATACACCCGCCCGAAGTCCGTAATACGTAATTTTAATGTTGTATTTAACAGTTCAATACATATTGTCCGTGTGGAATTCAGGGTAAAAATAATTGTGATAATCCAGAGTGAATTATAACAGTAGTGATCACGATTAAATGTGATGTGGGTACCGGGCACACTAGTTTTTCATCAATCCCCACAATATTTTGAGACCTTTCTTCGATCACCATTATAATACCCAAATCGAAAACATTGTTTCATATATTTTCGTATTCAGACATAATTAATATAAAAATTTAAGTGAAAAGTAAACTCTTTGTTTGGAAAAGGAAAGATAAATTTCTAATGAAAAGAATACATACAACAATTAATCTCAAATTTACAAATGCACTTAATAGACCTCTTGGCTGTCAATGTGGGTGTTATCATAAAATTTTACTCTTATATTTTTTTCAAACGCGCCAAATATATATATATAACTTTCAATAATTTTGCATATTAAATTTTATGCGTCGCCGCGTTGTGTCAAATCGTTATTTAACAATAAAATTAACACTTAACTGCTAAGAAACAATGTAATACAAACGGATCGTGATCTTTACCATCGTTATATAATATTTTCCAATATTTAGTCAGTCGTGTTTGCACTAAAACTACTATGTTGTTTATGTGATATCGTGATTCTCCTGACAACTTTAAAATTAGTTATTTGTTATGACTTTTAAAGCTTCATATTTCAATCTTGTCGTCTCAAAGTAATAAGCAATTTTTCAACTTGAGTTCCTCATTATTTTATATAATAATAATGCTTAAATTAACGATTTATAATTTAAAACCTTAAGCTAATGTAAATATGTGTGTGTGTATATATATATTTTTTTTGTTAGTTTATTCATATATTCTAGTTTGTCACTTAACATTATTTAATCAACTATATCGAGAACATTGTTCGTCATAAATATCATTCAATCTTCATTTTCTCATCGATTGCAATTATCGAGATCATATAAATTATTCATGTTGCAATTAAAACATTAGTTATGTTTAGTGATTCAATGTATTAATTAGAACATAACTCAGACATCGCCAACAACTTCCAACGTGAGAGGCGACGTGCTGTAACATAAATTATGCAACACGTCACTTAACGACTCATTCTGCCACCTTGCTTCGCCATCTCGCGTCGTTAACCCGTGTAGATAAATTGGTAAAATATTTTTAAAATTATTTTCAATGCGGATGCTTTTAAAGTAATGCTTAATTAGAAAAAGTATGTATAGTTTACGTGTTTGCGAAACACTTTGTTTAAGTAAACTATTTCCAAAAGATCGCTTTGAAATTTTAAATAAAAAACTAGCTGATCCGGCAAACGTTGTTTTGCCATATAAATTTAAAAAACCCTTCAAGTTTTATTTTCGCGACAAAAAGTAATATTCTTCTCCAATGTCCAATTTATCTCTATATCGAAATTCATCAAAATTAGTTCAGCGGCTTAGGTGTGAAAACGTAACTGACAGACAGAGTTACTTTTAAATTTATAATATTAGTATAGATTTTAATATTAGATAATAAGATTGTTCAAACTTTTAAATTCATAACATAACTAAATGAATACTGTTGACCGTGGGAAAGTCGTTGATGCGATGTTGTATTTTTAATAGTGACTGATAACGGACACTATAATGCGTTTGTATAATTTTGATTATTTGTTCATGAAAAATGTAATTGAATGATTTATCTGGTTGGTCACGTTTCACCGCCATATTGGACTTCTCATGAATAAGTAATATACGGCCGCGCTCGTTGTTTCAATTAGCGGTTATGTCGCCCGGCCGGGCACGACTGCCTCTCCCACCCACCGCACGCCGCTGTGGGCTACCGAAACAACCCGACTGGACTGTCATAAAGAACCGATTCAGTGGTCCGAGCAATTGACTGAATACACTGTGGGTGTTGAACATTTTATATAACACTAGCAGCCCGTCCCAGCTTCGCATGGGTATTTAACAAAAAATTAAACCCTTCTATTTTTTTCGGTTTCGGGGAAAAACCTCTCTTGACGGGTTCCCCCGGCTCGGGGGGACCGAGGGATATAAGGGACCATCCGACTACCCACTAAAAAACCCCGCTGTTCTCCTATCGCCTACGCCCGGGCCCACGGATATATGGCCTGTCGATCTCGTGGCCCGGGCCGGCGCCGGCCCACGCTTTGTCTTAAAGCGGGCCCCTTCTAAAGTGCTGGCGCCAGGGGGTCAGGCTTTCGTCCCCCCGGCGCTCTCTTGTAACAACTCTATGAGTTGAGGGGGGCTGCGGAACAGCACGCGGCCTTTTCCCTCACGGCAATAGTGCGGGCGGCGGATCCTCCCCCGAGGGGCCGCCCGCGGCCGCTTTCTACGGCGGCTGGAGATCGTTGCCCGCCCTCCGGCGCCGACGACGCGGCCTACGTTGGCGGGAGGGGAGTGCGGTGGCGAACTCCCGCTCCCGTTCCGCCGCCTCCCTTGCAGACATTACTGCCTCGCAAAAGGAGGCGACGGCCGTCCATCCAGGATCGCCCCCGACCATGGACAGAACCAGGGCCGGGAGCGACAGGTCCGCGGCCAATTCCGGACGGGACTCGCATCCCCGTTGCGTGCTAGTCAGGCGTGTGTACGACTACCAGACGACACTCCAGAAAAAGCAGAGTCGCCTGACGTCGTAGCCGGCCCAGCAAGACCAACCGACAGCGAGGATGCAATTCCCGCCCCGGGAACACTCTCTGTACAGGCGCAGTCGAAATAGGCATGGTTTTGACTACCAAATCAGGTCCCATGGTAGAACCCGGGACCTCAATCAGTATTCGCAACCATCCCATCGGGGACCATGCCACGAACAGAGAGCTAAGTTGGAAAGGATGTAAGAGGTAGACGGAAAGAAAGGTAGGACTCTGTCGCCTCGAACGGAGAAGGGAGGGAAGCGACGGATGCTCGGGCACCTCGGGTACGCACACCCGTGCACTCCTCGGACAGAGGAGCGCCCCTGGGGGCAAACCCTTCTATTTGCGTCAGGTTACTAAAAAAATAAAATTATAAAGAAAGTTTGAATATTATTATTTCTATGAGCTTTTATTTTAATGATTTTTTTTGCTATTACTTTTTATTTATTTTTCGTTATTTTTTAATAAGTATTCTAATTTTTGTAAAAACCCCAGTGACGCACGCCTACATTGCATAAGGTGCTGCCTGCCTAGCTAGCCGAACAGGGTGAGCGGCTACCACGCAACATTTTTCTAATACTTACATTTTTAAACTCGTGATATCTTTCGAATGGATTATCCGAATTGAATAATTCAAAAAGTTATATAAAGGTATTGAAACAGTTTTGAATATGAAGAATTTATTTTGATAAGGATTAATACCAAGATCCAAATAAAGAGCCTTTTCTAGGGGCGGCATTTCAATTAATTTTTTAAAATAAAAGAACACTTATTGTGGCATAACTATAATAGTTAGACATATGCTGTCGCGACACTTTTTGTAAATAATGATGTGTTCTGCAAAGTTGTAGTACATTATTTTATTCTATCATCAATAGTTTTCGCAACGCACGCGATTTAAATAATATTTTAGGTAATTTTTTTACACTTTGGGTTACATTATTAGAGTTTTAGTAAGGATCCCTAATTTTTTTGAAAATATAATATAGCCTATGTCACCCGGGGATAGTGTAGCTTCCCAACAATGAAAGAATTTTTTAAATCGGGTCAGTAGTTTCGGAGCCTATTCAAAGCAAACAAACAAACAAACAAACAAACAAACAAACAATCAAATCTTTCCTCTTTATAATAGTAGTATAGACATACACCGACGTCAATTAGGTCATACATGGATCCTCTTATGCCTTTTTTAATTCAGCCTTATATTGAAAAACCTTATTCACTCTTGTTATCAGATATCTGGATTTCATAAAGCTATTACAAGAATTATCGTAAAAAATGTCGTTTCTGATGAATTCCTTTATCATGTTTTTGGTTTGTCAATTAATTTTAACGCTTGTAGTTCATAGAACAAAGCTCGTTAGTCGGCTCCCCATATAGTTGAGGAAGTTTGTAATGTTATGTAATATTGTTATTATGATAGGGGCGTGCGGTGTAATGAACGAGCGAAAGTAATTATGTGGCAACATCGGCTGTTACATCCCCGTAAGATGCGACCCATCCGCGGATTAAAGGGATCTCGTTCGCTTCGAGTCTCGGATTAAATTGATATGTGCGACTCCGCTTGACTCGTTTATCTGCCTAAAGGGTCGGAAAGCAATCCCTTTTATTAGTCTTGGGGACATAATAGCACGCGTATGCTTTATTGTTGTCAGTTCAAGGGATACTCACGTTTCAATGTTCATTGTTTTCATCACTTAAACTACTTAAGATTGTGTCATTTGAGCTTTCATATGATGTTTGCCTTTTCATTCAGATGATAATTTTTGTTACTGATAATAAAGCTCTCGTATAATAACATTTGAAACATAATAAGCTTTATCTTCTTGGTATTTCTTTTATTGTACAACAAATTTAACGAAATAAAATTAAAACAAATCAAACTATTTGAAAAAGTAGAATGTGTTGAACTAAAGTAACAAGAAGTTATAAACAAATAAACCGACAGCAAAATTATAATAAAGTAGCGAAACTTATGCGAGTAAAACTAGACGAGTGCCGTGTTATCCGTTTACAGAAAGTTATGCTCATTTTATTTTCTTTTAGCTGTCCATAAGAGTGTCCGTAGTTGAGCATCAACTCGCTTCCCTCGCTCGAGCGCAAGTCTTTCGAACCCTACCGTAAAATACACGCGAAATGTGATAAATGGAAAACTCTTTTTATTGTTGGGGCCTCGGGCACGTTACGTTATGGGTCGGCTCCTCTCACCCCGCCCGCGCCCTCGCCCTCCCGGCCCGTCTTATCAAGTTTTCTTATAGCCTAGTTACCGCTCAATTTTGTGAGCCTTATATAAAAAGCTTTTCCTTCACTCCCCTCTTTGTAATAGAATTACGCTCAAAGTATCACTACACGAATTGTCAGCAGTTTAATGCGACGATTTGCATCCATTGGGGTGTTCCAGTCATGGTTTATGTTCATAAGATAAAATGTCTTCACGGTCGTACTGATTGCTATGATTTACTGTCTTGTTGTTCAGGGTATTACGCTGCTTCAAGACGCCGGTACGTCGGACGACAGCGGGCGCGCGTCAGAAAGGCTCACGGGTAGTTCGGTAGCACCTCGCGATCCCGACTCATCCCGTGATCGTCTTAGCGACGTAAGTATTTTTCATTTCATTCATAGATTTGTGTTTTCACTGCAACGTCGTATTGCCTATACACATCCATTAAGCTGGATGATTGAAAATGTTGCAATTGTTTTCAACGTTAGAAATTGACCTAGTTTCATTGGAACTTTGACAAATTTTATGAATTTCATCCGCGAATGCATACTTCACATACCGAGTGTATATTCATATTTTTCATGTTCTTGATATATTATGTGGAATCTTTATAAAGTCCTGTTTTTCATTTATATTGCGATGCATGAAAGGAATAATTTCACTTAGCCATGTGATTGTACTTAAATGTTAGTTATATTAATACATTCTATACGTCTTCTGTTTCGTTGCCAATGCTCCTCTCTCTCCTATTATTTGATATCATAAAGTATTTTCAATGATTTGAAACAAATATTTATTTGAGTAAAAATATAAGGAAACGACAAATTTAGGGAGAGACAGGACAAAGTTCACCTCCCCAGTGATTCCACTCCACTTATATGTTCGCTTTCTCTCTCCTGCCTACAGGCCAGTAGCCGCTGTAGTTCCGGAAAAGGCTATATCGTGAGTATACTCATTATTGTCCATGTTAAATGTGCGGGGTTTCTTATTGCTTTTGGAGTTCGCGTCGCACGACACGACTATGCTTCTTGTATTTGTTACTGCGTTGTTCTATGCATGTTTGCTTATATTTCTTTTTGCTGTTGTTTTAGTCGGTTCTCTATATATATTTTAACTTATTTATGCCTATACTTAATAATCAATTCAAGAGAATGAACAAAGTTGGGGTAACGATATTCGTACCACTCTTATCGAGTCATATCGATATAAATTGTCTGCTCAGATCCACTTAATTTAGGGAATCTTTTCGATTACCAGCTGGTAAATTCGGAAACAAGCTTTCCGGTATATCCGTATATGTATAACAGAGTATGAGATACAGGGTGTCCAGTAAGAGTAGCGGGGGTTTGTTTACTGGTCCACGGCGTCAAGCGAAGTAACAGGGGCGCGGGGAGGGTAACGTCGCGCGCGTCGGCTCGTGGAATTTTAATCGTCATGGAGCCGTATCCCGGAACGCACCGCGATTTTTGCGTGCGAACGTATTATCGTAATCGTTACGATTCCATTGTTACTGCTCAGCGTTTATATCGCAGAGAATATCGCACACGTACAGCGCCAAGCGACGATGTCATAAGAAAGTGGATTAAAATGTTCGAAAGTTCGCGTTTTCTGGTATGGCATTATCGGCCCTTTTTTCCATGAAGACGGACGTGGGCGAGCAGTTACGGTGATAACAGACCGTTATTGTGACATGTTAAGAACTTTTTTGGCGCCTGCATTACAAGATTTCCAAGGGTTCAAGAACATGGTTTCAGCAAGACGGAGCCACATGTCACACCGCAGGGACGTGAATAGAAGCTGTAAACGAATTGTTCCCAAACAAAGTTATTTCGCGTAGGGGCACCATTAACTGGCCCCGCAGAAGTCCAGACCTTAGTCATCTCGAATATTTTTTATGGGGATATCTTAAGGGTGAGGTATACGATAACCACCTAACGAATCTGAGTCAATTGAAAGCGAACATCACGTCAATCCACGGCAATCCCAACTTCGCTTCGTCAACGCGTCGTCGCCAACCTGCGATCAAGGTTATAGGAGTGCCAGCGGCGGGGGGGTACACATTTAGATAATATTATATTCGCCAAATAAATTTCCAAAGAATTGGTTTTAAATAAAAGTTATATTTAATTAATTGTATTTCTCATTTTATTTAACTGTCAAATACCCGGTACCCTTACTGGACACCCTGTATATTTTTCTATTGGTACTTTAATATATGTACTATTTTAATACCATGTCAATTTAGCTTTAAATATCAGCCCAATTTATCTTTAATAAATTCATAGTATGAAAGAAGGCCTGTCATCCCTACCAATAAATTATTACAAAGTAATGTAGAACTTATACAGGAAAATATTTCAAGTTAATATGGTCAAACGGGACATTAATAAAACTCGACATCCGTCCGCATGCGAACCCAGATCACGCATCGCACATACAGCCAGCCATTCGATATTCGGCGCGTATCGCAGTTAAATCACGAGATTTGTCGAGGCGGTGTTCCTCCGCACTACATAACATTACCTGCGCCCGCCCTGAATACTTCATGTTCTGTTTTTATTTGAAATTGTAATATCTCCACGTGATCCCTTGTTGTTTCCCCCGACGCGAACTTACCTCGTAAATAACGCTGAACGTATTCGTCGATTTATGTTACGATAATAGACTCCTTCTCTAGTATGATTTCGAATTCTACCAGATTGTTTTACACGCACGAGTTTAGCTATTTGATTAAGCAGTGCGGTAACTTTCCCCGCGGTACGCTTTATGGGTTGTCTATGGTGAATTTCTTTTTACTTTCTGGATAAATAATCTTATTACTGTGCACATTACTAAAATATTATCTTAAAATTTACGATTAAATTCATAACTTAGTTAAATGGCTACCTGACATGCATGCTCGGAATCGAATTAACATTCTCAATATCTATGCTCTGTTTAAATAAAAAATATAATAATCGAAATGTTTATCTAGTTCAAACTATTCCATACATCTTGTAGTTTTATATTAACATTGTTGAAATTTGTTTACTTTTTTTAACAATAAACAGAGTATAATTGAAATGTAAACATAATTTGTATTAACATAGATCTCTTTTTTTTACAGTGTGATAGTGAAGGGGACGACGACAAGGCGAGTACTTTGATATCTATTATTAAGTTTACAGGGAATGTTTCTGAACGTTATATATGAATAGGGTAAATTAATTAAACCGGTCTCCCGAGCTCCTCGGCTCTTTGAAAGTTGGAAAAGTTTAAATAGATCGTTCGCGTTCGAAATAAACGTCCGTGTAATGTAAGTGGCGAAGTTGGCCGTTCTCGTTTGGGTTTGCAACGAATTATTAATATATTTAGGATACATATAAAGGTGGAGTTTGACTTGTAACATTTTGGTCTAATGTATCGCATTCGTATAAAAGAAACCAAAGACTGACTTATAACGTCAGTTTGTAATGTATCATTCGCGGCGAGCGCCGCGTGCTCCACTCAACTGTCGGTTTTTTCGCGAATCCCTTTGAGTGTTACATTACAAGTCAGTGCACAACGCACGCCGCGTCGTCGCGAGAGCATGTCGCAAGCGGAATCCATCTCGTTTTTCACTCACGATTTTCGATAATTAAAATGCAGTGGGACAACGAAAAAACCCTTTTATTTATTGACAAATCAATTTTTTGGGATCCTACTCATGCAAATCATTTTAAAAATAACGATGCTTGGGTAGAACTAGCTGCTGAAATGGAAATTGACGTTGAGGATGCCAAGAAAAAATGACCAGTTTACTTACTTCGTTAAGAACAGAGAAAGCAAAGATAAAGAAAACAAAATGGATGGAACACACTTGAGCCAAGAGTTCGAACGATACATTACAAATATACGTTACAAGTCAGTCTGTGTCGCCGTATTGTAACAAGATCGCCTCGAATGATACATTACAAACAAACGTTACAAGTCAATCTTCACCTTAATATATACACATATATTTGCAAACTATTTAAAGCTGTGTGTATAATAGTGAATTTGCAAGTAGTGAAATAGCTTCAATAGATTGAGTGATACTTTCGTGGGAGTTCTTTTTCCTATAAATGTTTTGTTTAGGTTGTATTGAAGCTTTTTCATCGGAGTTTAGGGTCCTGGCTGGACACTGTTACTAAACGACACTGTAGTTAGTTTGCTTAACGCTTACATTTAATTTCTTATGCATTGAGGTACATATAGATTATATAGATTTGATTAAATCTTCTTTATCTTTGACGTATATGCCCTTTAGTAATAACAGGTCTGATTCTCTTCAGTTTGTACTGTCCGGGTATATAAATATATTTTATTAGGAATTTTAAATTTAACTTAAATAAAGATTTTGTCTTGCCTTTGCTAATATAGAATATTTTACGTTCAAATAAAATGATTTAATTTGTGATGTTTAATCGCTCTAATACGCCAAGAGATGTATTAAATATAGTATTATCGATAACTGTCTCTTTTCTATCTATTTCTATTACATACTATAGTATATTAAGTATTTTTATATACGTGCCAATAATATAAAAATATTTACTATAAAGAAACATTAGTTAAATTAGTATATTATTTGTTTAATTAGATATACCCATAGAAAAGCAGCCGTTACGAATGTGAAACTGTGTTTCTAGTTTTCCATATTCAAACTTTAATCAATTAAAAAATTATACAATACTAGCTGACCCCGCAGACGTTATTCTGCCATATAAATAAAAAAATGAAGCAGAACTTAATTATGTCACCCCTATTTCCACCCCTTCAAGTTTCATTTTCACAGCAAAAAGTCTATATCCTACTCCAAAGTCTAATAATATAAAGTATCTCTATACCGAAATTCGTTAAAATTGGTTCAGCGGTTTAGGCCTGAAAATGTAGACAGAGTTACTTCCTCATAATATTAGTATGGATGATTTTTCTTATTCTAATTAACGGTAATAACTGAACTTCTTTCTTCTAAACACATGTCAACGTGTCAACAGGTTATAAAATGGGATTAAAAGGGGTGGGTGCCTATTACACTTTTGCCTTCCACCAAAAGAGTTAAGGCGTTACACGTTAAGCGCTCTCTGACGCATGTCGACGTACCGAAGTACGCTGATTATACGCCCTCACTCTGTTCCCG
The DNA here is from genome assembly GCA_963693495.1 of Malacosoma neustria. Taxonomy (NCBI): domain Eukaryota; kingdom Metazoa; phylum Arthropoda; class Insecta; order Lepidoptera; family Lasiocampidae; genus Malacosoma; species Malacosoma neustria. The sequence goes on from OY856386.1 coordinate 9,239,608, forward strand.
TAATTACTAGATTGGTGCAGTCATGAAAGTGGCCGTAATTAAATATATTACACCGCCTTTAGCTTAACTACTGCCGTTGGATCATAACTGAAGCTTAGCCAACATATATTTACGAGTAATATAATAATACTCTTAACCTTAATGTTTTTACGCTTGAGATTGCGTTGTTTTGTATTACTTTATTTCCAAAAACTCATTAGTAAATTAAATGTTGTTTACTATAACATCTTCATAATAAGGAACATGAAAACAAATGTTGAAACTTGTACATTAAAAGAATGCTTAATTAAAATAGTACCGATGAAAATGTTGTTGAACAAAAGCAAACTTAAGTACAATCAGTGGCAGCAGTCGTGCAAATCCGAAAGCTTTAAAGACTGATACCATTGTTGGGAGGAGCCCGCAACCCCGACCGGACCACGCTCCCCTTAATCTAATTATCTGGCCGCTTCGCTGCCGACTCCGTCCGAAACACCCCCGCCCTCAATTTCGCTCAATTTTCTTCGTCGAGCGCACTAAGTATAAAAGTATTTTATTAAGCAATTCCTTTCTGTAATGTTAAATGGATTTTGAGATTTAAAGCAGTTCAGATTTAGTAAAAATGTAGATACTTCTTTAAACTTCGCTTTTTCAGACGAAAACACTAGAATTTTTAAACAAAGAAAGCACATGCGAGCTGTTTCTCAAATATTGGAAACAGTAATCATTTCGTATAATATTATTACGTCTACTAATAAACTTGAGTGGCATAGTAATGCTATTAAATTGATATTTGAGAAGGAAATCAGTCTAAGCTCCGCCGCTGTGCCTTAACCCAATAATTAAATTATTCAGGAGAAGTTGACGCCTGTATAGCGCACCTCAGAGCGAGGAGGCGAGAGAGCTGTACGCCAGAGGCTGGCAGTGCTCGCTACACTTAGCTGAAGAGCGCCACTAACTCGATCCAATTCCACTCTGGCTATTTGCACTCCTAGTTCAATTATGCCTCTACTTTGATATGCAAATCCGGTCGCTCTCGGCTAATTACGTAAACGCTTCCGTTGTATCGTTCAAATGTCTAGTTAAAACATGCAAAAATATGTTTCGTTGCAGTGTAGTAAAACTTTACTGACGAGCAATCATATTTAACAATTTTTTATAAATCATATATTTTTTATACTAGCACTAATTCATTGTAATAAGTACGTAAGTTTTTTAGGGTGAATAGCTGCGAATTTGCGTAGTAGTAATGTCTATTTATGTATCAACTAAAGCTGCTCGTACAATTTTAAATACATTTATTTTAATGTAGCCGCCGGTTTGCACTAGTGTTGCCAAATTCTTTTACATGTTTTGCGAAAGTAAATAGTATTACATTTATACGCTAATATATGTAAAATATGTTTGAAGTAATCCGAGTTATTACGCATGTCTTTTCTTAATTAACCACTAAATGGTTGTGTATCGTTTATATATCCGACTAGCTATCTTTTAAATATCTTAATTCTTTAAAAACTTAACTGAAATTGAATGAATTATGGCTTCATGTTTCATACACAATTACACTATAATTATTTATGATACTCAAACATATCAGATAACACTTTAACAATAACTTATCATTTGTATTGTTCCGAATATTAATACAGATTAATAAAACATTCCGAATAGCAACTCAACTAAAAGCATTCGCAATAAATTTGCGTGATTATTATTGCAATTCATTTAAATTGCGGTGTTAAAATAATTATTCAGTCGTAGTCGGTTCCAATATAAATGTGAGTTATTTAAATTACAGTCACAAATTAAAACGTGACCGGGGCTTTTGATGATTGTATTCAATTTAATTTATGTTAATGTTGTGTTCACGGATTTTCCTATCGAAATCTGTTTAACAATGATAACACGTAAAAAATTCTGCGTGCAGGCGACATTTGTTCTTGACCGCTTTTATGAAGTCGGCCTATGGTGCAGTATATTGTTGATATCTTCAGTTTCAATTCCGCCTATATATTCTGAGAAAAAAGAAATAGCAAATCTCTCTGTGTACTCTGGTTATTTTATACCTTGGTAGGTACTCACACCCAATTTGTCTAAATGTACAGCAGACCGCGTCCTCCTTGCGGACCTTGCCCACCATATTGGCCGTGTTCACCATGTGGGCCCATGTTTCGCGTGTGGACCATGTTGTACCGTCATAACGATCTAGACTTGCTGTACGAATATTAGTAGTCGATGAAGACTGCACTAAGCGTGACTACTAAGTTCGTAAAATGACGCCGAGAAGAGCCATATTGATGAGCTTATCAACATTGCTCTTTGATAGTGTGCCAAATGGAAGACTACAATATAAACTTGCTCCTGTGGTTCCGGACAACAAGAGGAACCTACCCCATCTCGTTTTTAGGCAGCCGAAGAAATCGACAAATGGATGATTATAGATATGGCAAGAAAGGAAGGGCACGATTCGGGTTTTTTTAAGGTTGTTCTTTCTACGTGGTAGGGCCCCAACCTTGTCTGGAGGACAAACACTCTTGGTCTATAAGTATGCCACCATAATAACCTTGTATTGTGTTCCGGCATTAGTGAACCAGGATCCAGTATCCCTATGCGGACCGTATCATGTTTACGGTACCCCTAACATCGCAAATATTCATAGGCAACGATAGCTGCTTACTACTAAGTGGACCGTCAGCCTTTCCTGTTCCTCAGCAATAAGAAATGGCCTTAATATCGAGTTTCTAAAGCTTATCAAAGACTCTTAACGCTAGGATAATAATGATGTAAAATATGAAATAAAATTATAGATGTATGTAGGAATAACAATAAGTGCTATGAGTCTGCAATTCCTCAGGTGGGGTATATCACTTCTAGTCGATTTAAGCGGGTGGTTCACTTGGCACGGTTGGCGGGTGAGCAATCTGTGCTCGTACCGAACTCGGGAGGGTTGGCGAAACATTAATAAGCTCATGAATACTGATCGTGTGCCACCCGGCTTCTAACAACGTTACCCTCACTCGCCTAATAAATATACACTTATTCTGTTCTTTAAAAGAAATCACTCACAAAGGTTGCGTACGCTGTTACAAGTTCTGTTTATCATACGTCTACAGAAATGATGATTATGACTTATTTAGTTACAAGATTTGATATAATAATATACGTAATTTTGGTAATAACTGAATACTGATCACTGCCGTGGCGGCTTTCTTCCCCCAAATCGGAGTGAGTGTGAGTATTTATATATAGTATGTATTTATTTCTTCTTCTTACCCTTATCCCGCATTATGTGGGGTCGGCACAACGTGTTCTCTCCTTCCACTCTCCTCCATTCCAATGATCTTTTATCTCGTGTATCCATCCAGTCTCATTTCTATCATTTCTCCTTGTTATATGACATTCGTACCTTCGCATTATATGGTCATACCACGCTAATCTGTTATTTTTTATAGTATGTATATATTTACAATAAAGAAAAAGTATATAAATTTCATATCAGTTGAATAACATAAGCGCTCTCTGCTGCCATTCTCTTTTGTCTTTTAGAACATGATAAAAAAGTTTTAAGGCACTGACACAAAGAGCCACCTAGCCATGCGACAACGCGTAATAGCGAAGCTAGAGTTCCAATATGGTGTTTTGTAGATATTGCATCCAATAATGAAATTTCAATTCAAAAAGGAAAAAACTTGTTATTAATATTATAATATATATTAATATTTATATTAACTTAACGAGACAAGAATTGGCAGTGTTCAAAAAATATTTTGTGCAAACTGAAAATATTTTCACTAGCAGAAATGGCAATGGCAAAAAGCACTTAGGTGAATTTATCTTACGCAAACCTGCCTCGGTTAATTGAAAGAGCTTTCTTTTACAAATATTCTGCGGTAACTGAGCTCGGGAGTGAGAATTCCCGTCTTATACCTGTTTCTCAAATTAATACTCTCTCAAGCGGACGCTCCCCGCGAATACAGTTAATTTCCTCTCTCAAACATCGAACAAATAATTTGCTTTATTATCTTCAGTTATTTTAATAATTTTGATTAAAGTAATTATTTTTAGCTTTCCACGCTTAAATTATTTGATACTTTCATCGATTTTGAATTGAATTTAAAAGTCCAATGAATTTAATACTTTTATTTAAAATGATTGCACAGTTTAACATTAATTGTGTTCCGTAAATTATTTGTCTTAAATTTCACTAAACGTTACAAATTTATTAACGTTATACAAAGCGTATAATAATGATAAGCATGAGCCCGGAGGGTCAGTCGAGTCTGCGGCATACCCACAGAAGCCGCAATAAATCGCTGGCACACACGACGAAGGTGCTTGCGGCATGCGAGATAAGGGTCGCCGCAACGCCATTAACTCAATTACAATGGCACAAGAAAGCTCTTAAACGGCCTCGCAACAAATTTTATGACTTATCACCCAACACAATTCACACGCCATCGTCGACACAACAAACGACATTATATCGTACTGAATAAGGTGGTAAGAAGACACCTTATTACATAAACCAATGTAATCGGCCTGAGAAGGCACTACACAGACGTGTGATTAACATAATGTTTATAGAATGTTCTACTTTTGTCTTGTAAACGAGCATAAAGTGAAAGAACAAATTGCGAGTTTCCTCAGTATTTTCCTCGCTCGGAAAAATATATGTTTTATTAAAGCTCGGCATTTCCGAGAGCGAAGCAGCCCTCGGGGCGGTGGTGGCTGGCGGCGGGACGGGCGCACCGGGGATGGGTTCGGCGGCGCGCCAGTGTATAACAGACAGTAGAGGGATATAAAACATATTTACGCGCCTATAAAGTACTCTCGTACGCCCGCTCTCCACCATTTTCTTTTGTTCCTCGCTCACATCCAATGATAATGCTTTCTCCCGTTCGGTTAAACTTATTTCTTCGCAACCTTATCTGGCTTTTCTTCTGCAATTTTATTTATAACCGAAGTGGTGAAATGTAATAAAGCAGGGTAAACGATTAAGGCATCGGTTTATATTTTGATCGGATTTATGGCGTATTTTTATAGTACATGTGATTTGCTCATGAGTTATTGTACTCACGGATTTGAAGTTAAATAAAAGGCTTGTATTTTGTATGTCAGTTGACCCTGAATTCTGCTTGTATAATTAAAAGTTTGACTTTGATTTAGAAAACGGTGTCATAAAATATATTTTAATCCATCTTTTTGCTCTCCAGTAGTTTGTCTACCTGCTGAAATCTAACAAATAAAAAATTAAGTACAAATTTTTTTATTAGCATAATAAACACAGATAATTAATATAAAATAAGCATTGTATGGTATGTCCTCGTTATAAGCATAGTGTGGCATAAAGTGTAAAATGTAGCAGTAGATAAAATAATTTTGCAATATTTCCAATATGAACTAATGTTAACACCGTAATAAATCTCCAACGAAACGTACGCTATTAAAGTCAGCCAACAGAAAGTGAATGAGGCACTCGACGCTATTCACAATGAGTAGAACGGAAGCCGGAGCGTTAACAGCAAGGCGAAAAGCGTCTTAATCTCGCGCGACAGTACGGCTCTGAGTAGAAACCCCTTCGTAGGTGAGTGGGTGTAATAACAAGAACACCCCCTCCTACGACGTCCTCTCGTCCGATGCCTGACTAACTTCAACGTCTAGATGTAATACTTTGTAGTGTTCTAGTTTAATCGACTTCACTGACCATAATAATTTACAAGAGTTGTAAACTGGAATTTGTATTATTTTTATTTGTTATAAATCCATACAATAATAATCGAACTTATAAATTCCTATAGTGATTAAATACGTTTGTATGGCTAGAATATATATGACAAGTTCATTGATAGTTTTAGAAAGATATTTTTAATTTCTGCACTATAGGCAAGCAAACTTTAAAAATATAGTCTGCCACTTTACGGCGCGCATAATACAGAGGCGTAGTCAAAGGGCCGTAATTATCCGTAGGCCGGCGAGTGTTTCACACTCGACGCCGAGGTCGAGATATCTCTCAACGGATCAGCAGCTCACTCGGGATGCACTCCACTATTCCGTTTGTCACTGCATCCGACTGCGGTCTGACTGAGCTCTCGCTCTGATAAACGCATGTCAACGAGCATTGAATGCGAGGCGCATTTAACAACTAGCTTCAAGTACTTACTCTGCACCGCAACCAATGTTTGTGTGACATGGATTGTATAGGTACTATTTTAATTAAAAATAATACCTTATTATAGAAAATATTGGTGTGATGTTTGATTTGAACTGAAATATACGTTTAATTTAACTGTAATTGACTATTTTGATTAAAAAATAGCATAACGACTAATAGTTTTTTTGTTTATTATTTGATCACACGTCGTTTAGTAAGCGATTCTATGTTAACAAACGCTTCACGCCATAATATTTTACGTACTGGAACATCGCCGCAGGGCGGCGGGTGAGCGATACGTAGATAAGCCGTATAAGCGTACTACAGCTATTTGCACACCGTTGTGTGCCCGGGACCGGTCGTAATTAGCTAGCTGTCCGCAAAGTTCACAAGAATGCTACACGGCCACTAAACATGAACAAGTTTACCGCCACATCGGGAATTTTATTGTTGTACGCTTTTAAATGCTTTTAACGTTTGCACCTAATTAAAATATCGCATATTGTTTTATAATGGTGTTATACAACCGTCTCTTGTTTCATTCCCCAGTCCAAATACTTCAGACTACTACCATCTGTGTAGCTCAACAGCTAACGTACGATGGTTGGCTGTGAAAGTCACGGGTTCGATTCTCGACCCAAGTCTGGGAGATTATGTATAATATGTATTTACTTACAAAAAAGTAAACATTTAGTATTACAGTTGCCTAGTACCCGTAGCAAAAACGTTGTGCTGCTTATTTTGGCGTTATGTAAATTTTCACTATACATATATTTATTTTAAAAAAAAAAACAAGTGTTTTGTTCAATTTTCTCAAGATCATTAGTGGCTCTCGGAAACAAGAAAAGCGAGCGCTCCGAAAATTTGATAAAGCGATAGACAGCGAAGTGTCTTGAACCATTAATAATATGCCAATTTTGCGACAAAAGCCCATTTGAATATTTCATCTGGAGTGATATTATTGTAAAGTAATCTAAGTTAGTAGAACCTGTTGTTAGGGGCTGACAGGTGTTCAAATACCGCCGCAATATAACTTGTCTCTTTCCACGAATCCACCTCAGTATTCTCAGTATTACGTTACAGATAGGTGTAACTAGGACATGTTGGATTGCAAGCATGTTTATTAATTGCTTGTTCTGTCTTAAAGAGTTAGTCTTAGTTATCAATCAAATCGGATTGCGTTTAACCTGTTTTAATATATCAATATTGTGTATAGGAAACCTAAATATAGTGAAATTGCAGATATTGATATATTTTCTAATATTATGTTACCAATTTTTTTTTCTTTATCCATAAAATTATTACAATCTAATCTAGAAAAGATTAATAAGTAATTTAATTCTAACTTAAAATTACTAATAATATTTTAAACTAAGAATGTCTCCAATAACACTTTTCTTATTGTCTCTATTTAAGGGGAAGACACGTTGGTCATGTGTTCTTCATTTTTAATGTAATTTAAACACTGCACTACACTTTGTCACTACAGTTCTATAACACTAACTCAAAAGGTTCGAGTCTTCTAACTATGTCCGTATTGTCGAGGAGCTGGATGGCCTCGGCATTGACGTGGTGGTGAAGTCGTTGTTCGTGAGCTTCTGCATATTTTTTTATTATACTAGTAACGAAGTCCATATTCAGGTAAATGTTACCAATGCTGATGTTGATTACATATTTTCATAATCATGCTAGCTATCAAGGCATCGTTTTGAATAGTGCACCCCCTTTTCTTATCGGTTATGCTCGGAATCCTAATTATATTCAAAATGAAATTAGTCTAAGTTACTCTTTATACTAGCCATTTGTTAATGAAAGTATTGTCAAAATCGACCTAGCCTTCGCGGCAGATTAAAAAACAAACAGTATAATATTTCCTATTATTTCTTCCACCTTTTATTTTAACGTTACAGATGAAAACTTATAATTTAAACCAAACAATTCCTTTAAAGTAGGACACAAACATACGTGTTAATGATTATAATGTAGTTAAACCTAAAATAATATATATATATATATATATATATATATATATATATATTGGATACAACATATATATATATATATATATATATATATATATATATATATATATATATATATATATATATATATATTTATTGGATACAACATTACTATAATGACCATGTTATTATAAATATTAAAATGTCAGAGTTTAAAAAAGGTTCAATTTTTATTAGTATAACATTAGGTAGGTAATAAATAAAGTTCCGTTATCGACGGCGACACGCCGCTATCGCTCCCATCTCGAGCAGCCCCCACGTTGACAAACAACCATTTAAAGTAATTTGTCGCCAGAAAACCATTAATACGTCTCTTAATATAAATATAATGATTAATGTCGTTTTTCCACTTAATTAAACAAATATGTATTAACATTATGTAAATGGATTATATATCACAGTTGTTAACAATCTTGTTTTTATTTAATACGCAACGCCTCCTACCATTTAGGGGAACTACTAATTGGATATTTATTTATTTTCAATGATAATATAGTAGTTCATTATTTCGGACACGGGCCTGCCTTACTAGAATTACGTACATGGTCATTGACCTATTATACCAATCCAGTGCATCTGAGCTTAAACAGGATTTAAACCAGTCAGTAGTAAAATGAACGTTTGATACCATCATTAAATTCAGCTGTTTCGATTTACGGAAGAACAAAGCTAAAGAGGATATATAATGGGAATAACTTTGAATCACCCATTGTTGTACAAACAGAATCATACTCTGTTTGTATTAATAAATCTATTTCATAAAAGTGTTATACTTTTGTTTATTTGTATACTATTTTTGATACGTTAATCTACCGTCTCATATTACGGACTAAAGCCTTAAAGTACTTATATAAACCTTTATACTATAATCCAGTATACCCTTGTTTGGATGTAAAAAGAGCTCAACTAAATTACAGTAATACATTATTTTAACTTTAATATGTTAAAAGTGGTATTAAAACGTTATACGATAACATTTTATCGTTTTTGTGGTGATTTATTTCCCTCTAAAAGCGCGAGAGCAATGCCTCTACCACTTTGTTGTTTTATACGCCGTCCTCGTCTCAAAAGCGACTTTATGCAATGCCTCATTGCTCTTCGCCGTTTCGCTTGGTGTCCCCCTCTCTATTTTCAACTCACGTTACTATGTAAATTTATTTTCTAACTAGCTGTCTGCCGGCTTTATTCGCTGTAAGATATGTTTTATTTATCCCTTAATGTTTTCAAATAAATATAGTCGTAAAACTGTAGGCAATAAGAGAATAAAACATGTTTATTATGATGAGAGTCGATGCCACTTGTTCAAGTTTTTGACACATAAATGGTTTCGTTTAGCAATACAAACACAATCATCGATGATTTCATTAAAGTTAATTAAATCAGTTAATCCATATTAATATTATAATTGTGAAAGTAGCTCTGCTCTGCCTTTTACTTTTCACGCCTAAACCGCTATACCAATTTTTGTGAATTTCGGTATAGTGATAGATTGGAGGACCTTCGACAAGGAGATAGGCTACTTTTTTAAATTTGTTTGGCAGAACAACACTTGCCGAATCAGCTAGTTAATTATAATGGCTTTTATTTGTGAAATATAGTGTTTGTGGTCGATAATTTACCACAGTCCGTTTTTCAGATGTATATGAAGCTATTTATTTCAGTAATAGGTATTTTTTATAAGCGAAGCCGCTAAATTTTAATTCTGACATTGTAATGCATACAAATTGTTTTTTTTTTTTTAATATAAATTCATTTTCAAAGACACCAACCATTGCATACATTTATTAACGATCTGATGTTTCGACGTCTTCATATATTAAATCTTCATATCTTATAATCTTCCGTGATAAACGTAAAGCAACAAGCTTCATTCTCTGTGAACAAACAGAATGAGTTAATGGCGCCGTTACGTCGCTTTACCGCATTACCAACAGGCGAGCGAGCTCGAAAATTCGTTTTAAACCTTTGTTTTACAATGCTTTACAGCTCTCATATTGCACGCGAATATTTCAGCATAACGACATTCACTTTGCGTTAGGATAAAGTGTAGTCCATTTTTATTTTATGTACTGTAATTTCGAATTTTTCTCTTCAAAATAACATATTCGAGACACGAGGTAGAGTGGAAAGGAGCCAGAGGGCAATCCCGCCTAGATAGATGGTCAGACCAAATAAAAGAGAGGAGTGCTACAAGGTTCCAGGACGTAGTAAGAATGACGACCTACTGGAACCGATGGAGAGATTTTGTTCGTTACCGTGTGAACGCATCATGTAGCAATCAAGATCTTCAGATATGAAGGACCGACTAGAGAGAGAGACGTGCATTATAAACATATGTATATATGTAAGGATCTCCATTCGTTTTCCTTGATTTTTAGTGTTGTATCAATACTAGTATAAATATTTCTGAGTTCACTTTCTTTTAGAACGTCAAGTCATTTGAGGATTTATGAGTTGATTGTTATTATATTCATGCTGTAAAAATGTGTTTTAGGAAAACACTAACGTTTTTTGTCTCTGATTTTCAACAGACACGACCTCCATGGGTCAACGGCTAACGCACGTCTGAACTGCTGATCTCACGGGTTAGATTCCTATCTCGAGTCTGGACGTACAATATGTCTTTATTTACAAAATAATAGTGGTCTATCAGTTGTAAGACATCCATAACATAAGCGCTTTGCTCTTTACTTGGCACTAGATGTGGAATTTCTTAAAACATCGTGTAAATTAGAATAAAAAAAAAATTATTAATAGAATCCAATTTAAAAATATATACGTAAATAGATGCATTTTTAAACTTAAAATACAGTGAAGTTATAAATCGGTGTTCTCGGCGTTGAAGGTATGATCGCTTTTATTATTGGAGAATTAAATAAATGATAGAACTCCCGGTGGAGTTTATTCATTATACTTCGCCGCAGGCGGAGGTGGAACGGGGCCCACCCTGCCACCACTCACGTTATGGATATAACCTCGACAAAATACCCCTAAAATTGCACTGTTTTTATTACGTTCTCTCTGTTATCTGTTTTGGTTTGTTGTTCTTTTTACGATGTTGTTATTTTCTTAGTGACTAGAGACAAATGACCGACAACATTAAATCAACATTATGTTTTATACCTGTCGGTATTATCAATATTTTATATTTAACGCTTTTAGAGGCTAGCGTACTGAAGCCGCTACGCCACGGAGGTCGTCAATATGTTAACCTACCTATCTCAAGGAACATTTTATGTTACTTAATTACAGTGACTTAAGATTTATCTGATTGTCAGAGAACCAAGTAGCCAGTAGTCAGAGCCACCAAGCTGTTTGACTCTGCAACTCGCTACTATTCGCTCTAAAGCAAACTAATATATTTTTCCTTCAGTAATCAGGTAAAAGATTGTTAGTTTTTTTTATTGTTGTAGGATAGTAGACAGGCTGACGGCGCGCTTAGAATTTAGCAGTTACTGTCGTCTATGAGTGTTTGCAACGCCAGTGGCATCGCGAACACGCTGCCGTCCCATAAGAGTACAGGAACTTAGGTCACTAATGCCGGGAACACAACACTAATTTATATTCTTTGTTTATATAATATTTATGTGTTTGTGTCTATGTATATTTGTGTGTGCCTGTGCCTTCTGTGCCTTCGAATTATCAGTTCCATTTATCCAAACGTCTGTAAGAAATTGCCTTTGGTTACCACCAATTGTACTGTTTTATCTCTCCATATGTGTACTGTTACTTAATTATTGATAAACTTCATATACCATAAAGCATATTCTATGTATTTAAGTGTGCCGATGAATATAAGCAATAATATTTACCGCTCTTTCTATAATAAAATAAATAGTTAACTTCATGCATAATTTATAACATATTTATGTAACCAACGTGAATAAATTGTTTGCTAATTCACATAAATATATGATCGCTAGCGATGACACATTAAAATATCTTGTGTAATTTTTCTGCATCAATATGTGAAAACATTGTTAAGATGCCAAATAGTTGGCGAGAACGATAAAACAAAGCGTCTGGCAAAGGACCAAAGCGCGCGCGCTGCATGAATGCGCGTCACGACGCGACGTTCGAGTGGGTAGACGTACGGTTCGAACACGAAGCGGACAAGAACGCCACACGTTTGTCTCTCTTTTACTTAACCTGTCAACTGGGTATGACGAAATATTTCAGCATACTCGAAGTACTTCCGCAATGGTCATGACGACATTTTTCGTCGTGGAAATTTGGAATATTATACTACGAAATAATTATTTAAAATCATTCAATAATTTTTTCTGCATTAAAATGGTTTAATTTATATATTACAAAATATGTTGTCGAAATAAACAAAATCAATAAGTTAGACATTTTTTAAATTATGAAGAAAAATACCTACCTCCATTGTGAAACGAGTGCAACAAAACTTTGTTCGCCGACTAACCAGTTAAGAGCTGTGTTTGATGCAGCAAAGATTGCTTGAACAATGAATTTGTACTCTAAGTTTAGCTTGTAGTGGAAATGCAACAAATCTTGTTAAATTCACTTAAAAACAGCTTATGTGTCATACTGTTATCTCTCTTAACAATTTATCGTTCACAAGTATTATGGCCAAGCAGTCAGTGTGACACATTTCAGTTCCATGACAGCGATTCCATCAACGTGCACAAATAGCAAGCAGATTTACTCGTATACATTTTAAATGGAGACGTCAGCCAGATCGCAATTACACTTCCTTTGAACGTGCGGAATGTGTTATGACATTCAATTCAATCTGCGCACAAAGCGCTCGTCGAAATTCTCTTTCTCTTTGACCAATTCATCCTATGCAATAAAGCTTTGTTGTACAATTGTTTTACCTGAGCACTAAATTGCGCTACTGTAGTTTAATATTTAGCATTCGTGTTTAACCGATTTATAATGTATAGGTTTCGAAAGATTATTTGCTCAAGCATACATCTAATATATAAAATTCTCGTGTCACAGTTTTCGTTGCCATACTCCTCCGAAACGGCTTGACCGATTCTCATGAAATTTTGTGAGCATATTGAGTAGGTCTGAGAATCGGCCAACATATATTTTTCATCCCCCTAAATGTTAGGGGTGACCCACCACCAAATTTTTTTTTTAATTTTTTGACATTTTATTATTTATATGGCAGAACAACGTTTGCCGGGTCAGCTAGTTTAATACATATTTATGTTTGTTAAAAATATCATGACATCCGCTCATGTTAACATACTAACCTACCTAACCTATTCACACCAGTTCCTCATTTGTGCAAAACTTATTTACAATAAAAGCAGTTCATTTATGGAATGCTCTCTGTTAAAATCAGAAAAGCAAATCCGATACATACATTTAGAAAATCAGTTTTTAATTACTACTTGGAGGAAGCATAGCAGTAATCTTTGTTAACTTCTTGAATATATGTATATGTGTTTTTTTTTTCTTTTAAGTATATTTTAATAGTTTAATCATATTTATTTAATGTAATATTATCTGCTCATCACTGATATGTATAATGTTATAATTTCCTTACTTGCGGGTTGCCTGGAAGAGATCGCTGTAAGGCCATTGTCATACAGTATTATATTTCTGTATATTTTAAGTAAGTTTTAAGTATCAATACATATACTTATGTATGCAGTAAAGACGTTTCATGACTTAATTATTTTAATTATTTATTCTTATTATTTTATTCAATTTCATTATTGGAATCAGTTAATTTTATGTCAAGCTGTAGTTGAATTACTTTTGGCAAGTAGTTTGTGTTTTGGTATTTAAACGTATCCACCTGGTCGGCCGCTCTGTCCGCATTTCACACTCGCTGCTTTGAAGTATAAAGAACGCCGAGTAGATAGATGCCTATCGCACCGTTGCCGAACAAAAAGTTACATGTAACAACGTAATTACGAACATATTAAAGCAGCTAATGTTTCGATTTGTCTTATAATCCAGTTTTGTTAATTCTTAGCTACTACCTACTTTAACTGAACTTACTCTACATGACGGCAAAGTTTTTGAAAGGACCATATGTTAATAAAAGAGAATTAAAAGAATATAATATAATTTTGTATATAATTAAATAACGACCAATGCATATAAACTTAAGCCGATTACAAAGCTAAAAGCATTATTTTATTAATTTATAGGACATAAACCCAAAACTGGGTATTAATCGTGTTACAAATACATTATCTTATCCTGAATTTTTTATCTTAATAACATTTAATTCACAGCAATTAATATTTGCTTACATATAGCTGATAAAAAAGACAAATCGATTATTATTTTATCAATTAAATTACGTTCACGAAAGCCCCCGATAATAATTTTAAAACAAGGCCAATAGGTGTGTTGGTTGAATTCTCATGTGGACCGTTTGTATTTTATATGTTGGAGGTTAAGTCGCTGTTAATTAATTAAAGTAAGGCGAGGTGAGACTTGATTAGCGGAATAAATTGGGCTTGCGGTGGCGGCGGGCGAAATCCCTGGCGCAGTAAACACCGCTGACAACAAAGGCAACTCGGCAGCGGCCCCTCGCGCCTGTAATGCGAGCTTAATGCTTACTCATTATTTATTCACATCTATAACGAGATTGTCAGTGCTCCCTGTCCCCGCCTGTTTTACTGCCATGATTTACTCTCGTATACATATATACACGCTTGAGTTAACTTATTTTATTCCAACTCGAATCGTCTCACCGCTCTTATATTTAGCTCCTGTTTTGTCCAGATAATTTTGTTTTCCTCCAACTTATAAAGCTATTAACGTTTCCTTTCAAGTTGTTCTTTCCTTATTAATTTGTAGGGTGTCTTTGTTAAGAGACAGTTCCTTGTTTGTATAAATCAGTAGACTACATTGCACAATGCTGTAGGATAGCAGACAGGCTGACGGCCCACTTAGAACTTAGCAGTTACTGTCGCCTATGGGTGTTTGCAACGCTAGTGGCATCGCGAAAACGCTGTTGTCCCATATAAGGGTACAGGAACTTGGGTCGTTAATGCCGGGAACACAACACAAAGTTACTATGGCGGCATACTTAAGACTAAAAAAGGTGGTCGCCATCCAGACGGGCTTGGAGCCCTACCATGTAGCTAGGGTGGGTTGTTTTGTCGTCTATTACGACAGGCCGACCCCGGTCACAGAGGTCAGTGTTCTTTCACCGCCCCTGTATGGATACATAGTGATAATATTTGCAATAATGCAATAAAAGAATGAAAGGCTCATTACGATTTGTAATAAATTACTTGTCATGAATAAATCCTGATATTACCTATCATAGAGCTTCAATAAAATATGAATTTGTGAATCGGCTATGTTAGGTTATAAATCATTTGATTACAAAGTAAAAGATGTATTGCAACATAATATCCAAATCAGGCAAAGTAACACAAATACTCGAAAATATTACACAAAAGATATGAAAACGGTAGAGCACTTGCAAACGGCTAGATAAAGCTGTCAGATACTCTGCACGGAGCGGTCGTTGAAAATTTTATGTCGCTGCGCGCCGCAACCTCGGCTGCATCTCCCCCGCATCTGTAATTCTGTCCCCCTCCACTCCTGTCAGTATCAGTGCACGATGTGATATAAACCTATCTTTTATATTGCACACATTACCATTAAAGAGCAAACAGATTTCTGTCCGCAGCCGTATCAGTTTCTCGTTTTTATTTTCCTTATATACTTCATCTTGTTTTTTTTATATTGAATTAAGATAATAGTTTTCTCGTAGCTTGTAAACGCAGATGCCTTTCATACAAAATCGTTACATTAAGCTCTTATTTAAACTCAATTTACGTTCTCAACTTAAATTCCCATCGAAATTGAAAACAACTTAAAAATAAGAAATATTGTTGTGAAATTATTAAGTCTATGTATTATTAAGTCTACTTTATTGCATCCTACAGCGAGAGCAAATCTGGGGCACAACATCCCTTTACGTTATTGAGGATGCTCCTTTTGTCGGCGGCTCCCTTTTCCTATTTGTACAGAATGTTGTAGATACTATTATTCTTCCATTACATAATAGATAGAAATATCAAGCGACTGATATTCCTTACGATTAAGTGCATTAAAATGCTTACAACACACGGGTTATTCATATTCTACACATTTGTATGTCTCGTGTTACTCACAAACCGCTTTGTTAATGTTATGTATGTCCTCGCCCATGTCTAGATAGATACTTTCAAATGTTTAACGGCCACTCTCTCTTTTAACACATTTACAAACAAGATTATGTAGAATATTTTTTGAATCACTCATAAATAAAATGTGTTAACAGGTAGAAATCGAAGTCTTTTTTTATCATCAATTAAGTTATTATTAATAATTTATACACATGGATTTAAATTTTTCATTATTATGTATTGACGATCTCAAAAGAAATTCTCAAGATTCGATTTTAAGTTATTCCCATGAGCGTTTCAACGTACAGATATGAAATATTTTAAATGATTCAGTTTTAACTATGTATTTGCGAAAGTGATGTAATAACACGGATTATATTTAGGAATGTAATACTTTACGTCCCTTGAGAGCCAACACTGCGTGAGATACACTGAAGCGAGGGTCGCGTCTCGTCGTGACCCGCAATCACTCGAAGTGTATCCGTAAGTGTTAATTAGTTTTGTCACCCAGCCTGGCGGGCGGGCGGTTAACAAATCTTGTAGTTACATAATTCCGCCATTGAGTATTGTAATTTACATCAACTGACGCAACATTGTTTGTATAATAAATTATTATGCCTTGAAGCGTTTTTAACGGGCGGCTAAATCGATAAGCGTCTCTTTTATTGCACCATTAACAAGCTGCGCGAGGGGCGAAGCGATTTCAATCTGCGTAATCAACACCGTATCGTAGTGAACTGAGCCTAATTGGTGCTAGAATTATTAAAAGTATTACGGCCACGGAGCCCTTGTTTATTTATAATAAACCCTTTGTAACGCCTATAACGCTTCAGTGTTGCCGTACAAACGTGCTTGGTTACTATTAAAGAAAATACGAATTGTTTTGTATAATAAACAGTAGTTTTGTATATAAACATTTTTCCGCTTATATTATTTGTTTGATAGATTGCAAAATATTTGTAATCTATTAAACAAATGAATATTATAATTAAGATGTATTTGTGTTTAAAATCTATACTAACACTAGCTGAGTTGGCATGCATTGTTTTGTTATATAAATTTAAATATATTATATGGTCCAATCTATTTCTATATCGAAATTCATCAAAATTGGTTGAGTAGTTTAGTCGTGAAAACTTTACACACTGACATATAAAGAGGAAAAACTTGTATTTTTGTATGTTTGTAGCGAATAAAAGGCATATAACATAAGTTATAATTATTACTAGAAAATAATGAGGGATCTTACTAACACTTGAATAATGTAACCCAAGGCGTAAAGCAAACTTGATATAAAATGTCTTTCATAGCATGTGCTGCGGAAACTAAAAAAATGGTCTACAATATTAAAGAACATTTTTATATCTACAAAAAAAACTTCGCGATGCCATACGATCCACTAATGTAGTTACGTAACTATAACTACTTTCTTATGTTTTAAAAGTTGATAGAATAGCTGAGCAAAATCGGAGCCTTTTATCCATTACCTTCGTTATTAATCCTTAATCAAATAGGTACTTACTTTACTTTTTGAATTATTCAAATCGAATATTTTACTAAAACTCAGAGAATAAAAATAGATTTATGGATATAATTATAAAATTGTATAAGAGAAATGTAAATAGTAATTTGAAAAAAAAAACTTTTTAATTTTCCACCTGTGCAATGACGGGACGGGCCGCTGGTAGCTAATAAAACAAGCTGGTTTATAAATCTTTACAAGTATATAAATGTATATATTTTAAATTGGTACAGCTCACAGTTTTACGATTGAAATGCATATTTTGTTAGTTAAAAAAATCACTCGTTTTCATCGTAGTTGAAAGTGGGAAAACGAGAGTAAAAAATAAATATTGTTTGCAATGAATTTCCGCCTGTACCGTCCGGGACGTTTCAATTTTATGAAATATATAAACTTTTGCCTTCTGTCGCGTAACAATCTGCCGATTTCAATTGATTGTTTTAACTGGATTTTTATATTCAAGAGTTGTATTTAAACAGTAAATGGAAAATTGTGTTTGCATCGACATGATCTGAAATTAGTATTTATCAATGTTCTTCTCTCTCAAATATGTCGTTCGTTATCTTCTTCCTAAGAATATCATCGTGAACATTATGTTCACCACGGATATTTTTATTTGTCCTAAAAGCCTATTATACGTTTCGAAGTGAATTTTTATTTTTCATTTTTAACGGCTTCCTATTTTTAGTTCTGCGTACTGCACAAGTAAAATCTAACAATAAGTTACAATATATAATATTGTAAGTTATAAACAGACACCTCAACTCTATAAAAAGTATTTCAATGTTTGATAGGTATAATAAATATAGGGTTATGATAATAAATTATGATGGAATTAAATTAGCATTTTCGATTAATCAAATAAATACCGTTTTGTTTGGATTTGTTGATTGATTATCCGCTATCCGGTTTAGCTATTAACGGTGACAAGCATCGGAGCAATGTAATAAACACATAACGAGATTTTTTTATAGTTAAACATCTAAAATTATTATGATGTTAAACAGATACAGGCACTTATTATCGCGAAATAGTGTTGATGGATTTATAACATGAAACATTTCAATTTATAAGAGTTTTATAAACGCGCGCCAAAGCTTTTCAACTTCTCTTTGATCCGAGTTTTTGTCATTGTTTATACAAAGAGATTCATATCACTTTAATTTCCCCTCGGTATTATACGTTAATATTTTGCCCGAGATCACAATTTCCAAGGAAAATAATCTGTTTTTCGTGTCGGGAAGCCTCTCACGAAATTGCTCTTCGTACTTATAGATTTTTTCATGGAGGTGGTTGCCGAAGACAAGTCGAGATTTATCTCTCTTATCCCTGCCGCTTCCCCGTTTGCCTCCGGAATGAGGGATCTTTTATATAATTTTTTTTATTCAGAATAAATGGTTTTCAAATTAATATTTTCTTTTTGTAGGGAAACGTTTTTATTGCCTTCCTTTGTGACTTGTTATTTGCGATGAGGATAAATTTCGAATAGATCTTTATTAATATAATTTAGCTTCGCGTAATTGTAATATTTGCTAAGCACTCATTGCTCCAGTTTTTACACAAGGATTTCCCGCGGCTTCATATACGTAAAAATAAATTTTAATTTTCAGATTACTAAATATAAGTGATAACTTTATAAAAAAATGCATGTGCCACTAAGCTGTTTCAATAATATTATTACGAATCGTAACACAAATAATATATATCTTCAAGTCATACGCAGATTAATTGCAAAGTTTTTTTTAAACCGAACAGCTACTTATTAATAGGAAGGTAATAAATTTTACCGGCGCGCTACTTACCTAGATGTTAAGAAAAAAAGATCTACCAATATTTCTTCATAGGTGATTTAATTTAAAACTTTACTACATTAGCCGTATATCTTTCTTAACTTTTTTGAGAAAAGTTAAAAAAGTAAACTTTTGTTGTAATAATGCCAATAAAATACTGAAATATAGGTGAAGGGTGAAATGACATCGTAAATTTCGCTTTACTATTATACTTGACTGATTTTTAAATAGTAAGATAAAGGCTCTCTAATATTGTTTTCATTTTAACCAGCGACGGTGACCCTACATCGGCTGCATTAATCGCAGTCGTAAAGCTATAAGTTATAAAACGAATATAAATAAATCGGTTTATTGCTGTTTTACTACTTTTCGCGACTGTGTTATTGCTTAGAACGGACGCAATACGGTCGTTGTTTATATTACTTGTATTATATAATAACATATCCAAGAAATACAGTTATTATTTCTATAGCATGGACATCATGATTTCTTAGCGATTTCAGCAATTTCACGAGCTTAAATTTTACGTCCATCAGTTAAATTTAATTTGACATTTTAACGTTATATTCATATCTGATATTTTGCATATAAAATCAGTTTGATATTCAGCTATATTTGAAATTGTGATTTGGAGAAAACGACTCGTCGTTATCGTTTTCAATGAAGTTCATTTTTCTTTAACGACGTCGTAATGTGTGTGAGCTATATTTATTGTCTTGAACTGTTTGAGTCAAAATATGTATTTTAAACACTTCTTATTTTAGTATAAAGCGTAATATGGATGTGCGTATACATCTTCGAAAGTAAAACAACTTCTTTTCAATTTTATAAATAAGACAAATTACATTGCCACGTTTGCTACGAAATAACCACCTTGAGTAGGTCTTTAATCTGCTGGTACGGTTCGACCAATGTGATACCAATACTATATACTCCACGGATTGTTTCGTTTTTTTCTTTTAGTCCAAATCCAATTTCATCTTTTTTCATTTCCATGCGCAATTCTTTCCTCGGAACTCTCAGGAGTTGTTATTAATTGTTAAAAGTAGAAAAACGAAGAACGTATTCATAGTGTGTTGTTATCTTTGGGCGGGCGGTAAGGGGCGCGTGCGCGAGGTGAGGGGCAAGCGGGATCCAGCGGGCGACGACCGCGAGCGCGACGGGTCGCGGACGGAGACGTGCTATCGCGCCGCTCCGTATTCTCGCCCCATTCGCCGGGCGACTCGTACGTGTTATTGTGTGTAGGCATAACCTTTGTATTTGGTCCTCGTTTGGCGCGCGATCCGTCGTTATTTTTGTGCTCAGTCAGACCAATTAACCGGAGCCATATCGGATGCCATACTCTGGATTACAGTGCCCACGGATTGCAGTGTTAATTGATCCGGATTTTTTAAATTGGATATTGTTTTGGTGTAATATAAACTACTCTTTATCGGGTTCGAAATAAACACAGTGAATTGTTTTTGTGCTAATTGCAATCTTGAGAGGTTTTTTTTGCTGATAGTAAGATTCACTCGTGACTATTGAATGGTTGTATTTAATAATTTACGTAAATCAAAGTTAAGACGACGATTGTATTACACATCCGTTAAAAACAGTTACAATAGTGAGGATTAAAGATTCGCCCAAAAGCAATGCTGAAAGCAGCAACAAAAAAGAAAATAAGAAAAAAATCACTAAACATAAACTGGAGAATAATAAATCGGTGACAAATAGCCCAAATGAGAGTCGCATCACTTCATCTAATACCAAATCGGAAAAGGGAACCAAAAAAGTAGTCCCGTTGAAAGAAGACCCAGAATCTATACAGGTAGGTACATTATTGTTAAGGCGTTTGTATACCCACATATTTTAATATACCTATATTGATGAATTTTAATAAGCATCCAAAGTTGTCAATAATAAATATAGAAAACTGTAATATCCTTTTTGATAATATATCTTGGGATATCATAAATTTGTGTTTATCTATTGGAATCACAATTTCAATGAGAACATTAAGTTCTTCGCTTTATAAAAATCTGTATTCTTCTTGGAAACTCAAGTTCTTACAATTATTATGTGAGACACGCTAAACCGCTTATTGTATTTTATGCATGACGTGACTGGAATTTTAATTATAATAGTGATGTTAGTATTACTGTTGTACACTGGAAACAAGCAATAGAATTCACATATAATTTATACTCATTCGCAATGAAAAGCTAATGGAATGTTTATTGCGTTTCAACACGAAACGACCAAAACGCAAACATTCGCCGTACATATTTACAGCAAATTACTGTTCAGCGCACAAATTGAACTCAACGTATTATTATTATAAAAGCCATTATTTCCAAATGACATAATTGTACTTGTTATTGTTACGTGGGCACTCGGCCGACATAAATGACAAGAGGGCCCACAAGTTAAGCTCGTTTATGTATTTATTTTTATACCTACTCACGGTGGTGGACCGTTTCGGTTTGCGCAAAAAAGGTTTTATGCGATAATTTGATAATCGAGTGTGTACAAATTGGTATTAGCTGCCTTTTTTTTTTGCACTATTTCTACTAAAAACTATCAAAATGCGTATCTGATCATCATAATGATCTTAGCGAGAAATCCCGATTTCAACCTAAACTACCGCTTCGGTGCCGCTTTTCGACTGTTTATTCTCTACTTCGCACGGTCTTCGGCATCGTATTAGCGAGTCTATTGGCAGCCATATCACCCTTTACGATTTCAAGCCAGCATTTGTTAGGTCTATCCCTCCAAGAGAGGGTATGTATGGGATAGTACTACGGCGTTAGCTTTTGTCCCATAACAAAGTATGTGTAATAAACATTAATGTAAACTCAAAAGTATGTAAATTAATTTCTATCCTTTCCTTTTTCTGTGTATTCGTCTACTTTATTTTTTATTATGGACAACGCTCAAGTATTTGGTTTAATAATTGCTTTCCATGTCTAATGAAATTTATGTATAATGAGGGTATAATGGCATTATTTCCTCGTCACTTGATGCTGCGCCAATTTTGATAACATTTATTGATGTACCCATCTTAATCGTATGCTAATGCAAATAATGAAGTTTTATATACGTTACTAAAATTTTATATCATTACACGTAGTTTTCTTTTTATACAATCCATCCTCGTATAGTTACTTAATGGAACCTATGTAGAGAAGTGTAATTTGGAAGTAAAAATATATCCCGAGTTGAAGTTACTAAGGCTCTTAGAGACTATACATAAAAGGGACCTTTTTAATATTCAAAAACATATTTTTATTTTATTTTTATTTTAATGTAATTGTATGAACGATTATATAAAGGATTTGAGAAGATTCTATAATGCATGATTTGTTTTTCCTATTATGGCCCCAGATATTTTTTCTTTTACGTATTATTTTAACTGTTCCTATATATACGATTCTTTAATTCACCATCAAAAACTTTTCTATACACATTAAAAATCTCAAAGCATCAAATAAAAAAATATACATATTATAAAGTGTGGGGTGACGGATTAATTTAAAACTAAATATTAATCTATTATTTAGTTTTAACGTCAGAGAATACAGCTTAAATTATTAAGTTCCGTCAAATAAAGTATTATAATATATAAATTCAATATACACACAGTAGTGTGTAAAATGATTATTAAATTACTAGATTTGAAATTTAACAACGTATATTAAATAATAATAGAGTTTTTTCTCGAAATTATAGGGCAATTACCGAACCTTTATGTAGAGAATTCGTCGTTTACAATTTGCTTCTACCGAGTCTGGTTTAATTATGGATAATTAACTATTATGATTACCCATTATGCTGTATAAATGTTTAACGGAGCCATGAAAATATGGAAATGCTGTTTACATATAATTTTAATATTACAAGTGAGTAATTTTATATCCAAACACATTATAACCATTACATTTAAAGTTTACCACAAAAGGTCACATTATTCAAATTAATGCAATAAAAGTTTCAGACATATCTACTAAATTCTTGCTTTAACAGAAAATTTAATTAATGCTTATTATGTGAATACTAGATGTATTTTTGATGTAAATTTGAATTTAAATATCATTTTATATAATTTAATGATTAAGTCATAAAGACGAGTCTTTAATTTTTAATGCAAAATTCACTTGGCTGCATAATATTATTGCTTTATGTGAATTATTATAATTTATGTTATTTATTCTGGGAAGCTATATCTAGCAATATAATAAAAGTTTCCCCGGTTCATTATGAACTTAATTAAATATTTAATGCATAAATTGTAATCGTGTGTTTTGTGTGAAAGAAAATGGTTCCTGGTTTAAATTTTAACTTTTATCTCCTAAATAAATACACACAATATATTATTTAAATTTATTAAACGCCATTCAACAAACATGTCAGTGGTTACACGCAAATTGAACATTATTATTACAACAAATCGTTTGATAATTATCCCATTATTGTAAGTATTAATTATCTGTAGATGTATAATCATGAATTTAAGTTAACATCTTTTATTTGCTGTTGCTAATTGCATCCGTTTCAGATAGACGACAGATTCCTCTCATAGAGTACATAACTAAGTTGATAGTGAGCATACAGTTAATATATATAAAGCCTTAACTGCAGCCCCGGTAAAGTCCGTTATTATTAGGCTGTTTGTATGCTAATAGTGAAAATTAAGTTTAACTATCAACTATCCACTTTATATCATCAATTAGGTAGAAAATAATCAAGATTATAATTATCTCAATCCGACCAACCGACAATTTCCAAAGAAAACAAAATCCTCGGAATGCTGGCGTTGTATACAAATACGCTTTACATAAATTATTACACGAAATTCATGCACAATGGATGAGAGAAGCCAGGAGAGCGATTTTTAAAAGTTTAAGATGCAACGGGAATGAATTGTTTAAAATTGTGAAGATTGTTTTCCATTTTCACGCCTATTGTATTTATGTATGATATGAGAGCTCTTGAAAAATATAAATGCTTAATTAATTTAAGAAGCTTATTTTTATTAGAACGGTAACATTGTTGTTTACTAATTACTATTTGTCTGTTTGATTGTTGGTAAAGTAAATCGAAAATACTTGTTACAGTTAGATTTTTTATAATACCATCGCAGTCTGAATATCTAAGCAAGCATTCATGATATTCAAATATACATTACCATTTTTAAATCGAAGAATCTAAAAAAAAATACAGTTTTACAAATATTTAGGTTAATGTTGAATTTTAATACTAACAAACGCCTACGAGCAACTATTATTTTTACGCTTTCAATAATCTCAATAAATGTGACAGGTATTTAAAACATTAGACGCCTCTTTACCAGTCTTGGCATGGGGAGTCGGATGAAATTGTGTATGCATGATTAAATTCAGGTCATGAACACATTAATCTTAGCTAAATATTTATAGTGGATTCTTTCCGAGTATTTTAGCTTTGTTATCTTATGTGTTTAAATATTTTTCTTTTATTTGAGTTTCAATAGACATGAATCGTGGAAAATGAATAACTTAAAAACACAACACATAAACTTAGTTATCTGAGCAATAATTAACGTAATAAGATTTTAAACGTTAAATATTCTTCATGCCAACGCATTTTAAAGATCGATTCTTAGAAGAAAGAGCCGTTTTTGCTTAAACAAAACCCTCCCGGCCAAGACTGGTTGGAGACCCTTCTGTATGAACTTAACTTCGAGGTGAATTTTCCTTGAATTTTAAGTCCCATCCTATTAAAAGTTTGTGGAAGTATTAGAATTTAGAATGAGGGGTGAAAAGCTATCACGCCATTTTTTCGGTCCCCTATTTCGCCATAACGGGTGGGGTGGCAGGGGGATCAAACGGGCCCCCGCCGTCGCTGCGCGTACTGATCTCGGCGTTACGCTTAGCTATCTGTTTTGAATTCAAAATTTCAATGTAATTAATAGGAAGCAGATTAAAGTTCATTCTTCATTAAATTTTTATAGCCATTTATTTTAAAAGTATACAAATCAAATATATATCTATCGTATAAGTTATGACATATCTTTAAAAGATTAAACACTGCGGTGAACATAATCTCTTCAATATTTATTTCTACTTAGTAAATATTCTTAGTTTTATTTTGACAGCGTTGACTAATGCTGTCTTTTATTTTTATAGCTGGTTTATTTAGAGTCGCGTGTTGCTTGTCGATGGTGGTGGGCACAACCGGACTATTATTGCCCGCCGACACGACATCACTCATCACGTTCTCCGTGAATTATCATCTATTTGGATACAAGCTTTTAACAGACTGCTAATGATTTGTCTTTTTAAATATTTTCAATTGCGAATAGTATATTCACGTAACAATATTTTTTGAATTTTAATAAAAAAATCTTGCTAAAATAATATAAATATATAACGCCCCCAAAACTAGGGTATCATTTATTAAATCGTATTGATTGAAAAAGCTGTGTTGATATGATAAAGTCCGTGTTGATCGGTGATACAGATCGTCGGCACTTTTGAATATCCTTATTGTGATGAGAGACCGGACGCGAAGCCGCCGCCAGCCGGCTGGCGTGTGCCGCCCGCGCCTTCGCCGGCACGCGCGGCCCATACTTGATTTATCACTCCATTGTTGCGGAGCGACGACCCACCCCCACCGGATAAGGCTAAACATTCAATTGCCGGAACGCTCCCAAAACGATTTGTTCGCCTCCATACGATCGATTGACTATTTCTTCCGGCCACTTCGAGCACCTAAGTGGATTCGGAATAATTCACACGCTTAACCGGTCGAAACCACACTCTTTCATCTTCTCATTGAACAAAATAGACACGCTGTTGCACGTTTTTATGTAATATATTTACATTGTAATATATTATTTACGGGTGTTTGGTAACCTTGAATACAAGAATATAAATTTATGACATACAAAATGCATCATTCCGGAATTCTTTGTTGCGTACAAACCAAAAATTATGCGTACTATTTGCTTCGGTGCCCCATGGCACATGATCTACCCTTTTATTAGCAAAGAGAATCAAAGAAATATGTACATGAATATATATTTAAATAAGTTTGAGTGTAAAGGAACCATAATCGTCGTGCTCTTCCAACTCTGAAAAGAAAAACGTATTGTAACCTGTCTTTGCTAACTGTGGTAAGGTGCGTGTGTAGTTTTCTCGTTATCCAGGGCCAGTCGAGCAAAGCTCATATAAATTATAAGAACTTAGAGTACCGTTTGAGGATACAATGTCAACAATAAACAATTGTTTTATTGCACATAAACTCGTTAATTGATTGCAGCTTCGCTTCATCAAAGCACCTACTTCTCTATTTTACCACAGAAGACATTTTATTTTCCCATTCAATAAACTACTATTAAATACTAAGAGACAATGCTTCTTAAATCGTGTCCATCGTAAAATGTGCGGTAACCCAGCTCCGTAGTTAAGTTTTATCGAGTCGTTCTCGCGCCAGCTCGTAAATATCGCATAGTAATTACTTTCGTTCCCTTCTAAATAAGCGCTTCGGGACCTAAGCAATAAAATAAATATATCATTTACATTATAAGTACACAATCAATTTTAAGTAAGTTGCTTCTTAACTATACACAATTTTCTATTGAAATTGAATTATATTGGCATTATTTATTTACCTAAATAACTACACTCAGTACAAGAGAAAAAATAAACAATTGTAGAAACGTCTCTGCAACTGTTCACTGTTGTGGTTCTTTTACATTTGGAGAAATACTTTGTAACTGTAAAGTATTTCGACGTGCTAGTTTTGGTTAAAAATCTAATTAACATTTTGCTTTGTGTGTCAGACGCGATTTCATCACGACCGTCTGATGAATACGAAAATCTATATGCGGTTATTGTGTTAAGTTTCAAACAATAGAATATACCTTACCGGAATACTAATGATATTGACGATCCATTTATCTAATTCACTTAGATTTTTTTTAAATAATAAATTTATATTTTTCTAAAAGTTTAATTTTTTTTCTCTTTCTGTTGTTACAGGCGAGTCCTGAAAATAGTAGAAATGCATCGCCCAGGTATCATGACGCGTCAATGGATGATGTAAGTAGCACGTCTTTAACAGCTAGATATTATATTTCTTTATGTTGAAAATAAAATAATGTTTATTATCAATATTTTCAGGCATCAGACGCAGGCTCTCTGTTCCGGGTGACCGGCGCTCCTGGTGGTGGAGGTGGGGGTGCGGGTGGTGGGAAAAATGAACTGGTGGCCCGAGGGGGCAGCGGGGGTGCACTGGCATTATCGCGGGCGCCTGTGGGGGGCAGCGCAAGCCCTGCTCCTGCGCCGTTACCGCAGCCCGCGCCTTCACCAGCCCCGGCTGCATTGCCGCCCCCTGCACTGCCACCACCAACCTTTCGAGCCGACACGCCCAACAGATCCAACGGCGCACACATTCCGACGCTGGACGGGCACGCCGCGACGCAAATACCAGCACGGCCCGTGGGCGCTGCGGGGCCCGACACGCCTGAACGCCCTGCGAGTAATAACAACAAAGTGCAACCAGGCGCTCGCGCTACAGCCGATAGCCCTACGCCGGCGCCGCCTGCTCCGCCAGCGCCATCACCCCTCTTCCCGTCGCACACCGCCTACCAATCCCAATCGCAGTCGCATGCAGCTGCGGCACTACCCGATTACCGGCACACGAACCACGAAACGCGGACGGAACCGCCCGCGCAGCCGTCGGCTCCGCTGGATTTACACGCACACCAGGCGCCGCGACCGCCACACCACGCTCCGGTTGCCACTCAAGCATCTCAAACTAGTCTCCCCACCCGTTTAACTCATTCCCAGCCTCATCCCGTGATGCCCGGCCACGATGTTCGGAATATCCCGAATGCCGCTCCCGCCCACCCCTCTGTTCCTACCTCGTTTCCAAGTCGCGTGAGCGGTATGCCGTCGAATACTACACCTCACTCGACACCTTCTACCAATGCAAATTGTCTTCCGAGTCAAACACCCGCCGGTCGACCTGTTTCGCCGGCCGCGCCAATTTCTCGGTCCTACCCCGCCCCGTCACACGGGTCTAGTCATTTAAATTCGAATTTGAGTTCCAATATTCACAGTCATTCGATAGCTTACCAGAGCCAATCTAGTTTGCAAAAAAATACCGGTCTACCGGTGTATGCGAATCGACCGTCGCATCTCGCACCATTCAGCGTCGCCAACCATATCTCCTCGAGCCAAATTCCAATGTCGTCGGCGAATCAAACTTTAGTTTCCAATACGGGTCACCCCGTAAACAGTCATTCCATATCGAGCCATACGAATCACCTGCCCGCCACTAGCTCCAATTTATTACTTACATCGACACCCCCCACCTACATGGGTCCAGCGTCATCGATTGCTTCAACGACGACGAGTACCGTATCGAGTTACACAACCAGTTTAAAACACCCGGGCCTAAGCCTACCACCACAGCATCCCCATTCTATCGCATCACCCATTTCCCTACATCAGCCTATGAATCATGTGGAACACTCGCCGATTTCGACTGGTGCGCCAGCGGTCGTAACATCCGCAACTACTACAATCAGCCATGCGCTGCCTCCGCCTGTGGTGGACTCACGACAAGCGCCGGCACCATCGAGCGACCTACCTTCTAAAACGGAGAGCCCCGCCATCAACTCGTCACTGTCCGCGAACGGATATCCGCCACCCCCAGTATACACGGGTGCCACATATCCGCCGCTCTACGCGCCCTACGCACCGACCTTGCAGCATAGTCCGTACTTACCACCGTCTGCGGCGTCGCCGAGAAATAACGCTGACACGGTTAGTATTCATTTCTTCTACAAGCCACAGAACAATCGAGCTATTTAAAATATTATGATGAAATGACCTGTTATTTACATATTTCAGAGAACGAACCTGTCAGCATCTCCGTTAGTAGCACCCAAAACCCCGAAAGGAGTTCGCCCTCACACACCTGGATCCACGGGCACTGCGGGACCAACGCTATCCTATTCACCGCGTGGACATAGTCCGACGAGGGAAAGAGAAAGTTTCAGGTACTTGACAATCTCCTTTATCATACATTCATCTCTGTTAGCAATCTCTTCATCACTGTAGGAATTAGATGTTAGTTTACAGATGTTGTGATCTTGATTTATATTTGCGTAGTAATATCAGCAGTCTATCGCGGAGTACGGCGACGTCGAGCGCGAGTTCAACTGTGGCGCCCCTGGCGCCTCCGCTGGTGGCACCCCTTACCGCACCACTGGCAGCGCCTCTGCCTGCGCCCTTGCCGGTAATGTTCTATTTAGTACCAATATATTTCCCCTATAACGAGACTTTAGTACTCGTTTTCATAATTCGCAGACAGCAAACTTAATTGTTTTTTAAATTAAATTGCTTTTATTGCACCAAAAATTATTAGGATGGAACTTAAATACTACAAACTTGTATAAAATGACTAAAAGTAGATAAAATAATCGATTCCACTTGCTCCAGAAAGAGATCTAACTGTATCTCTGGTGCAAGTTTCCCATTTTGAACTAATTCTGCAAAAATGTATACTATATATTTTACAATGTGATTAATTATGCGTGAGTGCGAGGAAGCGTCTGTGCGCATGCGTGTGTGTAGGTGTTGATTTTTCTACCTAGGATAAAATTAAATATGTATTATTCTCCAATATGAATAAAATTTGCTTCAGTTCAGTTTCTTCTTTTGAGTACAAACTCCAAAGAAAAAATACTCAAGTGTTCCTATTGCAGTCGCCCTTTTGATATTTAAGTATGTCACATCTATTTTTTGTGGCAAAGCACAAGACCCTTTCTTATCCATGGTTAAGTGTCACAAAAAGAAATTGTCATAAAAAGGACTGCTCAACATTAGAATCTTGCCCTGAAGTAAAAGCTTTGGATTTATGTGGAAGAACATGTATCGCCCACTATCAACATGTTTGTGGCAAAATAATTGAAATATAAACAAAC
Source organism: Malacosoma neustria (assembly GCA_963693495.1). Classification (NCBI taxonomy): domain Eukaryota; kingdom Metazoa; phylum Arthropoda; class Insecta; order Lepidoptera; family Lasiocampidae; genus Malacosoma; species Malacosoma neustria. Next base: position 9,270,151 of record OY856386.1, read on the forward strand.
TAGCTAGCATAAACATATTTTAATGCAATACACAAGCAGTACTAAACAAACTAAATATTGGAGATTATATAATAAGTAAAAGAGAAATCACATAATCAGTTGAATGCACTAACTAGAAAATACCTACTGAAAGTGGACCTTAATGGTTGAAAAGTGGAATATCTTTATAAAATTAGTTTGTTTTGTAGTAATATACTTTGTAATATTTGCACGTATTTTTTCTCCCGAAAACTAACACTTAAAACATTCTTTTTCAGGGTCCGCTAGTTCCTCCGCTTGGAGGTGGGCTAGCAACTCCTCTAGTAGGTGGGCTGGGTGCTCCCTTGGCAAGTGGCTTGGGCGTAGGGCTCGCACCCTTGGCAGCGCCCACGCCAACTCCCGCGGCGCCCACTGCGCCCCATATGGCGCACACGCTGGCGCCCGTGCCCACGGTGCCCAGCATCAGTTCCAGTGCCAAACCGCCCGCACATTGGGGGGTAACGTGAGTATTCCAATACATTTAGCACTTCGATTAAATCCTACTGACATACCTAAGTCGGAGCAAAGTAAAAGTTACAACTACACTGGTTAGCTAGGTATTATTACTTAATGGTCTGAAAATGTAGTGAGATATGTGAATGAAGCAAGAATGAGTAAGAGCAATAGGGAAGGGAGGGAAGTAGGATAGAGAGAGACAAGCCAGACCTACTAGCTATGTTTTATCGTCGGTTTAAATGTGTTATCCGGTCCCAGCAGGGCGACGGCGTCGGAGCGCGCGGCAGGCTTCGCGGCGGGGCCACCCCTATTCGGCGCGCCCCTTGCGCCCTCCAATCCGACCTCTTTCTCTGCAGAATCACTATTTCAAACTAGTAAGGATATTGTTTGTTCATTTATTTTTCAATACTGATTAAATTATACATTGAATCTGCAAATTACGGCCTATGGTAGAGGTGTAACCCTTATCAACTTTCTAAAAACCTACTGCTTTTTTTACACATACCCTATGGATTTCGTTTTCTTGCACTGAAGCCTTGAGCTGGAATATAAAGGACAACACGTCTAGTAATAGATCGAATTTACCCTTAAATTTAATGGATATTAATTTATTTCTGAGAACACCAACTATGAAAATAAACCCAGTGCCATAGTCACATAAGTTGTTTAGCAGGAAGCAGCAACTTGTGGTCGGTAAGCTTAACTTGCAACAACGAAGAAAACCTTCCGAGTTCTTCTAGTCCAGTTGGTCTACTGTAGCATTACTGCTTACTTTCTAGAGGCAAAATCATATATAAATAAAAAAAATAGTCTCCATATTTCCACAATACTCAGCGAGCAATACATTTCAAATAGTAACAACGTGCTGTGGTGATTGTATTTGTAGGTCCCGGTGCGGATCTGCTGCGGCGCGAACTGGACAACCGGTTCCTGGCGGCCGCGGGGGCTGTGGGTGCGGGGGTGCGCACCGAGATGCACCACCACCAGCACCAACACACGCACGTGCACCAACACCCGCCACACGCGCCCCCCCACGGCCCTCACGCGCCGCCCCCGCCCCACCCTCACCAACTACTAGTACCGCACTCGCCTCTGGTGAGTTGAATACGTTATATTTGTACTTCATAATTGAGACCGTCAGCGCAAAAACGGCCTAACCCTCAATTTTCCATATTTCGACTTAACTATAAAAAGTGATCCAAAACCTGATAAAATATCATGCAAAATCGGCCTATTTTTAATTTATTATCCTCAGTAAAAGATGGCGCTGCAAAACTAGTCTGAATTTATTATTTTTTTATTAATGTGAGATTCGTGATTATACAAAACCTATTATTTTCATACAGTGTGTCTCAAGCTTAGGTCACTTTTGCACTGATAGCCTCAATTATAGTTAGTGAAACCCATAACATCCCACTAATGAGTTCAGCCCGTAAATGGAATGGATATTATAACGTGCTCTGCTTGTCCAAGGTGGATTGAAGGGTTTACATATTCCCGTGATCTCAGTATGTAGGTTTCCCCACGTAGTTTTCCTTCTCAGTCAGTGCGTTGTTTTTATGTTATACGCACATTTGGCCTTATTCATCTCATCTAGGAATTCGAACCCGTTTTGTTTGTCTCCGAGTGTGATACCACTTGGATACTAAATTACTTTAGGTAAAGAATACAACATAATCATTTTTGCGGAAAACCTGGAGCACTTATCAGCTATGATCGGAGAGCTTTATGATGCATCAGTGATTGTTGGACTAAAGATGAACACATCGAAGACTAAAATAATGTGCAACAACTCCAATATAGACCACATTACTGTACAAGGGCATGCGATAGAAAGAGTTGAGGAATATGTCTACTTGGGACAAACCTTGAACCTTGCCAAATTCGGACAAAATAACGAGATTGAGCGCCGCAGAGCCTAGGGTGGGGTGCTTTTGGCAAACTGTCCGAAGTGTTCAAGAGCACAAGCATTAACCTCAAGCGTCGGACCTTTGAACAATGCGTCCTACCAGTCATGGTCTATGGAGGCGAGTCATGGACGCTGACAAAGCAGGTGATACACAAGTTCCAAGTCACCCAAAGAGCCATAGAACGGGCTATGTTAGGTATCTCTCTACGTGATCGAATCAGGAACACAGAGATCCGGAAGAGAACGAAATTGGTCGACATAGCCCATGTGATCGCTAGCAGAAAATGGAAGTGGGCGGGCCATATATGCCGTAGACAGGACAACAGGTGGGGTAGTCGGGTGCTTGAGTGGAGGCCTAGAATAGGGCATAGAAATGTAGGCAGGCAACCGATGTGTTGGACCGACGACCTTGTTAGAGTGGCCGGTAAGGACTGGATGCGAAAGGCGTTATACCGAGAAGAATAGCGTGCATTGGAAGAGACCTACACTCAGCATTGGGTGGTTAAAGGTTGAAAAAGAAAGAAGAAAGAAAGAATACAACAAATCAAAGATCAGGCTCAATTTCGTATTTTAGAAAAGAGAAAACTCTTACCAATATAACTGCTATAGGTGATGCTAACGAGGGAAAGCTAAAAATTATGTTAAAATAGATACTATATTTTTCTCATATTATTTATAAGGTCAGCACTGTGTATTTACTTCAACTAAAAGTCACCTCATTTATTATAATTGCACAATTTTTTTTCGCGACCATATTTTTCGCCTTATCTCTTTCTTGCAATGTTTCTTTCGTTACATTGCTGTTTATGAGTTTCACAGGTCTCCGTGTACTTTTTATATCGCTAAAACCATTGTACAAGATATTGCCACTGTCTCAAAGAAATAGACAAAAATTATGATATAAATTCAACTAAATTTAGTTCTTATTTTGACAACTGTTGCTTGCCCCCCAATCTGTAAGGGAAAATCAAACGGTACCATTTTGCACTAGCTCATCATCTGTGATTTTGGTTTTGTTGGGCTGAAACTTTCTTAAACTGCAAAACACATTGTACTTGAAAAATTATGATGTACAATAATATACTTGAAAATAAAGTGATTGTGTCTCAGTCAAAATTGTCTGAAGATATTGAATTACATTTATTTTATTTTCAGTTCAAAGACAAAATGCCATCGTTATACCGCAGCGGACTTGGATTGGGTTACCCGTATTCGTCGAGTCTGCTGCACCCCTCTGCGCCGTACGTGCCCCCCACGCCGCTCACTACTTACGCACCTAAGGTAACTAAACGACACTTTTTTATCAGAGTGAATTTGATTATTCATTGTGCAGTAATCGTAAAAGGATCTAAAATATCTAAAGCCGCTAACAATTTTGACATGACTAATATGTGCAGCTATTAGATGTTTATTATAAGCTATATGCACATGGATAGTGAATGTATACTGAACTGTGCAAATTATTGTACATGAGTTGGCCAAATACTTAAGACTTGTCTTTACCTGTTAACCGGGTAATAAACTTTTGTTCAACTTGTTTTGCAATAGAGGTTCTTTTTTCATAATTATAAGTAATATCATTACACCTCAAATAGTAAAAGAAAATGGTCTTTAATATACTTTCTAATAACTTACTGATTTTCTTTATTGTGACAAAATATTTTATAACAAACTTCAATGCAGAAATTTTTTATTGATTTAATTTAAATAATTATTTCCTAGTATGATATTCCAAATTACCATGATGATTAATGTCGTCATGCCCATTGTAGTAGTACTTCGTGGGCGACGAAATGTTTATACCTGGTTTACAGGTTAAATGTCTAATAGAAATTTAGCCCGTCTAATAGTTTGTTTTCGGCTTAGAACATTTTAATATATTAAATTTAAAAAGTACATTTGACTGGCCTTGTGGACCTGTCCTATGTGAATACACTTGCGAGATCTGGATTTGTGTCACTGTTGTATAAGTCCTAATGTTACATAATTAACGCGTTAACCTTTGTGTTTCATTTCCTATGATTTGATATGTATCATCTAACTTCTATTAACAGTATTACATCTTAACTAATGTCTTAAATCGTTAACTTCATTTGTGTAATGACCTACAATTATTCTTATGAACTGTATAGAATTACAAACTTTTAACCTATTATTAGTTCAAATGATTTCCAAAAACATATGTCAGTCATTTAAAGTTATGGATTTCAATTTCCTAATATGAAACCTTGAGTATTAAAATTTGTCTTTTTTATATATATCTGCAATCAGTAAAAGTATAAACAGATGTTTTCATTATCATATATTCTCTTTTATTGTCTTCCATTGTAAATACTTGGTTTCATTGCCACCCATGCCAAAGTCTAACAATTTGTTTTTTAATTACATGATTTATGATCATAAAAGGATTTATTGTTTTCAATAAAATATTTGTTTATTCAATTCAAATTTAAAAATGATGAGATTGAAACACAATACTTTGTTAGCGTTTTGTACAAACTCATATTCGATTTTTGTAATTTGAATTCTAAATATGTTACATACATACGTTTGCTATTTCTATTGTTAATATTTCTATTGTTTTAACAAAAACCTATTTAACAATGTTTTAGTGTAGCCTTTTATCATATAAATATATACTGTTATATTTCCTTCAAATAGTTTTAAACTTCATCATAACTATTTATCATACTCAATAGTAATGAATGATTATTCGCTTATCACCTGCTTCATTTCATATTTTACTTTGCCATTGTCATTAACCACGCATCGCCTCATGTTAACAGCCTGTAGTGTCGGCCGCGAGCGACCCCGCCTCTAAACAGCCAACTCGCCTCGCACCTATGGTAGGTCTCCTTCTTCACGCATTCTTAAATACCTTTCATATGCATGCACACAATTTTATGGGGGAGGGAAATTTTTATTCTTTACCACAATCTCAGCAGAAGGCCTATTAAAATGTTAAACTGATTTTCTTTTAGAAAACTGGGAAGTGGAATGCAATGCACGTGCGGATTGCGTGGGAGATATACAACCACCAGCAAAAGGAAAAGAGCGGCGCAGCTGCGGCGGCGGCGGCGGGGGCAGGGGGCGCTGGTGAAAAGGAGAAAGTGCGCTCATTCCCGGCGCCAGCACCCCCGCCGCCCACTTACCGCTCACCTTATGAATTGCCGCCGGCACCCTATCTACACCACCCACACCTGGCCGACCGCCGTCACGAGCTAGGCCGAGGGCCACTGCCCATTGCACCCCTCGCACCTTCCAGTCATTTCGGCTCACACATGTCCGCCGTCTCACCTTTCGGCCGGTACGGGCCCGCCGCTTATTCGGCGGCACCTGCTTTCCCCCTATCAGCGTATGGCCGCGATCTCGCTCTCTCCTCCTCGCTACACGGAGTACACCACGCGCCACCCCTGGGCGCGCTGCATGACCCATGGCGCGGTGCGCGACCCCCTAGCGCTACAGCTGCCGCAGCCGCGGAAGCACGCCGCGACCACGAGGAACGGGAACGCGCGCGCCGTGAACGAGAAGAACGCGAGAGGCGTGAAAGAGAAGAAAGGGAGAGGCGGAAGGCGCGCGACCAACGCGACCGCGAGCTGGAGAGGGCGCGCGTACGGTCGCCGTTGCGCAACGGTGTACCGGAACCGGGCAAAGAGGATCGCAAGGAACCCCCGCGACACGTGGCGCCGCCCACGCTGGGAGCGTATCCACCGCCACCGCCGCACTGGGACCCATATCGGACATTCGACCCTCTGCAGCACATGAGATTCGCCCCCCTGGTGGAGGCAGCGATCCGCGCCGAGGAAGACCGCGCTAAAATGCTGAGCGCATACGCGCACCACCAGCAGATGAAGGCGTCTCCACTTTTACACCGTGGGCTCCCGGGGCACGCGCCCTTGGCGCCACTAGGTGCGCACGCGTCCCTGCCGCCCCTGGCCCCGCTGGCGCCTCCGCTAGCCCCGCTGGCGCCCCTCGACCTGCTCAAGAAGGAGGAGCCGCGATGATGGTCCGCCGCGTCCCCTACTCACAGTGCAATATGAGGGTCGCCGGCGCCCCTCGACACGTTAACGCGCTTCTTTATTTACTTGGAAATATCTATCGAGTTGTTATTGTGATCGTTATTAGTTAATTGTACATGAAGATCGCGATGATTACGTGGTGGATAGGATTATTGGAATCACTATCGACATATAATTATACATATTTATATATACCTATAAATAAATTGTAAATACTAGGATGTAAATTAGTGTTAAAATATAGAATCGGTTTATTTAACGACATACGAAAGAAAAATCCCATAAATTATTATTATACCGGGAGTCAGTTTGGCTTCCGTTAAAAATCTCAATGGTTTTTCGATTGTACCAGTGGAGTTCTATTTATTTATTTATGCTCCTGATAGTGATTTGTAACATAGAAACACATTTTCAGTTTTAGCGAATGATATTTCATTGAAATGCATTTAAAAGTATGTGATATTATTGTATTGTGGAAATACATTTTGTCTGACTTGAAAGTAGTGTCTATTCTCGCCTATTTAGATCTAACAACTTAAAATAAATACCATAAATGTTCAAATTTGTATTGTACTGTATATGTACTTTTGAACAGTGTACAGAGTATGAGACTATGTGACGACTGTCTGCCATTGCGGCCTTTGTATCGCGAATGCTAGTGAGCTCGTCTGTGCCATCCAATTTACACGAAGGCATTGAGTCAGACAAAATCGAATATATAATCTGTCTTTGTAAGGCACATCCAATTGTGTTCTTAAATCTCAGAGCGATTCAGAGGTGTATTATAGTTTGTACAAGATCATTCTGTATACTAAAAGTAAATGAAAGCTTGGTGCGATTCAGAAAATACCATTAAAACTTTTGATTTTTATACCAACAAGATTTTTTATATCCTCTCCTATTTCCTAAGTTTTGGTTGTACCTGCATTTTGTTCACAACTTCCTTTTACTTATAAAAAAGACAAATATGAAACAAATAGTGTAATAATTAAAAAGTCTAAGTGTTGTATTTTAGAGATTTTGGTCTCAGTTTTGGTTATTTACGACTATTAGGACTAGCTGCTGTTAATACCACGCCCTTCTCAGCCACAGTAATTAAATAGAAAATAAAAAGTTGGCAATTACAGATCGGTGATACAAATTTTTCATTTGATGATAGTATTTGTGGGGCAAATGGGCGTTGCACTATTTATTCGAAGCTCGGAGTCGCAGAAGAATACCATTTGGCCTGCAGAATTGGCTTCAGCTCGAGACTTCTTGCCTGATCGATACGAAGCATTTACCAATATTTGAAGTTTTAAACGACTCCCTTTAGTACCTGTATTATTACAAACAAGGGCAGATGCACAATAATAGCTTTAATATAAAAATCTAGACACTTCATTAAAATTAATCTTAGTGTAATAAAATTGAAGTGTCTACAATGTCAATACGAAGAAATCATTACTACGTGTACACCATAAAATATTTGATATTATGAGTAACATTGGCATATTAAAAATATTGGTTAGTATAATATTATTATCTATTTATAATGTTATCATTGAGTGTCGATTGGGTGAACTTGGAGCGCATATGGGAGGGATATTTCGTTTCTTATGCCAAGGTAGCATAAAATTATGGTCACTGCTGCCTTACTACTTATTGATACTCCTTCCGTTTAGCAATATTCATCAGCTGGTAGGTAAGTTGATATATAGGGCTTAGGTATCTTGGCAGACCTTAGCATGGTTTATTAAATAAATCATGTTTGTATTAAAATGTATTCATGTCAAGTAATTCCCAAAATCTTGTTGCTACTTTATTAAAAGAACTAGCTGACCCGGCAAACGATGTTCTGCCAAAAACAAGGTTCTTCTCTAAGGTCCAATTTATCTCTATCCGAAATTCATCAAAATTGATACAGTAGTTTCGGAGTAAATATGTAACAGACAGTTACTTTCAAATTTATAATATAATATAGATGACCCGGTTAACTTCGCCTCACCTATATATATTTGTGTAAAGTGTGGTCAAAACTTAAGCCGAACAAAACGAATTAATAGGAATAATTACATAAAAATCAAGTGAAGCACAAATTAACATCAAAACGGGAATTCGTCACTTTTTCGTTTTCCACTTTTAAATTAATAGAAGATATAGTTAGAAGAATTGTTACTGCCAAATGAGCATTAGAAATCAATTATTATTATTGTATTTGTGGTTCACTATTTTGGCGATAATGGCTTACACGTAAAAGAAAGATATATGCTGTCGCAGGCTTTTTTGTGGGACTATTTAAGATAAACGTTTATAATATTAGTAGGATTCTAGAATTAATGCATTCTTTAGCCCATGAACACTAGTAATCCAAGGATACACCAACAATGCTAATATTTAATTTTTTCTCCAATTACTAGATTTTAACAGAAATAATTTTATTATATGAGACCGTATGTGCTAATATGGAGGTCAAATGTACAAATGTCCATGTCGTACTCGTCTACGCATTTGCAGCGCCATGTCGTTCCTAGAGTCTACAAGAAGATGACGATGTAAAAGTCTACAAGAAGATAACGATGTACTCTCTTTAACTCATAAGCAGAATAATCTTTATTTGCGTTGTATCTAAGCATAGAGCCACGGCACAATGTTCAGTTGTTTTACCCCATAATCTGCTAAGCACTCTGAAATTCAAGTTTTAGATCCAACCAGCATGAAGAACTCTGAAGGTCATATAGCAAATTTACAGGTAACATTCAGAACAACCGAAAATGCTACTTGAGACTACGATTAAATGCTAATTTCGTTCTGATGTCAGATTTCTGCCATTTGTACAACAGCAGTATTGTTCCACACTATATTAATTTCAGCAAGCAAAGGAGAATGATTTAAAATTGATTTCCGAATATATATGTACTCATTCTTATATTTTATTTTCATTTATAATATTTATACTTATTCTTCTAACATCTATAAATTAAACACAAACAATATGCTTGCAACTAAGTAGTTTATTAACTATAAACAAGGTATCCCTAATAATTAAATAAGGGGAAAATTATAAATAACATAATAAAAAAATGATCTATTTATTGATTTCACTAAGAAGCATTTCACTTTCTATACCAAATTTGAATTGATTTCATCCTTTTAACTTTTTTCTGTAACTGGAGAACGCCATAGAGTAAGGCTTCAGCTGTGGGTGGGCATCCAGGGACGTAGATATCAACAGGCACTATGCGGTCACAGCCTCTGTAAAATTTATTTGAATAAATTGATTAATTATTTGAGTAATTGATTACATTGCACCTTGGAAACAGTATAAATACACTGTGTTAATCCAGATTGTGCTATCTGGTTCCAAAGTAAGCAGCAGAAGTCTCATTATGGCTACTAGACAACCGATATATTAATTACTAGCCGATCCCACCCGCTTCGCTAATAGAATAACAGAAATAAGTAAATCGGAAAAATATATGAAGAGAAGAAGTTTCGTATGCATGCGCACTACACCAGTTGCCCCACTTTTCTGCGGCAAGAAAACACATACTGACGGCCCATCTAGAATTTAGCAGTTACTGTCGCCTATAGGTGTTTGCAATGCCAGTGGTATCACAAACACGCTGCTGTCCCATAAACCCTGTACCCATAGGAACTTGAGTCACTAATGCCGGAACACAACACAAAGTTATTATGGCAGCATGCTTAATAAGACCAAAGGTGGTCGCCATCCAGACGGGTATGGGGCCCTACCACGTAGCTAGGGTGGACTGTTTTGTCGCCTTTTATGACAGTCCGACCCCGGCCACAGAGGTTAGTATTCTTTCTCCACCCCCGCACGGATGAAAATTTTACTAGTAGTGTTTACCAAAGCTGATCCTCTGTTCAGGCTATTAACCCTTAGTCCTCCATTGGCTATGCTATAGAGCCAACTGGCAAGAAAAATAAAAATAACAGAAGTGACATCGTTAAGTGACATCAACACCATGTAAAAATGATCCATCTTGTATGACCATGTCTAGTGTCTGCATATTAAAGAGGTAGAATTAATTTTACTAAATGGTTTGTTGATTATAAAACCTAGTTTTTGCATACTTTTCAATGTGCAATATTCTTTAATAGGTTCTAATTATTTGGGAAATATTACAATGATAAAAAGTATAATTCTTGTTTACAACTGCAAGTCAATGCATTTTGCTGAATAAAGATAAAGCTCTGATGATGGTTTTCCCTTTGCGGATAGGGGGCTCAGATGGCAGTTGCTCCCGCAAAAGTCAAAACCAGCTAAATCAAATATAGTAATAACAAGGAGGGATATATATTGCAGTACATAATAAAATAGCATGCATGCTAATGCAAGCAAAATGAATTACCTGACAACTGAGTAAGAGTAGTGATAATATCCACCTCCATTGGCACAGCTGCCCATAGAGATGACCCACCTGGGGTCTGGCATCTGGTCGTAAACCTTTCTTAATGCAGGTGCCATCTTATTGGTTAATGTTCCAGCCACAATCATCACATCAGCTTGGCGAGGAGACGCTCGGAATACTACACCATATCTAAAATTCAAACAATTAGTTTTAAAGTTGTTGAGCCGAAATCCCAACAGTTTCAATTTCAAAAGCAAATAATTTAAATAAAATTTGTTAGATCTAAAATGTAATGTGTATATTCAAGAAAACATGACAAACAGAAGTAAAAAAAAAACAAATTACTAACAAAAGTTACTAGCATATTTTAAATTATACTTCTGAAAACATGGCCATGCTTTGATTAAATAAATAATAAAAATGGTTTTAAGAAAAGTTTTGCTCTGTTTCAATCCATTAAAACAAAAAGTAATAGCTTTTAGTGTAAACTCATTGAAACAAAGTATTAAAAGCCATTGGGATACATTTTGTATCCCATTGGCCAGGTGATGAATATTACAAGGCCAAATATAGGACAAATTTTTGTTGGTACCTTTTCAATGAAATATTTTTTTTAATTAATTTGTTTTTTACAGAGGACACTGCCCCATCTACCCCCACAAATCGTTAAAATCACAAGCTTTGCTAACTAGCAAACCTTGTGATTAGCAACCAGTAGAAGTAATCCATTAGACTCCTAAAATGGCTTGGAAATTGAGATGAGAGATATACAAAACATAATTTTAAAAATATTTGGATTGTAACATTATTAAGGAAACAATGATAATTATTTGTGAGTTTAAAGTTTATTTTAGTAAATATTTATCAATAAAAACTTATTACCTGTCCATGTCATAACGTGGGGCAGCTATGTGCATCATCTCTACAGCACAACAGGCCAAGCCAAAGGTCATGGGCCACATCGAACCCTTCCTGCCCCAATTTAGAAGATCATCAAGCCTTGTGACAGCCAACTCTGCCATATTAGTAGCATCTTTAAAAGGCGAATAAGTCCTTCTCTCATTTGGGTTAGGAGCTGGTAAATGAGTTTGACGAATTTGTTCCAATGCAGGCGTGAAACCACCCTTTTTCACAACAGAAAGGATAGTGTTTGGAGCTGTAGCTCCTATTGCCTTAATAGCCTGCATTTCGCCTGTAAAAGCGAAATAAATATTTACTTCTAAAAGAAAAACACTATGTTCATTAAACTGTAATTTCACAAAATTAACGGATTTTATAATACTAATGGCACAATTACCGCATAAAACGTGTATTATTAATGTAAGATCACTGTAATTCTTAAACTAAATTAATTAGAATTAAAAATTTTCGTACAATTTTACGTAATTCCAAAATTGTGGGGTGCCAGGTGATCGACTTGAAAATCCCGATTCCAATTAAATTTAAATCTTTTTCAGTAAGTAGAAAAATATTGATAGGTAAAATGTTAGAGTCACGTTCATCATCATCAGCATCTTGGCGTTGAATCTCGGTTGCAACCCAAACTCTCGCTTTAGCGCCCGGGGTGCACTTTCCGACTTTTTCTCTTAGCACGATCTTCGGCATCTCTAGTGGTCAGTCCATTGGCACGAATATCAACCCTTACGACGTCAAGCCAGCACTTTTTCGGTCTACCCCTCCCGGCGAAGGCGGCATGGCCAGACATTTGTTCCCCACGTAAGTAACCGGTTGTCGTAAAACGTGGTCATAGCAGCGAAGGTGACACTCCTGTAATTTATTCACAATGTCACAGACATGAAGGCTGCCGCGAATGCAAGAGTTCCTAACGCAGTCCTTCCGCGTTACTCCACACATTCACCGCAGCATATTCATCTCCGTGACTCGCAGTGCCTGCTAGTGTCGCTCCAGCACCGGCCACTCTTCACATCCGTATAAAAAGACAGGTCTAATGATGGTCTTATAAACCTGTCCCTTCAATTTAACCGGTATTTTGGGGTCACAAATGACACCAGTCGCCTCACGCCATTAGGCCCACGCGGCAGCAATGCGTGCCTTAACGTCGCAGTCAATGTCACCAAACGCATGAAATACACATCCCAGATATTTCAGCTGTTACTTATTAATGTTACATAAATCATAGCGGTCTCCCAGTTATTTCAAATAGAAATTACTCCCAAATATAATTATATTTACTTGTCATTGTAATTGAAATTATAGTTTTATACATATTTGGTACACAGCGAACTTAATTCTCATACGCTTAAAATTACTTAATTAAACTTAATATTTCTTAGAACGTATTTAGATTCTATTAAATAAAATTTGTAATTCCTTTATATTATTTGATCCTGGTAACATTTACATATGTTAAATATCAAAGTTATCACAAAAAATACTTTGTAACCATGCTGCAAGTAAAGTTGAATAATAATTGTTATTCTAGTTCTAGTCCCGTTAACTGATCATGAGTTTTTGACTGATACTGGAGGTGCCATATATTGCTCAACAGTTTATTTTTCTAAAAATAAATAATAACTTGTACACAAAATTAAACACTAATTAAGAATTTAACACTGGCTAAGATCAGTAATATTAAAAAAAAACATACATTTTCTTACATTGACATTAATGTTTGAATTGTTTGACATTTAGATCATGCTGAGAAACTGACCGGAATTTTGAAAATGTGTATTTTGTCAATACAAATTTTGGCATAATTTTTGTATATTTAAAGCTGATTAAACATTACATAAATTCATTAATTTTTAAATGCTATTAGACAATACAGACTACACTGTTTGAACTGAGAAAGATTTAATTATATCTTACAAAATGTCACTAAAGGTTTGTAAAAACATTCAATACTTGAATACTGGTATTAAACTTATTTGTGTTCAAAATGATTTAATTGTTAGTACTTACCTACAAACCTCATAATTATAATTTTAGTGTGGTTAATATGTCTTATAGCCTGGGTGACGTACAAATAATATATGTTATGAATACTTTCGCTTTTACGCGAGTTAATTCCATTTAACTTGGGACAAACTCCTGTAATAAACAATAGAATCGAGAAGATTCTTGATCATGATTAAGGCTATGCTAGCCACTATTGAGCAGAAAATTTTACAGGCCTTACTCTTCGTTCGTATTCGCAAATCTTCTGCACAAGAGTATATTAAAGAAAAATTATTGTCTTTTACAGAAAAAGAAATGGTTTAATCAAATGTTTGAATTTGAAGATGAGCCAAGAACATTAAATAAAGTTAGTAATAATTATAAAAAACCTAAACAATCTCCTTTGAAGGTAAAAAATTTATTTGATTATAATATATGTATAATATACATTAACGGTGAGTACATCACTCACCTTAGATTCGCAGATGATATCGTAATCATGGCTGAAACCATGGAAGACTTAAGCCATATGCTTGATGGCCTCAATACAGCTTCCCAAGGAGTAGGTCTCAAAATGAACATGAACAAGACGAAGATCATGTCTAATGTCCATGTCGCACCTACCCCCGTAACAGTTGGGAACTGTACTTTCGAAATTGTTGACGAATACGTCTACTTGGGTCAAACGATCCAGTTAGGCAGGTCCAATTTCGCGAAAGAGGTCACTCGTCGAATCCAACTCGGATGGGCAGCGTTCGGGAAGCTCCGTAAAATATTTTCGTCCCAAATACCGCAGTGTCTCAAGACGAAGGTTTTTAACCAATGTGTGTTGCCAGTGATGACATACGGAACGCAGACGTGGTCGCTAACTATGGGCCTTATGAGAAAGCTCATGGTCGCTCAGAGAGCAATGGAGAGGGCTATGCTCGGAGTTTCCCTGCGAGATCGAATCAGAAATGAGGAGATTCGCAGGAGAACCAAAGTAACCGACATAGCCCGGATGATTGCAAAACTGAAGTGGCAGTGGGCTGGGCACATAGCTCGAAGGACTGATGGCCGTTGGGGCAGAAAAGTCCTCGAATGGCGACCGCGTACCGGAAGACGCAGTGTTGGTAGGCCCCCCACAAGATGGACCGATGATCTGGTCAAGATCGCCGGGATAGGTTGGATGAGGGCAGCGCAGGACCGATCATCGTGGAGATCTTTGGGGGAGGCCTTTGTCCAGCAGTGGGCGTCTTCCGGCTGAAATGATGATGAATGATATGTATGTATTTTCTAATAAGTTAGTGTTCAAAAGTTTATGTTATTAGCTGATAACATAGACCAACTGGTTTTTTCCATAAGAAGAAGTACACCTTATTTTGTATCACCGATGTTGTGCCAAGTTAGAAATAATTATACTAGCTAACAAGGTAGTAAAAGATAAATAGATATACTAAGAAAATCATATAGGGTGCTCTCTAGTCACAAAATAAGCATTGTGCTTCTGTTTTAGGGGTGCTAAATAACTGCTATACTACTTCATCATCATCATCATCATCCTAGCGTTAGTCCCGGTTGCTGCCCAAACTTTCGTTTCGGTGCCCGGGGTCCGCTTTCCGACTTTTTGTACTCCACTTCGCGCGATCTTCTGCATCCCTGGTAGTGAGCCCATTGGCACGCATATCACCCTTTACGACGTCAAGCCAGCACTTTTTGGGTCTACCCCTCCTGCCGGGGCCCGGCGGAGGCGGCATGGCCAGACATTTGTTTCCCACGTAAGCATCCGGTTGCCGTAAAACATGGCCATACCAACGGAGCCGACACTCCTGCAATTTATCTGCAATGTCACGGACATGAAGACTACCGCGAATGCGGGAGTTCCTAACGCGGTCCTTCCGCGTCACTCCACACATCCACCGCAGCATATTCATCTCCGTGACACGCAGTTCTTGCTTGTGTCGCTCTAACACCGGCCACGCTTCACAGCCGTATAAAAGGACAGGCCTAATGATGGTCTTATAGACCTGCCCCTTCAACTTTACCGGCATCTTGGGGTCACAAATGACACCAGTTACCTCACGCCATTTGGCCCACGCGGCAGCAATGCGTGCCTTGACGTCGCAATCGATGTCACCGGATGCATGAAACACAGATCCCAGATATTTCACAAGGTCCGTGCGCTCGACCTTGTTGCCGTCTATGCGTACGGGTGTGGGATCTGTGGAGTTACAGGCCAAGTACTCGGTCTTCGTCACATTGAGCTTCAGACCACCGTTCTCAAGCGACTCTTTCCACGCCTTCACACGTCGCACCAGCCTACCCCTGTCCGAATCTGCCAGCGCGATATCATCAGCATACATGAGCAACCACGGGGGCTGCTCATGTGAGTTTCTGATGCTGTCTGACAATACGTCTAATACCACGCTAAACAGAAACGGACTAAGGACGGATCCTTGGTGCACCCCGACGGTGATGGGGAAAGGTTTGGTGTCGCCAACAGCGGTTCGAACTACGGAATCGGAGTCACGGTACATGTCTCGGATGATGTCAACATAGGCCTCTGGAATCCCTTTGGACCGCAATGCCCACCAGATTATCGCACGAGGAATACAGTCGAAGGCCTTCTGCAAGTCGAGAAACAGGCAATGCAGAGGCGTATTCTTCGCCCTGTATTTCTCCGCGACAGTCCTTAGGGCAAAAACAGGGTCCATTGTCCCGTGACCAGGGCGAAACCCATATTGACAATCCGAGACAGTGCACTCCTGTCGAATCCGAGAGTCGATAACCCTTTCGAAGAGCTTCATGGTGTGGGACATGACCTTAACTCCTCGGTAACTACCGCACTCCTGCACCGACCCCTTGCCTTTGAAGACTGGAGTAATGATACTCAGTCTCCATTGGCTCGGGATCGTACCGGTGAGGAGTGTCCGGTTGAAAAGGTCTGTTAAGATGCCCACACCACGAGAGCCCATCGCCTTCCAGGCTTCGATGGGGACTCCATCGGATCCAACAGCTTTCCGATTCTTCATGCGGCGAAGACAATTCTGGACTTCTGCAGGCGTTATCAGTGGCACTAATCCTTGATTCGGAGGAAGATCAGGCGGCTGCACCTCTTTGTGCTGCGTGTTCAGCAGCTCGTGGAAATACGAGCGCCATCTCTCCTTCACCGCGAGGTCCTCGCATAGCAGGTTGCCCACAGGGTCTTTTACACAGCGGCACTTGGAAATGTCCTGTGCCGCTTTGACCCTGGAGCGCGCCAACTTATAGATGAGCTTCTGCCCTTCAGACGATTCCAACTTATCGTAAAGTGGTTGTAAGTGGTCTCGCCTGGCTCTGGCAACAGCTCTCTTAGTGGCGCGCTTTGCTACCCGGTATGCGTCGCGGTCTTCAGGAGATCTGGACGCTTGCCACTTCTTAAAGAGGGCTTTTTTCGCCCTGGTCTCCCTCTGGACTGAGTCGTTCCACCACCAAGTCTCCTTGTCACACTTGCGTCCGCCCTTAGACACGCCGAGCACCTCTCTCGCCGACCCAAGGATAGCCGCCTGAATCCTGTCCCAGTAAGCTTGAACTGGTCCGCCCTCACCTCCGGCGCACTTGTCGCCGATGGCAGAGGCGAACTCCTGGGACTTGACTTCATCAAGCAGCCACCACCTGATTCGGCGTTGAAGGCGGTCGACACATTTGCCTTTGGGCTTTACGCAGAGGTCCATGACAAGAAGACGGTGTTGTGCAGTGAGACTCTCACCGGGTATGACCTTGCAGTTGGCTACTTTGCTGATGTGGTGTCTCCTAGTGAGTAGGAAGTCGATTTGGGTAGCATTCCTCCCGCTCTTGTAGGTGATGAGATGCTCGGGTCTCTTTTTGAAATACGTATTCACGATGGCAAGGTCAGCAGCCGCACACGTATTGAGGATGTCCTCCCCTTCCGCGTTGCGGCTACCGTACCCAAATCCACCGTGAACACGCTCAAATTCCCCACATTCAGCACCCACATGACCGTTCAGATCACCCCCCAAAACGATCCCCTGTGATAATGGGATTCCACCGAGCACTTCTCCGAGTTGATTCCAAAACGCTATCTTATCGGCGTCGTCACAACCGGCCTGTGGCGCATAGGCACTTATCAAGTGGGTAACTACCCCATCGATAAGCACCCTAACGACCATAAGCCGGTCGCTATGACGTTTCACTTCCAAAATGTCGTTCTGGAACTCCTCCGAGAGCACTATGGCAACCCCATTCTCCCCACCAGGTGCACCTGTGTAGATCAGCTTGTAGCCATTCCCAATGAACCGGGATCTGCTGGCCTTCCACCGAGTCTCCTGCAGGAACGCCACGGCCACCCTCCGCCTGGAGAGCACATCGGCCAACTCTCTCGCGCGTCCGGTTAGCGTGCCAATATTCCACGTTGCGAAGCGGAGTTTCCTTTTGGATGGGGCTAGTGTCTTTAGCCGTGCTCGCCCACGGCACGGCAGCCCTAGTCCACTTGTCACAGGAGTCGGGCGAGGTTCCTGCGCGTCGTTTTGCGGCGACGCCCTATCCGTGACAAATCTTTTACGAGTCCTAACCATATATTATTTGACAAGTTTTGGTTTTTACGGGAGCGACTGCCGTCCGACCTCCCAACCTCTAAAGGGAAACCTAGAGGTGTCCTTCCCTCGCCGCATGCAAGCTGGCAGAGGGAGTAACCCATCAGTCGGCTTTTACGACTCCCTTGGGATGATTTGGGGTGGCCCTATTCTTTCTTCGGCCGGGACCACACGGCTCAACTGCTATACTACTTATCTACTTTTTTTTTATAAACACATACATAAAAATCCAAACTTTGGATGTAATGGAATTGAACCTATGTCCGGGTACAGATGTTCCAATCAGTGAAAGCTGTTGTGTCATAGTGGTTGTCTATGGGAAGAAAGGCACTGTACATTTTTTACATACATACATATAATCACGCCTCTTTCCCGTAGGGACCACTTCTTTCCACTTGCTACGATCCTTGTTTCGCTTCCTCCACTTTCATCATACTCTTGACCTGGCCTTTTTTCAAGACGTCCCTAATCTGATCTCGAAACTTCCGCCTAGGTCTACCCCTTCCAACACTTCCATTCACACTCGCCTTATACACTTTTTTCATCAATCATTCTTCATTTATTCTCTCGACATGGCCAAACCATCTCAGCATACCTTTCTCAATTTTTTCCTTTTAGTAAAAAAAAATCAGTTGCCTACATACAAATTGCACTGGATAAATTCCTGAAAATATATAAGAATATTATGTCTTGCCTTAACACTAACTTGCCTGACCCTGAGATGTCTTATGTACCGTACATCAACAGTGATGGTCGCCATTGGTCGTTGATATTTATGTTTAGCTGCACTGGCATTCATCACTGTTGATGGCTGTTATGTACCTATGCAGTACGTAAGACATTTGGAACATTTTCTCTTATGTACAGCCCTATGAACACAAGACATTTGAGAGGTTAATATGATTGTGACTTATTTGATTAATGCTGTGGTTTATGGTTTTAAAATAATTTAGGATCTACATGAAAATAACAATGAGAAACCTTTCAAAAACTCAATAACAGACCACAAAAGTTGGATGAAGAATTTTGATCCCAAAACAGTAGAGGATTTGGCTGTGCATAACAAAAAGGTGCAAGAAGTAGAAGAATGGCTACAGTTAGTTTGTGATGGAAACAATAGCAATATGCTTTTGCTGTCTGGTCCTGTGGGATGTGGGAAGACTGCAACTATTAGGATTTTAGCAAAAAAATTTAATATCAATATAGGAGAATGGATAACTCCACTTGATATTGACTTTGTTAAGGCTAATGGTTAGTTACTTCATAATACTTTTTATTGCTGAGGAACAGCAGACAGGTTGATGACCCACTTAATAGGAAGCAGTTACTGTCGCCTATGGCTGTTTGTGACACCAGGAGAATTGCCAACATGCTGCCATCTGCTAAGGGAACTGGAAACCTGGTGATACTTATGCAGGATCACAATATAAGATTAATATGGCAGCATAGAAACCAGGGGTTGTCACCATCCAGGCGAATTTGGAGTGCTACCACCTAGCTAGGGTAGTTTTGTCAGTATTCTTACTACACCTCTGCATGGAGACAAACTTAGATGTCGTCCACAAAAAAAAATAATTTGTGCCTATACAGATTAGACCAATGTTTGTAAAGAGATCCATTCGCTTACAGCAGAGCTGTGATTATTTTATTTTAGGAATTGTAAAATCACTCTTGTCTTTGCTTCTCTTGTCTTATTAGTACCACAAATTCAAGAAGCCTTTTGTCTGTATGCATTAAGGAAGCAATATAAATTTGGATTACTCTACTTGGGCGTCAGGCAGTTGAGGAGTGACAGGAGAGACGAGTGGTTTTAGTGGGTATAGCAGCGACTAGCGTCCCTTGTAAACTGTGTCAACGATGGCGCATGAGTCCATTCCATAGGAGTCCCACACTACTTCACCATGAATCTTTAAGTTATGGGGTGTGTATCAAACAATTTCATCTTAAAAAAGGTGAGGTGGACTCCCAAAGGAGGTGGTGCCCTAAAAGCCTCTTTATAATTAAAATCTAATATCTTTAAATGTTCGTTGGGAAATTCGTGATCAGGAATCAGATATTACAATATATAAGTTTGTCTGTATTAAGTTTGTGTCAATAGATTGCAGTTTTGACGTGGTCAGTGACTGTAGTAACAATGTAAAAAATGAAATAAAATAAATATTTTGTATATATTTTATATGCGTGCGTATGAGTGCGTGCGTGCGTGTCACAAGTTAATTAATAACAAAAAAGTAGCCAACAATAAACATTTTGTTTTAAATATATTTTAATCTGAATCTAAGATTACCATGTTTTTTTTATTTTATTATGTAACATAACGGATTTATGTAATAAACATCAGTGTATATAGTTAGTTTTACAAAGGGTCTATGTTGTTAGCGTCGTGAATTATTTCTCGCAGCACTGATTTATTTTGATGCAGCAATTCACTGAACTATTGACCTTGTTTGTAACAAAAAAATATCATTTTATTATTTTCAGGCGATTATGAATATAAAAGTAAACAATCGTCAAAATTTATTGAATTCCTTCTACAAGCTGCTAACTTTACCTCACTGTTGGACAATAACGGAAGAAAGCTGGTTTTGGTTGAAGATATGCCTAATACATTCTCAAGAACACCATCTGAATTTGCAGACGTTTTAGAGTATGTATAATTAATTTATGTATAAGTAATTTTAAAAATTTTACACTAAGTTATAAACACATCCATCTGACCGGTTGGCAACTTGCATGACGCTACAGCTTTTGCACGTTGAAATGCCTGCGGGGGTGACAAGTTCGGTATTTTTTTATTCCTGAGGTACAACAGACTGAACAGCTTGTGCTCCTGCTCCAGGTCCAAATCATCCGTAATCATGTGTCCCAGGCACTTAAACTGGTGACAACTTTAAGGCTGTAATCACATCCCACAACTGGGCTCAGTATCTGCTAGTTCAAGGTGAATTGGCAAGTCACTACACACTAGTTATAATGGTGTGCAGGTTTTCTCATAATTTCATTCACCAATCAGTACATCACATTTATCTCATAACATGCACATTAGGTAAGAATCAAATGTCTTACAGGTACATGCTGTTGTGGGAATTGAACCTGTGACCTCTGTGTTGAGCTTCGAGGGTTATACAGCTTCACCACCACCAACTATGATGAATCCTCTTAATTATTGAGCTCATTTACTACTTTTTTATTTGTATTTTTTCAGAGAGTACAAGCATAGAGCAAAATCACCCATAGTGTTCATATGTTCTGAATCTTACACGGACAACAAGAATTCCTCACTTAATTTATTTAACGCATTGATAAAGGAAAAATATGACATTCAACACATAACGTATGTAGAATATGATTTCAAATATATTTTTAATTTAGTCTGATTTTCAATGGTTGCAAGTTCGGGCCTCCCCTCTCGCCACGCTTATTCAAGGCGGATTGCCGGGTTACATATACCGGTATACCATCTCGGTATGCAGGTTTCCTTCACCGTCGGTCCATAGCAATCATGCGCATATTGGGCGAGAAAATCTGCCTAATCAGGTGTGGAGAAGAATACTGACCCCCTGTGGCCGGAGTCGGCCTGTCGTAAAAGGCGACAAAACAATCCACCCTAGCTACGTGGTAGCGCTTCAAGCCCGTCTGGATGGCAACCACCCTTGGTCTTAAGTATGCCGCCATAATAACCTTGTGTTGTGTTCCGGCGCGTTAGTGACGTTAAGTGGGGCCGTCAGCCTGTCTGCTGTCCCTAAGCAATTAAAAAAAGCGGTGCTAGCCACCATGGGAAATTTATATGTAGACAAAAGTAAAACTAAACTTACAAATGATGAAATGTATTGAATACTCTAGCGCATTTGCCACATGTATTCTATTTTTAAATCAAGATTATCAACTATGTGCCAAATTTAATTACAACCCATTCAGCCATATTTAAGCGATCAAAATTTCTAATATTTCAACTTGCCCTTTATCGATGGATGGCAGTCGCATAAGAGGACGCCAGATAAGGAAGTGGGAGGATGAGATCCATTTAACTCTAGGATCATTGTGTGTCATTGAGTTGCACTAGATAAAGTTCAATGGAGATTGTTGGAGGAGGCCTTTATAAGAAGCACACAGATATCAGAGATATTGTGTAAATTTTAATATAACTTTAAATGTCTAAAAATTCTGTAACTCTGACACCTGTAATAAAGGCTATTTATCGATATAAAATAAAACTGAGTAGTTTAAATCGCTGTTATATGATAAAACTGTTATTTATTTTAAGAAAATGTCAGTCATTCGATTCCCGTTCCATGTGTGGATGTTTATGTATAATATGTATTTATTCACAAAAGAAAATTATATAAGTAGTACATATGGGACTAGATGGCGCGGATTGCTTGGCCCCTAGTATTAATTTAGTAGTAATCTATACTAATAATTATTGTTTAAATTCATAGATGCTTGAAACACCGTATTCCAAGGACCTGTGTTGTACCATAAAAATACTTTCAGATTCAACAGTGTTTCACCAACAGGTCTGAAAGCCGCCCTAAAGCGAGTGGTAGATATAATATCTAAGAAGTACCCGCACATATACAACATTCCGAAGGCGGATCTGATCGAGTGTGTTGTCAATTCGTCAGCAGGTGACGTTAGATCGGCTGTATTGAATTTACATTTTGCATGTCTAAAAGGTATTATTGGACAATGTATTACAATCAGTTTAGGTTATTGTTAAGAATTAAAGTTTATTCTCATTTTTAAGTAAAAAATTAATACGTGTTTATCTTTTCGCTTAGTTTGCACATAAACTAAGTGATTAAAAGCTCATAAATAGTGATGGGGTTCAATTTCCTGAGGGCCTACTCTAGGCAGGCTGTTAGGGCGCTGGCCGGCCAATAAGGCCTGCCTAGTACCTTCAGTGCGGGTCAGGCATATATCAGCCCGCCGCGGTGCTTAGGCAGTTTATTTCTTTGGCAGATCCTGGATCTAGCGAAACGAATGTGGAAAAATTGAGTTCAAGATCGTTTTAACAGTATAAGCACTTTAATCTTATCTAATATTGGTGGGTGGGAGTAGACCTGCCACGGCACTGGTGAAAAGCTCGTTGGGGGTGCATTTCGACCTGCCGGCGTACTAGATGAAATTTTATGACTTATTTGCCGCAGCTAAAGTGCTAGGCTATGGTATCATCAGCAATGATTCCAACTTCAATAGAAGAAAAAGTAAAAAAAGAATACACAAAGGCTCGCCTAAACAGAACGCGGTCCGGGACATGCTTGGACGATGAGGTTGGCGCGATTTAGTGATCCAGGATTAGAGCTGCCGATTTTTAGGGTTACCTGTCGGAGGGCATCTGCGCCACAGGATAAGGATATTCCGAATTCATGTTGCAGTTGATACGCACTCTTGTTACAGTACTGTACACTTATATTCCAGAATAGAAACTTGGGAACTAGGTATTTTACTTGACTGTTGCATTTTCAATTTCAGGGTCGAATCAGAATTTAGAAACAAGTTTAATAGAGAAGGAACCGAAGGCGAATAGAAAGAGAAAGGCGGCCTCTAGTAAGTTCACGTCTATAGGAAAAGACCAAACAGTGAGCATATTACATGGAGTGGGGAGAGTGTTAAATCCCAAAGGTAAACATGTTACTTTGCGTTATTTACCTATTACTTTTGTTACAATTCAACATCCAAAATGCCGCAGCACCACGCTTTACTAAAAACGACGTGCAATAGAACATCATCTATCTCGCTGCCACAGCTCTTGCCTGATTCACATTCATTTATCTAGTTTTGTTAGCATCTTTTTATATATTTTTTGTCAGTATAATAAGCACATTTTTACTGAA
This sequence comes from Malacosoma neustria, assembly GCA_963693495.1. Lineage (NCBI taxonomy): Eukaryota > Metazoa > Arthropoda > Insecta > Lepidoptera > Lasiocampidae > Malacosoma > Malacosoma neustria. The sequence continues at coordinate 9,294,214 of OY856386.1, forward strand.
ATATAAAACATGCAATACCGAAACTTGGCCCTGTCTTAAATTGGTAACAAATCCAACAACAAGGCCTCTGAGGAACAATTATTATTCTGCCTTCACACAATAACTATTGGAGGCTATGAACTTCTATGCTTGCAAGAGGTAAATGCCACTTACAGCTAAATTCAGTTTGGAGCTCGGGATCTTTCTGCGGAGGTCACGGTTTCGTTTCCCGTCACGAGTCTGGATGTTTATGTATTTATTTACATAAGAAACGTAAAATATATCAGTTGTGTGATACCCATAACACATATACACCCATAACACCACTGCTTACTTTAGTCTGGCCTCCCAAACCAGGAAACGAGAATCGACTGTCTTTGGTTGTCTTTTACCACACCCTTGATGAACAATATAATGCCTATATTCTTATTTCTAACATGAATATGTATAAGTAATATTTTAAACATTTGTTTAATTTACAGTAATAATTGAAAATGGACATAAAAGGCTTACACATTCGCCGGAAGATATAATAGAGCAGTTCACCAGCCAACCTGGTTCGTTTGTGAATTTCATAGCGGAGAACTATTTGCCGCATTTCTCAGCGGCGGACTACGCAGCCAGGGCGGCCTCCGCTCTGAGCGACGCCGACTACCTTCTAGCGGAATGGCGGGTAAGGGTTTGCTCATAGAGACGAGAACTAGGTTTGGGGGCTCGCTACGGGGTAGTGTGAGATTCCCGTGCAAAGCTAGTGGGTTTTTTTCTATCATGGGGAAAATGAATGACCAGTACTAAGCTGAACTCTGGGGGGAAGCCGACAAGGTTATGTCGGCCTCATCGTTCGCGGCCATATATTGCTGCTGGCCGAGATGTGATAGCCAGCGAAGGCCGCAACGGTATACAGGCTAAAACCCCAGTCGCCACCTATGTGGAGGGGGGTCACAAGATCAACTTTTGGTTATTGCTCTGCAACGCCTCCGAATACAGCAAGTGGCCTAACGTTTTTCGAAATACTTATGGTTACTCATTATAACTTATAGTTTGCTTCTAAGCGTCTTCTTGTTTCGTTTGTGCTTGCTTCTTTTACTGCTAAGCATTTCTTTCCTCCGTTTTGTTTTTATGCGTTTCCCTCTTTTGCTTGTATGCGTCTCTTTACGATTTTTTTTTATTTCTGTAGGACAACATATAGACTGACGGCCTAGTTAGCAGTTACCGTCGGCTATGGATGTTTACGATGACACAGTGGTACTGGAACCTGATCACTTATGCTGAAACAACACGAGGCTATTTAACGGCATAATTGAAAGGCCTACCACGCATTGCTGTCGCGTGGGCCAAATGGCGTGAGGTGACCCTAAAATACCGATTAAATTGAAGGGGTCTATAAGACCATCATTTGGCCTGTCCTTTTATACGGATGTGAAGCGTGGCCGGTGCTGGAGCGACACAAGCAGGCACTGCGAGTCACGGAGAGGAATATGTATGCTGCGGTGGATGTGTGGAGTAACGCGGAAGGACCGCGTTAGGAACTCCCGCATTCACGGCAGCCTTCATGTCTGTGACATTGCAGATAAATTGCAGGAGTGTCGCCTTCGCTGGTATGGCCACGTTTTGCGGCAACTGGCTACTTATGTGGGACTGACCACCAGCGATGCCGAAGATCGTGCGAAGTGGAGAAGAAAAAGTCGGAAAGCAGACCCCCGGCGCCGAAGCGAGTTTGGGCTGCAACCGGGATTCAACGCTAAGATGATGATAAATTAAAAGGCCTACCGCCTAGCTTGGGTTGGATTGGATCGACTTCACTCCTGTCTCCAGGAGACATTCTTACTCCGCCCCTGCACGGATCAAAAATTATTTTGAGCATCTTCGCGAGCCAGTAGTTCGTGTTTAAGTATTATCACGAGCCAACACTTTAGCACGCCTTTGGCTGTCCCTTTTTCTTCTTTGGAAACTACTTTAAAAGGCTCAAGAAAAAAGTTAATAGAATTTTTTTCGGGATTAGAGGGTGTACTCTCCCACTACCCACCCTATCCACAGTCAACCAAATATAAAGTGTCACCAAAGGCTATATTTGAAGAGAGATTGATTTAAAAAAAAATAATGAATGTTAAACACGGTGATGATAAATGTAAAAAAATATATATTTATTTATTTACATAGACCAAGAAAGTAAATGTAACTTATTATAAAGGTAAATTTGGACTTTTTTTTTTCAGGAAAAGATGTGTCAAGAGTACGGACTGTATGTAGCAACGGCTGGCCTTATGCTCGCAAATGTGAAGCCCGTCTCTGCGTGGAACCCGGTTAGGGGACCCAAGAACACGAATATCCAATATCCGTAAGTATATGTACATTATCTGGACATATTTGTCGTGGTATAGTAGTACCGTGTTAATTCAATACACTATCTTAAGTAGATTCAGTGTATTGGATTTACAGGGTGCTGTAATAGTGGTAACACAAATGAATATCAATGGCGAAGTGGGACAGTAAGCTGGCATGCTTGTGACGAAGCGAAGATTGGACTCTGTAAATTTTTAGAGGCCTACTTCTAGCAGTGGACTTCAATAATGTAATATAGCAATCTTGTTTTTAATAATGAAAAATATCGCGATTGCCGTCCATTTCCTCGACATGGCTAAAGCAACCGCTACATTGAACGCTGGCAACTATACCAGCGTAGGCAACATTCCTGCAGTTTATCCGCAATGTTATGGATCTTAAGACTGCCGCGAATACGGGAGTACCTATCCTAAGGACATAAATGGCGGCCCCCGGCGATTACTAGTGAGATTTGTTCATATAATCTCGCCTTCATCATTACCTTCAGTAAAAAAAAAATTCTGCATAACTATGTGCGGAGATGAGATTTGTTAGACAACTTGTTTCTGTTTTAGAACTCCACACGAGCTGAATCTAGAAGATAATAACCTTTACAAAGGAAAAGTTCTTGTCACTGATTACCAGACATATTGCAAAATAATCGGCGAATGCAAAACTTGAAAACGATTCGTTTATTTAATGAACTGTTCATGTCATGTGATATGATTTAGATTAAATGGAATTCAAGTTAACCACACGTTTATTATTTAAATCTTTATTCTTTTGAATTTCGCTTCAGAGAGCAGACTTGATCTGCATTCATTTGATTAAAAATGTTCTTTCGTAGTCAGTTTACTAAAATTCCTATTTTCAATAATAATTTAGGGCTACATTTTTAAACCTGTAACGTGATCATTTGGAATAAGGAACCAGTTATCAAATTCATAGTATATCTATCTTCGTACTTGGTGAGTCAAAGACGTTCATCATTTTTGTCCGTTCAAGAGTGAAGAATTGCCGGGGCGGCCTGTCGTAAAAGGCGACAGAGAACCCTAATAACTAGTTAGTAGGCCTGGGCTACAAACCCGTCTCAATAGCAATCACCCCTGGTCTCTAATATGCCGCCATAATAACCTTGTATTGTTCCAGCATGAATGACCTAGGTTCCAGTTCCCTGCGTAGATGGCAACGCAAACAGCCATAGCCGACGAAAATAGCTTAAAGTGGGCCGTCAGCCTCTAAAACAATACAAAAATTAACCATATTTCATTTATTTTTTTAATCAAAAATATATACATCAATATTTTAGTGGGAATAAACCTGATCAAAGAACATGTCGCAAATAAGCCATCATGATAGTTACGGCCAAAGTACGTCACGTCCATTGGCCTCGAGGAACGAAGGGAAACTTGGAGGGATAGGACTATTTTTTTTTTATAGCTGTAGGACAGCAGACAGGCTGATGCCCGCTTAGAATTTAGCAGGTCCCGTCGCCTATGGGTGTTTGCAACGCAAGTGGCATCGCGAACACGCTACTAGAGTACAGGAACTTGGGTCACTAATGCCGGAACACAACACAAGGTTATTATGGCGGCATACTTAAGACCAAAGGGTGATCGCTATCCGGGCTTGGGGCTCTTCCATGTATGGGTGGGTTTTAAGTCGCTTTTTACGACAGGCCGAACCCGGCCGCAGAAATTAGTATTCTTTCTCCGCCCCTGCACGGATACGACACTAACGGATATACGCCTCCTAATCTAACCAAGAGACGGGGATGCTCGGGTGCATCATATGGAAAGTGCGCAACAAGCCGCACGACCCCAAAAATAAGTTAATTGTTAAGTCCCTTATGCAACTCTTAAAAAAATTTGCATTATAATCAGATAGTCTATTGTGCCACGCCCGAAAACTAGTGTTTGATCTCACCGACAAGGGTGAGTCACTCTTTCTCACTTTCACTACACTATTTGTCTATTGCATTGCCTTTATTGGTACAAGAATAATAAATATTATTATAGTGTATCTAATATTTATTATTCTTGTAACCCCCGCCAGGCTGTCTGCGGGGGTTACGTGTTCGATTCCCTTCCCTAATCTGGGTGCTAATGTATAATTAATATTTATTTACAAATACGAGATGGCATTTACCCAATAACATTTAAACAGTTAAATTTTTAACTCCTTTCGTTAGTTAAAAATACAACATTATGCAATCTAAAAATAATTTTATAAAAGAGCTCTGTCAAATGGTCAGAGGTATATGGCCATATTTATTAAAAAAAAAACAAGATGACACTACATGAATTGTTGACATCCTCGAGAATGTCATGAAAGGATGTTGTTATTTACTAAACTGTACTTACAATACAAAATAAGTTTTATTTTTTAACAAAACAAAATAATATACGATATTAGCTATTATTTGGAACAGGATCTTGGGATAGGAGAAGAAAAAAAGATTTATAATGAAAATCTTACAATTTATTGAAAAATTGTCTTTGTTACAATGTTCTAGAGCGAATAACACCACATCGTCAATACACTGCACAGCTCACTCACTTGTTTTGCTCCCCATTTTGCAAGCTTTTATGACAAGAAATATGATTAAATTAAAACTAATAATACAAAAAAATCTATTATACTACATACTTACCTGTATTTAAAATTATGTGTGTAACAGGCAAAGCAGGGTTTTGTGTGATCATGTGTTAGATAAAGTTATTGTTTTATACTTACCATGAAGGAATGCGAATGACAAAAATCGTCCATATATATAATAAATAAATATTCAACATTTTAATTAATTTAGCTATTTGTCCGCAAATATTACTAATAATAAAACCATAAAAAACTATGAAATTTTATTGAAATTATAAGGAAATTAGATAAAACTTATTCATAAATTAGTTTGGAGGGCATCATAAACAAACTAAATTAGTATATACTATACCTAGTCAGGTCATAAGTATTGTCACACAGTAAAAACTTTTCTTTTAGAATGCTGGCCACAAAAAAGTTTATTGAATTCGAATCTCGAATTGTTCATGAAAATAAAAATGTATACTTTTAGAATTTTACTCATTTTTAAATATGGAGTGGACGCTTAAAGAAGACCGTGTTGCAGTTATTGCGTTGCATCGTTGCGGTTACGCGCCAATTCAAATTTTTAACATACTGAAAAATTTGAATATAACCAAAAGATTCGTTTATCGTACCATCAAATGATACAATGAAGACTCTAGTGTAGATGACAGGTCAAGAAGTGGTCGCCCTCGATCTGTTAGGACTCCAGCAGTGATAAAAGCTGTGAAGGCACGAATTCAAAGAAATCCCAAACGTAAGCAGAAACTGTTGGCCCTTCAGATGGCGTTAAGCAGAACCACGGTGAAAAGGGTGTTAAATGAAGACTTAGGGCTTCGGGCATATCGAAGAAAAACAGGACATCGTTTGAATGCTCGTCTAATGGACCTGAGACTGAAGAGATGCCGCGCTTTGTTGAAGCGGTACGCGGGAAAAAAATATCGGGAAATTCTTTTTTCGGATGAAAAAATGTTTACCGTAGAAGAGAGCTACAACAAACAAAATGATAAGGTGTACGCACACAGTAGTGAAGAAGCGAGCAACCGTATTCCGCGTGTCCAACGAGGTCATTTTCCATCCTCGCTCATGGTATGGTTGGGAGTTTCTTATTGGGGCTTAACAGAGGTACATTTTTGTGAGAAAGGTGTAAAAACGAATGCTGTTGTGTATCAAAATACAGTCCTGACGAACCTTGTGGAACCTGTTTCTCATACCATGTTCAATAACAGGCACTGGGTATTCCAACAAGATTCGGCGCCAGCTCATAGAGCGAAGAGCACACAAGACTGGCTGGCGGCGCGTGAAATCGACTTCATGCGGCACGAAGACTGGCCCTCCTCCAGTCCAGATTTGAATCCGTTAGATTACAAGATATGGCAACACTTGGAGGAAAAGGCGTGTTCAAAGCCTCATCCCAATTTAGAGTCACTCAAGACATCCTTGATTAAGGCAGCCGCCGATATTGACATGGACCTCGTTCGTGCTGCGATAGAGGACTGGCCGCGCAGATTGAAGGCTTGTATTCAAAATCACGGAGGTCATTTTGAATAAACTTTAATGTCATAAGAATCTATGTTTTGTTAAGTTCATTTTGGTATATAAATGGTTACATAATGAATAAACTTGTTACAATTATTTTACATTAAACATGTGACAGAATTTATGACCTGACTAGGTATAATTAAATTAACCTTTATTAAATCTATTTTATTTTGTTATTCTCTTGATCATATAGTTAAAAAATTTATTCCGAAATTTAACAAATTATTATAATAGTTTAATAAATTCTGTTTATAATTAAACTTTAGGAGTCTTCACTAGTTTATTAATCCTTTTAGTTATATTAAGTTTTTTTTATTTATTATATGAACAATTGTCATTCGCGAATGAGTTGGCAATTGGCGTCTGTGCGTAGTGTAAGTGCGGACATGTGGTGTGGTGTGAGTGCTAGCGGGATGAGGATGAGGAGGACCTGGTGCGGCGACGGCGCGGCGCAGTCCGCGGGGAGCGCGAGCGTGAGCGCCTGCGCCGCGGGGGCGAGCGCCTCCGCCCCAGCGGACTGCGACGACGGTACCTAATGAAACAGTTCATCTATTACACTGTTATCCAAAAAGTTCATTTTTAAGTAGGCAAAGGTCACAATACTATACTCCGGACGCCGAGCAGGAAGAATTTCGTCCATTGACCTGTTATTATCTATCTCTGTCACTCCCGCGTAAATATAATGCCGCTTTGCTCACATAGAGCAATGACCACCGTCGGTTTTTTCTTTGACTAGCTGCTATTTGGACGTGACATATTATATGAGTACAAGCAACAAGTCGAGACAAGTTGGGCGAACGTACACAGTAGTTTGGATAAGCGAAACCACCAAACTATGCACATTTGAAAGAAATAACAATAATATGTGTACCGTGGTGGTGAGTGCCGTCGAGGGGGCACATGGCGGGGGTGCGGCGGCGGGGGACGCGGCGACATTCTGCGCGGCCGCAACGGCACCAGCACTGGCGCCGCCGTTATCTCCTGTCCGTCGATTTGCCCTGTATCACAATACCAGTTAACACCACTTGACTTGTTTAAACTAATACATTCAAAACCTGTTATAATGCATCAAAGGGACTATTCAAATTTAATTGTTACTACTGGTGATGCTAATTTTCAAAAAATACTGAGCAAAGCTCGGTCATCCGGATATTTTCATTAATTCTTCAATATCATAAACTACAAAATCAATCACTGGAGAGTTATTTTTGTAATTTTTTTCTCTAGCCTGGGTTAAGCACAAGAAACGGTGGTAGCTTCTTGACATAGAATAAATGATATGTGATTCTATATTGAAATAAATGAATTTGATTTATATAACATAAAAAAATAATGTGCCTTTAGTGTTACAAACAGCTATAGGCAATGGTAACTTCTTACTATTAGGTGGACCATCAGCCTGTCTGCTGTTCCACAACAAGTTACAAAAGTTACACTACACCATCAGAACAAACCAATAACAGCGGCAGCCTTCATGAAATTTTATGCTACATAACATCATGCACATATCATTTTGGCTTTATGATTAACATATACAAGAAGTCATAAATATGTCACTATCTTTAACCCATCTATCTAAACTCTGCCTTCACTTCATTCCTTTATTTTGGCTACCATGACATGTTATTTACCTCCATCCATATGTTTCATAGCATTTTCTGCTTCATCCGCACTGTTGAACTCCACATAAGCGAATCCCCTACCGTTGTGAGGGTGCAGTCTGTCCATAGGAAACTCAACTGCCTTCACTGTTCCATATGTGGAAAATATCTCGTGTATGTGGTCTCTTGTCACATTTAGTGTGAGGTGTCCGATATGTATCCTGGTGGGACGTGGAGGCGGGGAACGTTCACGCTTCTTACGGGCTGGGGATCTGTTATAAACATACATACCTATATTATGTACTATAGCAGTGATCTGCAACCTTGCCATTTAAGAGCCAAATATAGATAATACACAATTGAAATTTAAAGAGTAATTTTTTTGTCTTAAATATTGTTTGGGGTTTTTACGTAGTTTACGGTAACCCTGGTTTTACTTATGTTGTTAAACCACTATAAAGTTTAACTGTTTATTATTTTACTACTTTAAGTTAGGTATGAGTCGCACCTTTCATAATGTTAATAGTAATACTACACGCGTTTGTGCATTAGGAGGATTATTTACGACTGCTTAATATTAATTAGGTAGCAGTACTTATAATGCTAAAATAGCTGTGTGAGCAATTTTGGATTGCTGTAGGACAGGAGACAGGCTGATGGCCACTTAGAATTTAGCAGTTACCATCACCTATGGGTGTTTGCAACGCCGGTGGCCATTGTACGGCATTGCGAACACACTGCTGTCCCATAAAGGAACAGGAACTTGGGTGACTAATGCCAGAACACAACACAAAGTTATTATGGTGGCATACTTAAGACCAAAGGTGATCCATTCAGACTGGCTTTGAGGAACTACCACATAGCTAAGGTGAGTTGTTTTGTCGCCTTTTACGACATGCCGACTCCAGCCACAGAGATCAGTATTCTTTCTCTGCCCCTGCATGGATAAAATATCAGTATATTTATGTAGCTAAAAATATGTCAGTCAAATATATCACAATAATTTGTTTATTATTATATATAAATATCCTGGGAAGATTCACACAATGCCATCTAGTCCCAAAATAGCAAAACACTTAGAATATTGATATACAAGTAGTATATCAAGTCTCTTTTGTAAATAAATACATAGTATACATAAATACCCAGGCTGGAACGGGATCCTATGAACCTCGACTGCTTTCTGATGAGCCATTGGTACAGGTTATCAAAAATAAGTATAAAATACTATTTGACAGTTTTTTTTATTTTCTTTAAGCAAAATACTAAATACATGTTAATAATTAAAGTGGGCTTTTTACCTTTCATGTTTGTCCTTGGCTTTCAGTTTGTCATTGGAAGATGGTATTGGCAATTTCTTCTTATCTGATGGTGACCTATCTCTAATTTTATCCTTATCTATATCTCTTCTGTCCTTAATTGGGCTTTTGTGTGGGGAACTTCTAAAATAAAGAAAAACAGATACAGCAATAATGATTAAATCTTCTAAATTTGTAATTTAGAAAACCTGTCAACTTACTTCTTCTTAGGCCTAGATCTATCATTGTTACTACTGCTGCTGCTTGAGGAACTAGATGAAGAAGAAGACCGCGAAGAGCTTCCAGAACTACTAGAAGACGAGTGGGATGATGATCTGGATGAACTGCTTTCTGATGAACTGCAATATTATTTATGAAAATTATCCATTTTACAAATTTAAATTCATATTAATTAATATTATCGTAAAAGGTTGTATGTAAGTTATTACATACATTTTAATAATTCCATTTCTATTTGACACAAAAGACCTATGAATTATATAAAAACAAATTTAATTTAAAAAGTTGTGAAGTTTGTTTTCGTACTAGTTATAGGTAATAATGATAATAGAAGAAACCAACTTTAATATTATTAAGAGAATAAAACTCACGCAGTATTTTATTGTAAATGTTGGAATAAATAACCGCGATTTGTGCTATAATTCTAACCTTAAAAATTGTTATTATTTTAACTATTCAAAGAAATATGTTATTATAATTTAAAGTACCTGCCACTACTTTCACTGCTGCTAGACCCAGAATCACCTTTTTTCTTTTTATTTTCCTTTACTTTCTTCTTATCCTTGACGGCCGTAGTTGATGGTGATTTGCTTTTCGCCCTAAAATTTACAATACTCTTAAATATTTACATATTTTAGGTAAATCACAACGGATCGGAAGGTTACAATCCAAAACTTACATTGCTGTTTCTTTCCCTATTTTAGAAAAACTTTGGTCTACTAAAACAAGTTAACACACTTCGGCGTCCTCACATCCATAAATTAACATAAAAGACCGACGAACGAACTGATACTGAACCGTTATGACATTTTTGACTAAATCTCTACTCTATGGTTCGCAAGGCTTTGGCGCGGATATTTAAATAGGAAATTGTTATGTGCCTTTTTTTATCGAGTAGAATATTGGGTTTGTAATGTAATTAATTGTTTGTTGGTCACCTATATTGTGAATACCATTTTAGTAGTAATTTTGTATTGGTAAACTAATAACGCCTTTAATATAAGGACACACGGTATATGAATATGAAAGAAAACAAAATGCAAACAAGGAAAAGTAGGTACTTTAAACTATTCTCTTTTGATTTAACAAAAAGACATTCAAAAGAGTGCCTCAATGCCATACAAAACATGGCTAAATAAATCAATAGTGAGGGCCAGAACTAATAAATATGGGATAAATCTTTTATCTTATTTTATAATTTAAATTGTCGTGGCCATTAAACTTGGTTGCGTCGGAATACCGACATAATCAAATGTTCATAAGCAATTAATCTTATACGTATTTAATATAATAGCAACATTTATTTCCGCAACTCTAGCCTTTTAGTAATGAAATATAGTCCACATAACTTATTTGGTACAAATATCAGTCTCCGAATAAATCATTGTACTGTCGTAATCGCACTTATAATCCTAGCAGCAGTTAAGCGACTGCAATGATTAGCTAAAGACCACACGCTGGGTAACACGTCCCGCACATTAGCGCAATGGGAAGCCCGTGTTGCATTTACGGGCTCGCCCACTCCCGCTTTTCTTTGACCTCTACGATACCTCCCTTTTTTACGATGTCCATTTATTTCGCCACTTAAATGCCGTTTTATTTGTTCTTCAACGAAATCCATTTTCAAAATTTATGATTTTATTAATATATTTTTCTTCTACTAATCTCAATCTATGAAGCGCCGACAAGAGGAGGTTGGTGGAGTGTTAAAGGGTTGAAGTACTTCGTCTGTGTGGTACTTATACAATCTTTTGACACTATTATTTACAATCTTTGACATTATTATTATTTTAGCCTTTATTCTGACATATAAATATTTTTTTCCTCTACTAAAATATCGACAATTATGTGAGTTGCACTTGTGCGGCAAAGGCCTTCTCCAAATCCTTCCATTTCCTTCTGTTTTTTGCCTGTCTGGTCCTTGTGGTTCCTGCTAAAGACTTAATCTCATCCTCCCATCTTCTAAACTGTCTCCCACGATTCTTTTTCTTGACTTTAGGGTACCAGTTAATTGCCACCTAGCTCCATTTATTAAACCTCAATGAATGTAAAATATCATCATTATTTAATATAAGGGAAACAAAAACATGGGATAGACATCAACAACTGGGAATCTAAAGACGAACAAAAATCAGAAATAAACAAAACACTGACAACAGAAAACATTCAGCCCGAGACGGCTAGTCACCGCGGGACACAGAGACTATTACCCCCCAAACCTTTGACATACACATAATTAAATAATGAATTGTATTATTCTAAATATATTTTAACTTGATATATATCTAATATTTTAATCTAATTGTAATGAAGGATAATTGGATTTAGAGTAGGAATTTTTTTTTCCTTTTTAATGTTGTTTTGTGCAGGGGTGGCGAAAGAATACAGACCTCTACGGCCGGTGTCGACCTGTCATAAAAGGCGACAAAACAACCCAACCTAGCTACGTGATATGGCCTCAAGGCCGTCTGGATGGCGACCACCTTTGTTCTAACTATGCCGCCATAATAACTTTGTCTTGTGTTCCAGCATCAGTGACTGAGGTTCCTGTACCCCTATGGAACAGCAGCATGTTCGCGGTGCCCCTAGCATCGCAAACATTCATAGGCGACGGTAAGTGCTTATTATTATGTGGGCCGTCAGCCTGTCTTCTGTTTCTCGGCAATAAAACAAAACGTAAAGTAATGATACTGTACAGGGGATAAAGCAAACGAGACATGGAGTAACGGCCGCGTTGTGGAAAGCAGCCTTCAATACTAGGCTGACGACTTGCGTACGGTTATTGGTCGGGGCTGAACAAGACAATCACAGGACTAGGTTGTTCTAAGCAAATGGGGAGTTGTAGAATGTGATTGGCTGAAGCGGACGTATCGCCATAATTGCTTTATTTATTAAAAATAATAAAACTGCAGAAAACATATACGGAATATATAAAGAAGTATGTAGAATAATAGTAAAACTAAGCTCATGAGATTACCTTGTGTGTATACACTGCCGTATCAAATACTTCGTTAAGCTAGGCTTACATAGCTTATTGCTGACGTCCTTCGAAGCGGCCTCCCTGCTGGCCGGATCCCCACCATGGGACCTCGAGGCCCGGGTCCTGGCGCTGTTGTACCAGTGGCGCCGGGACGCGGCCGAGCGTGGCTCTCGCCCCGCGCCTCGCGAAGTTGAGGCAAAGCGGGCGGAGCTGCGCGACGTGGTGCTCATGGTGGAGTGGAAGGAGCGCCTCGCGCACCCCAGCGCGGGCCTCGCCACCATCGAAGCGGTGAGGCCCGTCCTGGCCGAATGGTTGGAAAGGCGCCACGGCGCCCTGACCTTCCGCCTGACGCAGGTCCTCTCGGGGCACGGTTGCTTCGGGAGGTAACTGTGTCGCATAGGGCGGGAGATGACGTCAGGGTGCCACCACTGTGGCGCGGGCGACGAGGAGGACACGGTGAACCACACTGTCGCCGTGTGCCCTGCGTGGCGCGAGGAGCGCCGCGCCCTCGTCGCCCAAATCGGCGTGGACCTGTCGCTCCCGGCCCTGGTTCTGTCCATGGTCGGGGGCGATCCTGGATGGACGGCCGTCGCCTCCTTCTGCGAGGCAGTCATGTCCGCAAAGGAGGCGGCGGAGCGGGAGCGGGAGTTGACCACCACACTCCCCTCCCGCCAACGCAGGCCACGCCGGCGGCGCCGGAGGGCCAGTAACGACCTCCGGCCGCCGTAAAAAGCGGTCGCGGGCGGCCCCTCGGGGGGAGGACCCGCCGTCCGCACTATTGCCGCGAGGCTGAGGGCTGCGTGCTGTTCCGCGGCCCCCCTCAACTCCTAGAGTTGTTAGGAGAGCGCCGGGGGGACGAAACCCTGACCCCCTGGCGCCAACACTTTAGAAGGGGCCCGCCTCAAGACAAAGGGCGGGCCGGCGCCGGCCCGGGCCACGAGATCGGCAGGCCATATATCCGTGGGCCCGGGCGTAGGCGATAGGAGAACAGCGGGGTTTTTTAGTGGGTAGTCGGATGGCCAATCATCTTTCCCGGAGTCCCACATATCCCTCGGTCCCCCCGGGCCGGGGGAACCCGTCAAGAGAGGTTTTTCCCCGAGACCAAAAAAAAAAGAAGCTTATTGCTGACAACCGCTTTTTGATATTGTTAATGTGACGTCATGTTACATTCATTGCATTTTTATTTCCATTTTTGAATTCAAAAGACTTAGTTATTACGACATACACTATTTCAATATTGTATGTCGTAATCAAGTTAAAAATATCACGCCATATTTTTCTTTGTCTCCCTCGCTTTCAATAAAATATAAATGTATTTAAATTAATGTATTAATATAAAGCATATGTACATATGCAACTTAAAATGGCCTCCATTGATTTGTTCTCCCAAAGTCAGTATCCGATTTTGCAAACGTAGATAATAAAGACACTCAAGAGAATCGCTCAAAGCGATGAGAACAAGGTGTCACAACTATGGTTGTGACATCTTGTTTTTCCAAAATTTAACGTGGTTATTTAAAAAGAGACTTATTTGACTTACTTGCTTTCTGTGCAGGGGCGGAGTAAGAATACTGACATCTGTGGCCTGTCGTAAAAGGCGACGAAACAACCTTAACTAGTTAGAAGGGCTCCAAGCCTGTTTGGATGGCAATCACCTCAGGTTTCTAAACAAGCCGCTAAAAAACCTTGTGTTGTATTCATAAGTAACCCAGGTTACAGTTCCCTCGCGCGGACGACAACGTGTTAGCGGCGCCCCTTTCGTCACAAACATTCATAGACAACTGTTTCAGGGGGACGTCAGTCTGTCTGCTATCCCATAGCAATAAAAAATTACCAGTTATAAACACATACAGCATTGTACGTTATCAATAATAAACTAATAGGATAACCTATTGTCATATCGCATAGCCAACACCACGGCATATGTGGTCTTAATATATTTAAGGTGAACATGGAAGGATTTAAGAATATCTGACCCTAAGGAGATTTAAACTTTAAAACATTTCTATTCCTATTCTAAGACATAAACCGCGATAAACAAATAATTTATGCAATAAATTAGATTTAGTACTGAATACAAGAGACAAAGGAAATATAACTAACGTAGAACATGTTATATTTTCGCAACTAACACTGGCAACAAAGATAGCTGTCGTTCTTATAGCTGTTATCTTTAAATTAATATTAATCTTTGAAATTTTAATATTCTTTTTCATATTATGCGTGAATGGGAATAGTTGCGGTGTGAGTAGTTATTATTGAAAAATACCCACTTCAAAATGACGCTGTGATCTTGATTTTAAATATATATATATATATATATATATATATATATATATATATATATATATATATATATATATATATATATATATATATATATATATATATATATATATATATATATATATTTATTTAAATCAAGCAATTACCTAGATTTTAAGCATTTTTACTTATGTTAACCTTAAATTAGATTCTCGTACATTAACATTGGGAAATTAGTGCCTAAAGCAATGGAACTACATTACTTACAAGGGAAAAAAGATTTTTCTTTTGTATTTTAATATGAATTATAACGGATGACGAGATAAAGGAAGCAAGAAGGAAGTATAAAAGATTGAAATCAGCAGCGAAAGAAGTTGTGTTTAAAAAGAAAGAAGAACGAAAGGATAATTTTGATAGGAGGCTCACTGAAGATTTCCAGTCAAACATCAAGTTTTTCTGGAAATCCATCAAAACAGCCAGAGGAAAAACTTCTACCTCGGAGCTCAGTACAATCAGGAGTCAAGATGGGAGCATTATAAAGGAGAAGAATGTGTGCTAAAGAGATGGAAAGAGTATTTTGAAAGTTTGTTTGAAAGAGAGGAAGTGCAGGTACAAAATCCGGCACCTTCCATGGAAACTATTATAAATGTTGATGAAAGCGAGATAAGCATGGATGAAATAGTGAAAGCGTTGAAAAGTATGAGATTAGGTAAGGCTGTAGGGTATGACAGGATTACCGTCGAGATGCTGAGGGCTGGACAGGGCATAGTGGCTAGCCAGATGTACCGTCTTTTCAATTTGTGCTGGCCAAATGGGCAAGTACCGGGAGACTGGTGCAAAGCCGTAATCGTGCCATTATATAAGGGAAAAGTGTCACGGCAGGACTGCGTAAATTACCGCGGTATAAGCCTTCTCAGCGTCGTCGGTAAATTGTATGCGAAAGTGTTGATTGAAAGGGTTGTGAATGAAACAGACGAAAAAGTATGGGATGCACAAGCGGGATTTAGGAAGGGAATGGGATGTACGGATCAGGTATTTTCCTTGCGGTGCATAGCCGAAAAGTGTTTGGCTATAAACAAGAAGGTCTATTGCGCGTTCGTGGATCTAGAAAAGGCCTATGATAGAGTGGTGAGGAATGAATTGTGGTCAGCATTGTCTGTGAATGGTGTGAGCAGTATCCTCATAAGAGCAATGCAATCTCTTTATAGAAAGAAAGAAAGAAAATAATTTATTTAGGACAAGTACATAACAAAGACACATTAAAACATAAAGAAAATATTATATACAAGGATTGTACAGTCCTAAAATGGGACCTATTTCAGCATAATGCTGGTTTTATACAAAAACCAGCGCTGTTCTTCCAATAGGCCCGAAGAGAGATGTCACGGACATCGACATAATATATAGGTATAAAAGAATAAAGCGTATAAAAGAACTAAATAAAATAAAAGAACTAAAGAGAATCTAATACCCTACTTGATAATTTATAAAAGCGGCAAACTAACACTATACAAAATGATATGTGGCGGCACTAGTTGCACGTCACATCACTAACCACGATAAAAAAATAAGGCGGTCAGATTTTGACAACTACTAAGCGTTGGTTTCCCTTCCCGGCAAAAATGTAAATACAATTATCTAGTTTATAATCATAAGCCTTGTACATTAAACTTCTGCCTTTGGAATAAACGACTGTAAGCATCCACGCTCCCCGGATTTCATTTATCTCCGACAATACGACCCGGAGGTGTCTGCGACCTCCAGATTGGTGACATTCGACGCAAGAAAACACAGACTTTCCGATAACTTTACGGACATATGGAAATACAAAAGCCAGCCGCAGTATGTACTGGTAGCGTATCTCCACTGAGCAGTTGAGCACTTCGAAGATAAATCGCATAAGTCTACTTCCTTCACATACCTATTTAGGACGACGAAGCACCTGTCGACGCCTACAATAACCATAGATCGTGTTATTCCAATGAAGCAACGATTCTAACATAGATGGCAATAGGATTCTCTGGAGTCAGCTTGCTGTTCACACATCTCATGGAAAGTATGGTGTTTTATTATAGTAAAAGTGACAAACAGGTATACCGGTTTAAAAAATAATTAACAAATTGAAACTATTTTAGTGTTTTACAAGCAGTTAATATTTGGCATGCCTGCTTTTACATAATAGTGATACTATTAGTGCCACATTCCATGTTTGTAACTGTGACATTTTCCAAGTAGAGGTTCTACCAGCTATATCAATGAACATTGACTATGCAATATCAGTAGACCAGAACTAATTTGTAACAAACAAAAACACTTAATCATACTTTTCATAATAATTTTTTGTCATTTATGGTTACTCTGTATGTTGAGATTATTTAATAGTACATAAATACTCCTGAGTTAAATTTACTTAAGCCACTATTATGGTCATTGCTGTCTAGTAAACCAACATACTTGTATACAGCTACGTTTTAAAACTATTTAGCATACATGCTTGGCAGCATTAATTAAAAACTATTATTTATGTAGTTCTAAATTTGACAGCTAAAAAAGTAATCATTTATTTGTTTAACTAAGTCTGGGGAATTGAAGCGTATAATTCAATACTACTTTATGTATAAATTTTTCCATATCTTAATAATTTCATTATATGGTTTTCTGCAGAGAGTGTGGTATTCATAACTTCATTTATTTGTTTACAGTTTCAAAGTACTAAATTCAGTTTTTTTTTCTCTTCTCTCATAATGGAAAATAAGGAAGTGCATGAACAATTGCAACAACTCTTAGCTGCAAATGCAGCACTACAAAAACAAATTGAACAAAGTGAGAGAGAATCAAAAGTGTGTAGAGTGACTGTTAAATTGCCCGCATTTTGGGCTGACAAACCAGCACTTTGGTTTGCTCAAATAGAATCGCAGTTCCAAATCGCCAACATTGTGACAGACTCTACCAAATACAATTATGTAATAGGTCAACTCGACCAAAGGCTAGCCAGTGAAGTGGAGGATATTATAACAAACCCACCACCTGAAGGGAAGTATGAAAAATTGAAAAACACTCTTATACAACGCCTTTCTATCTCACAGGAAAAGAGGGTTCGCCAACTGTTGAGCGATGAGGAGCTTGGTGATAGGAAACCATCACAGTTTCTCCGGCACCTACGTTCTCTCGCAGGTAACACACTCACAGATTGCAATATTATACGCCAGCTTTGGTTGCGCCGCCTGCCACAGCAAGCACAAGCTATACTGGCCGCACAGGCTGACCTGGACCTAGACAAAGTATCAGAATTGGCTGACAAAATAGTTGAGTTGGCCCCAACTCCTGTTATGGTATGTTCGACTGCCACACCCGCCAGCAGTCTGAATCTTACTATACTAGCCCAGCAGCTAGAAGAGGTCAGCAACCAAGTTGCTGCTCTATCCAGACGACAGAACCGACCCTCACGAGACCGATCCTCGTCATCATCTCGCGGTCCTAAAAGATGTTGGTACCATCGGAGGTGGGGTAGTAAAGCCACTAAGTGTGTAAAACCGTGCACCTGGGAATCGGAAAACCTAAGCCGCAGTCAGTAATGGCGGCAACTGACTGCCATAATATTGGCCGCCGCTTGTTTGTCACGGACCAAGTGACCAAGCGCCGTTTCTTAATTGATACTGGATCTGACTTATGTTGTTATCCACATAGTTGGCTACCGTCACGCCGAAAAGCTACCAACTATGACTTAAGCGCTGCCAACGGTAGCTGCATTAAAACATTTGGCACAATTAATCTTAAACTCAATTTTGGTCTACGCCGTGACTTTATCTGGCAGTTCGTCATAGCTGATGTCAATTCGGCCATTATTGGCTCTGATTTTTTAGCATTTTATCACCTGTTGCCAGACTGTCGCAACGAAAGGATAGTCGATGGAACCACGGGACTATCATCCATGGCTCCCACCACTGATATTGATCAACCAAGCGTTCGAGCAGTCGCATCTGGAAAGCCCGTTTTCATCGAACTTTTGGCGGAGTTTCCAGACATTGCACGTCCACCTGGCTTGCCTCGAGTTGTTAAGCACAATACGGTCCATTACATCAAAACGACGGATGGGCCTCCAATCTCGTGCCGCCCTCGACGTTTGGCGCCCCAAAAGTTAGTCTCGGCTAAAAAAGAATTTGAGGACATGGTGCGATCTGGTACAGCTCGACCATCTAAAAGTGCCTGGTCATCACCGTTACACATGACCCTTAAGAAAGACGATACGTGGCGGCCATGTGGCGACTACCGCGCATTAAACGCCAGAACAGTACCGGACAGATACCCCGTGCGCCATATACATGATTTCGCCCATAATCTCTCTGGTTCGAAAATATTTAGCACTATCGATTTGGTAAAAGCATACCACCAAATACCAATCGCTGAAGAGGACGTGCCGAAAACTGCAATCGTTACCCCGTTTGGCCTCTTCGAATTTCCTTTCATGACTTTCGGGTTGCGAAATGCGGGGCAGACATTTCAGCGATTTATTGATGAGGTCACTCGGGGTCTCGATTTCTGTTTCCCTTACGTGGATGACATCCTCGTCCATTCCCCTGATGAGACTCTTCATCTGGAACACCTTCGAACTCTCTTCAAACGCCTACAAGATTACGGAGTCGTGATTAACCCCTCCAAATGTATTCTAGGAGTAGCTGAAGTAAATTTCTTGGGCTATCACATAAATAGCGAAGGTACGCGCCCTCCTCAGGATCGCATTCAAGTTTTATTGGATTTTCCACCTCCTGAGACTGTACAAGGCATGCGCCGCTTTCTCGGCATGCTAAACTACTACCGGCGTTTTGTTCCTCATGCTGCCCAATATCAAGCCCCACTAATTGAAGCCCTGGTTGCAACCAACAGCAAAGGAGCTAAGCCATTTCCTTGGTCTTCGGAATTAATTCAGCAATTTGAAGCCTGTAAGAAAAGCTTATCCTCGGCAACACTATTGCAACATCCAGTAAACAGTGCAAGTTTGGGTCTGTTCACTGATGCATCCAGCGTCCATATTGGATCTTGCCTCCAGCAAAAGATAAATGGTCAATGGTTTCCACTTTCTTTTTTTAGCAAGAAACTTACACCAAAGCAACAACAGTGGCCGGCTTATTATAGAGAATTACTAGCGGTGTACGAAAGTGTCCAACATTTTCGATATATCCTAGAAGTCCAGCATGCCACAATATTTACTGACCACAAGCCACTCCTATACGCTTTCTTACAGCGACGAGAGAAGCTACCACCTCCTCAGCTAAACCAGTTATCCTTTATTAGTCAATTTACAACGGATATACAGTACATAAAGGGTGAGGAAAATATCGTCGCCGACACGATGTCGCGTATCGATATCAATGCCATCTCTTTAGATCAAGATCATGATTTGCTTGCAAAGTCACAGGCCTCGGATTCAGAACTGGAAAACTTGTTACAAAATGGTTCTAGCCTAAACCTCACTAAAATTAGTCCACCAGGAAGTAATATACCAATTTATTGTGATGTTTCTACGGGAAAGCCGCGACCGTATTTGACACCTTCCTTCCGAAGAGCAACATTCAACAAACTACATAATCTGAGTCATCCCGGTATTCGCACCACTACACGCCTTATGACAGAACGTTTTGTTTGGCCATCAATGAAAAAGGATTGCCGTACCTGGTCCCGAGCTTGTGAGGCGTGCCAGCGTAGCAAAGTCTCGAGACATAACTCAACTCCTTTGGGTACGTTCAACATACCATCTGGGCGATTCATGCACATTCACATTGACATTATCGGGCCATTACCAGTCTGCAATGAGTACCGGTATTGTTTAACTGCAATTGATAGAGTGTCTAGGTGGCCCGAAGTTTGGCCTATGCGATCTATCACAGCAGAGGAAGTGGCAGAAACTTTTACCAGGGAATGGATTTCCCGCTTTGGAATACCATCAGTTATCACAACGGATCAAGGCTCCCAATTTGAATCTGACCTGTTTAACCGACTATTATTGCAATTTGCCACAAAACGCATTAGGACTACTTCATATCATCCCTGCGCAAATGGGATGATTGAGCGTGTCCACAGACAGCTTAAGGCAGCGTTAATGTGCCATAAAGACTCTTGGATGAGATCTCTCCCTATGGTCTTGCTCGGAATGCGGTCGGCTTTCAAAGAAGATCTCCAAGCCACAGTTGCAGAGACTGTTTACGGGGAGACTTTAAGACTTCCCGGAGAAATGTTGATACCTTCCTCAATTTCAGACAAAATTGAAGACGCCACGGATTTTGTAGTACAATTACGCCAGAAGATGTCAACTATCCGCCCAGTGCCCGCCTCTCGACACTCTAAAGACTCAACCTTTATATTTAAAGAGTTGGCAACTGCCTCACATGTTTTTTTGAGAGATGACACCGTTCGCCGGGCACTGCAACCGCCATATACAGGTCCATTTAAAATATTAGAACGCTCGCCCGATGGAAAAACATTCACTCTAGCCGTTAAAAACAACAAAGTTGTAGTAAGTGTAGACAGACTTAAACCAGCTTTTATAGATCATACTGATAATGAACGCATTCAAGCTGAACATCTGCCTACCCCACCTAACCAAGATAAGTTACCTGTCAACCAGAAAGAGTTGCCAACGGTAGTACCAATTCCCATAAAAGTTCCAGATGAGAAAGTTAAACAGCCATATACCACACGCTCTGGCAGACGTGTTAGATTTAAGAATTTTGACTGATCATACTTTATTAGTATTATTATTTGTAATTATTTTACTAATAATTGTTAATTTCATTTGTAATATTAATACTGTAATATTTTTTTTTAATTTTAGGCATAAGTGATTATAGTATTTTATAATGTTATTAGTAGCTCGATACTGTTGTTTTCAACTTTAAATTTTTGTTGTATCTTTCTCCGTGGGGGGGTGGTGTGGCGGCACTAGTTGCACGTCACATCACTAACCACGATAAAAAAATAAGGCGGTCAGATTTTGACAACTACTAAGCGTTGGTTTCCCTTCCCGGCAAAAATGTAAATACAATTATCTAGTTTATAATCATAAGCCTTGTACATTAAACTTCTGCCTTTGGAATAAACGACTGTAAGCATCCACGCTCCCCGGATTTCATTTATCTCCGACAATACGACCCGGAGGTGTCTGCGACCTCCAGAGATACATCACTATAACAATACATGTTATAAAAACATTATTATACAGTGGTAAAAACAAAATGAAGTAAATAACTAAAATTAAAAAGTGGACAAGAAAAAAAAAATACATTAGTGAGGTGACAAAGTGACTCAAATTTTGTTTAAAACAAATAAAATATTTTATATGATTTTACAATTATGTTAACGTGTAAATCTTGATAAATAATTTGGGTATACACAACATTCTTTGCATATCAAAGTAAAGTCATTACAACCCCAATCTAATATTCATAAAAAAACATATAAAACAATAAATTATCTGTAAATTATATTTAGCATAGGCAGACCACAAAATTATAAAATAATTAAAATACATCAATAATATAGTTTATGTTTACCGATGACATATTTTGTACATTTTGTGCACATTTTTATATATAAACAATTGTAAATACAACAGAATTTTCTGTGTAAACATATACCAAAGGATATAAAAGTAAAAATGAACATAAAAGCAGGGAAAAAATTAAAAGTAAAAATAATTAAAGTAAATAATTCAAACACTACAGTTTTTAAAGACACATTCTAGGTAATCTTCTGAGCGCACTGAAAATGGTTCCTTGCCGTCATCTTGCCGAATAAAAATGCGTCCCTTTCTAATCCAGCAGTAACGCCAGTTATGTTTTTTACATTCTTCGCGAACCCTGTTCCATAAGTGGCGGTTAAATCGAGTGAGGTGCTCATTTATGTAAATACGTCGGTGTTGCCCTGCTAATCCCATATCCGATGAAACTAAGTTGCGATGCCCACGTGCTGCGCGCAGAATTTCATCACGCTGATGCCTTCGCACGAGTCGCACGATTATGCGCCGTGAACGATCCCGCTTTTCAATTCCATTTGCAACTTTATCCAGACCAATCCCACCAGTGCGCTCAGCGAAGACGATGTCACGTTCTTCAATGGTTACCCCTAATTTGGTTGCCAAAACCGCAACGGCCCGACACAAATTTTCGCCTTCGTCTTCGGGGGCACAATCTATTATCAAATCTGATAAGAGTGCTTCCTGATCGCGGCGTTGTAGTTCCATTTTGAGGTCTGATATCTCGCTTTCTAGCTGTGTGGTATCCTTCGACTCAACCGCTTCTACTCTTTCTTCCAAGATTTCTAGTCTACTTTCCATGCTCTCCAGTCTTTGGCCTATACCAGGCATGGAATTGCGAAACTCTGCTATCTCTTGGCGAAACTGGCGTAGTTCTTGCATATAGGTCGCAATATCACGTAACATAGCCCGAATTTCATTGTCATTATCCTTTGGGAGGCTGTCACATGTACCAGTGGCAGTAGAGGTACTAGTGTCGCCTTTGCCTACCTTCTTATTGCACTCCGGACAAATCCAGGTCTTAGGTATAATAAGGGTTTCCGCGATCGACACACATCCTCGATGGAAAATAAGAGGGCACATAGAACACATAGCGGCTCCTTTAGTTACCAGAAACTTGCCGCAAACCGTGCACTTTGCCATTGCGATGTAGTATTTTACACGTAAATATACCAATCAATAATATGTAATAATTCTTAGTTGGTAGTAAACAGTTTTTTTTCCTTTTCTACCCGCACTTAAAAATGTTCACTATACTCAAAGTAAATTTTGTATACAACAATTAATGACAGTTTACTTTTAATTAACACAACACAAAAACTTTCACGGCTAACAGAGATAAAAGTCCTTTAAAATTTTAGTGACACAAGAGCAATTTGATGCAATTTACTATTTTTAAAAACAAAAATAAGCGTGAGCAAGTATTGTCGTGTCGCTGTCCGTGACGTCCGACGTATTTTGTATTTTATAGGGATTCTAGTGCTTGTGTAAGGATAAATGGGGCACACACTGAATGGTTTAATATCGAAAAAGGTGTTAGACAGGGATGTGTATCGTCACCGTGACTGTTTAATCTGTTCATGAACAATTGATTGACAGATTTAAAAGAGAATTAAAGTGGGTTGAGAATGAATACTCGTCAAATGATTTCTCTATGCTGATGATCAAGTATTACTTGCGTCTTCGGCCGAGGAGTTGCAGGAGATGGTAACTGTTATGAGTGGAGCTTTTGTTAGAAAGGGAATGAAGATGAATGTAAAGAAGACGAAAGTGATGGTGTTTGAAAGAGATGAAACAGTGACAGACTGCAATATTGTGATTGGAGATGAACAAATTGAACAGGTGAATGAGTTTGTGTATCTGGGTTCAAAGTTTACAAGAGATGGAAAGTGTGAGAGTGATATTGAAAGAAGAGTGAATGCAGGAAACATGGTGAATGGAGCTTTGCACTCCTTTATGAACAGTCGGAAGGTGTCTGACAAGGCTCGTCTGGCTGTGCATGAGGGGGTGTTGGTTCCGACACTCATGTACGGAAGTGAAAGTTGGGTATGGCAGAAGAAACATGAAAGCAGAATAAATGCAGTTGAGATGAGAGCGTTAAGAAGTATAGGAGTTAAACTGTGTGACAGCATAAGAAAGAGTGAGATAAGGAAACGTTGTGGTCTGAAAGAAGATGTAGTGACAAAAATTGAGAAAGGTATGCTGAGATGGTTTGGCCATGTTGAGAGAATGAATGAAGAACGATTGACGAAAAAAGTCTATAAGGCGAGTGTGAATAGAAGTGTTGAAAGGGGTAGACCTAGGCGGACGTTTCGAGACCAGATCAGGGACGTGTTCAAAAAAGGCCAGGTCAAGAGCACCCTAAACCGAAGGGCATGTATGAAGGGAATAATGAAAGTGCACGAAGCGAAACAAGTATGTAAGGATCGTAGCAAGTGGAAAGAAGTGGTCTCTGCCTACCCCTACGGGAAAAAGGCGTGATTATATGTATGTATGTATTTTAATCGGTGGCAATAAAAGTTAAATTAATAGTAATGACGTATAGAATCTAGATTTATAAAAAAAATACTAATGAATCGACTTAAGATTATAAAAATACATTACTAACTTAATTGTTGAAATTTACTTCTAAAATTTCAACCAGAATAGCTTCTAATGCGTGACAAATAGTTTTTATACACACTGAAATATATCTGAAGAATAAAAAAAAATGTATACGTACAAGTGTACGTATACATCGTGGCGCAGGAACTTTCCTGCAAACGCTCTCCTTGCTATAGTGCTATTCTTCATGCTCGCTTTCCCTGGTAAAATCGATGTCGCAAAATTGGGTTTGTAAGTAAAGAAAGGATTCAGCAGCGTTGACTACAGAAAAGAACTTTACTTACTTACTTTTAAACTACAATAGCAAAAGCAAACAATTAATTTTCACGTCCAACCTTTCACGTCCTAAAATGTGAATTTTTTATTAATTTACTACACTTTTTTTTTTTCAAAAGAAAACTGCAGCAGGAACAGACAGATGTTGTTTTTTTTTTGTTCCATATATATAAAAAAGTATTTTGTCACAAAAATCCTAATATATTCACATTTAAAATATACGTTTAAAAGATATACAAAGCTTTGCAGTTATATCACGCAACTCGTTAGCGACGTCAATAATTCATGTTACTGGGAAGATCAGTCAACTGAAATATCTAGGGTAATATGGAAGGAACCTGTTACCTGCGTCACTCATTGATGGAAAATGTGCCCGATTCACACGGTGCTACACGTATCGCAACGATAAACATTTATTAGTTTACAAGCCGTGTTGAAGGGGTAGAAAGTACCATAATCGACCTAAATCCTCACTGTAGCTTGATAATACGATATCTTCTATAATCCATGGATTTAAGTCGGGAAAAATACTTTATTATTGCATTACAACACTTTTTTCATATATACGACGTCAATAGTTTCGTACGTGATAGGTATATTTTGAATGTAGGATTAAGAAACATCACATATTAGTAATAACGGTCAAGTAATGTAAAAATTTATTACAGTTGTATATATCTTTATATATATAATTCTTCTGTGCATATGAATATATAACACACATATGAATAAATACCTCTTAAACGACTGGGCCGATTTTGGTGGAGATTTTTGTGTGTATTCAAGTGGATTCGAGAATGTTTTAGATTCAGTCCATTCTTCGATCAATAATAAGAGTCCATTACACATGTTTTTTTTTTAATTTATATGACAGTACAATGCTGGTCAACTACTATTTATATAATAATTTTACAAAATTAATAATTATATAAATATTATTATTTATCAACATTTTGATTTCTGTTAAATCAGTTATAATTAGACTTTCGACACGGTTGGCATTGTGGCTTCGTTTATAAATCTTATATGGTCGTGTTTAAACTCAACGTAATTTTTTTTATTCGTAATAAGTTCCAACTTAGAATATTCTTAATAGTCAGATATGAATTTTATATTTAATTATATACTAACATTGCCAGCGTTTCATAACGTGTAGGTTGTTATTAGGAGAAAAATGGCAAGAAACTCCCCAGTAACACGTCAAACACTAAAATATATTTTAAATTTTAGTGTCTAGCTTTGAGTATCACCATACCCACCATAAAAAGTATGATTAAAAAATAGTCTGTTATCATCGTATAAGTGGCCATGAATTTTATTTTCGTAAAAAATCGGCAATACATCTTTAAAAAATACAGATTAAGTACTATATTTAAAAATATATTACCGATTTTCCTTAAAATTGTTACTTCGTCGTCAGCAGTAAATTGGCTAACGATATTACCTAACTTAATTATTTATTTTATATACACAACAAACTAATTAGCTGCTTCTCCATTTATGCACGAAATAGTTTGCTAGGTTGAGATTTATGCAAATCTGCGCGTAGAACATAAGCTACGTGCATACATTAACACAATACAAATTGTATATTATTACTATACCCACACGAACTGTCAGCGTTTGGGGGTTGCTTTGTGTAAATAACAATAGTCTTATAATCACTCATGTCATTTATCATATCAACCGTCACATTCAAATTTCATAAATACATTTGTATGACTATCAAAAATTCTGTAACCAAAAAACACCTACGGTTTAACTGAATAATGCTAGGAACTACAAAAAAGGCAGACAGATGAGATGTCTCAGAATAAATTCAGAGCATCAAATCTTAATCGTGCAATTAATTAATTACCATTAGATTAATACTCTGGAGTTAAATAGAAAAATATATCCCTAAGATGTACGTACGTAAGATCCCTAAGATGTTTTATCCGTACAGGGGCGGAGAAAGAATACTAACCTCTGTGGCCGGGGTCGGCCTGTCGTAAAAGGCGACAAAACAACCCAACCTAGCTACGTGGTAGAGCCTCAAGCCCGTCTGGATGGCGACCACCTTTGGTCTTAAGTATGCCGCCATAATAACCTTGTGTTGTGTTCTGGCATTAGTGACCCAAGTTCCTGTACCTTTATGGGACAGCAGCGTGTTTGCGATGCCACTGGCGTTGCAAACACTTATAGGCGACGGTAACTGCTAAATTCTAAGTGGGCTGTCAGCTTGTCTGCTGTCCTACGCAATAAAAAAAAACGTCAAAATTCAGATTGTCCTTATTATAAATACAGGCTAAGTCGTGTAACCATTACAATCTGTATCTTTGTGTCCTGCTACCTTTTTTTTTCGAGAAAAACTGCATCTTAACTATACCGCGTTGGAAGTCCGCGGGGAAGTCTAGGCGGATATGTGGGGTTACCCATCCTGCTACTACGACTACTCATCTGACTAGCAAAAGTCAGGGTGGTCGCGACGGTATACCGACTAAAAACCCCTGTCATCACCGGAGATAACAGCGGGTAGCCGCTAAAGTAGGTAGCTACTTTTAGTCATTGCTATGCGACATGTACTGCTACTTAAAGTAGTTTACATAACTATAATTTACTGGTGTAAAAATAATAGAGATAAATTAAAACAAAATCTAAACTGTTTACTGTAATATACAAGTAAGTAAAGAACCAAAGTCACCGACATAGCCCGGATGATTGCAAAACTGAAGTGGCAGTGGGCTGGGCACATAGCTCGAAGGACTGATGGCCGTTGGAACAGAAAAGTCCTCGAATGGCGACCACGTACCGGAAGACGCAATGTTGGTAGGCCCCCCGCAAGATGGACCGATGATCTGGTCAAGCTCGCCGGAATAGGTTGGATTAGGGCAGCGCAGGACCGATCATCGCGCATCGTGGAGATCTTTGGGGGAGGCCTTTGTCCAGCAGTGGGCGTCTTCCGGCTGAAATGATGATGATGATGACAAGTAATTATAATAATAAATAAATCTCCCAATAAATGTATATTCGTAATAATTTCTTTTAAAGCATTAAATTGTAAAGCTTAATGGAAGAAATATTAAATAAAGCTGAAATTAAGTAATATTAATGTGTATTTGATGTGTTCCATATATTTATTAGATAATTAAGTTAATTAATTTTTCTATTTACAAAACATTTTTTTATTTATCACTGGTTTGAAGTTCTTGTAGTGAGTGTACTTCCACACTGATAAGTTTATGCAATACTAAAACGATAAAAACATTGCTTATCAAAAAGAATTTTACAAAAAGATCTCAATATAACTTTGCCTTGCTATTTGTAAGAAGAGGATTTTTATCTAAAAATGATGCGATGTTGATAGATGTTGATTTCGATATAAAAACGAAATTTATACCAGCGGGTTTCCATCTACTACCGAAAGGGAAAATCGAACGGTGTCCTTATTTTGCT
This sequence comes from Malacosoma neustria, assembly GCA_963693495.1. Classification (NCBI taxonomy): domain Eukaryota; kingdom Metazoa; phylum Arthropoda; class Insecta; order Lepidoptera; family Lasiocampidae; genus Malacosoma; species Malacosoma neustria. Next base: position 9,322,864 of record OY856386.1, read on the forward strand.
ACCTACGACATAGCAAGGAGTACTTAGTTAAACCATTTGAGTAGACATGCTTCAGACTATAATATGGAGATGACATGTGGTGGTGCCATTGCTCAATTTGGATAGAAACACTTCTAAAATCAAATGTTAATTGTATATACAATATTTAAATGACAACTATTTTTAAATAATCTTTAAAAAGACGTACATTTTTTATAATAACACATTTTTCTTTATTTTAAAATGTATGACAGATGAATGCACCCTTATACGGCTGCTCCGACAGCCTTATAAAAGCTTGGGCGGGCGCTTATCGCCCTATATAATCTTGGGAGCTTTCGCGCGCCGCTACTCCTAGCGGACTGTTATTGTGTTAACTAAATTGTTCCGTAGAACAATTAACTGTAATTGCATTAAGTGGCATTTTATCCTCGTTACTAGACAAAAGTGTTTTTTAATTATATTGTAAGTATTAAAGACGAATAAATATTATATTAAATAAACTTTTTAGCTTATAACAGCTTCTATTAAATGTATTATTAATAATATTTAGAATCAGTATATATTTAGTATAAATGTTTTCTCAATATTTTACTTATTTAAAATATTTCTAAATTAAACGTAATCTAAATCTCCAGGCATCAATTAGATTGTTATTTACATTAACGAAAATAAAACTGTTACTAAATTATCTTGATAAATATATACGGGTTGTATTATTACAATTAACCATAAAATATAATGAATAATCATCACTTACATAGATTATAATTTTGTTTTTATCACAAAAATTATTATTGAATAAATGTTTTATTTAATAATTATTGAATTTTTAGTAGTATATAATTATTTAATATTTCCCAAAAAACTAAAGAATGGATGATGATATTTTGGAATATTTATAATTTTTTTTTGTAAAGAAGATTTAATTTCAAACGACACATTATTAAGTAGTATCTCATAGACAAAAGGTAATCGTAAACTTTTCTGAGTGACCTGGTTTTGTAATGATGATACATGAATTTTTCTCCATACAGAGGCGGAGTAAGAATACTGACGCCTGCCGATGTAGATCTGTCGTAAAAGGCTACAAAACAATCCTGGCTAGATGGTAGGATCCCGAGCCCATCTGGATGGCAATCACCCTGGTCTATAGGTCCATAGGCAACAGTGACTGTTTACTATTAAGTGGGTTGTCAGCCTGCTGTTCCTCAGTAGAAAAAATGAATGATATTTGTTATAGCATTTTATGTGATATCAATAAGGTGATGCGGAAATGTATGTGTACAAATAAAGTTACAAGTCGTAGGCAAGGCAAGGACATATTTGATGTGATTAATTAGCGCAGGTCAAAGATACTTTGGGCTCGTGTAAGCCCAATAATCGTCTCAAGGGGACTTCGATACGCAATTTGATAAACAATAACATTCTTAAACACGAGACAAAATCTTTGGTTTATAGTTTCCAGACTTCAACATCATCTCCTAAGCATAAGTCGTCTTTACGCTCGTTTGTGATATTAAATTTTCCGTTTGTAGCCTTTTCCCTCAAGATGAAAGCAAAATATTCATTTTAATATTGTATTAACTGTTTGAGGAAATTAAGTAGTGATGTATTATTATCGACAACCTCCGTGGTAGCGGCTAACGTATTTTGGTACGCTTGCGGAGGTCACGCGTTTGACTCATGTCTCGTATAGGTGTTTTGGTATAATATTATGTATAGTAAATACAAAAGAAAAGTATGTAAGTACTATATCAGTTGTCTAGTACACATAACACAAGTGCTATGCTAGTTACCATTATTCTGAGACTAGAGGGTGTTGTGTGAATTATCGCAAAATATTTATTTATTATTAATGATTCTCCGGCATGACAGCTTTCGCACAAACTTCAGTTTCACATCCCAGGGACCGTTTCAATTTAGAGATAATATGATATAGCTGTTTAAATATTGAAATGAATTAAATTAAAGCCTGAAAGAGTTACTTAATATATAATAATCAAATTGTAATCTGGTATTTATATGCTTTGGAAAAAGTTAAAACCCAAATTCCTAAACGCTTTTGAAAGTGCAAACTTCAAGAAAGATTTATTAAGAGTTAGCAGTATTGTTGTTTAAATATTCTTTATATTAATTAACCTTAAAGAAAAATGTGAAAAACTATTTTCAAGAAACAAGTACAAATAGCAAGTACAGAGCTATACGAATAATAAGCAAACAGTATCCTAAAAAAAATGGTGTATCTCCTATAGCAGGGAGGAGAAACGGGGGAGAGAAAATGGGTCATCGGAACCTTACCATGCAAAAAGTCTACGAGAGCGTTGATATTACTACAGTAAAGATGACAACAAGTTTAAAACAATGAAAAATAGTTTCAGTTACATTTACTACAATAAATGTAGCCTTTAATTGTATAGGATAAATTAAACTGTAAATATTGGAAAAGGTTAGTATTAGTATTATAAGTATAAAATAAGTATAAAGTATCAAATATCCATTTATTGCAAAACACAGAATATAATAATCAACATACAGACTTATTATAACACAAAAAGTTCCAATGTGTGTGACAGTGGTACCAACAGCGTACGCTGTGTTTTTAGCATAACACTGATTTTCAGTTGGGCCCTTCCATTTCAACCTGACAGTTTTCTTATATAATTTTTATTTATTTATATAGCGTTATAGAATTTCTTAGAGGCCGGACACCACACCACAGCCATAGCTAATTTGCTGGTTAGCAATACTTGTGGTGTTGCAAACGTTTATAGGCGACGGTGACCACCTGCTACTGGGTGGGCCATTTACCTATCTCCTAAACTCCAGCTAAAATATCACACATTTCAGTTACAAGCCTGGCATAGTTACAAACAAAATGTTGTAACTAAATGTAAATAAATTGCGAAAAATAAAACATATAAATAAATAAATTGTGCTTAAAATATTTGAAGGATAACAAATATTATCTTCACTGAGAAATAAATGAATGAGGTGTCATGTCACTATCAAAGGGGCTTTAAGCGTCTCAATTTTGTGTGACCCTCCGCGAATCTACTCTGCTTATTGATTGGATTACTAGGGTGCGAAGGATAACACCTTTTCATAAGCAATAAGGTTTTCTACGCCAAACACAGGAAGTGTTCTAAATATGATTTTGATATAATAGATGATATCAATAAGGCTTGTACATTATATTTTAGGAATAGTTTTGGTGTGAGTACTTATTATTGAAAAATACCCACTTTTGATCTTCAAAATAATGACTTTGGGCAGAATTTTTTGGATATATCTTATGGCTTATTTTGGATTACAAACCCTATAAACCCTAAAATATAAATGAAATACGCAAACAGTCAGTATTATCGAATACATACGTTCGAACCTACAAAGTCCAGCCTAAGCTAAACCCTACTTCATATGATTGATGACATAAATCTGAGGTTAAGTTGTAAAATTCAACCTACAATGTCCAGCCTAAGCTGAACCGTATTTCATATGATTGATGATATAAACCTGAGGTCAACTTAAATTGGAATGCAATGGAATTGCAATTTCCGAAACTTATCATTTTTAACAAAAACTATTTTTTTTTCACATCAGCTATGTGCCAGTGAAAATCGGGGCAGCCATTTTAGAGATTAGCCGGAACAAACAGACAGACAGACAGACAAAAATTGTAAAAAATGTTGTTTTGGTATATGTACCGTGTATACGCCCGAATGCACTTATTAAAAAGCGGTTATTTTAATATTACAAATATCTGTTCAGGATCTCCTCCAATTTATTTGTATATATTAATTATATACATACATACATTGTAGCGAGTTTCACCTTTGGGCCTTTTGTCACATGAATTACTGTAATTTTTGTAAAGAAGTTTGCTTTTTTATATGAGGGTCATGATTTCATATTATTCAGTTATTTCTATTTCGTAGGGAGTTACTTATGGCGATACTCTCTTTGGTGATATAGTCGTCTCAGTAAAAATCCAATTATGCCACATTTATACCATTTGTTTCTTGAGTTTCTTTGTTAAAATGGCACCGAGTAGTACGCTCTGCGACAGTAAAACAGGCCCCATGAAGTTATGACGCTAAACAAGGTAACAATATTCTATTAACAAACAAATACTCGATCCGTATACATTATGATAATACAATATTGTACACTCTTGGTTATTTCATACAATAATTACAAAGTGTTTTACATACGTGTCATACGTTGATCTCGAATTTGAAACCACTTCTATTGCCAAAACTTTAAGGTCCATCAATTGTAACACGATTTTGAATAACTATGTCATATTAAAAATCTTATTTAATACAATTCTTCGGGTATTTTAATCAAAATTAATTGTTTATCATATATCCCCAGAAGCTTTAAGATGAAATGTTGTGCTCTAAACATACACAAACCCCTATAAACCACGGATAAGTATAGCCCAAGGGTTCAAGGCTGAACTTGTTACTTATGTAGTGGAACTTTTGGAAACGTTCTCACCTATTGACAATGGTTTATACGAGTAAATATACGTATATGGTTGTTGCTTTTATATGGTGTAACTTTGTATTTATTTATAACACTGACTAGCAATTATTCTTATTACTTTAATTTATATTTATAGTTTACAAAATGAATAATATAATTATTAATCATCATCCAAGGAGTCAAATCTCGATTGCATCCTAAACTTTCACTTCAGTGCCGCTTTCCAACTTTTTATATTCCACTTCACACGGTCTTCAGCATCCCTGGTAATGAGTCCACTGGCACGCATCATCATCACCCTTTACGAGGTCAAGACAGCATTTTTTCGATCTACCCCTCCTGCTGGGGCCCGGAGGAGGTGGCATGGCCAAACGTTTGTTGTTGTGGCCGTACTAACGAAGCCGACACTCCTGCAATTTATCCGTAATGTCACGGACATGAAGACTGCTTCCTTTGAATATGGGAGTTCCTAACGCGGTCCTTCCACGTTACTCCACACATCCACCGCAGCATATTCGTTTCCATGATACGCAGTTCCTGCTTGTGTCGCTCTAATAGTGACCACCCTTCACAGTCATATAAAAGGACAGGAATAATATAACTAAGAAGAATCCGCTCCAAACCCATCCCGGGTGCATGCATATCATAGATAATTTTTCTGACCGATAATGCATACTATAGGTATACATTCATAATTGAAATGTACTGATGGCATAGAAAATTAATAACTAAATGGTCCTGGATCAAATTAATATTGTGTTGAAAATGTATACTCATTCAAAAAAAGACAAATCATAATGATTACAAATTATTTGTTTTGAAAATGTACCTAGCTGACCCGGAAAAAGTTGTTCTACCATATAAATTAAAAAAGTAGCCTATGACCTTCTCCATCTTTATACCTAAGTTCATCAAAAGAATGTTCTCGAATGATTTATAAAGGCAACACAATGGCCGTTGTTAGCGGGAGCTCGTGACACGTGTTGAGTACCTACCATTGATTTATATGAGATCACATAATTAACTGAACGATAAATAAGCGTCACTGCTACGATCGATGCACAAACAATAATAATGGTCGAAAACTGTGTAGGGAATGAGAGAAAGCTTATTGTGTGAGAAAGATAGAAGACCGGTTTTGTTCTCATCCCTACTCCGTACTATTTGCTGGGTGAGAAGAGACACCGGTAGATGCTTGCCTAACGTCATGCAGGCGGTCGGTCATAAAAAACAAGCCACGACTATTAGTACAACATGTACGCAAATAAAAGGGGAACGCAAGTACTTGGAATGAAAACGAGACTAGCAAGTTGGAATGTAGGTACGATGACTGGATGAGGAAGAGAGATAGCAGAGGTTTTAGAAAGGATACGAATAAAAATAGCTTGCTTGCAAGAGACGAAATGGAGGGGTTCGAGAGCTCGAGAGATTGGGGCGGGGTATAAATTTTACTATTATGGAAGTGATGGTAAGAGGAACTGTGTGGGTGTAGTATTAGACAGCAAATTGAAAAAAATATGTGACTGATGATAAGAGGGTAAATGATAGACTGATGGTGGTAAAATTATTGGTGGGCGACTGTGCATTAAACATAGTGAGGTTTTATATCCCAGAAGCAGGGTGTGACAACAGAGTAAAAGAAAGATTTTGAGGAGATTTTGATACCGTCATGATCAACATAGCAGATAAGGAAGACGTATATGTAGGCGGTGATTTTAATGGACATATGGGGAGAACGAATGGGAAATATGAAAGACTTCATGGGGGACTGGGATTTGTGAAAGAAATGAGGAAGGGGAAGCTATATTACAAGCTGCTTTGACATTTGACAAGGCCATAGTGAATACATTTTTCCAAAAAAGGGATCAACATTTGACTACGTATAACAACGGAAACCACAACATACAAATCGACTATTTTCTTATGAGAATAAATAAAATTAAATCAGTTAAAGAATGCAAAGTGATCTCCGGTAAAAGTATGGTTTTTCAACATCGACTCCTCCTGAAATTCCGCCTTCACCTCGATTACCTAGGAGGCGTGTCTCTGCCAACTTACTCCAACTTCCAGTACCTCGGATCATTAATCCAGTATGTATATTAGGGGAAGTTTGAAAGTAGCGCCAGTGATTGAGAAGCTAAAAAGTAATAGGTTAGTCTGGTATGGCCATATAATGCGAAGAGAAGAGCCATCATGTAACAAGGAGGATGCTAGAAATGAGAGTGGATGGATACAAAAGGAGAGGTAGAAAGAAAAGATGGATGGATTGTGTAAAAGATGATATGGTTAAAAAAGGTGTGAATGTTCAGATGATAGCTAATAGAGGAGAGTGGAAGGAGAGAGCCTGTAGTGCCACATAGTTTGAGATAAGGGCAGGAAGAACAAGATTGACCCCTGAGAGTTGAACATGGATGAGAGAGATATGAAGATATTAAAAAATGAGGATTGATGGTACAAGGGTGAAAATTAAGAAAGAAAATTAATATGTATTTTTTAATGCCAAATAATAGAAAAATTTAGTTTGTCCAAAAAATTAAAAATATTTTTTGGGGTGGGCCACCCTTATCACTTAGGGGTATAAAAATAGTTTACAACCTATTCTCAGTCCTACCAAATATACATAAAAATTTCATAAAAATGTCATGCTGTCTCTGAGGAGTTTGATTACAAATACTGTAACACGAGAATATGACACATGTGACATGAGAATTTTATATAATATGTACTTTACGTAGAAATTTACACGGATTTGAAAAAGATAAATGAACAATCCTAAAGAATTGGCATTCTTGCCTTAAATTATAAAACTAGATGTGAAAATAAAACTTAAGATCTGGCTGTATGGCTTAGTTCCATAGCCTTTCTCTTCGAGAAAAACCCTACTACTACTACTACTACTGTAACAGAACAGCGCTCGTTGAAATCTATTCATTCATTTCAATTAGTCAAATTAGTATTGGTTTACTGTTTATTTATTTCAATAGTTCATACCATTGAAATAATATGCGATTTGCTCTTCACTTTCAAGATTTTAATTGCGTTCCGAGTTTACATTTTGTAGCCTGGAGCCCATTGTCGATGTCGATTCTCTTCCGAAACACTTCTTTTTTATGCAAAGTGGCACATGTAACTAGATGGTTAGTTATTTAGTAAATATTGTAAATTTAATTCGGTGATTGATGGTTAGATTTTAACAAGAACAACAACTGTCGGATGCTTACCTTCAAAAGATACCAAATAATGCCTGTCCTTTGCTATGTGTTAGTAAATAGCGGTTAATTCTTTACTTACTCTGAAAAGGTCCAAGGTACAAGATGGATTGGTCGTATTCTTTGTAGATATTCATTGAGTGACATTTCAGTGTTTTACTTATCAAAATTAAAAATAAATATTCAAAGTAAGTTTTCTATCTAGAACTATTTTAAAGTAAACCATTTTAAGTTAATTTAAAGTAAAAACTGATTTCACACAGCTTCACAACATGCTTAGCTGTTTCAAGAATAAGGAAAAGGAATTTGTTAAAGCAACATGGTTATACTTGCCTATGTACTCCTGGCTGGGATGTGATGGTCAGCGGCGGTCGAAACGGTATACCAACTAAAACTCCGATCGTCATCAAAAGCCTTAAATGGAGGAATCACAGGATCGACTTTTAGTCATTGCTCTTAGTATTTCTATGTTATATAAAATTAATAAATATGTTATGAAAATTCACACAACGCTATCCATTAATACAGACAGAGTGCTTGTAATAATAGTAGTAGATAGCTGATGTATAATTTATAATTTTCTCTTTCGTAAATATTGAATACAATAAATGTGAGAAGTAAATTTAATTTAATTAAAAATATATATTTGCAGCATATAGTTGCAGTGGCAGTAGCAATAGTATAAGGTATATAATAGTATAGTTGTTGCTCCCTATAACTCTTCTTCTTCCTGCCCTTATCCCACATTGTATGGGGTCTGCACATGGGGGGACGAAAGCCTGACCCCTGGCGCCAACACTTTAGAAGGGGCCCGCCTTACGACAAAGGGCGGGCCGGCGCCGGCCCGGGCCACGAGATCGGCAGGATATATATCCGTAGGCCCGGGCGTAGGCGATAGGAGAACAGCGGGATTTTTAGTGGGTAGTCGGAAAAATCCCGGAGTCCCACATATCCCTCGGTCCCCCCAAGCCGGGGGAACCCGTCAAGAGTGGTTTTTCCCCGAGACAAAAAAAAATGGCTATCCTTCCACTCTCGTGTATTAGTCGTCATTTCAACATTCAAATTGTTGCTACATAAAACTATCCATTATTTTGTGCATGATAACTTTTTATAATTATTAAGAAATGTTATATATTTTAATAATATATCAAGGAAAGTTTTAAAATTATTGCAGGAGTGTCGCATTCGCTGGTACGGCAACCGGCTACAAATGTCTATCCACGTTGGTTTGACGTTGTAAAGGCTGATAAGCGTGCCAATGGACTCACTACTAGAGATGCCGAAAACCGTGCGTAGTGAAGTAGAAAAAGTCAAAAAGCGGACTCCGACACCGTAGAGGAAGTTTGGGTTGAAACCGAGATTTAACGCTAAGACGATGATAAAAGGTTTTTATGTTACATTGCAATAAATATCTTTTCTACGACTTTATCAGAGCTATATTTTTGTCCGTGCAGGGGCGGAGTAAGAATATTAACTCCTGCGGCCGGGAGCGGCCTGTCGCAAAAGGCGAACAAATAACCCTAGCTAAGGGGTTCAGTTTTCAGTCCCCTTATACCGATGGCAGCGAGTTAGCGGTGCTCCTGGCACTACTTATTAATGAGTGAGCCGCCAGACTGTCCTCTAAACAGTTCCTCAGCAATAAAAAATCTGTAATAGAACTATTCTTTGTATCGTGTCTTCTTTCTTAAATATATTTTGTTGCAGGGTCGTTTGATGAAAATATTTCTATGATGTGCAGTACGGTTCCATTTCTGCTCCTTGCGCTCACAGTGGTCAACGCCGCTCCATCTGCAATATACAACGATTATGTTGTAAGATATTTTATACAATTTACAATACTTAAATTTCTTTGAAACTGACAGCTCATTGGTAATGCCCCTGGTGTTGCGAACGCCTAGACGAAAGTGACCACTTACCATCAGGTAAACGACCTGATTAATACCAGTAATAAAAAAAATCTGTTGTGAGAGCTAGCCTTGTGGTCTCGCTTTGAAGTACGAATAGTGAAGTAAGAATACTTTGCCACCCCGTAGGGAGTCGTAAGAGGTGACTAATTACTATTTTTTACGCTTTGAAGTAAGAATACTCTGCCACCCCGTAGGGAGTCGTAAGAGGTGACTAATTACTATTTTTTCTAATTCGCAAACAGTAAACGGCAACTATCTATGAAAAACAAATTAATTACATCGTTTCTCACCTTTTTCTTGTCCTTTCTTATTTGACAAAAGGAAGTGTCATGTACCCTGTGACTATAAAAACACTTTTAATGCAACTGTGGTTAACGATTTCAATGATAATAAATATATTTTGAGACTAACTTATTTCTAACTTTGTATTGTTTATGCTGCTAGCTGCTGTTTTTTTTTTTTGGAAAAGTACTAATTTTGTTTTATTAAATTTTAAAGACGACACTAAACCTTTCCATCTAGCATGATAATATAATAACATAAACACAATTTTAACTTTGAGACCAAATAAGTTAATATAAATTAACTTAATTTGCTTGATTATATAAATTAAGATTTTACTCTTGACCTCAATTTTGCCTTGACTACGATGGTAAGCAGAATCGGATGGACCGCCGTTGTACCCTTCTGTAAGATAGTTAAGTCCGCGAAGGAGGCGGGAAACGAGAAAAGGCGGCAACATGAAATAGAGCTTGTGAGCCAGTTCTCCTCTCGCAAACACTGGACTCGACTATGGTGTCGCTTTTCCATGATCTCGCCGTCATCCCATCTTTTCTTAGCCCAGAACATAACGTGACCAATAACAAAGAACATAATTGTATTTAATAATATGTCTATTACTTTCCTAGTATCTAGTTTAATACCAGTTGCTAGTAAGCTTTGATTTTAAAGCCTTGCGTCCGTTCCATAAAACTAACGGCACGCCTTTTTTCACCACTCTTCCGTGGTATTTTCTGATAAAAACTTCTTTGTAATTAAATTAAATAAAATTGTGTATAGAGTATCAGGAATATTAGGATATTTTTAATGTTTATTATTTTAATAATAGTTTTACTAGCTCAAAAAAATGTAATGCATAATATTACATTTACTTTATTACTGTATAAAAGCTATGAAAGCCTGAACAAAGAGGAGACGAAGATTATAGGATACACTAATTTGTATTCTAGCTCATTCTCTCGCAGGCTAAATCCTAATTCCCTAATGCGTGCACATCCCTATGTGCGTGACACTTTTTCGTTTTATCGAAATTTCAAATCACAACGGTGCTAAAGAAGTTTAACTTAAATAATTTGTAATTATATTGAATCCCAGGAAATCGCGAGTAAATGTATAAAACCAATTTACGAAACTCATTAGCTATGTTTAGGAGGTCAAATCTTCCAAAAATTTAACGATATAATTCGTAATGGTCCTACGTAAACATTAGCATGTTGCCTATAATATGGGTAGTTATTTTAAGATTTACATATTGTTTTGTTTTTGTTTTGTTGTACCTTTATACGATATTTTGTGAAAGATACAGGTACTATCTATACAAACAATGACAGCAGGTTTGTCTGTATACATTTCGACACGCTGACAATAGCGTAAGAGCGCATGTATGGTTCTGAATTCTACAACTCAACATTATTTTTCAAAGTAAAAATAGAATATAGTCCTTATTAATTTATCTATGCAGTAATCGTTGTCAAATTTAGTCAAGCTTTTATGGAAATTATTTATTTAAATTATTGTTACAGGCCACTTTGTATTTGCATATTAATAAAATACGTATACTTTAAAACATTAACTTATTTATTAAAATAATTTTAATTTAAAAAATGGTTTGCTACTCGTTTTGGGAAATGGATAGAAACTTGTGAACTGACGAACTGAAGATACTAACGAGCGGCCTGTTGTAAAAAGCGACAAAACAACTAAAACAACCTTGGCTATGTGATAGGGCTTTAAACTCGTTTGAGTGGAAAGCACACACAAGCAGGCACTGCGAGTCACGGAGATGATTATGCTGTAGTGGATGTGTGGAGGAACGCGGTAGGACCGCGTTAGGAACTCCGGCAGCCTTCATGTCCGTGACATAACGGATAAATTGGAGGAGTGTCGCCTTCGCTTGTGTGGCCACGTTTTACGGCCACCGGCTACTTATGTGGGGAATAAATGTTTGGCCTGGCCGCCACCGCCAGGCCCTGGCAGGAGGGGTAGACCCAAAAAGTGCTGGCTTGAGTCGTAAGGGGTGATATGCGTGCCAATGGGCTCACTACCATGGATGCTGAAGAAGTGGAGAAGAAAAAGTCGGAAAACGGACCCCGGGCGCCGAAGCGAGAGTTTGGGCTGCATGCAACCAGAATTCAACGCTAAGATGATGATGATGAGTGGAAAGCACTGGTTTCTAAATATGCCGCCAACCTTGTGTTGTGTTCCGGAATAGGTGACCCAGGTTCCAGTCCACGTACGCGGACGGCAACGTATATTCATAGACGATGGTAACAGCTTATTGTTAAGTAGAGCGTCCATCTGTCTGCTAGCTTAGCAATAAAATATATCAGCGTTCGTGGGAAGCAAGGACCAATATATTACAAATTAAACAGCGATTTATCAGTGAAAGGTTTGACAAAAATGATCTAATCCAAACTTATCTTTATACAGGAGATGGTGCCACAAAAAAGAGCGGCGCTTGTTCTAGATCGTCTTCTAACCGCGCTTCAGAATACTTTGCACAAGGAAAGCGGAGTGATGCGGTACGAGAGGCCGGATCGTGATGGACCGCGCGCCGCACCATTACGCATCGCTTCTGAAGACTTCGATGATATAGTAAGCCATCACCGTGCTAACTTTATACGATTCACCCCACAGTTTTCGAAGCCGGTAACTGGTAATCATTTACCAGTTACCGGCTATCATTAGTATAAACATCTTTCTCTTTATCAAAGTCCGTAGCGCCGCGCAACGTGGCTTTCGCAAGTTGTAACTCCTGCGGGAGTCAGGGGTTTAAATTCAGAAAGTTCCGATGTAGTAAGAATGCTACAAAAATCTATCGCAAATATGATAAATTTGATGACGGCATGTCCGTGCAACGAAATGATGATGTGGAAGAGAAAATTATAAATTCATTTTCATAATTAACAATATGCTTCGTATTGATGAAAATACAATTTAGTCTTCTTTTCTCTTAGTGAGCTACAAGCCACCAAAACCTTCATTCATTCATTTTTTATTATTAGAACTCTGAACATTAAACGGTACATTTTGCATCAACAGTTTGTATTTCTGAAGAAATAAATTTATTAAAAAAGTATTTAATACTTAATTTTATCTTACGCAATTAAAAATATTTTTAAATCTATTTTCAGAGCCCATTAGAGAGACGCGGACAACCTAATACGAACAGGGGAAGAGTTTTACGTTGCTACTTCAACGCTGTCACTTGCTTTTAACGCCCATTTATATATCGTATATTGTTACTTTACATGGGCTTGTGAAAGGCTTCAAATCTTAACGCAATTATCTTGGAAGATGATTATTTTTGTAGTAGGTATATTATATTGTGTGCCAGAAAAAAAGAATGTTAAAATACTGCCAATTTTTAGCATGTAACTTTTTCTTAATATTTACAACTATAGTATATACATACTATGCGTAATGACGCTGACATTTAATAGTGTATTCGATGGTTCGATTTTTAATGATTTAAGCATTATTTGCTGATTAATGTACTACTTAAATATAAAGATTTTAATTATTAAGTATATATTATTAAATATTATTTAAATGTTTACAATAACTTGTAAATAATAAAGTTTAATTGCATCTATTTAGTTTTATTTATAAATTATTCACAATAGGGCGTAAGACCAAGGACGTAAGTTGTACAGGCAACATATCGGTTATACATGTTTAACATCTATTCCCCTGTTGCTTTTCACTTATTAAAAGACAAATATTTATCCCTTTCTCTATTTATAAGTTTAATCCTATGGCAATGCTTAAAGGTATATTTCAGTCTCCATTTTAATCAATCAGGAGCAGTAAATAAACTTCCTGTGATAATTAACACAGTTACATTCTAAAAGCAAGCAGCAGAGCGCAAGTGTTCTGGGTGATCAACAACTTGCATCATTTTCTTTTCTATTCCGGCGCCACGTAGGATACACATGCATTGAATATAACCTAGATGAAACACCCCAAAAGTAGTTTAGGTATATACAACCTGTTTGCGACTAAAACGCTAACCAATTGAATCGAAATGAGAAATGTCAACGCCCATCTGTGACGCACAGAGAATCGAGACGCTATGTAGGACACCCACACGGCGGGGATGCTTCTCAATGACCAAACCACACAACCTACCACGACCAATACACGAGGAGGCACACACGCTGTAATCCTAAGAAATCGAAACCCAAAATTATCCACAAATATAATGCAGATGTAATCTAAAAAAATTGGATAACGCTATCATTGTTGTGTTCAATTTCATAAAATATATTCTGGTCAAGTACACATTGAATATCCTAATTGATACCTAGATTACTTAGAAAGGTTACAATAATAGCGATGTTAATTGGAAAACATAATAAACAAACTAGCTAACTTTAATTTTCAACAACATCTCTGTTATATTCAATTAATAAACGTTTCGGCAGACGTTGTTTACTTTGTTTTATAATAGATACAGATAACAGCTCCATATATTTTTATATAATATTTTCTCATAAAAATGAGATCGAATTCAATACAAAAAATTAGGGATGCACTCAAGAAACCTTTCAAAGTTAGCTTCTACTTACTCGCCACTTACACCGTCCTTTTTTTCGCCGTGCAGAAGTAAGAATACTAACCTCTGCGGCCGGTTTCGGCCTGTTGTAAAAGGCGACAAAAAACCCTAGCTACGTGGTACGAAAAGCACTTTTTGTTTATATGTATGCCGCCATTATAATCTTGTGTTGTGTTCCGGCATTAGTGACCCAGGTTCTAGTAGCCCTATGCGGACAGCAGCGTGTCGCGATGCCCATAGTTAGTCCGATCAATCTAGACCAAAAAATGAGAGTGAAGGTAGTACATAAAATCCCAACAAGCTGAAAATCTGTAAAATTTTTCAAAACATAATTATAAATAATATTTAAAAGTTTCCCATCATTCCCGTGTATGGATTTTTTTTATTCAAGGTCAAGATAATGAATTAAAGATTATTAGAGTTATTAAAATCGAAAAGTAAACAAGTTAATCAAAATATGCATTGTGAACAAATAACGTAAATTAATTAGATTGATTTATAGTACAAGGAGAATTAAAAAGGTATAAAAATCATAATAAATTTATGAAAGGCATCCCTGTGTACGTAAGGGATCATATTAAAACGTTAACGTCCGCAATAATTTACGGTTAAGCCTTGAGATGTGAACCGGGCCACTGGAACTGATCGACAGTGAAAAAAATATTATACCTTGACCAAATAACCCTATCTTTTATGATGGATTTTAAATAGAGCGAAGCTTGAGAGTAATTATTTATTATTATGTTTAAATAATAATATCAGACATAATAATCTGACAAAAATATTTTACATTTTATTTCGAAGCTCATATTTAAGATACGAATTACAATCACAACACAAATTTATTTTTAATATTAAATTATTTTCAAAATTCGCTCTATATAATTTATAATTACAATGAGAATAGAAACAGGTTTTTGGATGTGTGGAGTGACGCGGAAGGACCGCGTTAGGAACTCCCGCATTCGCGGTAGTCTTCATGTCCGTGACATTATGGATAAATTACAAGTGTCGGCTCTGTTGGTACGGCCACGTTTTACGGAACCGGATGCTTTCGTGGAAACAAATGTCTGTCCATGCTGCCTCCACCGGGCCCCGGCAGGAGGGGTAGACCCAAAAAGTGCTGGCTTGACGTCATAAAGGATGATATGCGTGCCAATGGGCTCACTACCAGGGATACTGAAGACCGTGCGAAGTGGAGAAGAAAAAGTCGAAACGCGGACCCCGGGCGCTGAAGCGAGAGTTTGGGCTGCAACCGGAATTTAACGCAAAGATGATGATGATGAGAAACAGCTTTTTGACGAATTATAAAAGCGTATAAAATGTATCTACGCTTTCAAATTACACATAAATATAAATTAATAATGACATAATTATTTCATAACCTCTGTAGCGTTCTATGCAAGTGAGGATGCCTACGAGTCTAACGGGTCACACCGAATCTGGGCAAGTTCCAACACGTGAACCAGTATTATATGCATGTATTTACAAAATTACATAAACAGTATATCAATTGTCTAGTATCCACAACAATAGCACTCTTTTTTCTTCGTGCAGGGGTGGAGTAAAGGGCCCTTGCGGCTGAAGTTGGCCTATCGTAAAAGGCGACAAAACAACCCTAGCTACGTGGTAGGGCTCCAAGCCCGCTTGGATGGCGAGCACCCTTGGTCTTAAGTATGCCGCCATAATAACCTTGTATTGTGTTCCAGCAAGTGACCTAGGTTCCTGTACTCCTGTGGGACAGCAGCGTGTTCGCGGTGCCTCTGGCTTCGCAAAGATTCATAAGCAACAGTTACTGCTTACTATTAAGTGTGCCGCTAGCCTACCTGCTGTTCCTCAGCAATAAAAAAAACTCTAGTTTATTTTGGGACTAGGTGGCGCTGTGTGAATTTCACAGTATACATATTAATTAATTATATTTATTCCTATGATATAAATATAATGATGATATTTATAATCAACTGGTTATGTCTGCTACAAATTATTTAATCTCAGTGACGTTACTGTACTGAATAAATTTGGATATGTTATTTCTAGTATTTGCTATAGTCTAAGTTTTTAGGTATTCGATACAATTTCCTTATATATATATTAATCATACAGACATAATTTGTTTAGTTTAAATATACCATTATTTTGTATCTATCTAAATTATATGTATCAATAATTATATATCAAATAGTTTCGATTTTAGCATAATTGTTTACTACAAATACAACTCCATGTAATTACTATCCATTCCTATAATTGGTGAATCAAAATGTAATAATTGTGTTCATTTTGTATTAGCTTGGACTTCTAAAATATTTGACTGAAGCTACAGGAACAGATTCATCCAAATTAAGAGAGATGGTGCTAATGTGTCTGTCACATTTTAATGCTTCAGAAAGTTTTGCGATCGTTTCTATAGATGGCGTTATTAATTATTGTAGATGTTGTGGGTAGAATCAGAGAAGATAGAGATAAAAATAATATTATTATAAAATATAATCTAAGATGAGTAACAAATTACAATATGTAAACATTAAAAAGTAATATAAAACATAATTATATTATAATAAGCGTTGTGTGGAAAATAAAAGGTAAGCCGAGATCAAAATTCTGTTTTAGAAAATTTGTAAAATGTTATATATATATATATATATATATATATATATATATATATATATATATATATATATATATATATATATATATATATATATATATATATATATATATTGTATTTATTTAATAGTCACAACAGTAGTATTTCCCTTTCTCAATGCTGTATTTTCTCTGTAAACTAGTCAATTAATTATCTATTTAATTTACTTTTTTTTGTTTTGAGAATAAATATATAAATAGTTTGTACTGATCTGGGTGCGTGCATATGACCGTCAATTGTATGTGTGAAATAGCCATGTGATTTTGTCATACAGTGCTGAGAACAAACCGTCTTTAAAAAGTAAATACATAGTTGGAAAACAATTAGAAAAAAATGGTACTTGTTCAGAAAAAAACAATTGTAATAAAAGGACAACGACATTTATATTTTAGTTTTTTGAGTATTGACTCAATAATGTAACATATATTGGTGTCTAACGTCTATCAATCCTGAAGCCGCAGTTAATTATATTTTGTCATCTAATATGCATTATAACATTATTGTCACGCGTTTATAGTGAAGCAAAACATTGAGAGGAAGCCTGCATACGCATATCTTCTGGGTATCACCAGTATGCAGGTTAGGTAGAAGATGAGTAGGTAGCCGACAATCCGTCTTGTACAAGCGTGGTAGGTGACCTTTAGAGCAAATGCTCTAAAGCGAAGTCCAAGCTCAGCTGTGACATTATGGATTATTATTATTACTAATACAGTACGCAGTCAGTATTTACTGATTCATATTTTTGTTTTCGTGAAAACTCACAAATTCGTTCTTTTCTTTTAGAAAATGTTTACAATATTTTTACTGACAATGCGAAGTGATACGATAGGACAATAATTGAAAAACATTATTTGAGAAAAACTATTTGAAAAAACAGAATCTTCTCTTTGATGTTATCGTACTCGTCAAGCCTTTCTATTAGTGATAGTCACTCGTTTCTTTATGCTAGCGAACAAAAGCAATATTGAGTGCTGGCAGAGACGCGTCATTCCGTATGCAGTCCTATAAATACAATGAATCGTAACAACGGGTTCGAACTACTGTTTTTTACGTCATTGTTACTTACAATAGAATAGTTTTTTATATCTGGTTCACTAGATAAGCAAACGATCCACTTGATACCATATTCATGCTGTGTCATCTCGCTTCTGGATGTTTGTAACTCTAAGGAGCATTACAAACGCCTTGTCCACTATTAAAAGATTTTATATGGCCTTTTTTGAAAAACCCCATATTGTGCTGCGATAAGAAAACACCGGAGGTTCATTCCAAATCTGAAGCTTACATAGCATGAACGTTTTGAGTCTTAGCCTAGGCCTTACCAGATAGTAAGCTAGGTAGCTGGGATTGTTTTATTGCCTTTTACGACAGGCCGCCCCCGACCGCAAGGTTCGGTTTCCTTACTTCGGCCTGCACGATTACTATAGACATTATATAATAGTCTACACAAACTCAAATTTATTCCAATCAAATTAAAATCATTTACTTCTATATAAAACCTTAGCGATCACTTATTGAATGTCAAGAATCTACTACCGTTTCCAATAGAAAACGCTGGCTGGAGAAGAAATGGCGAAGCAAACTCCCCAGCGAATGTTTTTTTGTCTTATTTTATATTTGTCTTTTATTGTGTACAACTTTAATTACAAAATGAAATTGGAGGAATAAAAAATATGAGTAAATGGCAATATAATTATGTTTATTTCCAATCTGTGCAGTCGTCAATATATCAATATTGTGTGTGTAATATTCTTTCCCACATAGACGTTGTTTAATAGCTTTTTTAAACTTATTTCTTGAAAGTCTTCGAGTTCTCTCGGGATTTTATTGTAAAAAAGTATAATTTGCCCAATAAAACTATTTCATATTCATATTTGTATACTTTCCGGAGTTTACAAGAACGTCTAATTTTTGTTCCTTGTGTCTTTGCTATGAACATCACTGAATTTAAGAAAAATTGTGATATTTTTCTTAGATATAATAATTTTCCAAAATGTATTGAGACGCAACATAGAGTATAGAGTCCCGCGGCCCCGGCCTACAGATCGCACTATTCTCACTGGACTCACTTCACTATTCTAATCGATAATGTATCTTACTTACCATCCTATATTAATCCTGAGGAATTATAAAAGTTGGCACAATATATACACAATTAAATGTAGCCACCATTCGTATCTTTTGCCGGAACAACAAGACACGCGTAAGCAATGATTTTTAATATATAAAATATCTCTTTTTATATATAAAATATCATTGCGCGTAAGTCAAAAGATGAAACTGTTTGACCTTAATTGATATTTCATTTTGTTTGGGATATTAGTCTATTCACCGTAATCCCATTCAAGTAATATTTCTATGAATCCCTGTAAGGATTCACAGTCTTCCTAATTACGAAGTCTTGCAAGTTTGTGACTATGTTTTGTGTTGGCCAGTTAATAAAGGATAATGGACCCGCCATTATCCTTTATTAAGTTAGCGGTTAATGTGCGAAAAGGTCCACGTTTCAATAGCCCGTAAAAGTTTGGGTCCTGTTAATGTAATATATCATGTAAGGTTGATTTAGATATAAAACTAAATATTTTACAAATGATTTAAAATGAAATTTATTTTTAGCTAAATTTTAAGAGTAACATTTACTTTCTTGTACAACTATCACTACTATCATAGTCTATGCTGCGAAAAATGATATTATTTACACCACATTGTTAGGACACATCCTATTAAAAATTATCCACCAATTTAAAAAGAACAATTAAGATGCAATGAACATACGGATGCATATAAAGAGAACGCCACTACCTTCAAAAGGCAAAGATACCACCATCGTACGCTGTGATTTTAGCACAACACTAATTTTTAATAGGACCAACTCATTTTATTCTAAACTAGCTGTGCCCGCGACTCCGTCCGTGTGGAATAGTGACTTCGGACAGAATTTTTTGGATTACTTATGGTTTATTTTGGATTAAAAACCCTATAAACCCTAAAATATAAATGAAATATGCAAACAGTTAGTATTATCGAATGCAACTGTTACGCCATGCGCCTCTGGAATACATACGTTCGAACCTACAAAGTCCAGCCTAAGCTAAACACTATTTCATATAATTGATGACATAAATCTGAGGTTAACTTAAATTGGAAATTTAACCTACAATGTCCAGTTTAAGCTGAATCCTATTTCATATGATCGATGATATAAATCTGAGGTCAATTTAAATTGGAGGATAAATTTCTGAATCTTATCATTTTTAACAAAAAAAATTTTTTTCTAAAATAAAAATAGCCTAAGTTACTCCTTGATACATCAGCTATTTGCCAGTGAAAGTCCCGTCAAAATCGGTGCAGCCATTTCAGAGATTAGCCGGAACAAACAGACAGACAGACAGACAAAAATTGTAAAAAAAATTGTTTTGGTATATGTACCGTGCATACGTCCGAATGCACTTAGTAAAAAGCGGTTATTTTAATATTACAAACAGACCCTCCAATTTTGTTTATTTGTAGTATAGATTAATACAAGAGACAAAAATTATTAATAATATTATATTTTGTTATAATATAAGATTTATAACACAAAAACATTACTAATCATTCAGAAAATATAAACAAATATTACAAATTGATTAATGAAAGGCTTTTAAGAGAATAAAAAGATTTAAATAAATGTATGTTGAAATTAATATCAATCAATATTATTAAGTACATAGCGCTTGCCAAAATATAATCTTGGTCCGCTTTTCCATCCCACCGCTTTTCAGTAAAAACCAATTAAAGAAGTGACTTGGTAAAGTCGCGAGCAGAATGCTGCCGACGGATGCAGGAGATCCTTATTGTAAATCTTAGTACGTATTATTTTGCTTCACAATAAGAAAGCATATATGTATGTTTACAGACAGTATTATAATAATAGCACTAAAATTAAATTGAAATTATGAATATACTGTCATGATACTATTATATTCATGATTTAAATTTAAACTTTACATAAGGTAAAGACATAATTTATCATGTTTTAGGGGTTTGCTCCATAATAGACAACTGTAACTTAAGCCTTGAAAACAAGATGAGCTATTAAGAATTATCTCAAGGTACTATACTACTTATCGTTTAGCTTCGGTGGACATTGGTAACACTAACGAGACTTACTTTGTGTAGTCATAATTTATCCAAGATCTTAGATCTTAGATCAAGATCTAAATCTATTATAGATATTACACTATATATATAATATAGGTGACAGATGTCTAGCGGAAGTTTTGTCATCAGTGAATCAAAGGGGACTCGAGCAGGTTGAAATGTGCGAGAGAAGATTAGATTAACATAAAATATTTAAAAGAAGATGACAACCTCCGTGGCGCAACGGCAACGCACGTCGGAACGCTAGCGGGAGTTACGGATTCGATATCCATACAAAGTCTGGGTGTTTATCATTATATATTTAGTGTTCTAATACTTACTTTAAGACTAGATGGAGCTATGTGTATTGTCCCAGTATATATACCTAGTCAGGTCATAAATTCTGTCACATGTTTAATGTAAAATAATTGTAACAAGTTTATTCATTATGTAACCATTCATATACCAAAATGAACTTAACAAAACATAGATTCTTATGACATTAAAGTTTATTCAAAATGACCTCCGTGATTTTGAATACAGGCCTTCAATCTGCGCGGCCAGTCGTCTATCGCAGCACGAACGAGGTCCATGTCAATATCGGCGGCTGCCTTAATCAAGGATGTCTTGAGTGACTCCAAATTGGGATGAGGCTTTGAGCACGCCTTTTCCTCCAAGTGTTGCCATATCTTGTAATCTAACGGATTCAAATCTGGACTGGAGGAGGGCCAGTCTTCGTGCCGGATGAAGTCGATTTCACGCGCCGCCAGCCAGTCTTGTGTGCTCTTCGCTCTATGAGCTGGCGCCGAATCTTGTTGGAATACCCAGTGCCTGTTATTGAACATGGTATGAGAAATAGGTTCCACAAGGTTCGTCAGGACTGTATTTTGATACACAACAGCATTCGTTTTTACACCTTTCTCACAAAAATGTACCTCTGTTAAGCCCCAATAAGAAACTCCCAACAATACCATGAGCGAGGATGGAAAATGACCTCGTTGGACACGCGGAATACGGTTGCTCGCTTCTTCACTACTGTGTGCGTACACCTTATCATTTTGTTTGTTGTAGCTCTCTTCTACGGTAAACATTTTTTCATCCGAAAAAAGAATTTCCCGATATTTTTTTCCCGCGTACCGCTTCAACAAAGCGCGGCATCTCTTCAGTCTCAGGTCCATTAGACGAGCATTCAAACGATGTCCTGTTTTTCTTCGATATGCCCGAAGCCCTAAGTCTTCATTTAACACCCTTTTCACCGTGGTTCTGCTTAACCCCATCTGAAGGGCCAACAGTTTCTGCTTACGTTTGGGATTTCTTTGAATTCGTGCCTTCACAGCTTTTATCACTGCTGGAGTCCTAACAGACCGAGGGCGACCACTTCTTGACCTGTCATCTACACTAGAGTCTTCATTGTATCGTTTGATGGTACGATAAACGAATCTTTTGGTTATATTCAAATTTTTCAGTATGTTAAAAATTTGAATTGGCGCGTAACTGTAACGATGCAACGCAATAACTGCAACACGGTCTTCTTTAAGCGTCCACTCCATATTTAAAAATGAGTAAAATTCTAAAAGTTATACATTTTTATTTTCATGAACAATTCGAAATTCGAATTCAATAAACTTTTTTGTGGCCAGCATTCTAAAAGAAAAGTTTTTACTGTGTGACAATACTTATGACCTGACTAGGTATATATATATATATATATATATATATATATATATATATATATATATATATATATATATATATATATATATATATATATATATATATATATATATATATATATATCTATACTACTATTATAAAGAGGAAAGATTTGATTGTTTGTTTGTTTGTTTGCTTTGAATAGGCTCCGAAACTACTAACCCGATTTAAAAAATTCTTTCATTGTTGCGAAGCTACACTATCCCCGGGTGACATAGGCTATATTATATTTTCAAAAAAATTAGGGATCCTTACTAAAACTCCAATAATGTAACCCAAAGTGTAAAAAAATTACCTAAAATATTATTTTAATCGGGTGCGTTGCGAAAACTATTGATGATAGAATAAAATAATGAACTACAACTTTGCAGAACACATTATTATTTACAAAAAGTGTCGCGACAGCATATGTCTAACTATTATAGTTATGCCACAATAAGTGTTTTTTTATTTCAATAATTCAATTGAAATGCCGCCCCTAGAAAAGGCTCTTTATTTGGATCTTGGTATTAATCCTTATCAAAATAAATTACTTCATATTCAAAACGGCTTCACTACCTTTATATAACTTTTTGATTTATTCAATTCGGATATTCCATTCGAAAGATATCACGAGTTTAAAAATGTAAGTAATAAAAAAATGTTGCGTGGTAGCCGCTCACCCTGTTCGGCTAGCTAGACAGCACCTTATGCAATGTAGGCGTGCGTCACTGGGGTTTTTACAAAAATTAGAATACTTATTAAAAAATAACGAAAAATAAATAAAAAGTAATAACAAAAAAATCATTAAAATAAAAGCTCATAGAAATAATAATATTCAAACTTTCTTTATAATTTTATTTTTTTAGTAACCTGACGCAAATAGAAGGGTTTGCCCTCAGGGGCGCTCCTCTGTCCGAGGAGTGCACGGGTGTGCGTACCCGAGGTGCCCGAGCATCCGTCGCTTCACTCTCCTCTCCGTTCGAGGCGACAGAGTCCTACCTTTCTTTCCGTCTACCTCTTACATCCTTTCCAACTTAGCTCTCTGTTCGTGGCGTGGTCCCCGGTGGGATGATTGCGAATACTGATTGGGGTCCCGGGTTCTACCCTGGGACCTGATTTGGTAGTCGAAACCATGCCTATTTCGACTGCGCCTGCACAGAGTGTTCCCGGGGCGGGAATTGCATCCTCGCTGTCGGTTGGTCTTGCTGGGCCGGCTACGACGTCAGGCGACTCTGCTTTTTCTGAAGTGTCGTCTGGTAGTCGTACCCACGCCTGACTAGCACGCGACGGGGATGCGAGTCCCGTCCGGAATTGGCCGCGGACCTGTCACTCCCGGCCCTGGTTCTGTCCATGGTCGGGGGCGATCCTGGATGGACGGCCGTCGCCTCCTTTTGCGAGGCAGTAGTGTCTGCAAGGGAGGCGGCGGAACGGGAGCGGGAGTCCGCCACCGCACTCCCCTCCCGCCAACGTAGGCCGCGTCGTCGGCGCCGGAGGGCGGGCAACGATCTCCGGCCGACGTAGAAAACGGCCGCGGGCGGCCCCTCGGGGGAGGATCCGCCGCCCGCACTATTGCCGCGAGGGAGAAGGCCGCGTGCTGTTCCACAGCCCCCCTCAACTCCTAGAGTTGTTACAAGAGAGCGCCGGGGGGACGAAACCCTGACCCCCTGGCGCCAGCACTTTAGAAGGGGCCCGCTTTAAGACAAAGCGTAGGCCGGCGCCGGCCCGGGCCACGAGATCGGCAGGCCATATATCCGTGGGCTCGGGCGTAGACGATAGGAGAACAGCGGGGTTTTTTAGTGGGTCGAACATCTTTTCCGGAGTCCCTTATATCCTTCGGTCCCCCCGGGCCGGGATAACCCGTCAAGAGAGGTTTTTCCCCGAGACCGAAAAAAAATAGAAGGGTTTAATTTTTAATTTTTTGTTAAATACCCGTGCGAAGCTGGGACGGGCTGCTAGTATATATATATATATATATATATATATATATATATATATATATATATATATATATATATATATATATATATATATATATATATATATATATATATATATATATATATATATATATATATATATATATATATATATATATATATATATAATTGTTCATGAAAATAAAAAAGGTATACTTTTAATTCAAATTTTTAACATACTGAAAAATTTGAATATAACCAAAAGATTCATTTATCGTACCATCAAACGATACAATGAAGACTCTAGTGTAGATGACAGGTCAAGAAGTGGTCGCCCTCGGTCTGTTAGGACTCCAGCAGTGATAAAAGCTGTGAAGGCACGAATTCAAAGAAATCCCAAACGTAAGCAGAAACTGTTGGCCCTTCAGATGGGGTTAAGCAGAACCACGGGGAAAAGGGTGTTAAATGAAGACTTAGGGCTTCGGGCATATCGAAGAAAAACAGGACATCGTTTGAATGCTCGTCTAATGGACCTGAGACTGAAGAGATGCCGCGCTTTGTTGAAGCGGTACGCGAGAAAAAAATATCGGGAAATTCTTTTTTCGGATGAAAAAATGTTTACCGTAGAAGAGAGCTACAACAAACAAAATGATAAGGTGTACGCACACAGTAGTGAAGAAGCGAGCAACCGTATTCCGCGTGTCCAACGAGGTCATTTTCCATCCTCGCTCATGGTATGGTTGGGAGTTTCTTATTGGGGCTTAACAGAGGTACATTTTTGTGAGAAAGGTGTAAAAACGAATGCTGTTGTGTATCAAAATACAGTCCTGACGAACCTTGTGGAACCTGTTTCTCATACCATGTTCAATAACAGGCACTGGGTCTTCCAACAAGATTCGGCGCCAGCTCATAGAGCAAAGAGCACACAAGACTGGCTGGCGGCGCGTGAAATCGACTTCATCCGGCACGAAGACTGGCCCTCCTCCAGTCCAGATTTGAATCCGTTAGATTACAAGATATGGCAACACTTGGAGGAAAAGGCGTGCTCAAAGCCTCATCCCAATTTGGAGTCACTCAAGACATCCTTGATTAAGGCAGCCGCCGATATTGACATGGACCTCGTTCGTGCTGCGATAGACGACTGGTCGCGCAGATTGAAGGCCTGTATTCAAAATCACGGAGGTCATTTTGAATAAACTTTAATGTCATAAGAATCTATGTTTTGTTAAGTTCATTTTGGTATATGAATGGTTACATAATGAATAAACTTGTTACAATTATTTTACATTAAACATGTGACAGAATTTATGACCTGACTAGGTATATATATATATATATATATATATATATATATATATATATATATATATATATATATATATATATATATATATTAAAGCGCTTTTAAAACTCATGAATTTGGTTTAAGACCTGGAAACAGTAAGGTACACAAACGGTTCCCGATGACACAACGATAAAAATAACTAAGTATTAAATCTACAGATTAAATTATCGTGTATCATAAACAGGTTTTATTGAATAGCCAATTTATGAGAAAATTTATGACAAAATTAGTATAAATAAATAACCTATTACAATATGTATCATATTGTATCTATCCAATGATATAATGAATCTGCTTTGGTAGTACCTCAGTTAAAAAGCTACCATTAATGGTAGTAGTAAATATTTCTTGTATTTGTATAACATTTCTATAATGTGGTATTTTTATTCCATTTGTTGAAATTCCTTAAGTGGCTGTCCTTCTTCCTCTTTAAGTGAAGTAGATATCGTAGAATTACAATGTTTCAGTAATTACTCCTTTATTATTGTCTGTGCAGGGGCGGAGAAAGAATACAGACCTCTACGGCCGGGGTCGGCCTGTCGTAAAAGGCGACAAAACAACCCACCCTAACTACGTGGTATGGCCTTAAGCCCGTCTGGATGGCGACCACCTTTGGTCTTAACTATGCCGCCATAATAACTTTGTGTTGTGTTCCGGCATTAGTGACCCAAGTACCTGTACCCTTATAGGACAGCAGCGTGTTCGCGATGCCACTGGAGTTGCAAACACCTATAGGCGACGGGAACTACTAAATTATAAGTGGGCTGTTAGCCTGTCTGCTGTCCTATAACAATAAAAAAAACATTCTGACAAATCATATAATATTAATCTTACTAAGTGATAGGACACCGAGCTCGTCTGGATAGTAACCACTATTGGTATCTTAATATGCCGCCATAATAACCTTGTGTTCTCTTCCGGTATAAGTGGATACCCCTGTCGTCGCAAACATCTATAGGCGATAGTAATTGCTCACTAATAATTGGACTGTAATAATATAATTTCAATATCTGCCACTGCACAGCTAAAAACATCATCGCATTTTTTTGTGTCTGTTTGGTCAAGAAAGGTAGGACGACAGTGCTACGACTCAACAGACGCATAGAAGATGAGTCCTGTAAGACTTCTGTGATAGTACTCAGTAGTATACTGACTCCGAAGATCAAACTACGAATGATACAGAATAAAACAATTGTAAAAAGAAAAGCTTTATAAATACAGATATGATTCGATGATTGCCAGTTTCCAATTATACCTGCTTTGATGGAGACGACATTCGATCGCAGTGCCCTGATTGGATGAAGCTTTACCGTGCACTAGGCGACGAAGCAACGTGATTCTGCAAGCAGTTATAGTAAGATGATATATTAAATTATTAAGACATATACCTTTTTTACAATATGCTGTGAGTTTATTTTATGTTTGGTTATTTTAACAATGGTACAAATATTAAGCTACCAGGCATCTTATCGATATTCAAGCATTACATCTCAGTGGCATTTAATTCGGAATCTAGGGTCCAGCCACAATATTGCTACAAGACAATCCACACACCTTTTTGTATCATAATCAATTTTATAACAGGTTTGCCTTGTTTTTTTTTATAATCTAATTTATTTAGGGGTTTTCGATAAAAATATTTCATACGTATAGCTCCATTTTTCCCTAATTAAAGATATGCAAAACAGCGACAGCAGCGAGCGGCCGCGACGAGATGATCTGGAAAATACTTCCTAAAAGTTGACTCCTAGAGTCCGCACAAGCCGCTCTATATTAACTGTCATACATTGGGTCATATTTCATCAAGAAATGGTGTATTCCATGAATTTTTCAATAATATGCACGACTTGGACTATTACTCCTTGTCTCGATTTGTTTAATTGCAGTGAAATACTTTATAATAATTTGAAAGTTGTATATTTTAATATTATATGAGCAAAAGATAATGTTTGTTTGTTTGTTTGTGTATTGAACCAAAAGTACTTTTAACTTTTCAATTGTTTTAGTTAACAACGCTACGAGCGATTTCTAATTTTATTTTTCTCATTTGTACCTACGAACACTAAAGTAAGCATTAATAAGTAGCTAAGCAGGAGTATAAGATAATACAATAACTGGAATTTGTTGTTTCAGAATTCGTTATAATATTTTAACAAAAGTTACAAAAAAAACTCAATTTTTACAGCGCCATCTAGCCATGAAGTAAGCAGAGAGCGTTTGTGTTATGGGTACTAGACAACTGATAAATTAATTACATACTCAAATATTAATTAGATACATATTTCAGATACAAACTCAGGACGAGAATAAAAAACAAACAGCCTACTTGATACCATGAGGCCTCGAACAAAATTGATGATGATTTTTTTTAAAAACCCTATACGCCTGCGATGGGAAAACCTCAGTCGAAAACTCATTCCATAATCGAAGCGCAGGTAATACGAGCTATAATATATTAACTAATGTGTCAGATGAAATAGTAAAACAATTTTAAATAGACCATATTGGCCGTGCTGATGGCCATAGTGCATTAATATCTAATTTGTCGATACAAAAATCCATAGATGAAACAGTCTATATCTCTTTTCTATCAGTCACACGTAGAGTATTAAATCAAAGTAATTTAATAAAGGATATTTTTCAAGAGAAAATTAAAAATATTAAATGAAATAGCTTAGGTATAAATGGGTTTATTTTAAAATTAGATAATTGTTTTTGGAAAAGTTTTGTCAAAATGGAAAACAAGACTAGACTAATAAAAAGATGTTGAATAAATTTAATGACAAGAGGAATAACGATTTCAAGTAAAACAAAGCGAGCTCTATGCACTTCTCAAAGATGATATAATGATATATGTATCCAAAATTACCGTGAAAAATACATTAAATTTTATAGAAAGTAATTAGATGTGTAAGGAAATTAGCTATCAATGCTGAAATTTTAAAGCCAAAAATATTAGCAAATCATTTTGGTCTGTAGTACGGAGACACACTAATAAATTAAAAATAAAAGCTAACGAAAATTACAAACTAAGAATGGATAATAATTTAATTTATGAATCAAATAAAGTAGCGTACATTTTTTTCAAATATTTTAATGAGAAATGTGTTTTAGGTGCAGAAAAAAATTTGAATTCAAAAAATATTTAGAAGAAAATACTCTAAGGTTAAAATCAGACATGATATTGAACACGGTTACTAAAAGAGAAATTGTAGATGTTAAAAAAATGAAACACAAAAAGTCTTGCAATTATGATGAAATGCCGATCATCGTAATTAAAGAGAATATAAACATTATGGTTGCACCTCTAACGAATTTTTGTAATAAATGTTTCGTTGTTTGGGGATCTTTTCAGAAAAACTGAAGTTCGCAAAAATTATCCCCATCCATAAAAAGGGCCCCAAAAATGATGCTTTAAACTATAGGCCTATTTCACTACTACCAAAGTTGTCCAAATTATTAGAAAGCGTCATAAAAACAAGTTTAGTCGACCATTTAAATACAAAAATATCCAAATCCAAGACAATTTGGTTATCAAAAAAATGTTAGCACAGCTGATGCAATAAACATTTTGTTGAAATTTGCAGGTCTATTTCTGGACCTAAGTTCGGCTTTTGATTAAATTCATCAAAAGCATTACTATTTAAATTGGAACATTACGGTATACAGGGAACTGCTCTTAAATTATTCGAATCTAACTTTAGAAATCGACAAATGTATGTTCAGATAAAGTATATCACAAATAATACTGAAACTACACATAATTCCAAATTACAAAATATAATTTCGGGTGTTCCACAAGGATTTATACTTGGCCCAATACTATTTATATTGTTTGTAAATGATGTCATACCTTTCATAAAAAATGAAATTCTCGATGTTGACCTTGTAGTTTTTGCTGACGACACAAATACAGTAATAAGTGCTGCTACTGTACTATTACTAAATGATAAACTAAACAGAGGCATTAAATTATTTTATAACATGGTTTGCTGATAACAATCTTAACATCAATATTTAAAAAATAAGTATCTTGTTATTCAAAACTACATCAAGGAATAATGACAAAGTTATTGTAACCTTAAAAATGATAATATTATTCCTGTCCACTCTTAGGGATATAAATAGATTCTAATTTAAAATGGTGAGAAGAGCTGTATGCAATTGAAGGTTCTATCAATAAAGCCTGCTTTGCGAGGATTGCGAAACATTGTATATTTTGCTCTAGTTGAATTTAAGCTAAGGTACAGCATTCAATGTTGGGGAAATAGCTATAAGTACAACTGTGAGAAAGCTTTAGTTATGCAAAAAAGGTGTGTCAGGATAACGCTTCGTATATCACAAATGGAGTCATGCAGAGAACATTTTAGAAAATTAGATATACTTACGGTCCCGTCTCTTTATATTATACTAGTAACGCTTACTAACCTTGCAAAAAATATATTTGATTTTGAAATTCAAGAAGGAAGGAAACAGAAAGAATCTACAAGAAGAAAGGATCTAAAGAGTAAAATCAAATTAAATCTAAATGTAGTAATGCATGAATATAAATTTTAAGCTGTTAAAATGTTCAATAAATACAATTTATATTGAGTCGTGGGTATGGATATATATATATATATATATATATATATATATATATATATATATATATATATATATATATATATATATATATATATATATATATATTCTTCTCCAAGGTATAATCTATCTCTGTTACCGAAATTCATCAAAATGAACATAACAGACACAGTTACATTCATATTTACCTAGTCAGGTCATAAGTATTGTCACACAGTAAAAACTTTTCTTTTAGAATGCTGGCCACAAAAAAGTTTATTGAATTCGAATTTCGAATTGTTCATGAAAATAAAAATGTATAACTTTTAGAATTTTACTCATTTTTAAATATGGAGTGGACGCTTAAAGAAGACCGTGTTGCAGTTATTGCGTTGCATCGTTACAGTTACGCGCCAATTCAAATTTTTAACATACTGAAAAATTTGAATATAACCAAAAGATTCGTTTATCGTACCATCAAACGATACAATGAAGACTCTAGTGTAGATGACAGGTCAAGAAGTGGTCGCCCTCGGTCTGTTAGGACTCCAGCAGTGATAAAAGCTGTGAAGGCACGAATTCAAAGAAATCCCAAACGTAAGCAGAAACTGTTGGCCCTTCAGATGGGGTTAAGCAGAACCACGGTGAAAAGGGTATTAAATGAAGACTTAGGGCTTCGGGCATATCGAAGAAAAACAGGACATCGTTTGAATGCTCGTCTAATGGACCTGAGACTGAAGAGATGCCGCGCTTTGTTGAAGCGGTACGCGGGAAAAAAATATCGGGAAATTCTTTTTTCGGATGAAAAAATGTTTACCGTAGAAGAGAGCTACAACAAACAAAACGATAAGGTGTACGCACACAGTAGTGAAGAAGCGAGCAACCGTATTCCGCGTGTCCAACGAGGTCATTTTCCATCCTCGCTCATGGTATGGTTGGGAGTTTCTTATTGGGGCTTAACAGAGGTACATTTTTGTGAGAAAGGTGTAAAAACGAATGCTGTTGTGTATCAAAATACAGTCCTGACGAATCTTGTGGAACCTATTTCTCATACCATGTTCAATAACAGGCACTGGGTATTCCAACAAGATTCGGCGCCTTCTCATAGAGCGAAGAGCACACAAGACTGGCTGGCGGCGCGTGAAATCGACTTCATCTGGCACGAAGACTGGCCCTCCTCCAGTCCAGATTTGAATCCGTTAGATTACAAGATATGGCAACACTTGGAGGAAAAGGCGTGCTCAAAGCCTCATCCCAATTTGGAGTCACTCAAGACATCCTTGATTAAGGCAGCCGCCGATATTGACATGGACCTCGTTCGTGCTGCGATAGACGACTGGCCGCGCAGATTGAAGGCCTGTATTCAAAATCACGGAGGTCATTTTGAATAAACTTTAATGTCATAAGAATCTATGTTTTGTTAAGTTCATTTTGGTATATGAATGGTTACATAATTAATAAACTTGTTACAATTATTTTACATTAAACATGTGACAGAATTTATGACCTGACTAGGTATAATAGATGACTCGGTGAACTTCGATCTTCTTTTTCATCTAAGCGTTGTATCCCGGTCGCAACCTAAACATCTGTTTCGGTGCTCGGGGTCCGCTTTCGGACTTTTTCTACTCCACTTCGCACGGTCTTTAGCATCCCTGGTAGTGAGCCCATTGGCACGCATATCACCCTTTACGACGTCCAGCCAGCACTTTTTAGGTCTACCCCTCCTGCCGGGGCCCGGTGGATGCGGCATGGCCAGACATTTGTTTCCCACGTAAGCACCTGGTGAACTTCGATATTTCTGTAAAATGTGGTCAAAAATTAAGCCGAACAAAACGAATTATAGGGCTAAACTACATAAAAATTAAGTGAAGCACAAATTAACATCAAAAGGGAAATTGGTCACTTTATCACTCTCGGAGGGAGTAAGTTATCCAGTTTTACATTAGTAGAAGATAGAATAATTATTACTACTAAATGTGCATTAAAAATAAATCATCAATTTTTATTGTATTTATGGTTCACTGTTTATTATAGCCAATATAATGGCCTACACATAAAATATTGATATATGCTGTCGTGGACGTTTTCGTAAGACTATTTAAAATAAAAATTTCCATTGTATATTACATCCCGTTAGAGACACATCTAACAGTTTTTGCAGCGCACCCTAGAATAGCTCGCAGATGGCAGAAATATCCATACTAATATTATAAATGCGAAAGTAACTCTGTCTGTCTGTCTGTCTGTTCCTCTTTCACGCCTAAACGGCTGAACGGATTTTGATGAAATTTGGTATGGTGATAGATGATAACCTAGAAATGGTCATAGGCTATAAATAATCACGCCATCGTTCTTAGGGGGTAGGCAGTAGGCAGATAACTAAATTGAGTTAGTGATTTTTTGTGCTTATCCGGTATCTATGAGAATCGGCCAACATCTATTTTTCATCCCCCTAAATGTTAGGGGTGACCCACCCCCAAAAATTTTTTTTTAATTTTTTGACATTTTATTATTTATATGGCAGAACAACGTTTGCCGGGTCAGCTAGTATGAATATATGTATAAATATATGTATAGAATCTGTCCCATTTCCGAAAACGAATGAATACAGAGGCTCTGGTGGCGGTACCAATGGCGTCAATTTGACTTTACCGCTCGCGCAACATAATCCAGAGGCTTCATTTTTAAACTTAAATGCTTTACAATATTGACACACAACATTCATTGATCCAATAGCAACAATTTGCTGTGAACTGTAATCCATTTCCACGGTATAATTAAATGCAGCTCGATAAGGGTCAAGAGCAACATTTCTTGCTGTTGATTTCGATTCCATCGATTCCGTTCAACTTCATTTCGTGTTTCGCATTGCTCGTCAGTTTGACGTGCTCTTATATGTATTTGACTTGCAGCATTGCGAGTTCTGCGACTTATGTTTGTCAGTCTAACTGCTGGCATTTTTAAAAATTAAAATTATTATGTAAATTAAAAAAAAAATATTATTAATATTGTATTCTTCTTTATATCAAGCCAATCAAAACAGTCTATTAAAACCTACCCAAATCTCTATATTCTCTATATTAAATTGAACTTTCAATATTAGGCGTTATTTCTCCTAACTTACCGTGATGAATAACCACTTCACAAAAACTCACTGTCTAATTGAAATGAAACTACACGAAATGATAAATTAATTATTTATCAACGTATACATCTGTGTTAAACTCATATGGTTAAACGATATTTGTAGCGCGCATTCTATTAATCGCTGACTGTTATTTCAAACAACTGACAGCTATGTCAAAACCTGATTGTTATGTAAAATTAATATTGTCGTTAATTTTTATTAAATTTTCTTGAATTATCTAATCTCAACTTTCTTAATTTTTTCTTCCATAAGATTAATAAATACAACAAATAAAGAATTAGCGCAATGGTTCCTTCCGTTCACGCGTGATGCGATGGCCAAGTGAAATAGAGATTCACTTTTATATAATATATATATATATATATATATATATATATATATATATATATATATATATATATATATATATATATATATATATATATATATATATATATATATATACATATACATATACATATATATAGATTACTGGTTATTGTCAAACACAGATTTGACACTAGGGATTTAGTGGCTTACACTTTTATTGCTTAATAAATGGAATTGAATTATTAAATTTATGATTATTTTTGTATGAAAGCTTTTAATTATGATTGATAATTTTTGAAGTGATAACTTCTTATGGGAAGGTAAACCGCTTCGTTACGTAACGCGTTACGGCGCCAGTCTCTCTGGCTTTCTTTTCTCTCACGCATACGGCAGCGGTAGGCAGGTATTGACAAATTAGATTACAAATTTTGCGTACCTTGTATATAAAGGTAATATTCCTAAGAGATTAATCATTAGAATTACGGTATTATGAGAACTGAGCAATTAACATGGGCTACTTTAGACACCCTAGGGATGTAGTAATTTGCAAAACTAATATCACTTTGCCAATTGGTTATGTAGCTTTCACACATCGACCTCCAATTCTTAATAGGGTTGAACCCACTGTGTATAGGGATTTAATCATTAATCCAAAATGAAGGTGCTTTGATTTCAACACTTGCTATTATTTTCATGCCTTCATTATATAAGATAACATATGACGCCTCTGTGATACAAGGACTTTTACATCG
This sequence comes from Malacosoma neustria, assembly GCA_963693495.1. Classification (NCBI taxonomy): domain Eukaryota; kingdom Metazoa; phylum Arthropoda; class Insecta; order Lepidoptera; family Lasiocampidae; genus Malacosoma; species Malacosoma neustria. The sequence continues at coordinate 9,357,787 of OY856386.1, forward strand.
AAACGCTTGAGGTCACAGTGTCCAATCTATGACTATACTGAAATTCATCAAAATTGCTACAGCGGTTTAGGCGTGAAAGCGTAACAAAAAAACAAACAAACTCACTTTCGCATTTTATAATATTAGTTAGGATACATAAACACTCAGACGTGAGACGGGAATCGAACCTATGACCTCCGCAAGCGTAACTAAGTGCGTTAGTCGTTACACCACGGAGGCCTTTAACTCAAATTTTTAACGAGACTTATGATGATAGGGAATTATAAATTTAATTCAATTTGATTGCAAGCTTTAGAAACTATTTTATATTTTAAAAATATTGACGCACGCTATTGATGATGACGGAGGGTCCTGTGGTGTCTGAAACGAGAATAAGACTTCCCGCTAATTACTAGCCCTAAGCTCGTACGCACCGGCGTGCACTCTATCCAATCAGAGCTTTGGGCTGATTTGTCCCCACCCTATCGATGGTCACAAACATGCCCAAATTTACAACAAACAACAAAACACACTTCTTTCTCTATATGATCTAGCGAGATTAGGCGATTATTTAAAATGGACTTACCTTAAATCTTAAATATTTTACAACTGGAGTGCAACTGGCCTACCCTATGACAAACAACTACAGTTATTAACTGATGTCAGCAATACCATGGTCGTAGAAACCAATTATTACCTTTTTAAAAAAATATTCGCCCACCTCACTAGTGTGTTGTGGTCTGTGGTGCTTCACGCTCATTTGAACACTCATTCGTTACATTCGTCCATTCATACGCCATCAAGTATAGTACCTGTATTTTAATTATTGCAATTGAAAGCCCTAGTATACAACGTAAATTAAGCTGGAGTCAAATTTTTATTCAACGAACCGAGATACATCTAACTAACTATGTCGGTCTGTTTTGTGTTCCTGCATATATCGCTGAAACAGTTTTGTTGAATTTAGGTATAACAATAGATTGAACCTTAGAGAATGACATACGCTAATTTTTTTATTTACATGCCAAATCAGCTAACATTTTATACTTTAATGTATCTCATTAATAACTCAATTTAAAAGGGTGAAACAGAAGGTTGCAAGTGAAAAAAACAGATGATATCCCGCAGAATGGTTATGGCGGGATAAGAGAACGGTTTTAACAAGTCGTAAATAGTAAGTGGATTGTAATGGATTCAATCAGAACCGGTCGGTGTTAGTATTCGTTCCTAACGGTGTTATAAGCTACTAGAAAATAACATTTACTACGATTGCTAATTATCAATTGTAGATGCTGTATTCATACAAGTGGAAGAATAGTATGACATCAATATTAAAAAAAAAATATTTCTAAACTTAAGTTTAGTTTAGTTCACATATAGGTATTTCCCAGGGAAAGTTTTACAGATCGAGTGAGAAGCGCCCAGCCTTCTGTTGGATGCTAAGATGACCTACATCAACTATACAATACTGCTCACCTATACAAATAAATAAAATTGGAGTGTCTGTTTGTAATATTAAAATAACCGCTTTTTACTAAGTGCATTTAGATATATACACGGTACATATACCAACACAATTTTTTACAATTTTTGTCCGTCTATCTGTCTGTCTGTCTGTTTGTTCCGGCGAATCTCTTAAACAGCTGGACCTATTTTAACGGGACTTTCACTGACAGATAGCTGATGTAACAAGGAGTAACTTAGGCTACTTTTATTTTAGAAAAAAAAAAATAGTTTTGTCAAAAATGATAACTTTCGGAAATGTTAAATTCCGATTTAACTTGACCTCCGATTTATATCATAAACCATATGAAATAGGGTTTAGCTTAGGCTGGACTTTGTAGGTTGTTATTCAGTTTAAGTGGACCTCAGATTTATATCATCAATCATATGAAATAGGGTTTAGCTTAGGCTGGTTTTATAGGTTCGAACGCACGTATTCCGGAGGCGCATGGGGTAACAGTTGCATTCGATAACACTGACTGTTTGCATATTTCATTTATTTATATTTTAGGGTTTATAGAGTTTGTAATCCAAAATAAACCATAAGATTTATCCAAAAAACGCTACCCAAAGTCACTAATCCACGTGGACGTAGTCGCGAGCACAGCTAGTCTTCTATCTATATATATAAAAATGAATGTTTGTCTGTAATGTCCTTTATAGAATCTTAAACTATGCATTTGATCATGTCATGATCTTCAACAAAGTGTTGTGCATGAGCCCACAAAGGTTTCTGGCACGACCAATCTTTGACAGATGGCGCCACTATCATTCCAATGAATTTCATTTATTGCCGTGACAATTGAACGTAAGAATTTATGTTAATTGTGAAATTAAAATCCATGTTTTAATATTATGGATGTATCGAAAAAGTTTTGCATCTTTGCATAAAAAATCTTCCCTTTTAATTACGAACATATTTATTATAGCCAGCTTGATTCGATAACAAAATATTAAAAAATTAAAATTTAAGAACTTTTTATTGTATCGCCCCGCCGACAATATTGTGCGTATTTTTATATTTGGGAGCGTTTTTCGAATAATTTTATGCATTTTATTGTGAGTTAAATTAATTTAGTTAGTTTAAACGTTTTCCCAAACATTGCACATAACTACAAAAATCATCAGTGGCTCAGTACATGTGCTATATTAGCGGCCAAAAACATCGATGACAATATCATCAACTTCACTATTCAGAATGGAATACCCGGCGAAACGACAACATATAAGACCATCGATACTGTGGTGAATCAAGACGAAGTTGTCAACTATCCAACTGAATTCTTGAATTCGCTTGATTTGTCAGGCATGCCACTGCACGTTCTTACATTGAAAATTGGCGTAGCCATCATTCTTCTTTGAAACATAAATCTACCACGACTTTGCAACGGAACCAGACTCTCATTCAAGAAAATGATGTAGATTGTAGAATGTTATCGAGGCAACAATTTTGACTGGAAAATTCAAAAGTGAAGAAGTACTGTTGCCACATATTCCAATGATCCCGACAGATATGCCATTCGAATTCAAACGTTTGCAATTCCCGGTGCGACTCACTTTCGCAATGACTATCAACAAAGCACAAGTACAATCGTTGCAAGTGTGTAGATTTAATTTGGAGAATCCATGCTTCTCACATGGGCAGCTCTATGTGGCCTGCTCACGCGTCGGAAAACCTTCTGATTTATTCGTTTACGTACCAGATGAAAAAACAAGATATTGTGTATCCCACAACACTTCAATAAATATACAAATTGAAACGAAACGTTGCAATGTCAGAATTTTTTTCGACATGAACATAATCAATAAAATGACTCAAAATTAATTCAATGTTTGTGTAATGTCTTTCCTTCAAATTTATTTTAGTAAGTAGCGTAGCAACGCGCGCAGGGTACAGCTAGTACTATAATAAATTTGACAGTCGATAAATTTCTTTAAGAATTTATGTGGTGCGAAATGACCTTTAAACCGCGGTTGTACACGTACTCATTTTATAATACCTTTTACAACCATACCGAATATGTTTGAAGACTAGAGCATTTATTGCTCCTCCACGGTCTAGAGATCGTATCGAGAAGAAGTACCAAAGTTCAAAATATTGGTAAGAATGCGTTTTACACGAGATTCTCGTATTCCTGGTATCGACGGAGAATGCATCGGCTCCGACATCAAATTCTCTTTCACCGTGAGATTTCGCATCCTAGGTTGCCTGTAACATTATTTTTTTTATAGCTAGAGTTCAGCAGACAGGCAGACGGCCTACCCTGGCAGGTGGTTACCGTCACTTATGATCGTTTGCAGCACCAGAGGCATTACCAACGCGCTGCTGGTCTCAAAGAAATTTATAACGCCTTTTTTGAAGAGCCCCATATCGTATCGCGCTGAGAAAACCTCAGCCGGAAGCTCATTCCAGATCCTGAGAGTACGCAACATGAACGTTCTTGAGAACCGTTTCGTACAAGAAAGAAGAGGCTCCAAGAAATGGGGATGAACACCCAGCCGATGGCGGGTAGTGCGGTGGTAGAAAGACGACGAGGACACTATTCCGAATAGTTCTTCAGAACACTCCACGTTGTATAGACGGTAGAATACGCAAAGTCTCTCCGAGTCCAAGCATATCTAGACCGTCTATGAGTATGGGATTGCTACTTATGAATCATAAATCTTGGTATTCATTTTTTTGCTTTTCAAATTTGGTGTATATAAGCTAATACAATATTGTATTTTAGAAAGCGTCTAAATCAATTTCAATGTAAATAAAAAGAATTTAAAAAATTATATAAGGGATTGATTAGAATTGTGCTTAAAAGCTTTGTGTAGAATGTGTTAGTGTATATATAATAAAATCATTAATAACGCAAAAAAGTAGAGAATCAGAAAAGAAAGAAGAGTCCTTTAGATAAAATAGAAGTTTAAAACAGAATTTAGAGATATGAATAATATCCCACACATAACGCAATTTATCCATCTTTTTAAGTATATATTGAAAAATATTGTTATATCAAGGCAAACACACTTTCGAATATTCTCGAGTTGAGGATACGGCCTCCGTAACTACCCTTTTAAAGCACTCAGAATCCATTATAAATTATTGCGGTGGCAGTGTGTGGCCCGTTAAGTTTTATTGGTGTCATGAACAAATACATCTAGGTTCTGACCACACTCTTAACTTATTCCAAACAGTTTTTAATTGGATTACAAAATATATTGACCTGTAAAGCGACCTAGTACTTTTTTATTTTGATTTTATGGACAACAACAATTAAATTACATATTATTATATGAACTTAAAACCCTACTAGTGATGTAATTGATTATTTTAGTTACCACCGATGGAGATATACTCTATTTTATTTAACTATTCCATATAACATAGATGTACAAAAGCTAAGGTGTAACATAAATCATATACCCTGTGTTAAACCTCTTTCTTGAGAAATTTTTCTTTTATGTGATTATAATAAAATCTATATTAGTTCAATATTTCTCAATTTATTATTTTATGAAAAACAAAAATTACTTAGACCACGAAGTGTTGACTTCAAAGAAATAATATTCTCTTAATAAATACCAAAAGCTAGAATAGTGAGAAAAATATTTTTTAGAGATGAAAAGGTTTTAATATTTATAAACGTCAAATGACTACAAATATATATTTACGAGGGATAGCTTACATGAGAGACGATATCCATTTACAAAGAAAACGTGTACAAAGATTTGGATCGTTTTTCATGTCATTGAGTTGATTCAAGACTATTCAGTATATAAATATACTGAAACAATTCACACAGCGCCATCTGCAAGCAGCATAGTACTTGTGTTACGGGTACTAGACAACAACTATATATATATATATATATATATATATATATATATATATATATATATATATATATATATATATATATATATATATATATATATATATATATATATATATATATATACCTAGTCAGGTCACAAGTATTGTCACACAGTAAAAACTTTTCTTTTAGAATGCTGGCCACAAAAAAGTTTATTGAATTCGAATTTCGAATTGTTCATGAAAATAAAAATGTATAACTTTTAGAATTTTACTCATTTTTAAATATGGAGTGGACGCTTAAAGAAGACCGTGTTGCAGTTATTGCGTTGCATCGTTACAGTTACGCGCCAATTCAAATTTTTAACATACTGAAAAATTTGAATATAACCAAAAGATTCGTTTATCGTACCATCAAACGATACAATGAAGACTCTAGTGTAGATGACAGGTCAAGAAGTGGTCGCCCTCGGTCTGTTAGGACTCCAGCAGTGATAAAAGCTGTGAAGGCACGAATTCAAAGAAATCCCAAACGTAAGCAGAAACTGTTGGCCCTTCAGATGGGGTTAAGCAGAACCACGGTGAAAAGGGTGTTAAATGAAGACTTAGGGCTTCGGGCATATCGAAGAAAAACAGGACATCGTTTGAATGCTCGTCTAATGGACCTGAGACTGAAGAGATGCCGCGCTTTGTTGAAGCGGTACGCGGGAAAAAAATATCGGGAAATTCTTTTTTCGGATGAAAAAATGTTTACCGTAGAAGAGAGCTACATAAAAACAAAATGATAAGGTGTACGCACACAGTAGTGAAGAAGCGAGCAACCGTATTCCGCGTGTCCAACGAGGTCATTTTCCATCCTCGCTCATGGTATGGTTGGGAGTTTCTTATTGGGGCTTAACAGAGGTACATTTTTGTGAGAAAGGTGTAAAAACGAATGCTGTTGTGTATCAAAATACAGTCCTGACGAACCTTGTGGAACCTGTTTCTCATACCATGTTCAATAACAGGCACTGGGTATTCCAACAAGATTCGGCGCCAGCTCATAGAGCGAAGAGCACACAAGACTGGCTGGCGGCGCGTGAAATCGACTTCATCCGGCACGAAGACTGGCCCTCCTCCAGTCCAGATTTGAATCCGTTAGATTACAAGATATGGCAACACTTGGAGGAAAAGGCGTGCTCAAAGCCTCATCCCAATTTGGAGTCACTCAAGACATCCTTGATTAAGGCAGCCGCCGATATTGACATGGACCTCGTTCGTGCTGCGATAGACGACTGGCCGCGCAGATTGAAGGCTTGTATTCAAAATCACGGAGGTCATTTTGAATAAACTTTAATGTCATAAGAATCTATGTTGTGTTAAGTTCATTTTGGTATATAAATGGTTACATAATTAATAAACTTGTTACAATTATTTTACATTAAACATGTGACAGAATTTATGACCTGACTAGGTATATATATATATATATATATATATATATATATATATATATATATATATATATATATATATATATATATATATATATATATATATATATATATATATATATATATATATATATATATATATATATATATATATATATATATATATATATATATATATTTTTTTTTTGGATGAGAAGTGTATATATAAATAAGTTGCATGTATACTCGAACTCAAAAACTCTACACCTATATCACCAGATACCTAATAAATAAAATCTCCAGATAAAACTTTGCCTGGAAGAAATCGCTCTAAGCCGCCTAGGGCCGTCTCTTGTGTATTACTTGTAAAATTTTTATGTTTGTAAATAAATTGATAATTCAATAAAGAGATATAATCTATCTAACTCAGAGACACAACTATGTAAAAAAAATTTATAGTGAAATTTAGTTGAAAGAATTTGAATGAAATAGATGAGCAATAAGATCGCCTAATGCCACTTATTCTTTAATTTAAAATATTTTTGCTGGAAAACAATGAATTCGCGACTTTTCTTTCTTCCATGTTCCTGTCATGTCTATACTGGTCGATGATCTTTTCTTTTGATATATTTTTGGAACGAATACAAGAAAATAATTTAATTTAATTTTTCAAGCATTAATTTATTTTAAAGATATTTTTATAAAAAGTAAAAATTTGATTAATATAAATCTTTTTTTGCATGCATGCGTGCATGGGGCAGAGTAAGAATACTAGCAGCTGCGACTGGGGTCGGCCTGTCGTAAAAGGCGATAAAACCACCGTAGCTGCGTTATAGATCCCCAATCCCATGTGTATGGCAGCCACCCTTGATTTATATTTTATCTACATACATACAGCAGGAGGTACTGTATTGTTTATGAACATATCTCTTATTATTTCAGGCTAGTTCTAGAATACTTGGATCATACAATATTTATTGTCTTCAAACTTATTATTGTATTAATATATCTAATGGTTACCTTGTCAAGATTCTGGGTATTTATGTTTATGTACAAAGAAAGTATATATGTATATTAGTAGTCTAAAACCCTTAACATGTGCGTTTTGCTGCTTACTTCGGGTCTAGATGGCGCTGTATGCATTTCGAAATTTGAGTTGCTCGTAACGGATTACACTATTCAAGCACAGCGTCCTCTAGCTCTTTATATAATTTTAGTCAAGTTAGCATAAGTAGGCATCATTCTCTCAATGAACTTACTTAGGTCCGGGTAATCTCAGATGTTTTATAATTTATGGAAGGAAATGGTTGGAACAGTAATCCTACATCAAAACCATTAAGCTTGGCCTTTGAAGGTAACATATAGAATACATTACAATATTCTGTTTTTAAAAGGCTATTTTATTTCAGAGCAGACTTACAAAAACGCAAGTGAGTTATTACTACAGAGTACGTATTTTAAATTTGGTTTCTTATATTTTTTTGTTAAAGGAAAGTGGTTATGCTATGGCTCCAAGCCCGTCTGGGTGGCCACAACTCTCGGTCGATAAGTATGCCGCCGTAATAACCTTGTGTTGTGTTCCCTGTCTGTAATAGGTGGGCTAGGTGGCAGTTCCTACATACGACGGTAACTGCTTACTATTAAGTTCGCCCTCAGGCTGTCTACGCACACATCATCCGTTATTGCAAAATTTCCTTAATATGGGGAACGTTTATAAATTAATGGGCATAATATTTTTATTTTATTAACATAATTTAGTTATGAGAAACATACGGTTAAAATATTGAAGGTAGTTCGTAAAACTTCCACATCAGAACAATTACTTGAAAAGCCTAGTATAGACTAGGTAAGTCTATACGTAAGTATAGACTTACGTTTACAGGAGTCGAAGCTTGAGGTCTTAGGAGTTCAAAACAAACCAAACACCTATACATTCGACCAGATACCAAAATTTAAAGTAGACAGGGTCCTATTATGTTATAATCAATGATTTCGAAATTATCGGTTTAGTAAGATTACCAAGCACTTTAAATTTGACTAATTGAAAACTGGTTCCCACGTAACTTAAGACTATAAACCTGGTTAACAGTTTACAAATGAAAAAAGATATGCAAGTTCAAGAAAAGCTTTTCAATTTATTCTTGTTTGTTTATTAATAGGCAAATATGAAAATGTCACTAGATATCGACATGTCTTAGGAATAAATGTTTAAACGTCATATGCTCCATTCCATTCCATAATATATATATACATATATATATATATATATATATATATATATATATATATATATATATATATATATATATATATATATATATATATATATATATATATATATATATATATATATATATATATATATATATATATGTATATATATATTATGGAATGGAATGGAGCATATGACGTTTAAACATTTATTCCTAAGACATGTCGATATCTAGTGACATTTTCATATTTGCCTATTAATAAACAAACAAGAATAAATTGAAAAGCTTTTCTTGAACTTGCATATCTTTTTTCATTTGTAAACTGTTAACCAGGTTTATAGTCTTAAGTTACGTGGGAACCAGTTTTCAATTAGTCAAATTTAAAGTGCTTGGTAATCTTACTAAACCGATAATTTCGAAATCATTGATTATAACATAATAGGACCCTGTCTACTTTAAATTTTGGTATCTGGTCGAATGTATAGGTGTTTGGTTTGTTTTGAACTCCTAAGACCTCAAGCTTCGACTCCTGTAAACGTAAGTCTATACTTACGTATAGACTTACCTAGTCTATACTAGGCTTTTCAAGTAATTGTTCTGATGTGGAAGTTTTACGAACTACCTTCAATATTTTAACCGTATGTTTCTCATAACTAAATTATGTTAATAAAATAAAAATATTATGCCCATTAATTTATAAACGTTCCCCATATTAAGGAAATTTTGCAATAACGGATGATGTGTGCGTAGACAGCCTGAGGGCGAACTTAATAGTAAGCAGTTACCGTCGTATGTAGGAACTGCCACCTAGCCCACCTATTACAGACAGGGAACACAACACAAGGTTATTACGGCGGCATACTTATCGACCGAGAGTTGTGGCCACCCAGACGGGCTTGGAGCCATAGCATAACCACTTTCCTTTAACAAAAAAATATAAGAAACCAAATTTAAAATACGTACTCTGTAGTAATAACTCACTTGCGTTTTTGTAAGTCTGCTCTGAAATAAAATAGCCTTTTAAAAACAGAATATTGTAATGTATTCTATATGTTACCTTCAAAGGCCAAGCTTAATGGTTTTGATGTAGGATTACTGTTCCAACCATTTCCTTCCATAAATTATAAAACATCTGAGATTACCCGGACCTAAGTAAGTTCATTGAGAGAATGATGCCTACTTATGCTAACTTGACTAAAATTATATAAAGAGCTAGAGGACGCTGTGCTTGAATAGTGTAATCCGTTACGAGCAACTCAAATTTCGAAATGCATACAGCGCCATCTAGACCCGAAGTAAGCAGCAAAACGCACATGTTAAGGGTTTTAGACTACTAATATACATATATACTTTCTTTGTACATAAACATAAATACCCAGAATCTTGACAAGGTAACCATTAGATATATTAATACAATAATAAGTTTGAAGACAATAAATATTGTATGATCCAAGTATTCTAGAACTAGCCTGAAATAATAAGAGATATGTTCATAAACAATACAGTACCTCCTGCTGTATGTATGTAGATAAAATATAAATCAAGGGTGGCTGCCATACACATGGGATTGGGGATCTATAACGCAGCTACGGTGGTTTTATCGCCTTTTACGACAGGCCGACCCCAGTCGCAGCTGCTAGTATTCTTACTCTGCCCCATGCACGCATGCATGCAAAAAAAGATTTATATTAATCAAATTTTTACTTTTTATAAAAATATCTTTAAAATAAATTAATGCTTGAAAAATTAAATTAAATTATTTTCTTGTATTCGTTCCAAAAATATATCAAAAGAAAAGATCATCGACCAGTATAGACATGACAGGAACATGGAAGAAAGAAAAGTCGCGAATTCATTGTTTTCCAGCAAAAATATTTTAAATTAAAGAATAAGTGGCATTAGGCGATCTTATTGCTCATCTATTTCATTCAAATTCTTTCAACTAAATTTCACTATAAATTTTTTTTACATAGTTGTGTCTCTGAGTTAGATAGATTATATCTCTTTATTGAATTATCAATTTATTTACAAACATAAAAATTTTACAAGTAATACACAAGAGACGGCCCTAGGCGGCTTAGAGCGATTTCTTCCAGGCAAAGTTTTATCTGGAGATTTTATTTATTAGGTATCTGGTGATATAGGTGTAGAGTTTTTGAGTTCGAGTATACATGCAACTTATTTATATATACACTTCTCATCCAAAAAATCTATATATATATATATATATATATATATATATATATATATATATATATATATATATATATATATATATATATATATATATATATATATATATATATATATATATATATATATATATATATATATATATATATATATATATACCTAGTCAGGTCATAAATTCTGTCACATGTTTAATGTAAAATAATTGTAACAAGTTTATTAATTATGTAACCATTTATATACCAAAATGAACTTAACACAACATAGATTCTTATGACATTAAAGTTTATTCAAAATGACCTCCGTGATTTTGAATACAAGCCTTCAATCTGCGCGGCCAGTCGTCTATCGCAGCACGAACGAGGTCCATGTCAATATCGGCGGCTGCCTTAATCAAGGATGTCTTGAGTGACTCCAAATTGGGATGAGGCTTTGAGCACGCCTTTTCCTCCAAGTGTTGCCATATCTTGTAATCTAACGGATTCAAATCTGGACTGGAGGAGGGCCAGTCTTCGTGCCGGATGAAGTCGATTTCACGCGCCGCCAGCCAGTCTTGTGTGCTCTTCGCTCTATGAGCTGGCGCCGAATCTTGTTGGAATACCCAGTGCCTGTTATTGAACATGGTATGAGAAACAGGTTCCACAAGGTTCGTCAGGACTGTATTTTGATACACAACAGCATTCGTTTTTACACCTTTCTCACAAAAATGTACCTCTGTTAAGCCCCAATAAGAAACTCCCAACCATACCATGAGCGAGGATGGAAAATGACCTCGTTGGACACGCGGAATACGGTTGCTCGCTTCTTCACTACTGTGTGCGTACACCTTATCATTTTGTTTGTTGTAGCTCTCTTCTACGGTAAACATTTTTTCATCCGAAAAAAGAATTTCCCGATATTTTTTTCCCGCGTACCGCTTCAACAAAGCGCGGCATCTCTTCAGTCTCAGGTCCATTAGACGAGCATTCAAACGATGTCCTGTTTTTCTTCAATATGCCCGAAGCCCTAAGTCTTCATTTAACACCCTTTTCACCGTGGTTCTGCTTAACCCCATCTGAAGGGCCAACAGTTTCTGCTTACGTTTGAGATTTCTTTGAATTTGTGCCTTCACAGCTTTTATCACTGCTGGAGTCCTAACAGACCGAGGGCGACCACTTCTTGACCTGTCATCTACACTAGAGTCTTCATTGTATCGTTTGATGGTACGATAAACGAATCTTTTGGTTATATTCAAATTTTTCAGTATGTTAAAAAATTGAATTGGCGCGTAACCGCAACGATGCAACGCAATAACTGCAACACGGTCTTCTTTAAGCGTCCACTCCATATTTAAAAATGAGTAAAATTCTAAAAGTTATACATTTTTATTTTCATGAACAATTCGTAATTCGAATTCAATAAACTTTTTTGTGGCCAGCATTCTAAAAGAAAAGTTTTTACTGTGTGACAATACTTATGACCTGACTAGGTATATATATATATATATATATATATATATATATATTGTACGTGAGGTTGTGTATGAGTGTCAGCGTGTTTCTATGAGTATGTGTACGTGTTTGCCTTATATATATATATATATATATATATATATATATATATATATATATAGTATTATAAATTATTTATTTATCTTATTTTTTCCATACCTACCGTCTTAAAGCGACCGTATTTTTGTTTGCCTAACGTACATTTTTATTATAGTTTAAAAAGCAATTTGAAAGGTGTATTTATGATTCAGATTGTGTTAGATTTTCTAGACTCAGTATATATATATATATATATATATATATATATATATATATATATATATATATATATATATATATATATATATATATATATATGTATATGTATATATATATATATATATATATATATATATATATATATATATATATATATATATATATATATATATATATATTATTCTAACATACAGATTTTACAATTTAGCTATATCTATATTAAGTGGAAATGGTTTCTTCCACAAATTTGCCTTTACGCGCCCTCATCAATGTGCGTAAAAGCCTCTCAACAGAATACACGAAACTCAGGAAATTAATACGTTTCACAATATATTGTACTTAAATTGATTTTCATGTAATTTGATGTTTCTTTTTGCGATGCAAACAAAGGTTTGATGTGGTTTGCGTACGACGGTTTATTCTTTAAAAGTCATTAACATACTGTCGTTAACACACGTGTTCGGTTAAGGTAAAACCACAGAGTTTTAGACTCCATTCCCCAACATAGTATTAATAAGATGCGTTTAAAAAGAGTAGTTTATATTTACGCACTATTATAGAATAGTTTTTATTATAAATAAACTTCAAACAAATATATTATTCTTTAGAATAACAGTTGTAAACCATTCATGAAAGTTTTTTTTTATTGCTCTAGGTTAGCAGACAGGCTGACGGCCCTCTTAGTAGAATTTAGCAATTACCATCGCCTATGGGTATTTGCAACGCCAATGGCATCGCGAACAGGCTGCTGTCCCATATGGGTACAGGTCACTAATAACGGAACACGACACAAAGTTATTATGGCGGCATACTTAAAACCAAAGCTGATCGCCATCCAGAGGGGCTCGGGACCCTACCACGTAGCGGGGTGGTTTTGTCGCCTTTTAGACAGGCCGACTCCGGCCGCAGAGGACAGTATTCTTTCTCCGCCCCTGCACAGATAGTATGTTTATGGCTTAAAGATGTAACTATAATGTGTTTGGATAAATATTCATTAGATTGGGTCATCAATGCCTGTCTGTTAACGAACCCCGGGTACCAAATCAGAAATTTGCGTTAAAACCTGGATTTGACGTTAAGATATTAATGAGCAATGTATGTCTGCCAGAGCCAAGCTTGCAGTCATGTTATCTATATAGGATCTACATATATAGATCCTGTGGTGTTTAAAAACCATTTCGATTTTTAAATTCCAAAACTAGCATTTTAGAAAGCCTAAACTAAGGATAGCATTTAATTAGCATTAAAATGACTCAAAATATATGTTGGCACAAACTATCATCGAATCTAATCGCATATAAAAATAAAATTAATAAGAAAATATATTTTTAAGAAAATTACTTTCGTTTTTCAGTACCAGGACGTTTTGTGAACCTAAATTTATTATGTTCCAAGTAAATGTGAGACGTTTTCTATAATAAACAAATGCAAGACGTCCTCTCCTTATTTGTCAGATATGTGGGATATTTGACAAATTCAATTATTAATGTGTATCTTACTATCATGTAACAAAAAAGTATTTGGAATGAAAACTGGAAAACGTTAAAATCTTACAAATATTTCTTCGTCTAGTCTGAGTACTTCTATTTAGAATAATTGGGTTCGAAGTATCATCCTAAAATGTTTACTTTGGAAATAAATAAATATACTGAGACGATTCACGCAACGCCATCTAGTCGCAAAGAAAGAAGCAAAATGCTTATGTTATAAGTGCTAGACAAATGGTATACTACTTATATATTGTATATTTTTAGTTAATAAATATGTATATACACTAGCACTCAGAGTCGGGAACCGAACCCATAACCTCCGCAGCGGTCCGACTTGCGTAAGCCGTAGAGTCGCGGAGGTAATGAAATGAGTCCAATATTATCTGTAGTTCAATTTTTTTAGTTGGTTGGTTAGTTGATGGTTGGATGGTTGATTGGAGAATCAATCTATTAAACAGAGAATAAGGACCTTCTGATCTTATTTCTGAGCTCATACGGTAATGAACTTAGCAATTGATTATGCTTATTTTCATACCACTTCTTACTTCTTCACTTCTAGCTTTCAGACCTTTGTTTCTCACGTAATTTGCCATACCAACGCTAGTGAACTACCCATCTATACAAATAAATAAAATTGGAGTGTCTGTTTGTAATATTAAAATAACCGCTTTTTACTAAGTGCATTCGGATGTATACACGATATATATAACAAAACAACATTTTTTACAATTTTTGTCTGTTTGTCTGTTTGTTCCGGCTAATCTCTGAAATGGCTGCACCGATTTTGACGGAACTTTCACTGGTAGATAGCTGATGTAACAAGGAGAAACTTAGGCTATTTTTATTTTAGAAAAAAAAGTTCGTGTTAAAATGATAAGTTTCGAAAATTTTATTTTGCAATTTAAGTTGACCTCAGATTTATACCAATAATCATATGAAATAGGGTTCAGCTTAGGCTGGACTTTGAAGGTTCGAACCCACGTATTCCGGAGGCGCATGGCGTAACAGTTGCATTCGATAACACTGACTGTTTGCATATTTCATTTATTTATATTTTAGGGTTTGTAATCCAAAATAAACCATAAGATTTATCCAAAAAATGCTGCCCAAAGTCACTATTCCACGCAGACGGAGTCGCGGGCACAGCTAGTATTTAATATATTAAACAACTCCATAAAGTCAATATTTCCTAAACAAATTCTAAATAGTTTTATGTAAATTTCAAACTTGTCTCTCGTATATCTAGCATAAAAATAGTAAGACTTTTTTTAGCTGGACACCGTCGCTAACAGAAGCCTCTAAAATAAAAACTTTTGACGCAACGAGGGTTAGCTGCGTAAGCGTTATTAATGCAGTATGTTTATAAATAGTAGCTATCAATAACCTATTTCCTGGAATAGAGTGTATCATGTTATCTCTGTGATTGCATGGAAAGGATTAATGCGTACAATATCGCTGGACATTTGACATTTTTATCTTAATATTGTTTACCATAGCTTAATCGGTGATAGTCATTAAAATTCCAATATACTAACTTATACTACATAAATATATATACATATATATATATATATATATATATATATATATATATATATATATATATATATATATATATATATATGTTAATATATCTTCAGTTAATTTAACATGGCGCCTGATGGACTTGCTTTATCCATTAATGAGAATATGAACGGTTTTTGGAAGCACATTTTTCATTAAAACCGTTCATTCTTCATTCTATAAAGCTGGGGATGTAGTTAAATGTATTGAAACTGGAGGTGATATTTTCAGTTAAAGAAATATAAAATATTTAAAGCTATATTGCATTCTACAATTTTTATATGAGTTATTTAAAAAAAATTTGATAATTAACACATTTCAAACATAATTTGATTTTTTCATTATATTTGTTTTTAATTTTCATATTAATTATCAGTGTATTAATTCAATAAAATTAAGAATAATCAACAACAATATACCAATCATCGTTGTTAGTCATAATGATCTGATTCTTGAAGTTTGTCTCTCAAAGTTTGCGTTATCTTGATCGCTTAATTCCTGATTCAACCCTGACCAGCTTTTTACTTTATACTGTATCATCAGAGGCGTTTTACATCATATATGTCAAGGCGATTGTTACTCCAGACTTCGATTGTAGCTTATTTTGCTTGCTATGTCAGTTACCATTCTTTGGCTCTCTTACAAAGATCAATTCAATTTTTTTTTCTTAAGAGACACAACCAAACATACTTCACCCAGCTACTAGATACTATATTAATATTACATAAATAAGCGGTTATATACAATTAACATAAAATATATAACTCTCATAGGCTTAAAAGCTCCCCTGATGTCCATTTGCGAGTAGATCAGTCAGCGGACCAGCTTAGAGTCCCAAAGGGGTAGATTTGCCTTCTGGTATAACAAAGACGATAGAATACTTTTAAACTTAAACTCAGTATTTTATATCTAGTTCAGGGGGAAACATAAATGTAGGTAATTTATCTGTAAAATCAACTTATATAATATCACCCCAATTTTCATACGACTAAGATTGAATCTTGACCCTATAAATGGATACTTAATATGTTTATTGATAGAAATTAGTTGGATTACCTAAGGGACTATTTTCATTTCCTTCCAATACTTTCCTTTATGCTATTTCCTTTTAAATATATATTAACGTTCCATAGTCACACAGAAGCCGTATGTCATGGACAAAATTAAATTTAGCTTCTTTACTTTCGATTCTAGTCTTTATCACTATAGCATGACGATTAAATGATATGTCACTAAACATTTGTATCATAATTCATATTATATTTCATAAATGTTAATAAAGTATGTATTTTATTTTTTTATCAATTAAATTAAAAGACATTACCTTAATAACAGATTAACATTATTAACAGATTTATTTAAAATGCGATAAATAATAACATCTAATAGCAAAAAAGGCTATTAATTGAAATAGTTGAGATTTAGAAATCCCCTATTTTGAAAAACCATTGGCAACAAATAAAAATATCTGAAAACTATTCATAATTGCAAAGAATATGATATGATTCTGAGAAAATATAAATTATTACTATAATTATCACACTAAATTTCCAATTGATTGGAATATTTTTCATATTCAGTTTATAGATTAATAAAAAAAGAAAATTTCCGTAAATAACAGGTACATGTTGTAGCGGCTACGTGACTCAAGCGTAGCGGAGTAGCGCCGTAGCATCCTACGCATAGCTACAGAGGAACGACAACCGCGCGCTTTCTATATAAACCGTGTACACGATTCGCAACGTTCATTTGCTTTCAAAAAGTATCGCTCGGAAGTCTAACTAGTCACTAGTGATATCGTTAAAATTAAAAAAATCAGTCCTACGCTGTGTTCCTGAGTGAAGACTATCTGGTAAGTTTTTAATATTTAAATGTTTATTTAAATTTGTTTTTAGCATCGAAAAAATTATATTGTGTTGGAAATCGAATTTCAGTTGATCAATTAATTGATCCAATCCAATTTTAAAGAAATTTATTGAAATAAAATAAGATTTTTATTTATAATTGATAGGAAATTATATCCTGATTTATTTCTAGTTGGTAAGAAAAAATCATATGTAACAGGTAATATATTTTAATAATAAACTTATATTAACTAATTAATACGAAACTAATGGAATTATATTATCTTCCTCTATCCGAGAACAGGTGATTTTAGAAAAATAATATATTTTAAATATTTCTGTGGTTTTATGGTGATTTTGTCTAGTAAGTTATAAAATTTCGTTCGTACGAGTACACAACCGATAAAACTATTATATGTGATTGATGTTTAAGAAACTTGACAATTATAGAGCTTTCTTTACAAGTAGTTTAGGGTTTTAAGCGGATTGCAAGTGAAGTTGACCAGACTTTGAGATTAAAAATAAATATCATGTTAGACTGGTTTTGAATCTTTTATTAGCTTTTGCTCTATTTTGAAAGGTTTATAACAGTCAACTAATATAATAAAAAACTGTTCTAAAAAACATTTGATTTTTCTATTACAGATCGTTTTTAAATAATTTCATGAAGCATAATTTAATCTGCAGTAATATTGAGTATAATGTAAATAATATCATAGCAATATATTAAACATACATATCATGATTTCACTGTCGCCTCATTGAGTTCTCTACTCACACCTCATTAGTAATTAATCCTTTCTTTTACCCTTATTTTTTTCATATTTATATTGAAATTACGATTTGAGACGTATGTCGTATATCACATATCGTAGTTTATGAACGTTTCTATCCATGTCTATGAATTATCTATGTTAACAACAGAATATGGTTCAATTAAGTTTAACAGCAACAATTTTCACTCCAGTCCTCTGTAGTCAAATACACCTATTCGTACATACTTGTGTATAGCATTTATTGAAAAACATGATCTAAAATAAAACACTTTCGCCATTACACTAGTGTCGATAAAAAGAAAGACCACTGAAGTTAAATACAAAAGGATGTTACGTGAACAAAGAACTCAGAACTTTTTAATTATTTTAGTTACCTGCTGACCTGGTAGTACATCTATTCGAAGGACCTTTAACCATTTTACGAATCTGAAGTTAGAATAATGTTTAAATTATAATATGTTTCACATATATGGGAGATTTTCTGATTATTCACGTCTGTTTCTGACGATAAATGATAATAGATTTCATAATTTTAGTTTTCTTTTCACATATAAATCAAACTTAAATCAATCGCGATTATTATACGTTTTGTCAATAATATATAATGCAGCTGGTAGAAAATAGTTGTTTTTATGGCTGGTCCATCAATTTTAATTTGATACAGAGAGCGTATCGCATATATATGATGACATAATTTGCTTTGTCGTTTAGTCCTATACAGAAATAAGAATAAGACTGAATATTGAAGTTCTAGGAAACTAGGCGCCATCCTGCGGCCAACGATAAGCACAATTTCATATTTATTTTCGTGTCAGGTAACCAGAACACATACTCAAATATAAATCAATTTTAATTATGTAATTATATTTTTTATATATACTTTCATTTTTACTTTTTATAAGAAAATGAATAAGCCATGGGAAAGCGATGGTATAATAAATTAGACAGTGACATGATCTTATATTGTCAGACTTTACATTAGACCCAGGGCCTTGAAAGAAAAGTTAAGAAGAAACTCTTATAAGAAGAATACATTATTTACGCACGTATTACTTATATGTACTTATATGCTTTCAAAAATGGCAATTTATGGCAGGGTAGATACATTTAGATAATTAAACTGTCCCTTTGATGGGTGCTTTTTTAGCTCAGTGGTATTAAGCGGAGATCAATCTAGAGGCCCTAATAGATATAGAATAGCATGCCCCACTTAGGCAGTTTATTTATTATTAATATTTGTATTCTAGTATAATTGCCATGTACTGCCATAATGAAGGAAAACCTGCCTATCCGCTTTGGATAAGCGTGGCGGGTATACTTTTCGTTCCCTCTAAGGGTTGCCCCGAGCCCAACCGTGGGACGTTATGGGCGGTTATTATTTTTTGATTCAAGCTGTATGAAAACTTAGCAGTCTTTTCACCACTTTTCCAGTAAGTAATAAAATTTTAAAAGATATTGAACGCGTAGTTATTTATAAATTATTAATATGTATATTTCAAGAGCGTTTAAAATGTATAATTAACGGAGACACGCTCATACTAGAATAAACCATTCTTATATTGAAATATATATCATAATCCTGTATTCCCGGTTACTTAGGATCTCAATCCCAACCACAGGAAAGAGCGATCTATCATCGCACATTCATAACAATGGTGTAAGTTTTGCATAAATGTTAAAGTCATGTATGTAAAATATTTTACAATAAGTGGTACTATACTATCTTTTAGTTGCCACAATAATTTTTTTACTATTCACAAAATTACTGAAAATTCATACTTTCTAATAACATAATAGTTTTAGGTATAATATAATAGTTTTTGAAATAAATTTTTAGCTTCAAAAGGATCTCACCCTAACAAAACAAAACTTTGTTAATATACGAAATATTTCCAAATATTGTCGATGAATAAATCATTGGATAGTGAAATATACATATTCGTAATAATAATTACGCCTTTTAACATTTCAACGTAATATTCGTTTGACGACACAGATAATGAATCGCAAAGTTAGAAATTACTTTTCAGTCTATTTATTATAGTTTTTATTGTTTTCCAACGTTCAATACGTTTGGAAATTTAACTTATTACTGCCACCAAATTATTATTATACTTAAATAGCATTATTTCAGAGTTGTGACATGATCTAATATCGCAACTGATTAAACACTTATTAGAGTATAAAACATCATACATAGCTTAAGAACCACAGTTTAGTCATATGCAGTAACGATAATGGTAGCAGAGTCTACTAACTTAACTTACATCTAAAACATCAAACCTAAAAGGAAAAGCAAATGGAGATCTTCCTTTCTTGCCTGTAAGCTAGAAATTGTAATTAGCAAAACCTTAGAAATGAGTAGGTCTATTATTTTATGCCAAGACTACCGGATCCTTTAATTGAATCACTTCTTGAGCACAAGATCATACTTATTTTAATGCTAAGTTTTATTTCTAGATCATAAGTATAAATTGAATTTTATTATTTTCTACTTCGCAAAAATAAATCTCCAATCATATGTATAGAAAATTTTCTTATAATTTTGAAGTGATAAAAGAAACAAGACCATATAACAGATTACAATAAAAGTAAAAAAGTAATGAATATCAAAAGACAGACAACAAATAATAAAAAAAAAACAGAAATAATGACATGAAATGTTATTAATAATTTTATAATTTATTTTCTCCCATGGACTCAAATAAAAACTGTATCTAAAATATTATATAATAAATCGACACAGTATTAAATTAAGGGAAAGGAAAATTGTTGATGGAGAAATATATGTTGAGGTGTTTTTAATTATAATTAATTACGGATTGAGTTACGCGCTCACAGGACGAGCTGCCACGAGCATAGCAGCACTAGTTATTTCCGCGACAACACCTACGATAACATGAAAATTTGAACGACGTATGCAGCTGTCGATAACTTAAAATGAAAATTAATTTCGTATATATAATTTTGATAGAAATGGGAAGTAATTATTATAGAAGTTTAGATTCTTACAATGAATAATAATATTATACGAGTAATTAATATAACTTTACTTACGTGGTGAACAAATGTTTCGCCATGCCGCCTCCGCTGGGCCCCGGCAGGAATAATAAACCAAAAAACTACTGACATGATATAGTAAATAATGATATGCATGCTAACAGACTCACTAACAGAAGAAAATCACTAAAAGGGCGAAATGGAGAAGAAAAAGCGGACTGAGGGCGCCAAGGAAGTTTGCGTTGCAACCGAGATCAAACGCCAGGATGATGATGAATTGATATCACTTTAAATTTAGTCTTCTTTTTTTTTCTGTCCTTATCCCAAACTATGTGGGGTCGGCACAACATATTCTCTCCTTCCACTTTCCTAGTCCTCATTTTAACAATTATATACAGAGCTATTATATACAGGTGAATACTGAATATAGAAGCGCCTGTGCGCCCTGTGTAGCCCTCCATTGGCTATGCTTAAAATTGACAGTCTCATATGAGTTTTGATCCTTCCTGGTCTTCGCCCAATGTGACCCCACTTCTAATAAATAACCCTTTAAGCTTTAGAAGGTAAAACAGAATGCGATATTAGATCGTATTATTTTATAATCCTTTATTAAATAAATTATATTATTCCAGAATCCAGAAAAGTAGATTCTATATTTCGCCTGCCTTTTGGCATAGAAAATTCTACCCGGATTCTTGAGGTGACTCGGGATAGATAATTCTGTAAATACTTAAACAGAAAGGTGGTCAAAATATTTATTTATAGCAGATAGCTACCTGCTATAGGTATCTATGAGACCTAAAATATAAGTAATATTAATATCATATTAAATGATAAAATTACTAAAAGTTACATAGTAAACCCTTTAAAGCGATATCGATGTATTTGGTATTATGGTAGAAATATAAATTATAACATAATAATAATAACAAATTAGCAATAACACCTCACCCAGCTCCATCGCTCTAATTTTGCTTAGGCCCTTGTGCTCCGTTTTCCCGTTTCAAAACTGAGAAAACACACAATTTAATTTTATAACCATAATTTATTTATAAACATAATTCAGTTATATTTCTCAACATTATATTTATTAAAATTATTGAAGTTAAACTCGTGTTTACTAATTAATGCTAAAGGCATTGCGGTTATTTACTAATTTAATAAACTCAACCACCGCGCAAGTATTTCACAAATTATATTGTATGTATAATATTATTACTCGTATACTGCTACGTTAATAATGTTTTACAAATGTACGAGGCCCTACAAAAACCATCAATCCAAGCAAATCTCACTTATCTTTCACTCTATCTGGGTCTCAGTGTGAATTTTTGCTTTAAAATTAGGAGGTTAATCTGCAGTCCATTGGGTATCTCCAATTGGGTAAACTCTATAAATTATGATAGAATTATAGTAAATTACATCGACACTCCTACTGAGGTCTTCGGGCTCATTTCTATACCGTGTCTAGATTTTTTGTATCATATGTATTTATTAGTTTTACTAGCTGACCCGGCAAACAGTGTTTTGCCTTATAAATTTTAAAAAATACATTTTGGACAGGATTTCCGTAAAATCTGTTCTGAGTGTCTACATTGCGTAATAAGGAACAATGCTAAATTTTAGATCAATTGGGTGTATAGTTTTAGAGATTTCGTGATGAGTATTTTGGTTATAGATACTATATAAACGAAAAAAGATAGTTAAGAATGAAGTATGTATATGTATGTATATGTATATTACTTGTCTAGTTCTCTGTGTAAGCAGTATATTTGTTTAATTATGCAATATATTTTGTTAGGAAGTCTTTGTTGGCTTAAATCAAAGATATAGAAACTTGCTCTGTTATTCATTATAACAATACTACATCTGAACCTGAGGCACAAGATAAAAGCTTCGGCCGCAATCGGAAATAATCGTAACAAATGTTCTAATTGGATGACTTGTAGTGAGTGAATCGGTCAACGATAGTCTAATCTAATATCATGGCTTAATGGTCGGTGTGCCCGTGTGAGCATGGACGATTACGCATTGGGTCTCCGTAATTCGATGTGAGCAAACATGATCATGTCAAGTTTTAGTAAGTATCGTAAGAAATATATTTAAATATTCTTCTATTCTTTTTTTAAATTAAACAGATTCTATTTGATATAAAAAATATAAAATGTACAAAAAAATTATTTTAAGTATATTTTATATACTTATATAATCATAAGTTTTTGCCAATCTTTACTCCAGCTATAAAAAATAGGCAATTTTTTAATGACTGAACAATATTATCCTGTTATGTAAGATGTGATCTACTTACGTTGACAGTATCTCATGGAGAAAATAGAGCCAAAACAGCAGGCTCAAGTGAGAAAACCGACGCAAATACGAGAACTCATCAAAAGTGATTATGCTATTCGGATTCAAGACACTTGTTTGAACCTCAAAAATATTTTTATAATGCTTTTAAATATGTACCTCGAACACAGATCTATTGTTTATTTAATTGATAATTAAAGGATCAATATAGCGATTAAAATAACGTTGCCAGGTATAAAAATTGGCAAAGATCCTATCCTTTGCCAATTTTTATTTAAAAATTTCGAAGACTTGTTATAATAATTACTACAAATAATTATAACAATTAGGACTCAATGACTTATACCTTAATATTATATTTTATATATTGGTTAGTTTTATTTTAAAGTTTTAAAGACGCAGTGACAATGTAATAATTATTAAGATATCAAACAATGTACGGGAGGAAATGTATCACCTATTCAGTATGACCATGCATTAATTTAATGTGGATGGTGACCTTTTAATACATCAACGTGTACTCACTCCCCCCACCTAATACAGGGGGACATAAAAAGATAATAAATGGCTTTTAACGCCAACGTAGTAATTAGATTACATGTACCTTAAAAGTTCTTAGTTTAAAAGCTCCAAATTGTAATACATTACATGATATATAATAATATATAGATAGATACCTACACGTTTACAGTTTCGCAGAAATCTTATCACCTATTAGAGTAAGGTGGAAAGTTCTCAGGCTGGCAGTGATAAAAGATTTTATCTGTCTTGATATTCTACTAAACTAAGTTAAACTAAAGTATTGGGATTATAACAAGAATATTAATATAATAAATAACAATTTTACTATTAACTAATGTATAATGTATGTTTTGTTTCCATCTTCATTAAGCTATTGTAGTGATTTTTTTTCAAATCAATTTTTTGTTGTTTCTTATTTATGTAAAACATTTTTTGTGACAAACGTTGGTTTTGTATTACTACTAACATAGAAAATAAGACAATTTACTAATCCTCGTGTAAATAATGTTTGTTTGTCCAAATAAATAAAAGAAACAAACAATATCAATGCAGCAAGCTTCAGATATGGTCGGACCATTCATTCTCTATATCACGCTACTTTGCAATCATCGACATACCCTAGTGTATTCAGGTTACCTAGAGAAAGATTTTCTGAACCACTGGCTGCTAATCATTACTTTGAATATTGTTTTTTTAAAGGTATTATTAACATTTTAGCAGATTGAAACACAACTAGTGACAGCTTTAGAAGGACCCTGTTTCACTTCGAACCCTGAGGGACCTTTTTGAATATTGTCACAAGGGGAACTAACATTTTTACTTTCATGACATTTCTTTTTCGTGCGAACAATCACAAGAATATTAAATATAAAGTATAAAATTTTTAGGGGTATTTTATACTAATTGTTATATTGTTCTTTATGCTAAATTTCTTATAGATTGTTTTTCTTTCAAGATATCTAGATTAAGTATAGCTAAGTTTTACATAGTCATCTTTTGTCTGATATACCTATGTCTTAAACTATTTTTTGTTTTTTGAACTAACAAACATTATTATGAAACCTATATCGTCTAAAATTCCTTAGATAAATGATTATAAGTGCTTTATTTCAATAGGTAAGCCAATTTAATAAATTACATCTTTGGTTTTTTTTTGCAAAAATGTCATCCAATAATCCAGAGTGTCTTTGTGGTAATGTTTTTCATCTTTCTAATTTCTATCCATTTAGAAAGTGCATCACATAATACTAGCCCAATATGTGCCTTCAAATGGCCCTGCAATATCTATATGAATTCTCAAAGCCATTTTATCCAACGTATCATAAAATCATTAACGTATTATTTATTTATTAGCTTGATACATGTATGTTAGGTGTTACAAACTATACTATATCCGCACAGCATGTCTCGCAATAAATGGCTCAGTAATCTATAATATAAGGGCAAATTACTCGTATTTCCCAAAAAATTGTCTGAGTGGCTCAACAAAAAATTTATGAACAATTAAAATTAACATAAATATTGTAATCCAGTTGATCCTTTTATTTATTGTGACTTATACAATACTATATGTTGTATTAAATAAATATTATAATTTAAATATTTTTCTGAAAATTGGAATTAATATTTACTTTGGGACTAGATGTCGCTGTGTGAATTGTCTCAGTATATTTATTAATTTCATTTATTTATCTGGAAGTATATTTTTATATGTTATTTAAATGAAGTAGCATAGTAGCAAGTATATACAATAAGGGATTTCAAAGAACTTTACCTTTGAAATTGCATGTCAACACAGATCGAAGAAATTTATGCAACTATCACGAGCACATGTGTTGCGATGAGCATTTTCAAATCATAAAGAATATTATATATGTCAATATGAAGAACATATGTCACAATATTTACTTATTGTATAGTCTACTTTGTAATCGGAACCAGAGATATTTTTTTACCACGAGCTTAAGTTATGTAATATTCTATTAAATTTATTTTCATATTGAGATAATTAAATTTAGTATACTTACTAATAAATATTTTTGAACACAAATAAAATATTTGAACTACAATGAAATTCACTTGCACGTATTACATATATTAGTATAACTCATATAAAGTTCACAGTTAAAGGACAATAAAACTGAATTTATTACAGTAAGTTGCGGTTACAAATGTTAAATATTATAAAGACGTCTATTAAGACTTCCTACCATTTTCTGAACCCGAGATATTGCAGTCATTCAGTCCACCTAGCACACCTCCGCCTAATATGAAACGGCCCACCATGGAATTTGATTGACCATGGAATTCTTTTTATCCCTGCAGGGACGGAGAAAGAATACTGACCTCTGCGGCCGGGATTAGCCTGTCGTAAAAGACGACAGAACAACCCACTCTAGCTACGTGGTAGGGCCCCAAGCCCGTCTGGATGGCAACCACCTTTAGTCTTAAGTATGCCGCCATAATAACTTGGTGTTGTGTTCCGACATTAGTGACCCAAGTTCTTGTACCCTTATGGGACAGCAGTGTGTACGCAATGCCACTGACTTTGCAAATATCCATAGACGACGGTAACTGCTAAATTCTAAGCGGGCCGTCAGCCTATCTGTTTTCCTACAGCAATAAAAAAATAGAAGGACAATTCACACAACGCCACATAGTTTCAGATTTAGTCTTATGGTTATTAGACAACTCATATATTATTTAAATATTTTCTTTTAGAAACAAATACATATTATACATTAACCTCCAGACACGGGCGTCAGCCATTCCGCCACTCAGGTCATCGTAACAATTAATAATAGGTATTTCAGTAAAAAACTGAGCTTGCAAATAAAACTTGCTGAGAATAACATATGCTATCTAACGCTGGGACTACATGGCTATATTAATAATTCATTTTAAAATATTATTTAAGGTAAAACAAAAAGAGAAACGAATCTACTTAGGAAAGGACAAGCCAAATAGCTTTCCTACCTCTTTGTAGTAATAAATCTTGTACATATCATTGTTTCCTAAGAACACAATCCTATTTATATTATTTTGCCAAATTGCCAGACGAACTACTTATTACAAATCATTTGAAAGGGTAAGTTTGGGAGCAAAAAGGTCTTTTTATCCCCTTTGACCCGGAAACGCACCAAGACAACTAAATTAATGCAATATTTGACAAACTTATTGTTTCACAAAAAATCTTTTTTACTTGTTATAAAGTTTAACTTAACTTGATATTATCTTTTACTAAATCGGATGATGGTTATCTCAAAAACAAATGTTACATACTTTTAAGGGTATTTTTACATCTTCTCTTCTTTCATCTTCTCCATCTCTTCCTATTTGTGGCACTGCGTGTACATTCAGTGAAGGAACTTCGTAGATGATTTAATGAGGTCAGTTCATCTTGTCAGAGATCGGCCGCGAGAACGTGAACCTTCTACTCTTCCCTGTACCACCAACCGTTCCAATGAGCTTTCGTTTCGTGTTATTTGTCCAAACATCTTAAGGATTCGTATTTGCACAATCGACGAAAGCATTTGTTTGATGCGAAACTCCTTCAATATGGAAACGTTAGTACTGTGAGCTGTCCACTTTATCCTCAGCAAACGCCGCCAGCACCATATCTCAAGGGTATCGATCTTTTTGCAATATTTTTGATTGATCGTCCATGTTTCAGCTCCATAACGGAAAATAGGGAATAGCATCTCATTCACCGAACCTTGGAGTTTTTAGTTATGCGGCGGTCTTTCCATATTTTCGTGAGCTTTTCCACGGCTGATCGTGTTACAGCGCACCGTCTTTTAATTTCTTCTTCACAACTTTGTTCGCAACAAGTATTTGTGATGGTGGATCCCAGGTAGACGTAACTCTGTACAACTTCACAGTTAGCTATTTCCTGTATGTCAGGGAGATTATTAGTGTTACAATCCACTACCATCATTTTGGTTTTATCACAGTTTATGGTGAGGCCAAATTACAAACTGGTTGTTTCCAGTAGTGAAAGAAATCGTTCTATGCCGGCTTGTGACGTCGCAATAAGAGTAGTGTCATCTGCATATCTCAGGTTTGATATCAACCGAACAATCGATACACCTTTGTCCCAGTTCTCTAAAACCATCCGTATAATGTATTCGGTGTAGATATTAAACAAGAGAGGGGAAAGAATACATCCCGGTCGAACCCCGGCCTGCGTTTTGAAACTCCTGGAATCGATTACGTCTACACGAACCGAAGCTGTACCGTCTTCGTAGTCTTTTAATGAGGTAAATTAGATGTCGTGGTACACCCATTATCAACAGTACTTTCCACAGCTGCCACGGGAGTTGAATGTTGAGTACATTATAGGTCAAAAGTCATAAGTGCGTCAATTAAGTCTCAGCCTTCGGAGCCTGGTTTATTATGAATTATTGCCATAGAGACTCTTCTAAACTACCTATAAAATAATAAAATATGGAATCGATATGACAAAATTTAATTGCTGCAATTTTTTTTATTATAGCGTATTTATACATATATCATTGATATTTGAAATTACTTAATACAAATATAGGTTTCCGTAAATGTTTTACGAATTTCTACAAAACATGTTTCATGTTATTTTATATGTCAAATTAAACCATTTATTTGTATGAAAAATTCACAGATTATGTATAAATATGAAATAAATATACTGCCACAATTTAAACAACGCCATCTAGTCGCGTCAAAATATCGGCCGTAGCACAGGCGACGCAAGACGCGTTCAGAATCTTCGAAGCAATGAAACTGAAGAAGAGCTGTGTTATGGGTACTACATCACTGATACACTACATATATAGTTTTTTTTAGTAAATAAATACGTATTGCCATCCAGACGGGATTGCGGCCCTACCACGTAGCTAGGGTTGTTTTGTCGCCTTTTACGACAAGCCGACCCCAGTCGCAGGGGTTAGTATTCTTACCCCGCCCCTGCATGGAGAAATTGGGAATTGACCTATCAGAAAATCGTTCAAATCCAACAATTAGGTGAATTATAATTTATAATATAATTTTGTTTTCTAAATATTTGAACTTCAAATCAATCAATTTGATTACGGACGAACAGCAGACAGGCTGGCGGTCCCTTTAATAATAACCAGTTACCGTCGCATACAAATGGTTGCGACGCTAGGGGCACCGGGAATACACTGCTGTTCTTACAGAAGTTTATTTTCTGGAAAATTCACTCAATGTCGTTTAGTAAAGGTTGCCTTTCAAGAGTCTACATTTACAATATAAAAAACACGTATAATAAAAAAATATTCCAAGTCCTAACCCCCCTACCCCCTAAACCATATAACCCATAGGAAAAGCATCATAATACATCACATTGGAATCATAAATATTAGACTCTAGAAACTGTCACAACGCTCGCTATGGGTCGATTCGAAAAGGGAACACGGTACATAACTCAGTCAATAGATGGCGCCACTCTACGGTATTTTTAAAATCTACCCTGTCTTTTTTTATTGCTGTAGGACAGCAGACAGGTTGACGGCCCACTTAAAATTTAAAAATTACTGTAGCTTATGGGTGTTTGCAACGCCAGGGACATCGCGAACATGCTGCTGTCCCATAAGGGTACAGGGACTTGGGTCACTAATGCCGGAACACAAGGTTCGTAAGACCAAAGGTGATCGCCATCCCGGTGGGCTTGAGGCGCTACCACGTCGCTAGGGTGGGTTGTTTTGTCGCCTTTTACGACAGGCCGACCCTGGCCTACGGGTAAATGTCTACATGGAGGGTAGATTTAAAAAAATACACTATACTTACTCATCCACGCATCCCTCTTATATCTATCCCCTATGGTCTCCCTAAAGACACGCCATAATAGTGTTCACAGTTTTGTGCTGTTATTAATAATACCCGTATCCGAGAAATCTGTCGATCTGTTACGTTTCAACCGCCGAACCAATTTCCAAGAATTTCGATATAGAGATAGTTTTGACCTCGGGGAAGGACATTGGCTACTTTTTATTTATTTATATGGCAGAACAACGTTTGCCGGGTCAGCTAGTTTGGAATATATATTCGAATCATTTTAGGCCCAATAAGTAATATCCTAAGGCACGTGGCTAAGTAATTACAGACTCGAAGACCTTCCTAGGGTGTGCACCGTTTAGACGATTACTGTCGCCTAATGTGCATATTCTGATTGACTGCTACTACCGACGATGAAGGCAAACATCGTGGGGGAACTCGTAATATTACCGGTATGTGTTGCCCAATTCACCTTGGATAAGCATGGGGGGTACTGCTCGTTCCCTTTAGAGGAAGGCCCATGCCAGTCCAAGTTGGACCTTATTGGCTGTTATAATATAGTTATCATAATGATTGTTATAGCATCGCCAGCAAAGATGGTTAATATATATCGTATTACATATACGATAAACGTTTTCTAGAACTTTAATAATTTATAAAACTTTTCTAGTACTTAAACACTTCTTTTCAGTATTTTGACAAATTTTTGCCTTTTTTTATTGATGCGGAACAGAATAGTAAGCATTTACCATCACCTATGGATGTTTGTGACGTTACGGGCATTACATACTTACCCATAGAGGTACAGGAACGTGGGTCACTAATTCCGGAATTCAACTCAAGGTTATTATGACGGCATACTTATAGACCAAGGTGGTTGAAATCCAGACAGGGTTGGGGCCCGACTACGTAGCTAGGGTTTTTTTGCCACCTTTTACGACAGGCCGACTGCAGGTTAGTATTCGTACTTTGTCCCTACACGGAGATAATTTCATGTTAAGTGAATACAATCAACATATGCATGTTAATTTCTCCGAGAAATCACGTCACGGCGTGTATTAAATGAAATCCAATATTTACTTGTTACAAATATAGATTGTAGAAAATTTATAAAACTTTAATCATTAAGTATCACTCACTATATTTGACCAGAGGTTCATACAAATATTTAGGCTGACCAGTGACTACTTAGTTGACTCTTTCTCTAACCTTAATTTAACCTTTCAACTTTAGTTATTTTTATTTTATTTAGATATTAAAACTAAAAAAACTTATAACTAAAAAGTATTTTATGCTGTAAGAACATTTTTTTATCAAGCAAGCACGTTATTTATATTACTTCGGAACTAGATGGCGTTGTGTGTATTGTCCCACTATATATAGTATCAATCAAGTACTCATTGATTGTGTAAATAAGTTTCATTGTGTTTATATAATTGGTTTACAATAAAGTGTTATCTATCTATCTATCTATCTATCTATATTTAATTATCTAGTAACTAAGTTTTGAAACTCTATGGGAGTTTGATGTGTATATACACACAACATGACAGTTTTTATCAGACAATGCTGTTTTAAAATAGGCATAAATGGAGGCATAAAGGAACTTCTTACAATACTGTATAGTCCTTCAAATGCATCTAAAGCGTGCACGTGCGTGAAGTTTGGAATCAACTATTGCTCTAGGACTAGATACTATGCCTAGCACTAGTGTAATGGGTACCTGATAAATAATATACCACTTATTTACTTTTATTTTACCCATATGCTATATAATCGGGTTGGCCGTTCGCCTATCTGCCGAACTCCCGATATAAAAAAAAAAACATGCGGGTGAAAGTGAAAACTAAGTAACTTCGAAATTGTATCGTCGAGCTATTAGATTATTATTTTCGGTTGAAGAAGTGTTCAAGGATTAAAGTTTAAATAGGTCATTAACACTTCTCTACAAACCAGAAATTGTTCACCCAAAAATTGCTCAACGCGCCTAAAGAAGTTTTCACTTCAAAAATACATATTACATAATCACCTAGATTCGGACGAAACCCATGACCCCCCCCCCCCCCCCCGTAAATGTTCCTACATTATGAAGCTGTTGCGCCACGAATGTCGTTAACAACGATTTACTGAAAACGGGGCTAAATTTAGTTTTTAAAAGAGAGTTTTACAACTATCTGAACCTTAGATTTGGAAGGAGAAAAATAAATTATTAACATTTAATCCTACAAAAGTATTACTTACATTAAATAAACATTAAAACATTTCTAATCATGATTGAAAATAAATTCAATAGTTGCAAATGTAATGTAAATGGATAGGTATTATGACGTCATATAAAGAACTTTAAAGAACAATATTCTTTGTTGCCGGGCATATATTGTTGTCACATTCCATCTTATAGATAGAAAAGAGTGTGTCTCGTTCATTAAAAATCACTCGCACATGCAAAATTCTAAACTTCAATGCACCAGTGGAATTTGCACTACATAACATGTGCGCGTACCACATTAAACAATCTAATACGAAAATGTGCATAGTAGGTATTACGCTATAGATAAATCTTCTTCTTCCAGCCCTTATTCCCCCTATGTGAAGTCTGCACAACATCTCCTCTCCTTCCACTCTCCTCTATTAGTCTTCATCTGAACATTCACATCTTTTTTGCCATATCATCTTTTTTCTGAATGAAGATGTAGTGACAAAAATTTAAAAAGGTATGCTGAGATGGTTTGGACATGTCGAGAGAATGAATGAAGAACGATTGACGAAAAAAGTGTATAAGGCGAGTGTGAATGGAAGTATTGGAAGGGGTAGACCTAGGCGGACGTTTCGAGACCAGATCAGGGACGTCTTGAAAAAAGGCCAGGTCAAGAGTACCCTAAACCGAAGGGCATGTATGAAGGAAATAATGAAAGTGGACGAAGCGAAACAAGTATGTAAGGATCGTAGCAAGTGGAAAGAAGTGGTCTCTGCCTACCCCAACGGGAAAGAGGCGTGATTATATGTATGTATCATCTTTTATAATTCATCTATCTTTTCTTTGGTCTACCTCTCCTTTTGTATCCCTCCATTCTCATTTCTAGCATTTTACTTATTATATGGCATTCTTTTTGCATTATATGGCCATACCAGGCTAGCCTATTACTTTTCAGCTTCTCAATCACTGGCGCTACTTTCAAACTTCCACTGATATATTTCTAACGCTATTTATTTGGTATTTTTAGTGTTTTTATGTTTTAATCCATAGGGATTAAAACATAAAAACACTAAAAATACCATATACCTTAAGTGAAATGAATCAAATATTTAATAGATACATTCCGTAACTACTTTTTAAAACATTAAGTACTAGTTGACCCGGCAAATGCTTTGTTCTGCCATATGAATAAAAAACGGAGCATATGTACTTCTCCAAGATCCCATCTATGAATATACCGAAATTCATCGAAATAGGTTCAGCGGTTTAGGCATGCAAGCGTAACAAACAAACAAACAAACTCACTTTCGCATTTATAATATTATTTAGGATACTATCTCAATGATTTTATATAATACGAAACCATAACGAATTTTTTATTAAATTAAATTAACGAATTTTACTATCTACATTATTCAGCATGTGTAGCCCTGCCATCTCCACCGGGCCCCAGCAGGAGGGGTAGACCTAAAAAGTGCTGGCTTGACGTAGTGGTGATATGCGTGCCAATGGACTCAGTAGGTGGGTAAGAAAAAGTTGGAAAGAATTCCCGAGCACCGAAGTGGAAGTTTGGGTGGCAACCGGGATTTCTCGTTAATATGATGAGGATTATTTACAATATTCGTGGAATACACGGACACTTTCTTATTTTTAAATAAAAGTTTGATTATGTCGCTTAAAAGTGACTTACGACAATAGTAATTTTTTTTTTCATTGTTTTAATTAAGAGTCCACAGTTTTTGGACACATTGAAGATCAGACTAAATTACATTCAACTTAAATAACATGAAAGTATGTCATGTATCGAATTATTTCCAACCCTTCTGTAGATATCGAAATCCAATTACATATGTTATTTGTACGATTGTGATAGAGATCCCTAGAGATTTTTTTATGAAAACGTGAGGCAATGAATGG
Organism: Malacosoma neustria; assembly: GCA_963693495.1. Taxonomy (NCBI): domain Eukaryota; kingdom Metazoa; phylum Arthropoda; class Insecta; order Lepidoptera; family Lasiocampidae; genus Malacosoma; species Malacosoma neustria. The sequence goes on from OY856386.1 coordinate 9,392,025, forward strand.
ATACCCCTCACTTTGTCAAACGTTTCGATATTTTTCACAAAGCGAAAATGGCAACACGATGATTTGGATTTTATATACGAGTGTTTATTGGTTATATACATTCTTATAACGTAAAAATTTTTACAAGCCTTAGTGATCAGCTAAAAGTATATTTTAGACATAATTAATTGAGTAATACTGTAGTTATAGTATTTATTTATTTTATAATACGAGTTTAAAATCAAACCCAGAACCAAAAGCATGAACTTCTTATTTAAATCAGTCAATAAATTCAATGTAAGCAAACGTTTATTTTTTTCAATCCTAATTAATTAATTCTAGGTAATTAATAAAAAAATACTGTATAATTAAGTTTATATAAAACTCTTTAATATATTTGACATGGATATTTTCTGTGTAATTGACACGTTGACATACGTGAAAGAGGTTTCTGAAACGAAATAAAACAACTCGTGGTTACGAGCAACTGTCCAGTACAGAGACGCCTGACCTCCGTAAATATCAGTGGAATGTTCTACAAACTCGAACATTGAGTATATAAAGGTTCACGTCACATATGTATGTTATTTAATAATAATTTCAACGTTTATCACGACTCCGTACATAGGAGTATAATATATGAGTCGGGATTTAAATATACTTATTCATCACCAAATATTAGAATCATACTTACTAACTTTATCATCTTCTTACACTGTGAATATATTATAATATATTTAAGACAACTGTAATCAAATAATACTCAATAATACATAATATTAATTTTATTTCATTTTAAATCATGAATTTATATTTCATATTTTGATTTTCTATTATAGAAAGAAAAAATATTTCATTTATGACACCATAATACACATTGAGTCTGTAATTGGATCTATGTCATATGCTGATTTTAGATATAAAATCAGCACTGGCCTTCCACGGAATGGACAAGAATTGAAACATGATAAAATTAATTACAAACAAAATTAACATCCAAATGATATAAAAATTATATATATATATATATATATATATATATATATATATATATATATATATATATATATATATATATATATATATATATATATATATATATATATATATATATATATGATATTCCAAATTACCATGACGATTAATATCGTCATGCCAATTGCAGTAGTACTTCGTGGGTGACAACATATTTATACCTGGTTTACTGGTTAAATGTCTAATAGAAATCTAGCCCGTCTAATAGTTTGTTTTCGGCTTAAAACATTATAATATATTAAATTTAAAAAGTACATATGACTGGCCTTGTGGACCTGTCCTGAGTGAATACACTTGCGACATCTGGATTTGTGTCCCTGTTATATAAGCCCTAATGTTTCATAATTAACGCGTTAACCGTTGTTATTCATTTCCTATTATTTGATATGTATCATCTAACTTCTATTAACAGTAGTACATCTTAACTAATGTCTTAAATCGTTAACTTTATTTGTGTAATGACCCACAATTATTCATAAGAACTGTATGGAATTATAAACTTTTAACCTATTTTTAGTTGAAGTAATTTCCAAAAACATATGTTATTTAAAGTTATGGATTTCAATTTCTTAATATGAAACCTTGAGTATTAAAATTTGTCTTTTTTATATATATCTGCAATCAGTAAAAGAACAGTATAAACAAATGTTTTCATTATCATATATTCTCTTTTATTGCCTTCCATTGTAAACTTGTAACTTGGTTTCATTGCCACCCATGCCGAAGTCTAACAATTTGTTTTTTAATTACATGATTTATGATCATATAAGGATTTATTGTTTTCGATTAAATATTTGTTTATTCAATTCAAATTTAAAAATGATGAAATTGAAAAACATTACTTTGTTAGCGTTTTTTACAAACTCATATTCGATTTCTTTTTTTAATTTTGTTATTTGAATTCTAAATATGTTACATACATACGTTAGTTATCAATATTTCTACTGTTTTAACAAAAACATATTTAACAATATATTAGTGTAGCATTTTATATAATGTGTACTAAAAACGGGGCTAAATTTAGTTTTTACAAGATAGTTTTTACAACTATCTGAATCTTAAACTATAGTTTAAGATACAATATCGCCACTAAAACATTATTATGCTTATGATAAGACATTATATGATTTCTTCAACTTACTTTCCTATCATATTATATAATCTCTTGTTTTACAACACTATGTATAAGATATCTGTAGAATTTACCAAAGCTTAGCACCTAAACGATTAGATGAATTTGAGTTTCTACCAACTCTTCAGATCGTACACCGCATTTAACATGTATTTTTAATATCTTGCTTTACACCTCGCCGACTGCAATCCGGCTAAACTCCATGTTCGAAGCAACCTCAAAACATGCAATTTTTAGGGTCACACGTCACACCACATCTAAAAGTAATGAAATGTATTTTTAATTGTCTCTTTAGTAGGCAAATATTATAAATCAGGTATATTATCAAAAGCGCTGAATTACGAGATTTGAATTTAATTGTGCGAAGAAGAAACCGACGCTACATGAGCTAGATAAATAAATAATACGTCTGATCAGCTATGAAATTTAATTGCGCATTAACTATTATAGATATATAAAATCCCTATGTATTATCAAGCCCTATTTTATGCCGCTATAGATTGTGCCGCTTCGGCGCGTAATTCAAATATAATAAAATTATTATAAATATCTTTATAATACGATACGCGTTGTATTTGAAATATTGATCAAATCGCTGGCTACGTTAATCCTGCCTTGTATACCAGGTTGCTCTATACGTATGGGCGAATAGTAACTAAAATACAAAGTATTGCGACGATCGTGAGTACCTATGCAGATTACAACCGACAGACCTTTTGATGCGCCCTCTTGAAAAGTTCAATTGACGCATGGCCTTAAAATATTTTATAAATTTCGGCTTTAAAGATAGTTTATCGTGTTCACCTTTTGTAACTTAGAACAATTTTATAAAAATGAATGACATGTATTATGTTTTACTCGTATACTACCTATAGCAACACGTTATCATTGAATAAACTTATAATATGGCATACTTGGTTATTATATTAATCCAAACCCAAAATCAGTTCACAAAAAACAGAAATCTTATATAAGGTAGTATCATTACTATATATTCATGCATATTTATATATTTTCTTAAGATTAAACGCCATCATTTTATTAATGAAGCGTCATTAATACATAGATAAATAAATTACCATTTTTTTTGTTCAAAAGAGGTTTAAGCTTGCTTTTGAAATTTTAAGTAAAACAACACCTTACCAATTTAGGATTTGATAATATTATAAAATGCTTTATCGCCGGGGAATTTGTGGTAGTTGTGGTAGGTAGTTTTAATTAACAAAGCTGACATACTTACCTTACTTTTACAACAATTTCCTTAAATTTTATAGTCGGGCTTAACTGAGAAATTCTTTATTTTCCCCATGAGTTTTGCTGTGGTTTATAAATTGATTACATTTGTTGTAACCATAATCATATTCATTAAACAATGAAGATTAGTATTGTTCACTGTTAATAAAATTTGTGAGATAACTGCAATGAAAATATTCTTAATAAATTATTTTTAGAGAATTAACTAAAATCCTTTTACGATAGTATAAGTAGTTCTCGAGTAGAACTAATTCACATATACATAAATTATTTGATAAGCACCTGCATTCAAGAAAAAATTCTTGGATGCAGGTGAAGTGAATGTTCGAGATAAGATACCATATATAACTATATAACATCGTGACAAGGCCTCTTACGAGTTTTTTTTACGTCTTTACATAAAGAAGACAAAGAAAAATATAATAATTCAGGGGGCCAAACTGATCCCTCGGCCCGTTATCACGGGGCGTTAACTTTGATACTCTATGAAGTGATAGGGTAATTTTATTGTTCTCGTTTGCCGCTGCCTTAAAGCAATTATAAATTCAATACTTAAAATGTATGCTACTCTTGTACGTATACGTATAACTAAAAATAAGGGATCTTTAGTTCTTAAACTAAATTAATCTTTGTTATTCACAATTATGATGTCATTTTCCATTACTATGAAAACAGTTGCTTAACAATCCTGGGGATAAAACAAAGACGAGTTAACTCTATTCATAATAAATATTAAGGTAAGTCATTTTAACCAAAATAACAAGGGTTTCCACCAAGACCTCCGGATTTAAGTCAATCTCGTCTACCAGCTAGTCAAAGTTAAGTAAGTTTTAGTTAAGTAAACAAAGTTTGAGCTAGGTTAGTGACAGTTTTATCTAATTTTGGATAATGATTGTCAACTGCGCTTTTGACGTTAGCTAATTTGACCCTATGACTATTCATATGACTGATACCGAGAGTGACGGTTTGAATGCAACTAATATGAATTATTTAGTTAACTTAAAAAAAAATCATTTTTTTGTTTTAGATAAAGGATTAACAATGAAAGCTACAGCACACAACGTGGCATTGGCAGTCCTCGTCGGCTCGTTTGCTCTACTGTTCGTAACGGCTAATGCTGCGCCAATGGTAAGTTTAACAATCAATATTTAAAAAAAGAGTAGCCAAATGGTATACGGTATACCGCTCTGAGACCAATCTAGACGTAACGGGCTCGATTTTAAGGTAAGCAGGCAGTTTTTTCGTGTAATATGTATTTTATAACATAATTGATGTAATGAATGTGAAGTAAATTGTGTGGACCTATATATTACCCGTATGTTTGCCGGCCTATTCGCCTTGTCCATTATCTCTAGGAGGTGTTCAAGCTTAGCAGTAGGATGGTAAGAATTGTTATTATACTAAAACACTTACGTAACATAAACCATACTAATATTATAAATGTGAAAGGAACTCTGTTTATCTCTCTGTCTGTTATGTTTTCATGCCTAAATCGCGGAACCAATTTTGGTGAATTTGGATATAAAGATAGATTGAACCTTGGAGAAAGACACAGGTGTACTTTTTGTCGTAAAAATGAAATAGGGATGAACATAATTAAATTCTGTTTTTTTTTTATTTACATGACAGAACAACGTTTATCGGGCAAACATAATAGGCAAAATTACAAGGAAAATGTTTGTACTACTAACTGAATACCGATAGATTTGTAAGGAATTTTTATCTAGCTTATATCAGCTTAAAGTCTTATAGAAGCATTTAGTACCTACATATCAAAAGAAATGTAAAACTAATAAAATTATTTAAAGAAATCACATTAAAATCCTTTTAAACAAATTTGAACATTTACTTTTAACACAAATAGCCTGTCACTCAGAGAGAAATAAATAACATGTATAGTGTTGTCGTAAACCTGAGAATGGGAGGACATTAAGGATTTTACTTTACCTGTAATAGTCACCACAAACTTATCATGACTCAGCAACACTGCGTATAAGTGATTGCATGAGATTTCGTTTTGTTATTTATTTTAAACTTTATAAACTTTTATCGCTGTAGGACAGTAGACCGGCTGACGGCTCACTTGATAGTTAGCAGTTATTGTTCACCTATGAATGTTATGCGACGCCAGGAGTACCGGCATAGGATCTGAAACCTGAGTCAGTTATACCGGGACATCAGGTGTGGGGTCTTGTCCTGCTTTAAAGCCCTACCACCTAATAAAATACGAAAAAAAGTATACAAATATTGAAAACTGTGCAAATCTACAGTTTGTGTCAGTATGTTGTGCATACTGTATGTATTGTGGGTATATACTATCCGTGCACGGGCGGAGAAAGAATACTGACCTCTGCGGCCGGGGTCGGCCTGCCGTAAAAGGCGACAAAGCAAGGTAGCTACGTGGTAGGGCCTCTAGCCTGTCTGGATGGCCTTTGGTCTTAAGTATGTCAAAATAATAACCATGTGTTGAGTTCCGGCATTAGTGACACAAGAAAGAGTACAGGTACTCTTATGGGACAGCAGTGTGTTCGCGATGCCACTGGCACTGCAAACACCCATAAGCTACGGTAACTACTAAATTCTAAGCGGGCTGTCAGCCTGTCTGCTGGCCTACAGCAATAAAAAAATACGAGTATAAAAAACCCTGTGATACAAGTTTTCGCCAAAGGCAAGGATAAACTGAAAGGATAATTGACACATAGACTTGTTTTACAATGATAATTCAAACAAATAACCACCCATCATCGTGGAGTTCATGGTTACAGTATTGTTGTTTTTCTTTCAATACCGCTGTACACCCAGAAACTAAATATACAAATATACACATACAGAAAGATGCTCGGAATAATTTAATTTTAAGTAAATATGTTAGAAAACAAAATTATGACAAAAGTATTAATCCGGTTATATACCAACCAGGTGAAAAGTTGCTTTTAAAAAATGAAACTGGTACAAAGTTAGATACATTATATACAGGCCCTTATAATGTAATAAGAGACTTAGATCCTAACGTAGAATTAAGAATTAAAGATAAACAGTCTATAAGTTCATAAGAATAGAACTAAGAAATTTGTCAGATAAAAAAAAATCTATCCATTTCTTTTTTTTAAATTTAGGGGTGGTCGTGTAGTGTGTGGAGTAAGCGTTTTTAGTTTGTAAGTAATATTGTATAACTAGTCAGAATAAAGACGTAAACATGTCGTTTTATTTCACCTCAACGACACACGTCGCACGCGTTCCACTAAGGCGCATTCACAATGATCATGTTCTTTGTATTTAGATAAGATTTTGATCGTTATGAACGTTTAGTAGAACGCACCCTAAGTATGTTTCCGATGAGCGAAGTATATTTAATGAAATACTCCCGTGATTTGAATTTGACATGACATTTAATCACTTAATATACATATATAATTCTATATTTTATATTGGTTAATAACATGTGTAGCTGCAGATGCACCTCCCTGAAAATAATCCTAGCGGCGCCCATTTATATAAGCAACTACGTCCCCGTGGTGTTCAAGTGAGTTTCTGGTGTTGTTTGATAACACAGGTGATGGAACCGCGACGGTGATGACTGAAACACAAAATCTCGTTACATGTCTGGGATGTTGTTATTAAATAAAATTATTTTTAATTCTCTTACAATAGTAATAAATAATGCAAAGTTATTGATTATATATGTCTTTCAGGAGCCTGAAGAAGAGCAATCAGAAAACGCTCTGCTGGGGCATCCAGATGCCGATGGGGAAATGCCTTGGGACGCCATAAATACGGCCGCACTCCGCAAGTTTTTGATACAACTTGACGCTGAAGACAGGTACTATCAAAATATTAATTTTTATCTAAATTACTTAACTATAAGGTCAACTTTTTTAGTTAAAACCTGCTGTTTTTAATACTCTTTCAACATTTTCATTAGATATTATGAAATAAATAATTTACATTAGTAATTTCCAAAATAGACTTTAAAATAAGAAATTATTTCTTTATTTTAATAATTTTGGCGATCTATTTTCCTACGATATAGTGATAAATATCGATAAAAATCGGTTAACTTCGAGTTAAGTTTGCTTTCAATAATTACTCATTAGACCAAGCAAGAAATTAAAATATGTAATCAAAAATCACATATCATATAATAATCATGTGTATAATTATTATAAGTATAGACTTTAATGAATAGAATAGGTATTATATGTTAGCTTAATCTACAAAACCTTAGCCTTAAAAGCCATGACTAGTATACTTATGTAGGAATATATAGTAAACAAGAGTTAAAAGAAGATGTACAAAGGCATATAACAAAGCTTTGTGTTGCAAAACGCAAATTCGGTCCTAATAACTACACAAACAAGCCCGAGTCTCGACTAAAGTGTGTCAATTAGCCTTCCTGCTTAAACAGACCCAATTACAGACTGTTTGTAAATACTTCAGAAGTAAGATTAAAGGAGAGTGTCTAGTAGTTCGTAGTTGGTAACTTGTATTAATAATTAATAATTTATATTAATAAAGTGTCTTCCAACAAGGACTTCCGAACTTTGACAGTTGATAACGGCCATCTTGTTCTACATCTGTCAAATTAGTTGTCATTTAATCTGTCTGTTTTGCCAAACCACACCATGGACAGATATAACATTCAACAATACGTGCAAATAATAAAATTGTTTTATCAAAATGGGTGTTCTGTTCGGGCAACGTACCGCGTGCTTCACCCATTTTACGGTTGCTATAATCGTCCTACCGAGAGGACTATTCGCAATGCGTTGGATAAATTTGAGTCCACTGGTTCAGTAAACGATCGACCAACACCCGTACGTCGACGAAACGCAAGATCTGCCGAAAATATCGAGTGTGCAGGAGAATCCGAGGCAGTCGATTTCACGTCGCTCCCAAGTACCCGGCCTTTTGCAGACCACAACTTGGCGAATTTTGCACTGTGACTTGGGCATGCACCCGTACAAAATTCTACTAACCCAGGAACTAAAGGTAAACGGCCATAGACAACGACGTGTGTTCGCTGAGTGGGCTCTGAAGCAGTTGGCAACCGACCCTAATTTTCATCGAAAAATCATCTTCAGTGATGAGGCCCATTTCTGGATAAATGGGTACGTGAACAAGCAAAATTTTCCAATTTGGGGCGATACCAATCCATATAAGATCCAAGAGCGTCCAATGCATCCCGAAAAAGTCACTGTTTGGTGTGGGTTTTGTACTGGCGGCGTCATCGGTCCATATTTCTTTGAGAATGTCGTTGGCCAGGCCATTACTGTCAACGGCGAGCGCTATAGGTAGATGATTACTAACTTTTTTTGGCCTGAATTGAATGATCTGAACACCAACGACATGTGGTTTCAACAGAACGACGCTAGATGCCACACAGCTTATGCCACATTGGATATTCTGCACGATCGATTTGAGGGCATCTCATGTGGAGGTGATGTGAACTGGCCACCCAGATCATGTGATTTGACCCCGTTAGACTTTTTCTTGTGGAATTTTCTTAAGTCGCAGGTGTATGCGAATCAGTCACAAACCACAGCGGTCCTCAAAGCCAACATAACCCGTGCCATCTGTCAAATTCAGCTTTATTTATGCGCCAGAGTCATGGAATGTTGGTCATTTCGGATGCGCTCTACCCAGAGAAGCCGTAGCGGACATTTGAACGATGTTATATTCCACACATAATGGCATCAATAAGTCTTTCAAACGAATAAAAAATACGATGTTATCTCATACACGCTTTGTTTAATTTAAAGATAGGAAGCGCTTAATGAACCCGTTAGATTTATAATACAAGATAAAATGAAAATAATAAGGAAAAGCATGACGATTAAAAGATTGGGTTCCGGGAAAAAATTAGTTACTGTTTTATGCACATATTGTAACAAATAATTGTTTATTCTAATACGAGTAGAAGAGAGAGCTAAACTTCCGCTTCGGTGCCTGAGGTCCTTTTTCCGACTTTTCCACTTCGCATGATCTTCAGCTTTCCAGGTAGTGAGTCTATTGGCACGCATTTACATCATCAAGTTAGTTTGTGGGTCATCATTTTGCCTGATGTAAATATTGTATAATATTATTACCACGCCCTGATGAAAAAGAAGAACATCATAAGATGGCCAGTGCATCAAAATTATAGGAGTGCAGAAGTACTCTTCTCTTTAAACAATTATGGCTGGTCCCTCCTGTATCCTTTCCTCCTAAGGGAGGTTCAAATAGAGCTGTAGAGATTTGTTTTTTAAATCCACTAATAAAAACAGTAAGCAGTTACCATCGCCTATGAATCAGTAAACAGTTACCATCGCCAACTACCATAGTGAATGTGGAACCTGGTCACTTATACCAGAACATTACAAGATTATCATGGCGGATTATTTAGAAAACCAAGGATGGTTACCATCCAGACGGGATTGAAGCCCTACCACCTAAAAAGTTTTTGGATTTATTCATGCTAGAAATCCAATATAGAGTCTGAAGATCACCGTTGTTCATAATTAATAGACGTAATATAACTACGATGAATTTTACAAATTCATAACCTTTACCTACTCTGAAAGTGAAAAATAAATAAACCTAACGCGAAAAGTTTTTAGGTTAAGCGACTTATCTCAGTAGTGAAAGATTAAACTTATTCTCTTGGGATTCTTTGCGATATATTACATGTTAATCTTTGTGATGTTATTTTTAAAATTTTGCTGATATGAAATTCAGTTTCATCACTCAAAGTCCAAGCCGGCGTATGACGCGTGGCGTGACTTGCACTAACGCATATGGGTATCACGGGTTCGATTCCCATCATGAGTCTGGGTATTTATTTACAATATGTATTTACAAAAATGTATGAGTATATCAATTGTTTAGTACCCCTAACACGAGCGCTCTATTGGTTACATTACGACTAGATGGAGCTAAGTGAATTATCTTTATATTATGTTTTACACAGTTTATACAAAATATAGCGGTACTTTTTGAATAGTTATTTAAAGAGTGATGTTACGCGAAAAAGGCGTTTGTTTATGAAAATATTTTGGCGGTAATTAGGTTTGTGTTTATTTTGATAACGTTCAATAAGTTGGGGTTCGATAAACATGAAGATGAAGATATTTTGTAAAATATGTGACAATTACTGGATTATTTCAGTCTATTTCAAGTATAAAACAATAACAGCCCAAAACACAGATCTTGCCTTGAATATAATAAATCTTACACCAGTGTAGACATTTTTGCTCTAACATTATAAATTATAAATTAAAAATAATCGAATTATGCAAATGACTAAAGTATTAAGTATTATGTTTAGATCTCTCAATTCTTTTTTAATATGTTTTGTAAATTTAATTTTATGCCTATTGGATGATGTAATTATGTGTATTACCTATAAGTGGAAACTTTACTGATTTGTTAATTTTTATGTTTTCTTTATATTGTGATGTATTGTAATTGTATGTTTCCCAAATAAATAAAATAAAAATAAAACATCCCCCTGCTGGACTCTATCTTGTCCCCTGGAAGGAATGGACCGTATACCCAGCAGCGTAGCGTGGGTGACGGCCGCCCGGGGCGGAAGACAATTTGGCCGCCCTTTTATATAGATAATTAAATTCTCGTGTCACAATGTTCGTTCCCGTACTCCTCCGAAACGGCTTGACCGATTCTCATGCAAATTTGTGAGCATATTGAGTAGGTCTGAGAATCGGCCAACATCTATTTTTCATACCCCTTAGTGATAAGGGTTGTCCACCCTTAACATTTTATGGCAAAACAACGTTTGCCGGGTCAGCTAGTATAGATATATATCATTCAAAGAAAAAGGATTCCCAGAATTCGTCACAGAATAAGTAATGAAAAATTCCGTGCTTTTCAATCGGTCCGAATTTCTAGATGTGATAAAAATATGAAATGGTTCAAATACTTATATTATTTATTGTGAAATTTTGCCGCCTCCTAAAAAGAGCCACCCGGGGCGGGCCGCCCCTGCCACCTCCACTATGCTACTCCACTGAGTATACCCGCCACGCTTGTCCCAAATCGGTATTGGGAGATACACATACCTGTGATCTCAGTATGCAGGTTTCCTCTCCATGTTTTCCTTCATCGTCAGTATATAGCAATTATGCTATAAAACTGCTTATGCGGTGCATGCCATCGTGGGGTTTGAACCCGGGACCTTTAGATTGATATCCTAGTTTAATACCACTTAGCTACCAAGTACCTTATCTTTACAAATAAATAAAATTGGAGGGTCTGTTTGTAATATTAAAATAACCGCTTTTTACTAAGTGCATTCGGACGTATACACGGTACATATACCAAAACAACATTTTTTTATAATTTTTGTCTGTCTGTCTGTCTGTTTGTTCCGGCTAATCTCTGAAATGGCTGTACCAATTTTGACGGGACTTTCACTGGCAGATAGTTGATGTAACAAGGAGTAACGTAGGCTATTTTTATTTTAGAAAAAAAATAGTTTTTGTTAAAAATGATAAGTTTCAGAAATTTCATATCCAATTTAAGTTGACCTCATATATCCAAAAAATACTGCCCAAAGTCACTATTCCACGCGGATGGAGTCGCGGGCACAGCTAGTTGCAAATATATCGACGAAAAATGAAAGTACGATGACGATTTCCTTTTCAATTATTTATAAATCGTTTCCAATTTTATTTATTTGTATAGATATGGGTCGTTCAAGTAATGCTTTCAGTATGCTATCGGAATATAATAGTAATATATCAAATGTCATTTTTTTCGTTTCAGATTGGACAGGGCAACCCGATCATGGCCTCAGACTGAGCCTCGCGGCTGGGGCATCAGAAGCCTCGAGGGCAAGCTAATGCGGCCATGGCGGGCAGACAAGAGGCAGGTCCGCTTCCGCCAGTGCTACTTCAATCCCATCTCATGCTTCCGCAAGTGAACACCCAACCTAAACGCGACGTGACGAACGCAATCTATGACCTAAATGTTTTGTCTATACTTAACTTCCACTTAGATGTGACCAAATACGAACCTAGAGCTTATTCCGGTTTTACCTCGTTTATTTATATTGGAAATTCTTCTATTTTCAATTTATCTATTTGTAAGTTACAAAAAGTTTTGTAACTTTCACTGGTTTTAATCTATAATTTCAGTAGGAGGTAATGTGTATTGCAAAATTAATTTTAATGTTAATGTAAACAATACATTAAAATTCTCTTGTAGTCAATGTATGAATAGAAAAATTTAAATTTACAATTGTTAAGATCTATTAAGTGTTTAAAATCTATAACTAACTTATAGCTGGTGAAGTTTTTGCTTTATAGGTTTTAAAGGCTGGAAACTTTGATATTTTTAAAACACAAATTTCAAATTCAATTCCTTCACTGTTCTTTATTTACATACTTCACTATGGTAATCAAATTTGTGATCAAAATTAAATCTGTTATGAACATTATAATTATATTACACATCTAAATAATATTTAACTGTAGATAAATTTATTAATGTGTCGTTTCGTATTTAATGAAGCTATTCGATGAAAATAAAATGACTGTTTGTCTAAATCTAGTTTTATTTATCCCAAATACTTTTTTAATTACCTTGTCTATTGGTTTTATTAGTATCACATATAAAAGTGTCGATAAAATAGAACAAGTTACGGTATATTTACGGGCTCTTGTCCACTAAGACGTCGCTAAGTAATGGTCAAAAAACGTCTTTGAAAGCATTCATGTGATTATGACCGCAAACACCATAGGAACAATGAACTTCATATAACGCTTGTCAGATGCTTAGTTTAATTTTTTGTGACTATCAAATTATAATTTCGTAAATATCATTCAGACGACCTCTGTGGCGTAATTGATAACGCACTTGCGGAGGACACGGGTTCGACTCCCGACTCGCGTCTGGGTGTTTAAGTATAATATGTATTTATTTAGAAAAAAGTATATATAATATTTTTTCTTTTTTTTTTGGTGAACATAATTATAATAAATACATCTTTTTTAACGCTTAAGTGTTTACATGATTTGACCTTTATTGCCACATCAAATGCATATAATAAAAGTATTCATCATAATTCGCTGCTAATTGAACTGTAATTAAATTCTATATAATAATAATAATAAAAACCAGCCTTAGAGCTGAGAAAAAAGAACAATAAATAATAATAATAATTTTATTTTCATAATGTACACCACAATTATAATATTATATAAATAATCTAATATTAACTTTATTATATATTACAATATATTAAATTTAAGTAATTAAATTTTAAAATAAAATAAAATTTCAAATTAAAATTTGTAAACTACCTACTTAAAATCTAAAACATGCGAGAATTTAGAATATTCACTAGTAATACATTTTCGGAATAACTGGTTATAAAATTTCCTCGATAAGTTACTAACTATTACCAATTTTTAAAACATATACCAAAATGATTCTGATTAAAACATTATTCTTTGTATAATATCATGATTGATTCCACTAGTCCCAGAACTAGTTTTAACTGTATCTCTGGAACTAGTTTTCCCTCTCTGTTATGTATGTGATGGGGATGATACGAGTTAGAACGTAGCGAAGCGCAGTAGAATAAATGTGTGTGCGCGCGTGTGAATGCGTGTGTGCGTGCGTATGTGTGCGTGTGGTGTGTGGGTGTGAGTGTGCGTGCGTGTTATGCATGTGTATCAGATATAAATAATTTATCTGTTTACTCACCTATATGTATTAATTTTTCTGTTTCATGGTAGTCCATCTTTAATAACCAATCTCTTAATTTCTGTTTTATTTCAAATTTTTTTAGGCTTACGATATGAAGGATATTATCAATTATATGTAGTATATCAGTTGTCTAGTACCCATAACACAAGTGCTATGCTTCTTAGTTTGAGACTAGATGGCTCTGTGTAAATTGTCAGTAAATATTTATTTATTATTATTATTTATTATTTCATATTCACGCTATCATTCACTTCAATTATCCCAACAACATCAAATTGCTATCAAAAATAATGAATTTTTAATGTAATTTTCATATTCCAACTATGTAGATAATAACTCCCCGTTGTTGTCAAGCAGATGAATTGGTACCATCGTGCGTCATGACATAAAGTCGAATTATTTCAAATACCTTAGACACTTGATGTATTACAATTGCTAAGCTATAGAACATTTTCCGAGGTCTCTGTCTGGTCACAGTTTTCCTCGCACAGTCTTTAAAAGCACCAAAAAAATCCCTCTGCTGTTAACAGTATTAATCGATCAAGGAGTGCATTTTAAATGCAAGAGGAAAACACCCAGATGTATATTTCAAATACTTTTTTTTTATAAAAATGATAAAATTTGGGTGACCTTTTCATAAAAAAAATTAAATAAATTCTTAAAACTAAACTGTCCAAAATAATTACTTCAAATTATTATAGGCCAATAAAACATCTTTGGGCGCATGTTTTATTTTTGGAAAGTCCTGTTAACACCGAGTAATTTTTTAATTTTTTTTCCTTTTCATTTTTTTTTCTCCTTAAAAAATCAAAAGTGGGACTTGTGACTAGCACTGTGAGATTGCTCTAACAAGGCCTATCGCTGATAAAAAGAAACATTCCACTATTGCGGCTTTTGGCAGAAATATATTTCGTTCTAAGGTCAGATGATACAGCATAGGGTTGTCGCTAAATGTCAAACAATTTATTTTAGTGAGTGGGTGTAGAGATGAACAAATAAGTTTATTCATATAAATCAAGCTATACTAAAGGACAGTCGTCCTCAGCATTGGATGGATCTTCATCGCCTACCTCCACCAACTGCAAGTTTTCTTTGTGACTTGGTTTCAAAAGTTCACGTACAACTTCTGGCAGACAAAGCCGTTTTGAGAATCTTTGACGTTGAGAGAGGTGTGCCGTAGAATTGAATGGATCTGATGATTCCAGTGCACGATGAAAGAGATCGATTATAGTTTTTTTCCTATTTATTTTGCGATAGTGGTGTTCCCTGTTGGAGTGCCAGAATTTAATACGCGACTCGGCCGCTTGCTCTGAGAGTATCCCGACAGGAAGTGAACAGGATTCAATAATCTCTTCACCATGCACGAAAATTTCCTGTACAGTCATAGTCATCGGGTGCCAATTATATGATTGTACGTACCTTCTGCATACACATCTTCATCACATATTTTGCATTTAAGAAAAACTCGCAAGATATGGCGATAAGGATAACATGCAATCCGCCGATTAACTGTGCATCTAGACCTAAAACCACCGCTAATATGCCTCGAAATTAGTCTGATAATGCTGTCCGGGCCGAATTTCTGTCATTAATGGTTTCAGTTGACCACGTCAACTAATAATCAAATCCTATTTCTTATTTCAGTCTGAATCCGTTTTTTTCGTTGTTCAATTATTTGGCTTTCACTACTGCCCTTATTGATTTGCCATTTTGGCACTAACGTATTGTTTTTATAACTAAGGTGCAATAAAATCTCGAAAACGCGTATCTACGCATGTATAGGACTAATACCGTGTTGCATATTTCATATTATGATTGGTTTTGTATACGATATTACCAAATTATTGAACTGGCTAGACTTTGGTAAGCCCTTGCCGAGTTGAAGTAGCGCCATGGGTCTGTAACGGCTCCGTGGTGCCTCACCCTCGTTTCTCTAGGTCACATATATTAGCGCGGGGTGTAACATAAACCTTACGAGGGTGGATCTCTTCCCGCGCTACGTGTGACCCTTCATCGAAAAACCTAAACCAAGGCATGTAATTCGATTTTATTTCTAAATGAGATAAGTTATAGTAATATAAGAAAAAATAAAGTTAAAACTAAATAAAATGCATAAAGGTCAAATAGAGTGACAACCCTACCCAATACTATTTTTTGAAGTGTGATTACTTCCAAAAGCCGCAATAGTGGAACGTGGTTTTTTATCGGTGATAGGCCTTGTTACGAGCAATCTAACAGTGCTACTCCCAATTTTCAGTTTTTTGAAAATATGAAAAAATTACTCGGTATCCACAGGCGATTGGCATTGAATAACATGCACCCAAAAATGTTTTATCAGACTATAATTATTTGAAGTAATTATCTTGGACAGTTAAGTTTTAAGAATTTATTTAATTTGTTTTCATGAAAAGGTCACTCCACTTTCAACATTTTTTATAAAAAAAGTATTTGAAATACAGACCTGGGTTTTTTTTCTTGCATTTAAAATACACCCCTTGATCAATTAACACTGTAAACATCAGAGGGAAATTTTTGTGCTGCTTTGAAACACTATGCCTCGGGATGAAAAAAATTTCACTTGTAGCCAAGTCAGGTCACATTCAATACTAACATTAACAATATATATTCCATACCTTTCGTGCGCTCAGATAGATTCCTCATATTTTGAACGATGATTAGAATACGCCTTCGCATGAACTGGTGTCGCGAAATGTTACAAAAGTTCAACGGAAGTGACTCGAATGCTATATTTAACTTCGTCGTAAGTAATGAAAGCTGGATATTGCTAAGAACCCGAAACCAAAAGATAATCTGCTCAGTGGGTGTTTCCTTTTGAGGATCGGCCAAATAAGTTAAAGAAAGGAAGAAGTCAAGCGTACTTCGCAATATATATACAAACAATGGAATACTTAACTATGACAGGTGTCGAGGTAGTGAGTCATCCACCATATAGTCTTGATTTGGCGCTCAGTGACAAATCATGACAGGAAATGGTAGATGGAGTTAGGCCCGACAGAAACTTTTACAAATTCTCATTTTGGAAAGCGTTTAACAACTGTTTTAAAGTTTCGGAAGCTCTATTAAAATATTTTCTGCCTGATGGGTATCTAATCCTATGCCATACTTTTCTAAGATATCGTCTTTCTATTTTCAAGTCCTTAATTACTTTTGGATATTCGTTATGTTTTGGTGGAAGTCTTTTCATTGTTTTAGTTGCTATTTTAGCTGCCCTATGTATGCCTTTGTTTAGTTTGTCATTTTCTGTTTCTATGTCGTCTGTAGTTTCGATCCGGCTATATGAGTTTAATTCGGAGTTTATATGGTTTTGAAATATTTCCCAGTTAGTCTTTTTACTATAAATTCCAATTGGCAGGTCTGTAAGTACAACTGTTGAGTTGACATTTAGTATAACAAGTGTATGATCATATGATAAGTCATTACATGTTTCTACGGTCATATAATTTAGGATAATGTTTTAAGTTACAAAAATGTCAAGAAGGTCAGGTGTCTTATTTTGATCTGTGGACCAATACGTAGGTTTACAGTGAGTCATGCATTCTAATCTAAGTGTTTGTACTATTTTATACAGTAGTCTACCTCTAGGATCTTCAATGGGTACGTTTACCATTCCAATCACCTCCACATATGTATTTAGGTCCAAGGCTTAAAAAGTACATATTAAAGTCAGTTTCTGTTATTATGTGTCTGGATGGACAGTATACTGCAGATACTGATTCATTTGATTTGTGCTGCACGTATTATGCATACAGTTTATTCTTCAGCTTCTGAAGTGTTGTCAACCTCTTAAAAACAAGGACAGCGACGTGGAATGCGGACCGAAGCAAGCTACACGTGTTTCTCATATTAATAGGTATTACTTATAGATATAATAAACTGTTTAAAAAATAACGTTAGAAAGAAATGAATATACGTGAAAGAAATCGATTATGTCGCAACGGGAGTTAAACAAGCAAGCAGGAACAAACAAGCCGTCATTATACTTAAGATTACTTCTTTTTTCCAGGAAATTTGGTAAATTGAAGGAAAATTTGGTAAATAAACCTAGCTACATGGTAGGGCCACAAGCCCATCTGGATGGTAAATACCTACTATCAACTCTCTTAGTCTATAAGTATGTTGCCATAATAACCTTGTGTTGTGCTACAGCATCAGTGACCCAGGTTCCTGTACCCCTATGGGGCAGTAGCGTGTTTGCGGTGCCCCTAGTGTCGCAAACAACAATAGGCGACGGTAACTGCTTACTATTAAGTAAGTCTGTCTGCTGTCCATCATCTTAGCGTTTACTCCTAGACGCTGCTCAACCATTCGTTTCAGATCATGATCCCACCAGCTTTTTATGTTCCTCTTAGTTTTCAGATTCTTCCTGTTTGAGGAAACATTTGTTCTGTAAGTAGGTGGTTGACTGAAAAAGTGACTTCATCTTTGGCATAATATACTGCTCCTGTTATAGGACCAAGAACAAAATTTAACATGATATGGATAACTGGGCTCTTTTCCTAACAGCATTAAATACAATTATTGTTTACATTATTATCCAAAAGTTTAATCGCTTTCGTTTTAAAGTCTGAGTTACAACCGTTGAATGCTACCTACTACAGGGCGCTAGTGCACGTCGTTTGGGTCGGCGTCTATCCCCAAAGCTTTATTTCTTTGTACAAAGATAATAATCATCGTCGTTTACCGCTGGATGTATACCTCGTCAAAGCGCTACAAATCTAAGTCTTGCTTTTTCTATCCAGTCTGGACCGCCAAACTTGCGCAGGTCATTGATCCATCGCGCTAGGGGTATCATATTCTATGTTGGCTTTTACGCATTCTCCACACTTGGACTCATTTCTCCATTACGTACTTATCGGTACCACAATATACGGCCCACTATCACTTAAGTTTACGCTTTTCGTTCACACCCATCACAGGAAAAATTTGTGTCGGAGACTGTTGTTGTTTCATCATCATCATTTCAGCCGGAAGACGCCCACTGCTGGACAAAGGCCTCCCCCAAAGATCTCCACGATGATCGGTCCTGCGCTGCCCTCATCCAACCTATTCCGGCGATCTTGACCAGATCATCGGTCCATTTTGTGGGGGGCCTACCAACATTGCGTCTTCCGGTACACGGTCGCCATTCTAGGACTTTACTGCCCCAACGGCCATCAGTCCTTCGAGCTATGTGCCCAGCCCACTGCCACTTCAGTTTTGCAATCATCCGGGCTATGTCGGTGACTTTGGTTCTCCTGCGAATCTCCTCATTTCTGATTCGATCTCGTTGTTTACTAGTATAGTATTGGTGGGTCCCTTGCAGTCTTCAATTATGGACAGCATTATAGACACGTGTAAGCTTACCTCGTTAGGTGCTATAGATTTTTAGAATGGCTTCAATAAGATGGTAATTGGATAAGGTAAACATGGAAAAATCGTCTCTTCCATTGATTAGTTACTTGTTTGTTATTTATCATATTATTCATATATTATTTTTGTTCTCATCACAAAATTTTGCCATTTATCTTTGATTTTGTTTTCACAATTTTCTGATTACACGATTTAGGCTCTAAAGTTAAAAATAAAATATATGAACGAAAATGATGAATAATTATTAAATAATAATACACAGATGTATGTTATCTTTTTCTAACAAATACGTTAGCTATGTTATAACAGTTGAACCTTGATAAATCGAAAACCTCCCTAACTCGAAAAATATTGGGTTCCCTTAGTTCCAATCCACAAACCTCCGTTGCTCGAAATCTGAACCCTCTTTATGTTGAAATAATTAGTGAGTCTATAAGTAAATTCAGTACAGATCGCGTCCTGTTAGTTGAACTATTATGCACTGTAGGAATCATACCCATATGGCAATTATGCTATATAAGCACATTAGACGAAAAAACTGCCTAAGCGGTATATGCCACCCTGGGATTTGAACCCGGGACTTCTAAATTGGTCTCCGAGTGTCATACCGAATGAGCTATCAGGTACAAGTTATAAATTATTAGAACACAATTAATTTTATTTTCGTTTATGTTTTTGTGTGTTTTTGTTATTATACGTGTTTATACGAAAATTTTGTTCATACGAAACTTTGTGTCTATGCGTGTGTTCTTTAAATGTGCTTTTAAACAATCAAATAGAATGCTATTCGTATACGTGGGCTGCCTTCGATTTCATTTAATTACGTTATTTTAAATCATATTTTATTATCATAATTTTAATTCCACGCCTTTGTTGGTCATTGGTGAGCAACAGTTACTTTGTAGCAATTGTTTCCTTAATAATTGGGAGTTTATAGAGAGTGTAAGAAATTAAATTAAGTTTTCTCTCCGTGCAGGAGCGGAATAAGAATACCAACCTCTGCGGCCGGGGTCGGCCTGTCATAAAAGGCGACAAAACAACCTTAGCTACGTGGTAGGGTCCCAAGCCCATCTGGATGGCAACCACCCTTGGTCTAAAAGTATACCGCCATTATAACCTAGTGTTGTGTTCCGCCAAGGGTGATCTAGGTTCTTGTACCCCTATGGAACAGCAGCGTGTTCGCGGCGTCCCTAGCGTCGCAAACATCCATAGGTGACGGAACTGCTATTAAGTTAGCCGTCAGCCTGTCTACTGTTCCTCAGCAATATTTTTTTGATAACCACGAGAAAAGACCATAATGATTTGAAACCTATCAACGTAATAAACAAATATAACATAACTGATTAAGTATTATCTAAACTGGCAACGACCCAATCAGCACATACTCGTCGTAATGCTTGGCAGTGAAAATGTTAAGAAAAATTCCAATTTTAGCAAAATACCTTTTTTTTAACGATTTATCGTAAAAATATTATAAACGGTAAATTGTTTAATTTATCATGTAAGAAGTATTGTACCCATTGCCAAACAACTTTTATTGTTATACTAAATATAAACAAATTTCAGTTTCAGAAACTCATCTCATAAGATCTCAAGTTCTGGAAGTTTACAATTTATTTTCTTATTAAAATGTCAAGTCAGCAATTTAAAATTACGTCATAGTTAAGATAATTACCTCAGCAGTGACGTTCTGTTTCTTTGTGTTAAAGAGTTCATAGCGGAGCCCTAATTTGCTTAATTGCCATTAGGTTTAGTAAGACGTGAATTTTAATTACTAACTTTTTGTAATACGTAGAGAAACTTGTAAAACTTTTAATTTCTTAAGTTTGATAAATTATTTATTTATTTGTTGTGCACAATATAAGCGAATAATAGAGTACATGGGCGAACTTAATCCTAAAAGAGTTTTCTTACATCAAATCTAACGATGGAGAATGGAAAAAATGAAGAGGCAGGGTTGTGTACACAAATTTTGACAATAAATACAATATTAAATATAATTAAACAAATAAGTATATGAACATGCATTATTATTCTTATCTCTGTGTTATTCCTACCTGTCACCATTTTACTGAAGGCTAGTATCTGATACGCACTAAGAAAAGACCAAGCTCCTGCTCAGTCATAAATCTGGAGTAAAGGGAAATGACAGTAGCCAGCTAATGTTCTCCAAACGTGAAGTGAAAGTGAAGAAGAAGATACCCAGCTACTAAGGACAATTGATACCCCTTCTATTTTTCACGTAGATGTTGCACGGAACCTCGGCGCATCTCGCCTCTGAGGCCATACTGCTTACTGCTAAACCCGATCCTACCTAACACCATTTTAGGACTTAGTTAATAGCTTTAACTCAGTCAAATTCTAATTAATAATACATTAATAAACTATCATAATTTTACTGGCGAAACACGTGGATCTATAAAGTCCAAAAGACGCACCCCTAATGCCATGGTGCACTGTTAAATACCGTCAGAAAGCTAAACTGTGTGCTTGCATCGTTTCATTTTCTCGACCAATAAGGCGCAAAAAATCTGATATGATGCGTGGAAGAACTGGATAAATATACTTTATTGCATAACATACAAAATAAATACAAACATAGACGAAAAAGAAACAGTAAAGATTGTACAATTGGCGCACAATTTGTGTACAATACTACATTTAGTTTTAACAGCAGCAAATGCTGTCTAACAGTGAAAAGCAAGCCCACACAAGCAAGATCGTTAATCCCACGTTTTATCACAAATATGATAAAATATTCAGATTTAAATTGGCTTTTGACTAAACGAATATTTTAATAGCTATTATTTTTGGATTAGCAAACAACTTTCATTGAAACTTTTAATGAAAGCACCTCGTTCACAATCACGTGTGAGTAATCACGTTTAAAATCATGGTAAGCTAGCGGGTTGGGATACGTAGATATTAAAGGAGATTCAACTTAATTTTACATTACAGAATACAGCTGTTTCTGAAATCATTCATTCAATCTAATAAAAATATACCACAAATACAACAAACAAATAAAACCAATTTCGTAATCGACATAAAAAACACATACAACGTTGCTTTCTGTCGTGGATTTTCTTTATTGTTGAAGTTCAGAAAATGGTAAATGTACCACCTGATAGCAGGTCATCATCGTCGACTGAAGACGTTTGCTAACACGCCGCAAGCCTCGACGAAAAATTGTCACGTCTGTTTTTAAAAACCTTGTACTGCGGTAGAAAAATCTCAGCCGGAGTTCATTCCGAATCTGGAGTATACAACATAAATGTTCTTGATAACCGTTTCATATAGAAAGGAAGAGGCTCCAAGAAATTAGAATGAAAGCCCTCCCGATGGCGGGCAATCCGGTGCTAGAAATACTATTCAAAAAGCTCCTCAGAGCATTCCCCTTATATAGACCGTAAAATACGCTCCTCAAAGGCCTAGCGTATCTAGAACATCTGTGAGTATAGCACAAGCCATTCCCGCTGAGTGAAATACTGGTTGAACCGGATTAGCACACTCAGCTTTTTGGTGTTAGCTGTTAGCTTTGATCATTTGTCCCCTAAACTATACGTTAAGAGGTGTTCTTCAGAACTGTGGCGAAGGTGCGAATGGGATTTCCTTAGCATAGAATACGCAGACTTTCATATTGAATAAGAGAAATCGGACAAGGTTTTTTTGGCGCCATTCATTATACCACATCCAAGCAATAGCAATGAACGATATCTATGAATAACATATCATTGATGTGCAGAATAAATAGCTTCCGCAATAGCATACAAGGCACATCGGGATTGATGATGTTATTACTGGAGCATCAAACATCAATAACGACTCTGATGCTGTGCCCATTAAGAAAATCGAATAGCTAAGTGCATAGACTCTCCAGTATCCCGTAAGATGCAAGCTTCGTTAGAAGAGCCCTATGCCAGATTCGATCGAATGCCTTAGCGATATCTAGTCTAACAGTAAGGGCTGCTCCTTTACTCTTAGCCCAATTGTGGGTTACCTAACCCACAGGACAAACTAGGAGATCTCCAGCGGATCAGCTATGGCGAAAATCATTTGGGCAATCATTTAGCAGCCTCGAATCCTCCAGGTAACCCAAGAGCTGCGCTTTGGGTTCGTCCATTTTAAACCTTACCTAACCTAACCTTACTTTTGAGAGCTAAAAAGTTATCGATATAAGCATCTGTAGCTGGATGGGTCAATCCAGTCACCCTTTTTAAGGATAGGATAACCGTAGGCTACCTTCCCAAAAACCGAGAAACAGCCTTTGTACTAGGATAAGATAAAAATTCAGCAAAAGGCTAGCAGCATGTCCCCAGTACGAAAGAGGGGATATCATCCGAGCCGGTGGACTTCTTGCCGTCGAGGGAATGGAGGACTCGCTGTTTGCGACGTAAATATTAACGTACAGGTAGTTGTAGTCAGCCAGTTGTATTCTGCGATGAAAAATACTGTGCATATGTAGATTTCGTCATCTTTCTGTGCTTACCCCGCATTATACGGGATCAGTATAACATGTTCTTTCCTTTGTCTCTCCTCTATTAGCTTTCATCTGAATATTCACATCTATATTTCCATGGTATCTTTTACGCTATCTCTCTTTTCTTTAGTCTACCTCTCTTTTCGTATCTATCGATTCTGATTTCTAAATTAAACACGGTAAAATTATCACAACAATTTGTGTTTAAGAATGAAGAAATAATATCTAGTAAAGAGAAAAAAGTTTATTTGCTTGTACAACAACGTAAACCATATAAGTATAAAATATATATACTACGTGGCTTGGTGAGAGTCTGGTGTCAGCCGTAAGAAGTCTCCGTGTTACTGATCAGAAATCCTCACAGGCTATATAATAGCATATCGATAAACTGTTGTGTCGCTAGTGTAGTCGTAGCCTTACTGAATTCAACGTGACTCGAGCTTATATGGGTACTAGCTGTGCCCGCGACTCCATCCGCATGGAATAGTGACTTTGTGCAGCATTTTTGGATAAATCTTATGGTTTATTTAAGATTACAAACCCTAAAATTTAATTGAAATCTATCCAGTAGTTTTGCCGTGATGCGCCCACAACTGCAGACCTCTATTATTTTTTTATAAAAATTTAACAAACTATACACATCAAAAAAGTCTATCTTATCTTATCTTATTTTTGGGGCCGCGAAACATCTCGGACACTTCGACCCAATGGGATCTTTTGTGTTCCCCTAGATAGCAATCACTCCTCTCCAATCTCATTGAAAATTTGCCTCATGAGCCTAACAATGAGGTATGGAGATAGGAGCCTATAGTCTTCCGGTGTTGGATATCCTACCCCCAAAAGATTCATTCGCCTCCTGGCCAATGCATCACATGTACACAGTAGGTGTTCCATGCGTTCTGTATGTTCCCCACACAACCTGCACATGGGTGTCGCGGTTAGACCCATCTTCATGAGCATGTTGTTTGTTCCAAAGTGCCCAGTAAAGGCTCCAAGCAAGTAGCGTGTTTGCCCTCTGCTCATGTTCCAGATGGATCCTCGTGCTTTGTACGTGGATCCCAAAAATTTTTTGGAGTGTTCCAGACCGATTCTAGTCAGCCAGTTTTGTTGTTGACTGCGATCTGCAAAATCCCTGAATGTGGCTTTCACGAGGCTAGTCGGAATGCCTACACATGGTTCCGGACCCATAAAATCATTAGTTGAGCCCTCTCTTGCCAGTTCATCTGCCATTTCATTGCCATGAACTCCCTCGTGTCCCGGGACCCACATTAATCCTACCCTGTTATGCCTTCCAAGCCTATTCAAGGTTTGAATGGCATCCAGGACAAGTCTGGAGTCAACTTTGAAGGAGGCGATGGCCTTGATTGCAGCTTGACTGTCATTGAGAATATATATAGATTTGCCTTTGGTGCCTCTATCTATGTTCTCCTGAGCACAGGTTATTATGGCATATGTTTCAGCCTGGAATACACTTGCCATTTTTCCCAAGCTTTTACTACATTTGTAGTCTTTCGCATATACTCCCGCCCCTGTACCTGATTCCATTTTGGATCCATCAGTGTACCATACCAGACTATTATGTTCTGGTGGATGTGGTCCCTTTGTCCATTCCAATCTTGTTGGAATTTGGACCCTGAAAAGCCTTTTTCAAATATAAACCTGGTTTGCATTTTATCGGATATCATATGTGTTATCCGATCCAGGTCCTCATTTCCATCGAATTTTGTATGGTTGGTTTTTGGCTTGGTGGAGTCCCATAGGCCAGCTACAGCAAGGCGATATAGTGCCCTCCTTGCCTCTAGCTGCCGTAGATGTTGTTCTAAAAAAACTCTAAGCAACATGTACTAATTTATATTTTGGGATGGTTTTGGCCGCTGTATGGACATCCCTACCGCTCTTTGCATTTCATTTGCCGTCAAATGACGTCGCTCCATGACGTAAAGAATATCTAACAATTCAATTTTGTCGCTAACTTTATTTAAATGGTTGGTAAAATTATAAAATCAAGACTAAACGTAGCAACAAAAACGCACTTAAATTCAAACAAATTCCCTTTCATTTAATTTTATGAAAAAAACAAAAAATAATCGAAATTTTTTTTACAACCAGTCAGTGTGTCATAAATAACAAAAAAGTTTACATAACTACGCACTTTGAGTGAGTAAAGACATAGAAATTAATTAGTTTAAATGGTAAATTTGTAATATCATGCATGTTGCTTAGACTTTTTTGATGTGTTTATAATATAGATTATGCCTATGGAGACAAGAAAAGGACTATTTACATATTTGTTTGCTTACTTTGTGACGGATCATAAGGAAAAATACTTGCTAATAATTAATACGACATTTTCTCCCATATGTAGTTGTGTGACATTCACAATTCCTAATGAAAATAAGATTTATTTTTCTTCGATGGCAACCACCCTTAGTCTATAAGTATGCTGCCATAATAACCTTGTGTTTTGGCAGTAGGTTCCTGTGCCTGTCGCAAATATCCATAGGTGACGATAACTGCTTACATAAGTGGGCCCTCAGCCCGTCTGTTGTTCCTCATCAATAAGAAAAGTGTATGCAGATCTTTTCAGTAGCTATTTTTCATTTTACTAATATCATCATTTTAATATCTTTAGAGGTCCATTATGGAGTAGGATCACAAGCTACAACTGAAGTGCACATTTTGTGTCCTACCGCTGACACCCCCTTTTCCTGGCCAGTAAGATTGAAAATCTTAGATAAATGGCCTGATCCACCAACCCCTAAAAGAAAACAGAAGGGTACTTTTTCTGTCTGTAAACTAAGGTGTAATCCAGCCTTTTGCGACTCTATGAAAGTGATGATACATAGCGAGCCCATCACCGGGAGGTCATGGGCTGATGAGGTAGCCACATTATCAATACTAGGCAGGAGTCCACAGTTCGAAGACTGATGTTTAGTAAACTAGTTTTCAAAATATATTGATTACATCAATATTTTCAGGAAAATAAAACAAAAATTAAGAAAATAAACTATTTATTTCCGAATTTAGTTACATTTTAAAAATATTTATGATTTGACACTAATTTAGGTCTTGAATTTTTGTTTTTGCGAAGTCAATTGCAACCATCTTGTTTGTGTGAAGTGGGATGCATCAGTGAAAGCTTCCAATGTCGGTAGCTGTCGGTAGTATTCTCCGAGTGATCAGTGGCTTCTGTGTCTGGTCTTCTGTGAATGAATAGGAAACGAGTAAATAGAGATGAGATGGCATAAAAGCATGATTACAACTATGTCAATAATGATTTAAAATTAAATCAAAATTCTTCGTTCTTCTGTTCTGTTCTTTATTATTTTCTTCTTCTCACGATGAAACTTTCAGATCGAAAACCGCACTACGTCACATCACAAGTTGTATACTTTAACCTCGTGCCTGTGAGGTAGTGACGTTTTCAACCTGAATTTCTTCGCTCTTCTTCATTTTTATTTCTGATTTTTTTAACATGGTTCAAAAAGGTAAAACATCTGAAAGAAAAGTGTATTAAAATTTTTGTGAACATTTACAGTCTGACAGGATTTACATTATACTAATGACGCCTTCAAACACGTATTTAAATCTTCGCTCTTTTATGCTGTTCTTGATCTTCTTTTCTCAAGATGGAAGGTTGAGATCGAGATCAAAATCACCACTAGGTCACATCACAAGTTGTTTACTTTGATCTCCTGCTTGTGAGGTAATAGCGATTTCAACAGGAATTTCAGAACTCTACTTAATCTTCATTTTGATCTTAAACAGGTTAAAGAAATAAAAAAGCTGAAAGAAAAGTATCTTAAAAAAGTTTAGGAACATTCGCTGTCTAATGGGTATCGAACCCATGATATGAGAGTATCAGTACAAACATTATGCTAATGACGCCTTAAAATCAAATTCAAAATCTTCCATCTTCTCCGCTATTCTTAATTAACTTCTTTTTTTCATGGTGAACGTTCTAGATCGAAAACGCCACTACGCCACATCACAAGTTATTATATACATCTAGACCACGTGACTGTGAGGTAATGGTGTCTTCAACCTGAATTTGATCTGCCTTCTTATTCTTCATTTTAATTTCCTGTTTATTAAAAAAAACTGTTTAAAGAAGTTAAAAGCCTGAAAGAAAAGTATATTAACATCTTTTATAAATCCCGTCTAATGATGATATACGAGAACATAAATATAAACGTTATACCTTCGAGATCTTTAAACAGAATTTTAAATCCTCACTCTTCTTTACTGTTCTTGATTAATTTCTTCTTCTCACAATGGAACACCCAGATCGAAATCTCCATTACGTCACATCACAAGTTAAACACTTTGACCTCGTGACTGTGAAGTAATGCCGATTTCAAACTGTACTGTATGCCTCTTTTAATTTTTCGGTTTATAGTTTCAACTTCTCGTTTTTTCAATATAGCCAGTCTATATATCTTCCTAAAGAAGAAAATTGTAACAAAATTATTGTTTATTATCAAAAAAATCAGTTTCGTTCTCACTCCAACGATAGTATGAAAAAAACGACTACAAACCTACCAGTAATGTCTTCAAACAGAATGCAAGATCTTCGTTTTCCCGTTCTGTTTTTGCTTATCTTCTTTTTCTTACGAAGGAAGGTCCAGATCGAAATCTCCACTACGTCACATCACAAGTTGAACACTTTGACCAAGTGATTGCAAGGTAATGGCGATTTCAACCTGAACTGCGTCACTCTCTTTATTCTTCAGTTTCTCATTTTAATTTCTTGTTTCATTCAACATAGGCTGATTAAAGAAGTAACCTGTAACAAAATTATTATATCTTTAAAAAAATTATTTTTTCACAGTTGAATAATATTATAAGAAAAATGACCACAAACCTACCAGCAATGACTTTAAACAGAATTCAAAATCTTCATTCTACAGTTTTGTTCATAATTGTCTTCTTTTTCTTGCGAAGTAAGTTCCAGATCGAAATCTCCATTACGTCACATCACAAGTTGAATACTTTGACCTAGTGATTGCAAGGTAATGGCGATTTCAACCTGAACTGCGTCACTCTCTTTATTCTTCAGTTTCTCATTTTAATTTCTTGTTTCATTCAACAAAAGAAGTAACCTGTAACAAAATTATTGTATCTTTAAAAAATTTATTTTTTCACAGTTGAATGATATTATAAGAAAAATGACCACAAACCTACCAGCAATGACTTCAAACAGAATTCAAAATCTTCATTCTACAGTTTTGTTCATAATTGTCTTCTTTTTCTTGCGAAGTAAGTTCCAGATCGAAATCTCCACTACGTCACATCACAAGTTGAATACTTTGACCTAGTGATTGTAAGGTAATGGCGATTTCAACCTGAACTGAGTCACTCTTTTTATTCTTCAGTTTCTCATTTTATTTTCTTGTTTCATTCAACATAGGCTTGTTAAAGAAGTAACCTGTAACAAAATTATTGTATTTTTAAAAAAAAAATTTTCACAGTGGAATGATATTATAAGAAAAATGACTACAAACCTACCAGCAATGCCATCAAACAGAATTCAAAATCTTCATTCCACAGTTTTGTTCATAATTGTCTTCTTTTTCTTACGAAGTAAGTTCCAGATCGAAATCTCCACTACGTCACATCACAAGTTGTATACTTTGACCTAGTGATTGTAAGGTAATGGCGATTTCAACCTGAACTGAGTCACTCTCTTTATTCTTCAGTTTCTCATTTTAATTTCTTGTTTTATTCAACATAGGTTGGTTAAAGAAGTAGCCTGTAACAAAATTATTGTATTTTTAAAAAAAAATTTTTTTCACAGTTGAATGATATTATAAGTGAAATAACTACAAACTTACCAGCAATGCCATCAAACAGAATTCAAAATCTTCATTCCACAGTTTTGTTCATAATTGTCTTCTTTTTCTTACGAAGTAAGTTCTAGATCGAAATCTCCAATACATCACATCACAAGTTGAACACTTTGATCTCGTGATTGTAAGGTAATGGCGATTTCAACTTGAACTGAGTCACTCTCTTTATTCTTCAGTTTCTCATTTTAATTTCTTGTTTCATTGGATATAGATGGGTAAAGAAGTAACCTGTAACAAAGTTATTGCATCTTTAAACAAATCAATTTCATTCTCAATTCAACGATATTATAAGAGAAACGACTACAAACCCCTCAGTGATGCCTTCATACACAATTTTCTTACTTCTATGCTGTTCTTGGTTATATTATTTTACTCACGAAGGAAGGTCCAAATCGAAATCTCCACTACGTCACATCACAAGTTGAACACTTTGACCTAGTGATTGCAAGGTAATGGCGATTTCAACCTGAACTGCGTCACTCTCTTTATTCTTCAGTTTCTCATTTTAATTTCTTATATTTTTTGAAGATATACTGGTTTATGAAATAACCTGTAACAAAATTATTATCTGTTTAAAAACATGAATTTCATTTTTAGTTCTAAAATAGTATAAGAAACTACTACAAACCTACCTGTAATGCCTTCAAACAGAATTCAATATCTTCGTTCTTCTGTTCTGTTCTTGTCTTCTTTTCTCACCATGAAAGGCTCAGATCGAAATCTCCACTACGTCACATCACAAGTTGAACACTTTGACCTAGTGATTGTAAGGTAATGGCAATTTCAACCTGAACTGCATCAATCTCTTTCTTCTGTTTCTCATTTTAATTTCTTATATTTTTTCAAGATATACTGGTTTATGAAATAACCTGTAACAAAATTATTATCTGTTTAAAAACATGAATTTCATTTTTAGTTCTAAAATAGTATAAGAAACTACTACAAACCCACCTGTAATGCTTTCAAACAGAATTCAATATCTTCGTTCTTCTGTTCTGTTCTTGTCTTCTTTTCTCACCATGGAAGGCTCAGATCGAAATCTCCACCACGTCACATCACAAGTTGTATAATTGAGACCTCGTGACTGTGAGGTAATGGCGATTTAAACCTGAACTAGGACTCTTCCTATTTTCGACACAGACTAGTTAAAGTAAAACTAAAAAATAATTTCGTTCTTTAGTTCTGTTCTTGATTTGTTCTTTTTCACGATGGAAAGTCCAGACCGAAAACGGCACTACGTCACATCACAAGTTGTACACTAAAACCTCGTAAATGTGAGGTAATGACGTTTTCAGACTGAATATATTCGTAGTCTTCAACATAAAAGTACAAAATCTGAAAGAAAAGTATTGTTAAAAATGACAAGATCGTTTGCAGTAACTTCATCATACCAGTGTTGCTTATAAAATCTTCGTTCTTCTTTTCTATTCTTGAATCTCTTCTTTTTCTTCAGATGGTAGGTCCAGATAAAAACTTCCACTACATCACATCACACGTATAAACTAGACCACGTGTTTGTGAGGTAATGGTCATTTCTATCTGAACATAGTCACTTTCTTTATTCTTCAATTACTATCTTGGTTTCTTTCAGGATAAACTAGTTAAACTGTACTAAATACATTATTTTTGGAAATAACGACAACTGTTTCTCAATATAACTATAAACAACATCGGTTCAATGTCTAGGGTCCGCAATCCACTTCACTGTGTTTGGTAGTGAGAATATTTACAAATATTATTTACTACGTCAAGAATGCCCCACTGCCAAATTTCAGTGGTTATCAAAAAGTAAGAAAATATCGACGCCGAAAATTTAAAACTAGTCTAAACAAACTCTGCTTACAGATTAGAAATATAAACACTCACTATAACCCACATGAACTTGGTTATAGCTTTTTCAAACACATTTTTCATCAAGTCTTGGGCCGTGGAAAGACAAAATTTAAAAAAAATCACTTAAAACACATATCTGTTACTGATTAGAAATAAAACAAAATATAATATAAAGAATTAAAAAACACAATCAAAAATTAAAGCACAGGCGGACATCATGTATGGCAAAGAAAGAGATATAATAATTATTAAGTGTATGTACTTACTTGTGTGTCCAGAGGTTGGCTGTGTAATGAGGGATTAGGCCAGCACCGTCTCAATTTATATTGTATAATTTGCTGACAATGCATTGCAAGCTTGCAATCAGGGGAACTGCACATTTTTTTAAACAATTTTATAACAATGTTCTAGAACTTTCTTTCTATTTATTTGCCTCATTTTCTTATTGGTTGGCCTTCTTTGTCGCACAGACGCGATGGAATCGAAATTATCTCTTTAAAAGCTTGTAAGAATTTCATAAAGGAAGAAGCTAGCTCGTATAGATACTACTCAAGTGATATATAAATAAATATACTGCTATGATTGACACAGGGCTATCTAGACCCAAAGTAAATACTTTTATTTTTTAATAAATATATATTTAAGTGAAACATCCAGACTCGGGATAAGAATTGAAGGCCAACAACGTTGGTTACAGAAATGTCAAACACTGAGTATGGTAAGCTGTCTGTCTGTCATGAGAGACTATGACCGAGAACTGAAAGCTCATTCTATATAATGCTATTTTCTGGCTACAAATATCCTTGATTGGGGCAAACCCTGTTTTGGAAATAGTTTCGTTGTCATGATGATTTAGATGTCAAGTGTGATAAAAGCCCTAAGGAGGAAACAAGTTTTGTACTTTTAACTTGTGCTGTCATGGTTCTGTACATTGAACAGCATCGCGTGCATCACCCAAATACATTTGCAATAAGATTGTACATCACGAAAAGTATGGAGGCAGAGGCGTTATAAATGCTAAAGACCTGCACAATTGCGAGTTAATAAAAGAAATATCTCTATGAGTACACCTCTAAATTGACAATGAACTCAACTCTACTCTCACTAGAAAATGGAGAATGGAGAAAAGAGCAGTAAAGATAGCCTCTGGCAGCACGGACAAAAGTAGGGAGTGCCTCAGGTTTCATAGGACGCGATCTATATCTGCCTACATCGGTGAATGAGCTAAGCTTTGGCATCCTGCTTGGGGAAATCGTAGGTTTTTTCTTTGCATTTATTTAAGTTGCTAAATCTAACAACTATTGGAAGTATATTCTGAAGCATATACATATGCCGAGCGTACCAACAAGCGCTCGAATCATATATACATATGTATTGTATCAGGTTTTTGATATATTTCTAATATAAAACCCTTA
This sequence comes from Malacosoma neustria, assembly GCA_963693495.1. Classification (NCBI taxonomy): domain Eukaryota; kingdom Metazoa; phylum Arthropoda; class Insecta; order Lepidoptera; family Lasiocampidae; genus Malacosoma; species Malacosoma neustria. Next base: position 9,425,079 of record OY856386.1, read on the forward strand.
GACCTATCTTCCTAGCAAAGATTATCAACCTGCAACTTGCTCTTCTACGTGGCTTAGTGGATAAAGAGGTGGCAGACTACCATTACTCACAAGAGCGATTAATCGAGAGTCAGCGCCGTGCAGTGCTTGAATCAGAATCCCAGTTACCTCATAAAGAAGGGAAAATCAAACAAAACAAGATCTTGATATAAGGCAATAACCATGTAGCGTCTGGACTCACTAATCATTGTAACGTGCCGTTCGTTCGTTATTTCGCTGTCCATTGGTTGTTTAGCGAAGAGCTTGCTGTATTTACATCACTTGCTGTAAATACAGCTATCAGGCTAAAGTTGAATATTAGTTAACACGCCTGACTAGAAACTATGATTAGCCTATGATTAGGCTGAGACGGACATTGTGCCCGCATACTCTTTATCACTACCAAATCCTCCAAATCCTCTACCAAGCCTCCAAATCCTCTACTGGTTTTACTACGGCAAGGGCCTTTTCCTGACATGTATTCAAAAAAACACCTTAATGATTTTTAGACGGTTCGTTGTATATGGTACGGTGGAAGTATACAATCACAATACACGGTCTCCGTCATGGCGTTCAATCTGTTAAACTGTCAACAGCCGATTTTCTGTTTTTCCTGTATTTTGCCAATTTCTTTATTTATTTTAGTATTATAGAAGGGTGATATTGAGAAACCTAGGGAAGTTTTATTAAATGATTATTCAATATCAAATAAAGATTTGAAAAGAGGAATCCTCTTCTATTGCAAATGAACATTTACTCAATTTTCCTTCTCCACAGATCAACAGGTCCTGCATCTACTTGGTTGAGGCTGTGTTTGAGAGAATAATTTTGGGGACTGGCCCACTTATCTCAGTTTTTAAACCACCTGAATTAATTATCAATAAATCCGGTTTTTTTTTTTTTTTTTTTATTGCGTAGGACAGCAGACAGGCTGACAGCCCGCTTAGAATTTAGCAGTTACCGTCGCCTATAGGTGTTTGCAACGCCAGTGGCATCGCGAACACGCTGCTGTCCCATAAGGGTACAGGAACTTAGGTCACTAATGCCGGAACACAACACAAGGTTATTATGGCGGCATACTTAAGACCAAAGGTGGTCGCCATCCAGACGGGCTTGAGGCCCTACCACGTAGCTAGGGTGGGTTGTTTTGTCGCCTTTTACGACAGGCCGACCCCGGCCACAGAGGTTAGTATTCTTTCTCCGCCCCTGCACGGTTTAATTTAAATGGTTTCAAAAAAGTAGTAACTAAAAGAACCGCTGGTATACTCGTAAAAGTATATATGAATATAATTTTCACTTCTTATTTCAGTTCAGTAATCTTTTGTGCACCGGAAAAATGTAATTCAATTAACTACTTTTTTATTGTTCACCATAAAACATACGATAACATCTCTTTCCAGTAAAATTTTACCATAACGGTTATTCCTTATTCAGTAAGGTAAGGGTTCTGTTTTTAAATCTCAAGACGTCAGAGGGCACACCCCGGTAAAGACCTAATTTATCTACGTGTATCTCACATTTTTACTGCTGTGAAACCGATCAAATGGGGTAAATTAACCTCTTTGGAAAATTAAAGACAGTGTCCCGATATAACACAGACGCAAAAGAAGTATAAGTGACCCTTTGACTATTCTAGACTACTCACAACCGCCCTAAAAGCTTAGGTTGCTATGGTGACATGTGACTTTAGAGTATCATCCTTCTATTGCTAGAAAAGATCCAAATCTTTTTTTAGTCTTTTATTAATAGTTTGTTTACAACGCATTAAGAGATATATTTTCATTTATTTTTTATTTTTATATGCGTTATAAACTTGACAATAAAATTGTCACATGATTTCACGAAACTTTAAACTAAAGAAATATGAAAAAATGATAAGGTACATTAAAAAGTCGTAATTATGTATTTTCCGTAAAAGGGCGGAATAAGAATATTCACCGCTACAGCCGAGAGCGGCCAGTAACCAGAACCCTACCTAAGTGGTAGGGCTTTAAATACGTCTGTGTAGCGACCACATGTGGTCTGTAAATAAGCCGCCTTAATAAACTTGTTATGTGTTCCGGTATAAGTGATCCAGATTCCGGTTCCCCTACGTGAACAGTAGCGTGTTAGCTGTGCCTCTGGTCATCTATAGGTGACAGTAACAGCTTACTATTAAATGGACCATCAGCCTGCGGCCTGTTAAACAAGAAAAAACTAAGCAATTCAGCAACAATGAAAATTGTAGACTTGTCAATATATCAAGTAGATATCTTATTTAGTTTTAAATGTATAATAAATATAGCTGGAGCCACCCCCAAAAGGGAATGGACATTACAAGCACTGCGCTTGTCCAAGGCTAATAGGTGGATTATACATACTGATGATATCAGTATGCAGATATACTCATGGTGTTCTCCTACACCATTTGTGTGAGCCAACTATGCTATATACACAATAGTTTCAGCTTTGATCCTCCCAGTTAGCTTTCTAACCATTGTCACAGGACAGAAGTTCTCACTTTTACGTGTGTGCTCTTTCGAGGCATTGTTATTCAGCGGCAGTAAAAGGAATAGACGCTGCTGAGTTTGCTTTTTTTAATTGACTGCCCCTTGTTCCTGATAATAAGTGAAATTCTTGGCGGCCATATGTACTGGACCGGGATTCATCGCAACCTGATAAAATTAGTTCATATTAATCAATTTAATTAACAATTACATTGTAATGAAACATTGTTCACACCTGACCTAGTGTCGAGTTTCGGTGAGAATTTGTTATCGTTGACGTTCCTCGAACTTAAAGCTTATATTATTCGCCACATATTTTATATACGTGCGTCATTCGCTAACAGGGTCGAGATTGATGAGAAATAATCAATTATAAGGTTGACATTGTTTTAAATTTATATAAATAAATAGTGTTTTCATAGCACCCACAAGATGAATGAAATTTTCACTTATTTCACATTTCAAATATTTTAAGTTGATAATTTCCTGCTCTGACAACCTGTATTAGATAGCTTTTCCACAAACAAACAATTGAATAACAAAACCCACATACAATGCAGCTACTGAGCCAAACGTGTCGTCAAAGCATTATTTCAAAATCTCTAAGCATTAATGTTTACCAATAAAATGCTAAAAACTGCCCGTAAATTAATATACATAACTTTAAAATTTAACAAATAATGTAACATACGGTAGCTACAAGGCTCTTGTGAGATGTTTTTGAATAAAATAACTAAACTTTTTTACAAACCATCTTTCTGTAATTTTTCGTTCGTTTCCATATACGTATTATGCAAGTTTTTTTCTCCGTGCAGAATTGGAGTAAATATATTAACCCCTAAATGAAAATAAATGTCGTAAAAGGGGACAAAATTGCTCTAGCTACGTGGTAGGGCCCCAAGCTTGTCTAGATGGCAACCATGCTGGGTTTATAAGTATGCCGCCATAATAACCTTGTTTTGTGTTCCGGCATTAGTGACCCAGTTTCCTGTATGGGACAGCAGCATGTTCCTGATGCCCCTAGCGTCGCTAACATCCATAGGCGATAGTAACTGCTTACTTTTAAGTGGGCCGTCAGCCTGTCTGTTGTTCCTCAACAATAAAAAAAATAATCTTCTATTACAATGACATAATTGGAACATTATCAAAAAATTGGGCGGTTGACGAAGCTTATATTTCAAATAATCTAATATTCCAGTCATGGTATAATGATTTATATTAAAAGAAAAAAAATTATCTATGTATAGATGGCAATCTCTTCTTAAAAATCCAACTAAGTCACACGTTTTCTTTTTTTTTATCCGAGTAGTTTTGGAGAAAAGCAGATAGGCTGTCGGCCCATTTAGTAGTTAGCAGTTACTGTCGCCTATTGGTGTTAATAGTGGGTGTTAGTTCTTATGGATCTTTCCCTATGGAAAGGCAATGTCACTGAGGGACATCCCCACAACGCCATAAATATTTGAGACTATTTAAGCAGACTTTTTTGAGACTATTTGTTAGCAGCAAAACGCTTTTATTACGGGTACTAAACAAATTATTTACTGTAACATATCTATTTTCTTTTGTATATAAATACATATTACACATGTTTATGCTATATGTATATCTTACACTTAGACTCAGGACGGAAATGGAACCCGTGAGCAGCGCATATATTTCGTAAGCCGCACTACGGGGGTCGTCGATTACCGTGCAGCAATATAGCTTTGAAGTGGAAGCTTTGGATGCAAATAGGAAAACCTTTCTAGGAAAAAAAAATATTTTTCTCATAAAAAAGAATTGTTGCGACTGCTATAATCGCACTTTATGTAGTAGTTTGAGCGTACGATAACGGACAATAGCAGACACTCAATAGGACCCCAGGCTCCAAAGTGATAGGATACTACTGGGATAAATAAATTTGAGAAAACTCACACAGCACCATCTAATCGTAAAGTACTTGTTCTATGGGTAGACAATTAATATATACATCTCATAAAAAAAATCGAAACACTACTGCAAGTATTATTCAAGCGGCATTTAAATGAAAAAAAGGTTTGATATCATTAAAAAAAGCGCCAGTAAAAAGCTGACAGTTTGGTCTACACAATAGTGTACCAGAATTCCTAAATTTGAATATAAATTTCTACATTTAAATCCAATAAATGAATGTAGATATTGTTTTCAATGTGTATTCTGTTGGAATTTCTGCCCTTATTCACATTTTATTTGCATAAATTATCAGTTTTTTTAACTGAGTTGAGCTGAGCGTGATTGTTAACTAAGCTCTGTGATATCCTACTAAAGAGATCTTTTCCTAAAAATATGGATACCTCACCCACAGAAGCCGCCCAAGTCGTGGCGTTGCTGGATGCAGGGCATAGTCAGTGTGTTGTGGCTTCACGATTGCATCTAAGCCTCTCTGCTGTCAATAGAGTGTATCAGCGTTATCGGGAGACTGGTATGTTAACTCGCCGTCTAGGGTCTGGTAGACATCGAGTCACGTCTGAGCAAGATGACCGGTATATTGTGTCAGTTTCTCTAAGAAATCGCCACTTCAACTCTATTCAACTGCAGCAGCGGCTCCGTGAGGTTCGAGGATTGAGTATAAGCTATTCTACCATAACAAGAAGATTGGCTGAGCTTGGCTGGAAACCTCCAGCCAAGCCAACCAGCCAGTTAATGGCCCAAAATTGACGGTAGACCACCGAAGAGCACGCCTCAACTTTGCACTTGAGCACTTAAATTGTTCATTCCTTCAATGGAGCAAAGTTATCTTTTCTGACGAGAGTAAGATCATGCCGTATGGTAATGACGGAAGAAAGAGGGTGTATCGAAGAGAGAGAGTGTGTTTTGCAGTGCTGCATTGAAGAAAGAGTCAGTTACGGCGGCGGTTCATGGACGGTTTGGGGAGGCATAAGCGCCGATAGAAAAACTGAACTTTTGTTTGTACCTGGACCTCGGTTACCGTCATTAAATGGGTTACGTTACATCGAAGAGTGTCTGGAGCCTCATGTGGTTTCACGCACATTTTATTGGCGAACACTTCATTTTTATGCACGGCTATGTAAAGAAATTTAATTTTAATTTGAAACATTAATATTCATTCAAGATACCTTACAACGTCCACAATTAACTGGCATTATTTATATTTTAGGTTAAATGTAAAAAAAATAAACTTATTCAAACCAAACTTCAGGGGTGTTTCGATTTTTTTGATGAGAAGTGTACATATATAGTTTTCTTTTGTAAATAAATAAATATTTGTATTATGTATTTATATATAACATGTATGCTTTAATAATTATTAATATACGTGTATGTTGTGTGTGTGCGTGTGTGAGTGTGCGTGTGTATGCATTTATATGTGTATATTAATATTATTATAAAATATTTTTTTAAATACTGTGCAACAGAACCCTGTTTTTGTGCCATATTTCTTTCTCCATCCCAAGGTTGTCTGGAAGAGATCGCTGTCAGCGATAAGACCCCCCTTTGTACCTAATTCTAAGCTGTTTTTTGTATTGTTTCATTAATTATATTGTACAATAGAGTATATTTTATTCTATTCTGTTCTAAATATTGTACATAACACCCAGACGCGAGACGGGGATCGAACCCGTGACCTCCCCACAAGCGCACCGTCGCGTCGTACGAAAGCCGTAACGCCACGGAGGTCGTCATACAAAATACAACAATATGAACAGATACAAGGCAAGCAATGATGGTCTTACATACATGTTTAAACGTATTATTGGCAGCCCTATATGTGACATTCGCTGTGTCAATAGAAATTAGAAACCTTCTTCAGGTGCATACGTGCTGTCCTTTTCTTACAACAATGTACAGAACTATGTCATTTTAAGTCACGTGGGTTATAAGTTTTTGATTTGAATATTTATGCTCGTGGTAATTATCCTACTTTGTTTTACTTCGTTATCATCAATTATTAAACTTGGCAACAAAAACCAAGTTCAAAGGGCGTTCTACAGATGAATTCTTTGAGCAATTGTAGTTTAGGATCAAGAGGGTCATTATCAAGGGTCTCTGTAACTTTCTAAATCAACAGTAATTAACTTAAACCTTCGGGGTTGGAGTCAAACGATAGTCGCTCCCATAAATGCTAAAACAGCTAAATCAAATAGACAGAGTAAAGTTACGGGGGACGTATAAGAACTAGGACGCAGCCACATAACGGCGCGCAAGAGCTTCGCCCAACTCTTGCGAGAAGTGGACAAGGGTGACATTGGTACGCTGACCAGACGCGTGAGAGAGTTGACCGACATCCTCAGATGTTAGGATGATCGGGGCATTGCTGTAGGAGACTCGGTGGAAGGGCAGCAGATCCCGGTTCATTGGGAATGGCTATAAGCTGATTTAAACGAGTGCACCTGGTGGGGAATGGGGTTGCCATAGTGTTCTCGGAGGAGTTCCAGAGTATCATATTAGAGGCGAAACGTCATAGCGCCCGGCTTATGGTTGTGAGGGTGCCATAGGGTAGTTACCCATTTGATTAGTGCCTACGCCCCCCCAGGCCAGTTGTGGCGACGTTGAAAAATAGCGTTTTAGAATCTGCTCGGAGATGTGCTATTAATTATTAATCCTATTATCACATGGGATCATTTTGGGCAATGATCTAAGCAATCATGTGGGGAATTTAAGCATAATGGTTTTGGATACCGTATAGGCAACGTGGAAGGGAAAAAATATCCTCAATACGGGTGCGGCAGCCGACCTCACCATTATGAATACGTATTAAACCAAAAAACCACCCAAGCATCTCATCACTTATATGAAAGGGAGGAATGACACACAAATCGATTTTCTACTCCCTAGGAGATAATCAGCAAAGTAGCCAACTGCCAAGTTTATACCCGGAGAGAGTCTCACTGCACAACTCCGTCTTCATGTCATAAACTTCTGCGCTGAACCCAAAGACACGTATGCCGAACGCTTCTAGTGCCGTATCAGGTGGTGGTTGCTTGATGAAGTCACATCCTTCAAAAATTCGCCACAGCCATCGGCGATAAGTGCGCCGGAGGTGTGAGCTATGCTCGGGTCGGCGAGGAAGATACTTAAGGTGGCTAAGGGTGGTCGCAAGCGTAAGAAATGGTGGTAGAACGACGCAGTTCAGTTACAGCCAGAGAAAATCACTTTCAGCCACTGTGCGAAAAGTTTTAGCCATCTGAGGGGTAAAAGCTCATCAATAAGTTGGCACGTTCCACAGTCAAAGCGGCACAGAATATCTCCAAATGCCGTTGTATAAAAGAACTTGGGTGCGACCTGGTGATGATACGAGGGTCTGACGGTGAAGGAACTGGTGCTCATATATCCACAACCTACTGAACAAGCAGCACACAGAAATGAGACACACAGCCGGATCTTTCTCCGAATTAAAGACGAATGCCAAGGTAATGCCTGCAGAAATCCACAATTGCCGTCAGTGCATGATGAATCGGAAAGCTGTCGGACCCGATGGAGTGCCCATCCCAACCTAAAAGGCTCTCGTGGCGTGGGCATCTTAATCGACCTTTTTAACCGGACACTCATTACCGGTATGATCCCGAGCCAGTGGAGGCTTAGTATTATTACTCCAGTCTTAATAATAAGCCTCCCAACCTCCTCCTTGAGGGTACGGACATTACTCCTGCATTACTTGTCCGAGCAGATTGATGGGTTATGCATACCAGTGAATTAGGAATGCAGGTTTTCTTACGATGTTTTTCTATACCAAAGGTGCGGGCCGATTATGCACTTAAGGCGAGAAAACTATCTAAGTAATGTATGCCATCGTAGGATTCGAACCCTTGGCCTCTAGGTTGGTTTTTGAGTGTAATAATACTAGTTGTCCTCATGCATTAATTATATTACTAATACGTATTACAAATCGTATTTGAAAAGTATCATGTAATCTTAGAATAATGACATCGAACTGTGAGACATTTCGACATTATTATTAGATTATTTTTTATTGCTGCAGGACAGCAGGCAGGCTTACGGCCTACTTAGAATTTAGCAGTTACCGTAGCCTATGGGTGTTTGCAACACCAGTGACATCACGAACACGCTGCTGTCCCATAAGGGCACAGGAATGTGGCTACGTTTCACATCCGTATAAAAGGACAGGACTAATGATGCTCTAATAGACCGTTCCCTTCAATTTAACCGGTATTTTGGCGTTACAAATGACAACAATCAGCTCACGCGATTTGGCCCACGCAGCAGTAATGCGTGCCTTGACGTCGCAATCAATGTCACCAGACACACACCCATCCCAGGTATTTCATCTGTTCAGTGCGCTTGACCGTATCGCCACCTATGCGCACGGGTGTGGGATTTGTAGAGTTGCAGGCCAAGTACTTACTCGGTCTTCGCCACGTTGAGCCTCGGATCGCCATTCTCAAGCGATTCCTTTCACACCGTTATATAAAACTCGTAGAGTTTAAACAACTTCGAAATGAAATAGAAATATTATTCGAATAAGTGAATATATTAACGGAGATTAAATAAAAAAAAGAACACGTGGAGATTGCTTTTTAATTTTATTACATAAAAATTTAAATAGGGGTTAGACCTTGTCTTATTTGTCATAATCAGATAATACACCTAATTCTCTTTTTACACGATGTAAACATTCCCAAAAAAAATCGTAAAAATAAATTTTTGTAAAAATAGAATTAGGTGAAATCAAAAGTTAAAAAATATGTTAGAATTCATTTAAAAATGTATTTATGGTTACACATTTTAACTAATTAAATATCTTATAAAAATATACTTATAAAGAAAGAAAATAACACTTAGAATTTATTAATATAAAAAAGTAAAAATAATCCTAAACATAATTTTCTGCATTATCAGTTTCTGATAATAAATAGATATCTAAATTTTTTTATAGCCTTTAATGCTGATACTAAACATTGATTTTAGACACAGTAGCAAATTGTTTTAACTTAGATCTAATACATCGGGTTTCCCGGTTCAGTGATTAGCGTGTCCAGTGACACATAGGCCTCTTCCAGCTGGTTCCATTCTTCTCTATTAGTAGCTTTTCTAGACCAGATTGTCCCTTCAATCATCTTGATATCATCTGTCCATCTTTTAGCTTGTCTGCCTCTTTTTCTTTTGCCATCACGTGGTTGCCATTCTGTTATAATTTTAGTCCATTTCATTCTGCTTTCCCTTGTCATATGTCCTGTCCATCGCCATTTTAACCGTCTTATTTTCTTTAGTACGTCTTCCACCTTTGTTGTAGATCTAATGTCTGCTGCTCTTTTGCGGTCTTTTAGCGTCACGCCCAACATACTCCTTTCAATTCCCCTTTGACACGATCTTAGTTTTAGGAGATGTTTTTGAGTCAATGCCCATGTTTGGCAAGATGCAAGAATTAGATCCCTTCCAGATATCTACATACAATTGCGCAAAACATCAATATCACATCACTATAATTGTTTTTTTTTATTATCATGCGAAATTATTTCTGGTCTTCTGTGTTGTTAATTTAGTAGTTTCTTTTGGAAATCAGTTATTAAATATTGTGTTTGGTGTGCGTTAAACCGTTATAAAGTCCCCTGTAAAATAACATTATTCTTTCTTATTTATTACGATTTTAATTCACGTTGAAATTTTGCAGCTTGTTCCTTAACGGGATCACATTTTTCAAAATAATTTCAGATTTTCCTGGTAGAATCTAGAAACATAAAATGAAATTTAAGAATAATAATAGAATATTGAAAATGGTGTGAAAACAAAACAATTCGCATATAAAGTTTTATTATTTTTAACTAGTGTTAAATCAAATTCGGGAAAAAAAGAAATACTTATGTGTATTGTGAAAAATGTTAAAAGCGAGATTTTTATGTACATATGTATAACATGAACTTTAATTAATGCATTTATCTATATCATGAGGTATGATGATACGAAAGTAATTATTATCTTGCGATGTCTCTTTCTCTATGTCGTATACATGCTAGGATCAGCAGATATTAAACGAAATCACTAACCACAAAATTTTAAACAAATGTTTTGTGACGAAACTAACTTATTTGCAAAAAGTACATATAGCGCCCTCTCGTATGAGAATTGGAAATATGTATTCAGGAAGTGATTGATACAAACACAGCGCCATCTAGTAACTTTATGAAAAGAAAAAACATTAGGGTATTAATCGAGCAACTAAAGAACCAACATAATAGACCCTAGCTCTACAAATCATAATAAATAAATTATATTATTACAACTAAAATAAATAGATTTATTTTTTCTTTGGAAAATGTTTTATCGAGAATGCAGTCTTCTCAAATTTTTAAATTTACTCGTTTTTAAATTTAGTCATTCAATTTATTTATTCTATGGAGTTTGTTCCTGTGGTCTGTTCACATAGTGTTGTATACGAAGGTTTCATTACTCTTGTAGTTGATTATTGATGACATGATTGTTGATTGATTAATTGAAATTGTTGACTTTAACAATGAAAAGGAATTGAATAATATAATTAACTTCTTATTGTCTTTAAAATCTAAAGTTAATAAACTATTTAATATATTATTTAATCAAATAACATTCAGACAGAACAATAGTTTTTTAATCTGATTGTGGTAATTAATTTCATTTGCATCCCACTTTTACATTAAGGGGTCCTTAAGGATTCACAAATAAGACGGCAGAAATAGGACTCACCATTTCCAGATTGTTGTGCTCAGATAACTATAAGAAAAAAGTTGTAATTGATATCCGTACAGTAAATATCCGAACGCTAAATTTTATGACTAACGATGTTTTATGAATAATGATAGTATTGAACAAATTTTATAAGTATATTCGATTGAAGTATTGAGTAACTATTTACTAAATATTGTAAGCTTATAATAAACTAGCTGTGCCCGCGACTCCGTCCGCGTGAAATAGTGACTTTGGGCAAAATTTTTTGGATGTATCTTAGAGTGTATTTTGGATTACAAACCCTATAAACCTTAAAATATAAATGAAATATGCAAACAGTCAGTATTATCGAATGCAATTGTTACGCGATACGCCTCCGTAATACGTACAATACAAAGTCCAGCCTAAGTTAAACCCTATTTCATATGATTGATGACATAAATCTGCGGTTAACTTAAATTGGAAATTCAACATACAATGTCCAGCCTAAGCTAAACCCTATTTCATATGGTTTTGGTATATGTGCCGTGTATACGTCCGAATGCACTTAGTAAAAAGCGGTTATTTTAATATTACAAACAGACCCTCCAATTTTATTTATTTGTATAGATATCGCTAAAATGTAATCATATTCACAAGCTCATTGAAATTTAGTCAAATAGGAGTTCGTATTTCTTAGATAATCGAGTCTAATGTTTAGCTCCGTGTTATCACAACACTATTTTTGTTTTACTGCTTGCTTGAGTGCTTGCCAAGTCGCGAGCGACGCGAGTTTAGAGTTTATGCCATTGCCAATTAATGCCAATGCCTTGAGCTTGAGCCGCGTTTTGAAATAAAATTCCAAATATTATGTAGAAAAATACACGTGGGATTTTTATGACATTTTAAATGTAGTCTTTGCATAAATCCATATATATACGGCTACACGCTCAAACACAATGACGGACGAGATACCAGACACAGGAAATACGCAAACCCAAACTCAAAATTCTCAAATTGACTGGAGCCAGCAAAATACTCCAGCGTCTAACATTCCCACAATTTGGGGAAGACTTTACTCTATAAATGGAAAGCATTTCTGGAAGAATTCTCATACAACGGAATATACAGGTAAGGCTATAAAAAGTACTGAGTTCCTAGATTTTTTACAAAAGTGTCTTAATTTTGTCAAAACGTCTGATCCATTTAGGAAATTATTATGTTTTAGTATGAAAGTTTATTTTCTATAATTAATTCTGTTTTTTTACTATAAAGTTTTATGAAACAATACTACCTCCTTTTTGAAAGTCTATTGTATTTACTTAATATGTAGAAATATAAGAATGAATAATTAACTTGCTACAATTTCAGACCTAATACAGCCAGATTTTTCATTGGGAAGAGCACTCACCTGTACTTTACCAATCAGAAAAGATATTGTAAAAGAAAATATAATTAAAAGTGTTAGCAAACTACATTTTACAATTAAAAGAGATTTAAGGTATGTTACACTTTATAAATTATAATTGCTTCATTAGATTCTGGTTATATTTAATGGAGAGCTGATCCTTGCTACTACAATGTTCAATAAATAAACTTTTGATTTACTGAACTATAAACAGTTAATTCTTCAAACTAAAGAATATCCTATTTATTTATTATTAATAGAATTATTCAAATTGTGTGAATAACCACACAAATATGGGTGGTCATAAAAAAAAAAACAACTAACCTACAAGCAGCCAAGGTCAGAATACATTTAAACCCTTTCTCTTTTCTTTATTGGTATTTCTTAAACAGTGCGTAAAGACTTTGTTAAAGTAATGTTTGTTTGATTTAGTATCTCGAATGTCAAAGGAAATTAAAAAAATTCGACTTAGCCACTGGACATTCCTTATCGATTTTATTTCTTGAAGTTGGGGGAATTCCAAGTAAGACATATTTATGTTTGACTAAATGTACAGTGTGATTTTTGAAATTTGAGTTATCGAGTATAAATATGTACTAAAATGCCTACACAGGGAAATAACATTTTGTTCGAGTTTCAAAATCTAAATAATTCGATATACCGAGTATTTGGGGGCTTGTGAAAGGCTTTTTTTTTCGAGTTATTGAGGATTTCGACTTAACTAGATTCGAGTTATAGAGATTCCAGTGTATTGTGTTTCTTATTTTATGTGGTATACAATTCCTTGTTTTACGAATTGCTCCAGATAGTGAACATAATTTTGATGTGATGTGTTCGATGTGAGGAGTCTATATTAGTTTATCATCTAAGAGCAGACCTAAATATCTTTCATTGTTGATTTTTGAATAGATATATTGTTAATATGGAGGGCATAAAAATTGGAAGGATTTGATTTTTACTGTAAATACTACTACTATAAAATGTCTTTTTTGTAAGAAGATTATGTAAGAGCCATTCATGAAATAAAACTAAGTTGTCATTTATAGACCTTCCATAGTAAAATAAACTTGTATCATGAACATAGTGTTAAGTATCCGGTAAAACCTATTTTGTTTATTATTATTATTGACACAAATCACAAAAAAATAATGTTCCTAATATTAATTCCTATTCCCTGTGGGATTCCGTATAATAGCATTTTTGGACAACTTTCAAAGTTTGACAATTTCTTAGCCTGGGATCTCTATTTGTTAGGTATGATTTTAATAGGTCATACGCTAGTCCTTAAATACCTACTCTAACTTCAACTTATCTAACAGCTTTCGATGACAAATAGTATCAAAAGCCTTTTTAGGTCAATAAAAATTCCCAAGCAGACATTGTGTTCATCAATATTAGATTTAATTTTCTTTACCAATTCAATACAAGCAGAAAGAGTATTAGACTTATACTGAAAAGTGTACTGATTATCAATTAAGAACTTCTTGGCACTTAAATAATCATTGAGGCATTTAAAAATAACCTTCTCAAATACCTTCGAAATTACAGGCAACACTGATATGGGTCTGTAATTATTATAATAAACTGGGATTAGATTTAGTTCCAGATTTGGGAGTCACTTTAGCTATTTTGAGACTGTCTGGAAAAACACTAAGATCAAAACATTTATTGATACAATGTTGAAGAGGTGTAATAATAATATATTTAATACATTTAATTGATTTTCTACTAGTATCATCAATACCAGTACTACAGTTATTTCTATTATATAGTTCTTCCTAATAACGTGGTTCAAAAAATGTTAGAGTAATATGAGAGAGGGTAGTTCTTTTCATACATTAAAGTGTTGTCCGGTTCCATTTTTTTTTCAGCCAATTTAAAAGCATTACATATTCCCCACCTCTACTAATTTCTGTGCCTTTTGCTTTGCTTTGAGCTTCTGTTACTTTTTGTTAAAGGTTCCTATTTTTCACTTTTGAGAACAATGGCAATAAAATTGCTAGGTGATAGATAATACATATACTACAAATTATTGAGTGTTTTAAAATACCGAAACCAAAATAAAAAGAAATTTTTTTTTATCTTGCTTTAAACTTATACCTTACCATATATATTTTTTTGCTTAATGTCTGTCGGAGGTAACTAATATGTTCCTGAATGTAAAATAAAGAACTGCCCAATTTTCTTCACACTAAAATCAGAACATTTGCATGCTTATATTGTCTTGAACATGTTAACCCTTATCTTATCTTATTTTTGGGGCCGAGAAATATCTCGGACACTTCGACCCAATGGGATCTTTTGTGTTCCCCTAGATAGCAATCACTCCTCTCCAATCTCATTGAAAATTTGCTTCATGAGCCTAACAATGAGGTATGGAGATAGGAGCCTGTAGTCTTCCGGTGTTGGATATCCTACCCCCAAAAGATTCATTCGCCTCCTGGCCAATGCATCACATGTACACAGTAGGTGTTCCATGCGTTCTGTATGTTCCCCACACAACCTGCACATGGGTGTCGCGGTTAGACCCATCGTCATGAGCATGTTGTTGGTTCCAAAGTGCCCAGTAAAGGCTCCAAGCAAGTAGCGTATTTGCCCCCTGCTCATGTTCCAGATGGATCCTCGTGCTTTGTACGTGGATCCCAAAAATTTTTTTGGAGTGTTCCAGACCGATTCTAGTCAGCCAGTGTTGTTGTTGACTGCGGTCTGCAAAATCCCTGAATGTGGCTTTCACGAGGCTAGTCGGAATGCCTACACACGGTTCTGGACCCATAAAATCATTAGTTGAGCCCTCTCTTGCCATTTCATTGCCATGAATTCCTTCGTGTCCCGGGACCCACATTAATCTTACCCTGTTATGCCTTCCAAGCCTATTTAAGGTTTGAATGGCATCCAGGACAAGTATGGCATATGTTTCAGCCTGGAATACACTTGCCATTTTTCCCAAGCTTTTACTACATTTGTAGTCTTTCGCGTATACTCCCGCCCCTGTACCTGATTCCATTTTGGATCCATCAGTGTACCATACCAGACTATTATGTTCCGGTGGCTCTGGTCCCTTTGTCCATTCCAATCTTGTTGGAATTTGGACCCTGAAAAGCCTTTCAAATATAAACCTGGTTTGCATTTTATCGGATATCATATGTGTTATCCGATCCAGGTCCTCATTTCCATCGAATTTTGTATGGTTGGTTTTTGGCTTGGTGGAGTCCCATAGGCCAGCTACAGCAAGGCGATATAGTGCCCTCCTTGCCTCAAGTTCAACCATAATATGCAGAGGAGGAATGTTAAGATATCTCTCCATAGCTGCTGTAGGTGTTGTTCTAAAATACCCTTAACATGTTAACCCTTAACATGAGTCAAAGATATAGAATAAATAATATACATTTTTTTAAATATAAGCCTTTTAATTTCTAGTAATAATTGTTACTAAGTTTCTATTAAAAATTACATCTAGATTAAGTCTCTAATATTATCAGAGTGCTTCTGGACAAAGGCCTCCTCCAGTTCATTCCAATGTATTCGGTTGACAGCTGCTGTTCCCCAAAAATTTTCCTAAAAAAATATCATATATAAAATTCTTGTGTCACAATGTTCGTTCCCGTACTCCTCCGAAACGGCTAGACTGATTCTCATGAAATTTTGTGAGCATATTGAGTAGGTCTGAGAATCGGCCAACATCTATTTTTCATACCCCTTAGTGATAAGGTCACTATTCCACGCGGACGGAGTCGCGGGCACAGCTAGTAATATATAAAATAGTTCAAAAATACAGTCGGTCATTAGGCCTGGTCTTGTACACATCTTCAAATAGTCTCCATTGTGAGGAATATGTCATGTTGAATAAAAAAGATGATAAGTAAATTCCATTCACAGCTATCACTCAATAGATGAAAGATAATTAACACTCGCAGCCTGTGAGATGAGCTGACTATGGACAAGGCTCCGATCCAAGGATTTTCTTAAAGGGCTGACTCGGGTCAAATGGCACTCCTATAAGGCGGTTATTTTCTTATCCTAAGACAATAAAGTATCTTAGATGAGCATAACCCCAAATTGAAACTACGCAACAGTGCACCACTGGCTCGCGTGAAAATGTTTTGGATCTAACAAGGACTGACCACTTAAATGATGATGAGTCAACAGCTAATTTGTTAAAATTAAATATTGTGCCCTATAACCTCAGTTAGACCCTGCTATGAAGTGTAGATTATATTCTGAGATAATGAAGATCAAGTATTTTCTATTTATTATCATTATTTTGAAAGGTGGCTATGCTAGTCTATTCATCCTAGTATCACTGCATCCAATTGAATGAGCTGTTGTGAACGCCACACAATTATTATAGTTCATTGACAAAGCTTGTCTTGCTTATGTAACGCAGTAGTTTGACAGGAGCTGCTCATACCTCGTTTGGTTCCAGCATATGTTTTCATAGAATGAGGTTTCACATATGCATCAGGGGACACTAATAACATAGCAGGTGTAGAGGCGTTTCATCTGCCTCTACCCTTTACAGTAACTACATAGTTGGCGTTACTGTTTAGTGATAATGATTCAACCATAATATTTTGTATAATCATTCCTCTTGTTCCAGTGTTCCACTATCTCCTGCGATTATAACAGATTTATCACACAATGGTACTTATGTGAATGGTGTAAAAATTGGGAGAGGAAACAGCCAAGTTTTGGATGACAAAGATGAAATTGGCATTACACATGAACTCATTAAAAGTATGCTATTCTATACACACTAATTACTAATTTTACATTTCATATATGTACTCTAGCTACGACTAGCGCACGTCTGTCTCGCGTCTGTATTTATATATTTATAAAAGAAAAAATATATGTAGTATATTAGTTGTCTAGTACCAATAACACACGTGCTATGGGATTGTATGGGATATACTTTGGGATTATGTTGTGTCATGTGAAATGGCCCCAAAAAATTATTTCAGCTAGATGCTGTTTCTATTTTCAATTCATAGTAGTTTTTTTTTAATCCTGAATATTTACGTGTTCTTATAAAAGATGTAGCTTTTGATGTTTGGTCATACATTCAAACACTAGGGTGATTTATATAGTAAAATTAATAATGTCATCAAAGATATTCATTTTGAGTGTTGTATGTTATTGTAATTAATATGTTATTTTATCTTCAATTAGTTATTTGGATTCTCTGTGTATTTTAAAAGTTAGTATGTATCACACTAAAATTCTAGAAATCATGATGGTGTTCGGTGATACTTCAGACTAAAATTATATTGTATAAAATCAGGTATTGCGCTCTAATATATGGGGTAGAACGTAAATGATTCACACAGTTGTTACCCAAGCATTGTAATTTTTAAGAAATGTTACTACTGTAAAAGACCTATTGAATGAAGAATAATAACAATTCCTACAGTTTGTGTGTGTACTTGTGAATAGGAACAATGAGTTTGTGAGTTCCTAAATTATCGTATACCTATACAGTCATTACAGTATATATAATAATATACAATCATTACCTTTGAACTACTTAAGTACTTTGAACTTGTTGGGCATAAAAAATTTAGGGACTGCTATTGAAAATCAATACCCGAATAATTCAGATTTGTATTGCGATGTCGTAACAAATATTTACAAGTATCCAACAATGCTAAGATCCACTAGAAAATGTAGAAAGTAGAACACCAATTTATTAATAATAATATTATTGATAATATTTATTTACACGGTACCTAACTGTATTAAAACACTTGCAAGGGTTAGATATAAACAAACTGTCTACTTCAAAACTCAAACTATTGAATGTACAGCTTTTTTTTTTTTTTTTTTTTTTTTTTTTTTTGGTCTCGGGGAAAAACCTCTCTTGACGGGTTCCCCCGGCCCGGGGGGACCGAGGGATATGTGGGACTCCGGGAAAGATGATTGGCCATCCGACTACCCACTAAAAAACCCCGCTGTTCTCCTATCGCCTACGCCCGGGCCCACGGATATATGGCCTGCCGATCTCGTGGCCCGGGCCGGCGCCGGCCCGCCCTTTGTCTTGAGGCGGGCCCCTTCTAAAGTGTTGGCGCCAGGGGGTCAGGGATTCGTCCCCCCGGCGCTCTCCTAACAACTCTAGGAGTTGAGGGGGGCCGCGGAACAGCACGCAGCCCTCACCCTCGCGGCAATAGTGCGGGCGGCGGGTCCTCCCCCGAGGGGCCGCCCGCAGCCGCTTTTTACGGCGGCCGGAGGTCGTTACTGAATTGAATGTACAGCTGTTGCTACTAGAGTTAACCATCCGCCATATTGTTAACCAGTCCGATTCGAGTAGTTAAATTTTTAACCAAATGGTTATATATTTGACCATTGGTTAGCCTAACTATACATCAAAAAATGCATAATGGCATCATTTTAACCATTTGTCCCAAAATGTGACCATTGGTCGAGTTAACAACGGATCAAAAAACGCCCTAATCGCAAACACTGGCTTTAGCCAGGTTTACCTTACGAGATAGATCAAATTAATGTACTACGGAATTGTACTTATATCTTAAAAAGATCAATAAAAAAGTCCGCATTGACTGAACCAATTTTGATGAATTTCGATATAGAGACAGAGTGAACGTTGAAAAAGGACATAAACTTCTTTTATTACTTTTTATTTAATTTATATGCCAGAACAACGTTTGCCAGGTCAGCTAGTTTAATATAAACAATTGGTCTGTTTATCTTTTTGAGACTGTTTATTTATACCTGAGCGCGATAGGGTGTTGAAATACCGTATGGCGGCGTCCGCTCCGCGGCGCCTTTGGAACATGTACAGTTGTACACTGACGGACTCATAAACTGCTCCTTAAGTTTAATTTTGTGTACTGGAAAGGACCTTAAGACTTTTTTGAAGAAAAAACAGAAATTTAAGGAAAATTGGTTTAATTAAAAAATTGGTTTTAACAATAGACACAAACTTTATGCAAGGGTTTATTTATGTTTTAATAAAGTGTATTACCTCCACGTGCCCTTATTACGTATTCTAATCGGTACCGCATAGATTTTATTAGGGTTATTAAAAGATCTTGTGGAATATTGTCCCATTCTTCTGAAAGTGCTGTTCTTAGTGCTGCCACTGTTGTGGGCAAAGGGTTTCTCGCATATTATACAGCTCTTTTTAAATTGTCCCAAACATGCTCAATGGGATTAAGATCCGGGCTGCGTGCTGGCCAATTCATTGTACGTATCCCAACCTCTTCGCAATATTGTCGAACTTGTGCAGCAGCGTGCGGCCGGGCATTATCTTGCATTAAAGTAAAATTTTCGCCTATGAATCCCATGTAAGGCACCACGTGATCTTATGTAGCGATGTGCAGTCAAACCCCCCTCTATTACCGTTTTGACGGACCATGTCTATGAACACAAGTTCTGTTCGCCTGTTTATCGATATGCCACCCCAGACCATACAGGAACCGCCTCCAAAAGGAACACGCTCCTCAATGCAACTTTGAGCATATCGCTCCCCACGTCGACCATAGACTCTTCTGCGGCCATCTGCACTATATAAACATGTCCTACACTCGTCCGTGAACAATACGGAGACCCATTGCTCTTCTGTCCAATTCAGGTGATCACGCGCAAATCTTAAGCGAGCTTGTCTGTGAGCTACAGACAACTTTGGACCATTTGCTGGTCTAAAAGGGGTGATATCCACTTCCTTTAACATTCTTCTTATTGTTCGTGCACTCACGTTTACTCCACGTACTTCATTAAGCTCTGTTTTGATGTTAACTGACGTGAGGAAACGATTGCGCAGGGAAGTTGTAACAATAAATCGGTCATCACGACCGGTGGTTGCTCGAGTCCTGCCTGTACCACGTCTCCTTCTGTAAGAACCTAATTCCACAAACCTTCTGTATATTCTAGAAACCGTAGACTGGTTTAAATTTAAATTTCTACCAATCGTTCGTTGATCCAAGCCCTCCCGCACCAATGCTACAATTTGAGCCGCTTGTTCGGATGAAGTATCCATATTATGGTTCAAAAACTCTCGATGAGTTAAAAAACTAACCCAACAATTCTGTTGGTAACATTAATTCAATTGACAAAAAAATAAAAAATCAATGAGAATCAATTTAAAACTTTGCTATAAATAACACGCAAATCTAATACTAGGAGTAAATTTTCTTTTCCCGGCTATATTCATTTGTTTTACAGCAGTTCTATTTTTAAATTTTCCTTTTTTTTTAGATTAACTGAACTTTGATGCAGTTTATGAGTCGGTCAGTTTATTTACAATCATTGCCATTGTTATCCACTTCTTTGACTCAGTTTTGTTTATAATAAACCTATAATTAGCAACATATGACTTCTAAAATACTTTTCCTATGTTATGTGCCATTACGTTTTAGATTAAGAGTAGATTTAGAGGACTTAATTTTTTTCTCTTATCATTGGTTATCTTTGTCTCATATTTTTATCCAACACCAAAAGGGTTTAAATGTCTTTAAAATACACTAAACTCTTACTATCATCAGATTCCAGACTTGGTAGATTTTTTTCTTGTAAAAGGGATCCCGACAAATAATTTTACATGCACCCCATCACAAGATCTCTCATCCGACCACAGCACTACATGGACTCAGAACCAATTGGGACGTGTTTCGTTCACTGGTAGAAGCCACAATTAATGTAGATAGGTATGCCTCTGAAAACGGAAATGGACATTATGATAGCGGTAGAACACTTCAATGAGTGTGTTCAAAATGCAACATGAGACAGCACTCCAATTGCAAAAAAATCCCTTGATCCTAACTGCTCTAAGTCTGTTCGAGACCTAGTAGCAGAAAAAGACAAGCTCGTAAAGAAAATAAGAAAACAAGAAGTAATCAATATTATCAAAACTCTCAATAAAAAGAAAGCCCCTGGTTATGATTTAATTACCGCAAAAGTTCTCTGTGAGATTTCTGAAACAGCCATCGAATTTTTGACACTTGTTTAATTCTATACTCATAAGAGGCATTTTTCCACCTCAATGGATGAAATCATCAGATAATATACGTACATATATAAATAATTATCCAATTTTTTTTATTAACCACTACTTACTACCTTTTTCTTATTTTCGAACTATATAAGTAATCAATTATATAAAATTATTAATATAAAATTATAAAAATATTAACTACAATTGTAACATGTTTACTTTTATAGATGTTAATTTAATAAAAAAAATTGTTTTTTTTTTCAGTATTTGTGTTTAAGGATCTTCTGAAAAACGAACAAGACCAAGTTCCTAATACGATCTCAGAAAAATTTTATGTTTCTAAGACTTTAGGCCAGGGTGCTTGTGGAATCGTTAAACTAGTTTATGACAAAGTAGGTTTCTTATTATTTAAAATTAGTATTTTTTATTATTTTTTTATCCAATAAAATAGATGAAATACTTAAGTAAAAGCTGCAGATGCAATTGGATTTTGATGTTTATTTTTTATTACATTACTCACCAACTGTTTTATTTTAAATTATATCTTAAAGATAGTATGAAATATGTATTTCATGTCTTTTTATAATTATAATGTTGAATCTTAATTTTGTAGAAAAAATGTACAAAGCATGCAATGAAGATGATTAAGAAGAGTAGACTATCAAGTGGTGAAGTTAGCAATTTGAACAATCCATTAAAAATTATGAATGAAATCAAAATTATGAAAGCTCTTAGGCATGTGAGTATTTCAGTTTTTTTTTTTAATTTATTGATTTACCAAAAAATCTTATATCTAAGTAACAATTTTATTTAAACTAATTTATTGATTACACTAAATGTATGACTACTAACATTAGCCTGTGTTTTAGATTTAGGATCTTCCTTTTAGATGATGTTGACGTTTTAAATAGCATACTTGTTTCTAAATGTAATTATTTTTTACTACATAATAGAACATGATCTTAGAGTAGTGCCCTGACTTATTTCAAACTACCCACTATTATATATACTATATTAGCTCATTTGTATTATCTTCATACGTTTTAGTTTCGAGCCATTCAATCGATTTTATTTTACACTTGTGTTTATTTAGCTCATAAAAGTTTAGTATTTTTGTTTAATTCATTATATAAAATGGGACCTATGTGACATTGAAATTTATGGATATAGTAAATTTTATATTTATGAAAAGGAAAATTTTTATGTTTTCTCTCCGAATATTTGATTTTAGTTTTGATTTATCGTATATGACTTTGATGTGGGGGTAAAATTGTCTGGACTATAAATAAATGTCTAACTGTTAATACACCGCTTTCTTGGTATAAGTTAATCGTGGGATAACTATATGGCTTAGATGCCGTTGTTTTTAATAGGATACGTTGAGCTCATTCTGATTTAACAAAATGACTTTACCGCGCGCCACCCCAGGCCGTAATATAATATGATAATCGTAATATAATATAATAGGATAATCTATAATTGAGCCAGAGTGAAGTACAATTCTTAACAATTTATTATCAGCAATATTTTTAAGCTTTCTACTCATGTATACTAATTTCCTCGTTCTTCTGTTAATTTATTAATATATGGACACCATGTAAGTTTGTCGTCTAATAGTCATCTAAGATAATAATAATTTTTTTATTAATAAACAAGCAATTACAATTATTTAGGACTTTTCCTTTGAAAACGTGTAGTTGTAATTTGAAGTTCTAACTAATTGTAAAGATTGTGCAGTATTAGCAAAAATAACATAATTCGTTTTCCAGTGTTAGTTGTTTCAGATATTCAGTGTTTTTGCAATTCCATTTCGCTAATCATCTTTAACTCAGACCAAGATTTACCATAAGATATAATTGCTGTGTCATCAGCATATGTAACAATTTTTGATTGTTGTAAGGAAAGTTCGCACAGACTCCTAATTTACGTAAATATGTAAATTAGGAAAAGAGTAGGACCGAGCATACTACATTGGGGCACGCTATATTTAATAATAGCTTCGCTACTGGAATAAGTTCCTACAACAACGTTTTGAGATCGGTCACTCAGATAATCTTCAAATAGTTTTAAATTCTTCCACTCAGATTTTCCAGTTTATTTAGCAAAATCGGATATGAAACTGTATCGAATGCTTTTTTAAAATCTAGAAAAACACCTAAACACTTTTTAGTATCCACATTTTTAGCTTCAATTTCAGTAAGTTCACATACAGCATGTGCTGTTGAATTTCTGATCCTAAATCCATATTGATTACTGGATAAGATATTTTTGTGTTCTAAATAATTCAACAACCTTTTATTTATAATTTTTTCTATGATTTTTGAGAAGACTGGTAGTACTGAAATTAGACTGTAATTATTTACAGTCTTTAGAACCTGATTTGTGAATTGGATGTATAACAGCCTTTTTAAACACTATAGGAAATGCTCCATTTTCTAGACATAAATTTACTGCACGTGTTACTAGTGGAACAATTTTATTTTTTGTCATTTTTAAAACTGGTTGGAATAAGATCCCATCCTACGGCACTATCCGTTTTTAAATTCGTTAGAACTGATTCAACTTAATTTCATCTATAGTGATCATAACAAATGACTTCAAAGATTTTGGTTTTTCATCACTATAATCTACAGTCTTATTATTAAATTTTTCAGCTAACTTGCTCGCTATATTAACAAAGTAATCGTTAACCTTTTTTAAGGATTTTTCTGGTGTTGACGATATATTAAGTAATCCAGTTGAAGTTATATTTTGCGCTATTTCTATTTGCTAGCATATCAATTATTTTCCAATTAATTTTAGGGATCCCAGAGTATTTATGGGAGTATACAGAGTATATCCGCCTATACAGAGTATAGGCGGATGTGTTGACTTTGTCAATTAATATAATGTGTGGTCATATTACTATTGTTATATTTATGGTATAAATGTCACTCCGTGGGTCTAGCGGAAGACCAGCGTTGGTTTTATACAAAACCAGCATATGCTGAGCTAGGACCCATTTAGGACTTCATCAACTATTTTATTTTATGTCAAAATTTAACATTTATGTATTTTCTATAATAATATGTGTCCTAAATAAAAATATTCTATATTCTATTATGAAGTTCATTCTTTTCATAGTTACATTTAAGAAGTTTCAACTAATTGTTGCAATAGTTTTTATATCTGTTATAAGTAATATTCAGTTTCGCTGGATCTTTTCTACATTTTAAATGAAGATTTTTTTAATGCTGTAGAATAGCAGACAGGCTGACGGCCCGCTTAGAATTTAGCAGTTACCGTCGCCTATAGGTGTTTGCAACGCCAGTGGCATCGCGAACACGCTGCTGTCCCATAAGGGTACAGGAACTTGGGTCACTAACGCCGGAACACAACACAAGGTTATTATGGCAGCATACTTAAGACCAAAGGTGGTCGCCATCCAGACGGGCTTGAAGCCCTACCACGTAGCTAGGGTGGGTTGTTTTGTCGCATTTTACAACAGACCGACCCCGGCCGCAGAGGTTAGTATTCTTTCTCCGCCCCTGCATGGATAAGATTGTCATGATGTCTTAAACATCGAAGTAGACCAGGAGTAATCCATCCATGATTTTTTGCAAAATGTTTTATTTGAAGAAATTTATTTGCAAAATGTAATATTTTAAGTATTATTTAAAATAGTATTTGTAAATATTTCTACCAAGTATTCAGCACACCAATTTGCATTATCAGAGTTCATTCTATTATATTATATTTATTTCCTGCAAGCGTTTTTTTAAGGACAATAAGTATTCAAATAAATTAATGTAAAAAGTAAAGTAGTTATTATAGATGACAAATATAATATTATTATTACAGATCAAGTTAAAAATTATTTGTACATCAGATTTAATTATAATGTTTCATTAACCGTGACAATTTTCAAAAATCCCATGTCCACTCTGACCATTTTTAAACAGTTTTAATTATGCAGATATTTCGTACTCTGTGTTATATGTGCATCCCACAAATCAACCTTGGAATCTTGAAAATGTTTGAGGAGAGGAGAAAACTGAATACTCATCGAAAGAAGCTATGTAATCTGACTAATACCCAATTATTTTCAGCCTTGTGTTGTCTCAATTGAAGAAGTATTCGAAACGCACGACGCAGTGTATATTATCTTGGAATTAATGGAAGGAGGGGAGCTGTTTGACAAAATCTCCTCTCAGGGTAGACTAACAGAGCAACATACCAAATTTTTATTTAGACAAATGGTGCTTGCCGTCAGATATCTCCACTCACAAGGCATAACACATCGAGATTTAAAGGTACCATTGCTTCAATTCTAATTTAGCTTATAATTAGCAACATATTTACGTAACATCTTTCCAAAATTTTCTTCTTCATTTACACGGTTTTCGGTATCTCTTCTAGTCCATTGGCTATATCTCTATAATATTGGTACGTAAAATAATGACAGCCCATAACGATCGAATGCTGGGTTTGGGCCTCCCAAACCCACCATGCTTGTCCAAGTCAGATTGGCCAGTTACAGATACCTGTGATCTTGGTATGCAGGTTTCCTGGTGAGAAAAACTGTCTAAGCAGTGCACGCTATCATGGGATTCGAACTCAAGACCCGTAGATTGACCTATGAGCTACCAAGTATCTGGTACGTCAATCAGATCAATAATATTAATGAATGTAAAAAAAGATAGCAAGATAACCTGTCCTAAGGATAGAAGGTACTGTGAGATACAATTCCAGAGAGTGTGATGGAAGAGGACTAAGCTCGACCTGATGATCGTCGTCTTAGCGTTAAATCTCGGTTACAACCCAAATTTGCAAAATTTGTGCCCGGCTCCGCTAAGGCATAACCTAGGTAACCTGATGATAATGGCTGCTTATTAGCTAGGGTGTTCCGTAATTCATAATAGACATTTTGCAAATTGAGGAAATATATATATTATTTGTTTTAATCTGATTCAATGATATGCTTGATTTCTTATGAAATTATTTTTTTAGCCTGAAAATGTGTTATTGGAGAATATGAGTGAGAATACCCTCGTGAAGATATCTGACTTTGGTCTCAGCAAGTTTGTTGGTGAGGACAGTTTCATGAAGACAATGTGCGGGACACCGCTGTATTGTGCCCCGGAAGTGCTTCAAGCTAATGGAATGAAGTGCTACGGACCGCAAGTGGACGTGTGGAGTTTGGGAGTTATCTTCTTTATATGGTCAGTTATTTATTTCATACTCAGACTGAAACAAAACTCTAGTTAGCTTCTACTTGAAGCATTGAATTTTGTTACAATTGCATCTAAAGGTTTTATTTTCAAGTTTGATACATGCTGTTAAGTATTATCACAAGGCAACAAGCCGGTGTGGGTTTTTGGGTCAGTGAATTTTCCTTTTTGCGTCTAGTCAGACAATTTGGGCCAGTGGTGCTATAAAACTTTAATATTTTTTCTTAAACTATATAATGTATAATAATGTTCTAGTCTCAAATTGTATAAAATTTTAATTTAATTTGCCAGGTTTTGGCGAAACATGACTTTATTGACAATAAAGAACAGCAATTTGCTCCTTCAAATGTAATTACTAATTAATACGATACTTCATGGAGTGGACAAACGTCAAAACGACCATCATAGCGTGCCGGTAATATAGTAGCGCCTATCTATGTGTCAGCCTACGAACTTTTCAACACACCTGTTATAAATATGTTTCAATATTAAAGTCATTATTTTATTCTAGTTTGTCTGGTTATACTCCCTTCTCGAATGACTACAAAGGCATGACTTTAAGGGAACAAATAGTAAACGGCAGATACAAGATATCGCAGAAGCATTGGAAGAATGTCAGTTTGCAGGCGAAACTGCTCATGAAGAGGATGCTCACCGTGCAGGTGGACAAGCGGATCACTTTGGACCAAATACTTAATCACAGTTGGATGCAGGTCAGTATTGCCTGCAACTTGCGTGGAAAATTTATTAGAAATCAAAATTTACATTGTTGCATGTTTAAAAAAATACAAATCTATATACATAAATAAAATGATATAGGTGTGCAGTAGTGCGCGCATCACGGCAAAACTACTGGATAGATTTCAATTAAATTTTCTAAGATTAATTTCGTAGATGAAAAAATGTCTTCTCCCTTATCTAAAAAAAATTACTGTGATATCTTCATTTATTAAAGTTTTAAGAAACAATGATTTGATGTGTGTTTTCTTGCCGCGGAGAAGTGGGGCAAGCGGTGTAGCGCGCATGCGTACGAAGTCACGGGTTTCAACTTGTATCTAATATAATAGGAACATGGGTTTTATTCTATTTCAGACTAAACAAAATTTATCCTGTTCCATTTAGCTGGACTAACGCGACCCATTAATGAAAATCTATCCATCCAAATTTTCACATTAACTAGATTTTTTCCATGGGGCGAATAAAAATTACAGACCCCTGTGCTAGGGTTAGCCGGTCGTAAAAAGCGTCAAAACAGCCCTAGCTTACCACTTAGTGCAGTTTCAGCCTCTTGAAGTCCAGCCGGGGACTGCTGAGGCTCAACAACTTTGAAGGGGAGCCTACCGACATCGACTGATAAATGCTTTCTTAAAGTAAAAACATTTTTTTTTTTTCAGGACAATGACGTGATCATAAGAGTAGAGAAACTCTTATCATATTCGATGCAGATTAAAAATATGAGTCAATTATCACTGACATGTAGTTCTGACAAAGAGAACGAGGAGACAAATGTTTTAAAGGTAGTCGTGGGCAAACGCGCCCTGAGTGACTCGTACAGCTCCAGCGAACCTACTGCGAAGAAACTATGTGTTGAAATATGTCTGGAGAAGGAGGATACCAGTTCGATTAATAGTTATTGTTCGGAATATTGAGGTATTAGACACCTGGTTTTCTAATAGCTCGTAATCTGGGCTAGGCCTTTTGGATAGAACCAGTAGGTCCTTATTTTACGTTTCACTAAACTTAAACTTAACACCTTTTACTAAAAATTGTGTATATAACACAAAAAAAATAAGGAAAAATAAAATTAGTCGCGGCGAGTGAGGGGGCGTGGTCAATTCAACACGCATAACGCCTTTGACTCCATGTCACTGGTTAAGGGTTAACCCCGTTCCATTCGTCGAATTGGCTAGATAAACTGTCTTAGTGTGTATGGTGTGGGAAATGAACCCTTAACCTTTGGTTACCGAGCATCATATCACGCACACATAGAAGTATGAAGGCCCAAGCCGGCCTAATCGCCAAGAGGGCCTAATCGATTGGAAGCTCTGAAATCAGTAATAATGGCAGCGATGTTGTACTCCATTCGGGAATGGACTAGGATATGATGATTTGACTTTGTTCTAATTATTTTAATAATGTTCAGCATTTAATATCATATTTATTTTTGGCAGTAATTATTAAAGTCATATGAGCCCAGTATGGTCAGAAAACGTTCGTATTTAACGCGTTTCGTTTAATATTTTATTTAATTCGTAATATTAAATCTGTAATACGAAAATCGAGATAAAAACTACCGTTAGTCTGGACCCACGAGATGAATATTCCGTTTTTAGTTGTTTTAACTATGCTAGAATATTTCCTAGCATAGAAAAAGGAAACTAGTAAAAAAGGTTATAGATGGGGGCACCATGTTCTTCAGTTCTGCAAACGCAAACGTTGCAGTGCGTGTTTGGCTCGGAAGAACCTTTCATAAACAACCGGTACTAAACCCTGGTGATGCAGTAAATATAGAATTTATATTGAATGTAAATAATGTTAAAGTTCTAGATTATTCTTTCAGCCATCTGATTTCAATTTTATATATTGTTCTTAGACATTTAAGATTTAGTCATTAATAAATAGAAATTATTATAATTGTGAAAATTGTAATAATTGTTTTTTTTTTAATAATGAGAATATATGAGGACATAAATATTGTTGACCTAGTTTTATGACGGTATTTGTTAAGTTTGAATACCTCATAAAGTTAATTTTAACGTTTTTATATGTGCCAAGTTTAATTTTGTTTTTATTTTGGCGGATGTAATTGATTCCAATTACGATTACCTCATGAAACCGCCTTTTAATGATACTGTGATTTAAGAGTAAAATTATTCTTGATATTACTTACAAGTAAAAACCTTGAATATTAAGGATAAGGGATATTAATAATTTCATTCAAAGAAATGTACCCACCGAATTGAATATTGTGCCTTAAAACCGTTTTCAATAATATATCCAATGGCATGTTTTTGTTTACGTTACCAGAAAAAATATTGACAAAAATCCTATTTTCATAGTATATAAAAAGATATATTATTGAAAACGGCAATTTTTGTATTAAAATTTAATATTTGATTAATATTTTTTAACAATAAAAATACAATAAATAAAAATAAATTATATTCTTTTATTTCAATTTCTTCACATTATATACAAAACAATAATTATTTGCTTCCTTACACGATGTTAGAGAAACATTAATTCAGTCTTGTTTTTTAATCAATACAGTTTAACTTGGTATTTGAATTTTAAAATTACAACGCATCTATAAGTGATTGTTGACAAATACACAAGATGATAGAGTAAATAACAAGTTAGTAATAAATATGAAATATACATAGGAAGTTAATAAATAAATTCTGCAGAAATTTTATTAATATAGTTGTGTTATTGTAGGAATTGATATTTTGATGATTTCCAATAAAAATGACATTTTCGAACTTGTAATTATAGTCAACAAGCCTTACGTGTTAGGAACTTTACTATAAAAATGCATTTATATAAGGAGTTCGCAAAAATTGGAGTAAATTCAGATATTTTATATATTTTTAAACCATTTCTAATATAGAAGTCATTTATTTTTTTTGTCTTATTATAGTATATCTTTCTATGAACTATATATAAAAAACAAATTTCTAATTTTAAAGTATTAATCAAAATTTCGCATCTCCTTATATAAGCATCAATTATACAATAATTATCAGATGTTTGACAAAATTTCAGCTCCGCTTAACAATATCATAACAGACTTATCCTTTTTACAAGATATGAATTTAACGTTAGATTTTTTTAAAAATCCAAATAATTCATATTAAACCAAGCTCCCTCATACTTTATGTCTGTCTGGTGAGAAAATAGGAACTAACAAGAACATTAAAATTAATTGACATTGTTAAACTGCATGAATATTTTGTAGCAGAATAATTTAAAAATAAATAAATCAAAATGGGTTGATCATTCAAAATTCTCCATGAATTACTAATATTAAGTAGAATAAATAGAATTGCACTTTCCGTATTAAATAGTTGAGGTAATTATCAACGGTACATTCCTTTATTATATATTTTGAATGGGCCGCCTTAATCCGGGGGCTCAAGGGCTGCAGATGCACCCGGGTGCAGAGTTCTAGGGGCGCACGTAAACCGAGCGCTAAAAATTAATCATTAAAATTACATTGTTTTTTATATATTTCCCCGGTCTAATATCCAACACAGTACGTGTTGTAAAACGGATATGCTATCAGTAGAAAAAGATAGAATCCTATCTTGAATAAAAAGATCCCGTTTCCACTCGATTAAGCCTTTTATCTTTATAAAAATGTCGCTCAACGGAATATTTATATTGTCCGCAAATTTTAGTGACAGATTAGAAATTTATTTTTGCTCGTAAAATAAGATAACATAAATGATTGAATATATATACATGTATTCTGTGAGTCCGTTTTTACCGACGGTGGTCATTGCTCTATGCGAGCAAAGCGGCATTATATTTACGCGAGAATGACAGAGACAGATAATAACAGGTCAATGGACGAAATTCTTCCTGCTCGGCGTCCGGAGTATAGATATAAAGTTGTACCAGACAATTTGTTTAAAATCAGTTTTTATTAAATTTCTTTTTCTTTATTATTAATTCTTACCGAATAAATACGCTTTTTAGTGGCAGTGCCAATAAATTTTAATTATTGCTGTAGCTGGCACTGCGTTCCCTCTGGAGTAATAAGCCCGGGCAGACCAGTGAGACGCTATATTTAAGGCGCCTCTACAAACCGTACGTTTCCCGCAAAGTCCGTATATGAAAAGGACCGCATTAGCGGCTATCAGTTACATGCATCCATTCTCTTCGTATCTCTTCTGTATGACTGAATATGTGTAAGCTACAACGCATACAAAATCTTCTCTAAGGTGTTTTAAACTACAATTTGCCTCACAAAACACCATTTAAACGATTAAATTTTTATAATTTATTAACGAAGATGCGATCATACAAAATTAAATGTTTTAGGCACATTTCCTTATTGTAAACGGGTATTGTGATGTCTCCGACTCGTCTCGGCTAGCACCGTACCATATTTTCACGCATTTGAAACATGTCCCATCCCCTTTAATCACTATACCTTAGAATCAGTCTTCTACTATAACCGTGTTGCAGTTAAATCACTTCACATAAGAAAATAATATTTTATAATCAAAGCATATTACATTAAATATCAAACAAATATATTCTGACTATTCATACAGCGCCATCTAATTCCAAAATAAGAAGCAGTGCGCTTATGTTAAGGGTAATAGATAACTGATATAGTTATATAAATAAATACATTAACACACAAACATATGACGCCACGTTGGTCGTAAAAATAAATAAATAATTCAAAATATTCAATTAAATAAGCCTAATATTTTTAACTAATATTTTTAAATTCTGACAGTACGTAATAGTATTTTGTCGAAAGAGATATTTTTACGAATTGTCTGAAAGATAATAATTACCACCATTAATAATTTCATTTATATTTTTCATGTTATTAGGCAAAGGATACATGCCAAACAACCATATATTTGCTTAGTGTTCTATATAATTTGTATGAAGGATTATTATATTATTAGATCGAATATTTGTAATGCTTTGATTATAATATGTTATTTCTATGATCATGTTTAGAACTCTCACAGATCTACTTCACTGAGAGGTAAGTTTGTCCGTTATTAATATTAGATTATTATTATTCTCCGGCGGTGATTTCTTCTTGTGCTGAGCTGTGTGAGGGTTCCGTATTTTGTGCTTCGGCTTCTGTAATATAAAACATATATTCTTAAATAGGGTATGATATCCAACTATGATACACTAACCAAACGGAAGACGAACCATAGACAAACGTTGAATAGTATGACAGATGGCAATAAGAAACCGAGGATATTGTCCCCCTCTAGCTTAATGTGCATTAGGGGTCGTTACGATGCGTGTGAGAGAGGAGGGTTCGAACAACGCGTTAAATAACATCGTTTTTTATTTGAATAAGTAAAAAAACCAGGCAACTAAAATTTTCCAAGTTGGCAATTCTTTTCGTTTTTTAAGTAGAAGTAGGGACAAAAATCATCAAAAATTGCGTTTAGTAATAATTAAATGGCCCCTTATTTACGGATGATTACTGTACTCTACATTTAAATGAGGAGAAAATAAATGAAACCTAGTATAATATTAGGTAGACTTCTTGGCTACTTTTCATCTGCTATTTTCTTAATGTTTTCAGATATCATCTCTTGATAAGTCGACTGAGTTTTTTTTCTATAATTAACTTTTAAGTATAACATGTTTGAAATAATTATCGTCTTAAAAATAGCCTAAATTTAATCTCCGGTGACGTCGTACCAATCATCAAGAGAATATCCTAACTTGTTGAACGCAATTACATTCATACGCGGCTGTATTTAGTAAATCTATTATATAAAGTAATTTATTAGAATATTTTTATCCGTGCAGGGGCGGAGAAAGAATACTAACCTCTGTAGCGTGAGTCGGCCTGTCGTAAATGGCGACAAAACAACCCACCCTAGCTACGTGGTAGGGCCCCAAGCCCGTCTAGATGGCGACCACCTTTGGTCTTAAGTATGCCGCCATAATAACCTTGTGTTGTGTTCCGGCATTAGTGATCCAAGTTGCTGTACCCTTATGGGTCAGCAATGTGTTCGCGATGCCACTGACGTCGTGAACACCCATAAGCGACGGTAACTGCTAAATTCTAAGTGGGCCGTCAGCCTGTCTGCTGTCCCACAACAAAAAAAATATATATATATTATAAATATTTTTATTTATATTGCCGTAGAGCAGCAAATAGGCTGACGGCCCACTCAATAGCAAGCCGTTATCGTGGCCTGTGGACAGGGCACTGCTAACGCGTTGTTGCCTACGGGAGATTAAAACCTGGGTCACTTATGGCGGAACAACACAAGGTTATTATGGTGGTATATTTAGAGAGCAGGGGTAGTCGCCATCTTGGAGCCCTCTACCACCTAGCTGGGGTTTTTTTGCCGCCTTCGGTCGCAGAGGTCTATATTTTTGCTCCACCACTGCACGGAAAACTCCAAAAGAAACTTCTTTATACTACTACAAAAACAATATTTAATTAAACAAAGTTACATTTCAAACATGGATACGAAATGGAAGAGGTAAATTAGGCTATGAAGCAGAAGTGATTCTCCGAATTAGTATTATAATTGGCCTTAAACACATATCTGTTAACCCTGATCGTAACAAGCCAACATTCCAACAATATCCGTGCACAACAAGCGTTATTCGTCTAAACTCACCTAATATTAAATAATCTTTGTAGAAACTGAAACAATGTGAAGTTATAATATCTACAAATATTCTAGACAGAATTCCAAAATAATTTCCTTTTTTGTCTTTATATTATAGCATTACATGCAAAATACAAAGCACGTGTTTATTAGTTCCACTACATTTTGTTTAAAATTACTTTCAAGTTATAAAAAATCACGATAGATGCTGTAAAAAAATTATATACCTACATACATCGTCTATTTACTTTTTAATTCTTTTTTTAACTACCTACATCCCAATTTGGCAAAATATAATCCATGTGTTTTTAGTTAAAATATTTTGTTTTCAAATGAATAAACTAGTAGTTTTAATTAAATACTCAATACGACAAAACTAACAAACAAAATAGCTTGGAATATAAATAAACACACAAAACAAACATTGGTTTAAAACAAAACAACAAAATTCGTAAAAACAGAAGACAATTAGCGTAGAATAAAAACAGGTACCTACCGGCAATGGCTCTGTCAACTCTCAGTTTGTCCTTTACAATGTGCATTGATGTTAAAAGGAAGAATATGCCGCCAATGACTTCAACGAAACACGTCAAGAACAACGCGTATTGTAACGCTTCGAACTGCACCGTTAGCGAGGGATGCTCCATCGGGTACGATAGGGACCTCTTTAAACTTTCGGATATCTGGAAAATAAGTTAAAATTAAATAAATCGCAATAAACTTTAGGGAGCCATAGTTAGTTCCAAGTGTAATTACGTCTAACGAGAAGAAT
Organism: Malacosoma neustria; assembly: GCA_963693495.1. Lineage (NCBI taxonomy): Eukaryota > Metazoa > Arthropoda > Insecta > Lepidoptera > Lasiocampidae > Malacosoma > Malacosoma neustria. Next base: position 9,459,882 of record OY856386.1, read on the forward strand.
ACACCCCCCCGATCGCGGAGGATTCTGGGATATGTGGAACTTTGTGATATTAGCTCCTAAAACTTCGCTGTTTACCTATTGCCTGAGCCGACAAACAACAGGCCTGCTGATGCCTGGCCTGATGAAGCATTTTCATGGTGTGCGCCAGGGGATCGAAATAATAATAATAATTAATTTGAATAAATATAATTAATTACTCTTGTTCGCTTTCAGGAAACAATGGAAGGTCAATCATTTTTCATATCACAATTGGGCCTCTATAATAGGCATATCGAGACATATCTAATCTGCATTTTTATGCCTTTTCACAAAAGTTTTGCGGAATATTAATTACCCTGTAATAATACTAATCAAGATCAGCCTTATTATGAAAGTGTGAATTAATGAGTGTCCTTACAACAAGGATGAACTACGTGTAAGAAAATTTATCTGCACGTGATTTTATTTGTGATTTTGATTCAATCGGTCAGAGTTCTTCTACCCCTTGTGCAGGGGAGCTTGGGGCGTCGAGGCGAGCCTCTTTATCAAACGACTACCCTTCGCTGGTGTTTGACTCGATGAGAAATTTTGTGTGGGAGTCTGTATCGATAAAAATTTCAATAAATAATAAATATAATATTTTATTTTAAATAAAATACGAACATTACTTAATAAGATATCTTGCCATAATTAATTTAGATATTGTAATATAATTGTACCTACAAAAATTCATAGTTATGTAGTATATAAAAATCTACTTACAACTCCGACTAAGTATGGACTTCCGGCGTCACCGAACATGTGCGATATGAGGATCTGGAATGCTTCGGCGGTTGACCGTCTCGGGGGCACCACTACGTACTGAAATACATTTAGAAATTACAAAACTGAAGAATCAATTCAAATAAGCATACTAAACTACGTTTAGACAAATCAGCAATCTACAAAACTTACAAACACTCAAAAAATAAAAAATTTCAAAAACTCGTAGATCGTAAATTTAATTTGATTCTAAATTAAATTATATCTAAATAAAATCAATTGCTTGCATATTTATTTATCTGCCATTGGTTGTTATTTTCTTTTCTTTCTTCTATTTATTCTTTCTAATCTATCTAGCTATTATATTTTGAAAGCGTAACAAATTTCATTTCGAATTTAAATTTTAGTTAGAATAATAATAATAAAAAAATTATTAGGCACGTAATATAATAAATTTTGTGGTAAAGGTTTCATCAGTTCTTTTTTTCGTTTCACAGAAAAAAGAAACAAAACTTATTTCACAAGTCTAAGATTATAGTAAAAAGAGTAGATTGACTATTATTATTGAATTATAATCATACCAATGATTTGATAACTTAATGTTACTACATCTAAAACTATATTAGAGTCAAAAACAAAAAACATGATTAAAATATTAAGATTGATTGAAAAAGCGCCATCTGTACGAAAACATGGAAAACAACTTAATCTAGACCCAAATAGAAAGTGTCTGACTTGATAGTTTACTTAGATACACATAGATGGCGCTTTTTTTTTTAATATTTGAAATCAGTCCACTCATGCCCAGTCGTTTAATGAATTTAAAATATTCCAATGAGTAGGGTCCAATTTATATTGGTAAGATATTAGAATTCTTTCACAACCAGGCAATGGTGAACTGTATGCAAATGAATAATTCGAATATATGGTAATTTACATTAAAAAAACTAATATAATAAAATGCCAATCAATAAAATGTAACACATGCCAATTACAGTCGTGCAATACCCACCAAACAATAACTAATATGAAATTTGAAAAACCCGTTGGGATCTCCCAGAAAGTCGTTCTCAGTACTAGAAAACTTGTTCCAAATTCGAATTAAAATAATAATGACAAGTAATGTCATGTAAATTTTGTTTATTAGAAATATAAAAATCGTAATTGTAATGTAAATGTATGAATTGGATCAATGTAATCTGAGATGAAATAAATATTTTAAAAAAATTGCTATATACGATATCTTATAGAAAAATAAACAGAAATGGGGTAACTAAGATATTTTAAGCTGTTATTTTTTTGGAACAATTTACTATTATTTTGTAAAGCGTTTTGTGTTTTTATTCGTTCGAAAGTTGAGTCAAGTTTTCTAAGTAAATAGGTCGAATGATCCCACGAGGACGTCTCTTACCAGCGACATATCAGCCACGATTGCCCAGTTGAGATTCAAGGCGACTTCCGCTACGAATATAAGGAGGAAGGGCGCGACGAAGGAGTCCTGCACGAGCAGCATGGCGAGGGCGAGGGCTGGGGCAGAGATCAGCAGGCCCACGCCGCAGATGGTGGGGTGCGCGCGGGGGAAGCGCTTCACCAGCGCCGAGCCGAGCCACGCCCCGCAAGGAACGCCCACCAGGCCCGCCGCCATCGTGATCCCGCCGAATATAAACGATACCCTTCGCGTGCAATGCAAATCGAAGCCGGATGAGCATCACCGTAACGTGCGTGCATCTACCTTATAGGTCGTGTCACGGTCTGTGAGCGCGCAATTCTCGTATTTTATGTAGTGGTAACATTGTTGGCGCTAAAACATCTAATCAATCATAACAAAAAGTCATAATAAAAATAATAACAAATTGATAAACTGGTTATCGAAATACAATTTCAAACAGTGTTTTATTAGTTATATTAGTGAATACTGATATCTAGACAACAAAAACCGTGACACGACCTATACTGATATTCGCAAATGTAGGTTTAGCCTACACAGGCACAGGTGGCACCCATAAGCTAATTTATTCATAATAAATGAATACATTAAGTCTGTTAAAACATACAATTCTCAATACTGGATAAATTATATGACATTCTCTTCTCGAACGGAAAACAACGATACTACCTATTTTAGATCTAATGGTTTACTATTATGAACTGCACGTCTGAACAAACTTATCATGCCTTTAAAAATAATATATTTATCGATATTATATTTGCCATTAAATAAATTGGTTATCATGCTGTCTTATGCAATACAATATTCTTAAAAATAAAAATGTAATAAATGTAGGAAAAATGAAAACCATAATTATAAAAGAATGATTAAGCGGCATTCTCCATTATGGCGTTAAATGAATTCAGAGTTTACTGTTACAAATGACATTCCCTAAACTCATTGGAATATTTCATAGATACGGTATGTGTGGACGATTTCTACGTAAAACCGAATATATCGGATTTGTAAACGTAGAAAACGCTCACCAGAACAATGTCGGCGACAATCGACCACGTGAGATTGAGGGTGACCATTCCGCAGAACATGAGGATATAGGTAAGGGCGACGTGGGCTTCGATGGCGATGAGGGCGAAGTATACGAGGGGCGCGGACGCGAGCAGTGCGAACCCGCAGATTAGGGGATCGCAGTCGGGTATGCGCGCGCGCAGCCGCTGCGCCATCCATGAGCCCAGTGGCACGCCAGTCGCGCCCGCGAACATCCCGATCAATCCAAACTTGTACGAAACACTGTTCCGCACACACAAATACAGGCAATATAAATACTTGAATGTTCGTGTAACCAAAAGGCACTTAATTATGAGTCGCCAGGTTACTATGGAATCAAAACAGAATCCCTCGTAAAACTTTCTGCCAGCATTAAACCTTTTCTATTATCTTGCGATAAGTTACAGATTGAATAGCTCAAAGTAATGTGCTTTTGGTAAGTCGGACATTCAAGTAGTATTTTAAGTTCGATGTTATTTTGATTACCATCAACAAAACTTCTCTAAGTTTGCCTCCAATAATACCATAACTAAAATAAAATAGCAATACCAATATAGTTAAGTCATGACAGCTGTTAAAATTTTGTTACAGACTTGACAGCAATAATTATATTTGCTCGTCCTTTTCATACTTATAAGGACTTTCTAATAATATTTTTTTGCTCTACGCACATAATGCCATTTTTATTTATAATGCTCATATTACAGATAAAGATCGGTTTTTCATATATGGTGGCAGGAGACGTGGATATATGCGCATGAAAAACATAAAGGACGTTGTTATACATTTATATTAAATGTTATGAAACGCATTCTATTTATATACTATGTACATAATCGATGTCAAAATATGAAAAGGTTTTTTTCCTGAACTAAAAAACGTTAGTAAAGTCTTATAAAATTTATCGATATATTTTAATCAATCTCACTTTTTGTTTTAAGCGTCTCCCGTTTTAAGCGTCTCCCATCCAAGTTTCTCTATAGAAACCAGGCTGTTGGTGATTACCTAATATAGATGCATCTATGCGGTCCTCCTTTTTTATTTATTCCTAATATTTACAAGTAGCTAAATTATTTTTTAAATAGGCGATTCCCTCATAACCTACAATTCCGTGGTTAGAGGAGCCACCTTTTACGACATTCTAATACCTAATTATGGCCAAATTTTCCACCGGGGTCACACACAGCAGACAACATTTTATCAGTTCGACACATTTAAACGGGATAATTTTAAATATACTGTTGTTTTGTACATTCTCACATTATATATATTTTATCTAGCTTTAAAAAAATCGACAGACCTTTCGATAGTGATGTCCACTTTCTGCAATAAGAGACCCTGGTATATGAACTGCGGCCCGAACCAGGAGAGCGCCCCCGTCACGAACGCAACACACGTGAACGCCAGTGTCGACAACATGAAAGAGGGACTGAAACAAAAAGACAATAAATTATTGGACATTGTCTATCTTCAGTACATATTTCACTGAATCCTAATATTATTTTGTACAATCAGACAAAAAATATATGTCTTTGAACTTAATCTTATCCGTGCAGGGTCGGAGAAAGAATACTTACCTCTGCAGTCGGGGTCAGCCTGTCGTAAAAGGCGACAAAACAACCCACCCTAGCTACGTGGTAGGGCTCCATACCACGGGTAGATGGCGACCACCTTCGGTATTAAGTATGCCGACATAATAAATTTCGAGTTTTGTTCCGGCATTAGTGACCCAAGTTCCTGTAAAGTTTTTGGGACAGCTGGGTGTTCGCGATGCCACTGGTGTTGCAAACCCATAGGCGACGGTAACTGCTAAATTCTAAGTGGGCCGTTAGCCTGTCTGCAGCTCCACAGCAATAAAAAAGTCTTATATTTAAAAATATTTTTGGTTTATTTAAATAATTCATAATAAATACCATATATCCAAATACATGGTAACATTGGTAACCTAACGGATTGTTTAGTTGTTTAGTTGATTAGTTGGAGACCAATCTAGAAGTCATGGGTTCAATTTTCAAGAGGGCGTGCACTGATGAAGTTATACAATAATTGTCAAGTTTCAACGAAAACAAAGAAAGTCGTGAAGAAACCCGCATACGGATATCACCGATATGTGTAACCCGGTTATCCGCTTTGGAAAAACGTAGCGGGTATACCCGTGTGTTCTGTTTGTACCTCTAGGGAGAGGCCTCTCGAGCCTCTCAACTGGAACATTATCTTATATCTTTATATATAAAAGGAAAATAGAGTTCCTTTGACGCACCATCACAACAAAACTACTGTACTTATATATCAGGATGGGATGGGATGGATGACAGGATGACGCAAAATTTGATGGTTGTAGACTACTAACTTTTTGGATTCCAATGACCCTTTTTCATTTCTTTTATTCACTTTTTTCTGTTATTTACCCAACAAAGCGGGCGGGAACGGCTAGTCTATTATTATATAATTCTCGTGTGACTTTTTTTAATGAGTGATTTGCTGGCGTGCCTAAGATAGGATATTATAGTTTTTATCACGTATCTTTTATTAAATAATAGAAAAATCAACTATTTTTATATTCCATATATTATACTAAAACATATTGTGTAGCGTCCATTAATTTATATGGCAGAACAACGTTTACCAGAAAATAAATTATATAAAAATGATTGATACGAATACTTGTATAAGCACAACTTACTTTCTGATTAGCGCTCGTATGTCGTCCTTGTAGGACGTGGTTTTCATTTGGCTGTCCTCGGCCTGTCCGCGCTCAGGGTCCTCTAAGACCCAAATGATGAGCGCCACAGCAACGGCGCCTAGCAGCGGGGTGACGCGTAGCCCCCAGCGCCAGTTACCGGCCGCGGCGCCAGCCATCGAACCCACTATGTACCCAAGTCCGCTGTTAACAAAAACAACTTTAACGTTAACATCTAAAAATAAGCTGCAAAATCCAATATTTCTTTTAGAAAACTAATGCGATTCCAAAACATATTGACGACCTACGTGACGTGATTGGTTAACGCATTTCGGTACGCTTGCGAAGGTCACGGGTTTGATTCCCATCTTGGTCTAGGTGTTTATCTACAATATGTATTTATTTACAAAAGAAAAATATAAAAGTAGTATATTCGTTGTACAGTACCAATAACACAAGTGATATATTATATGCTACTTACTTTGGATGGCGCTGTACAAATTTTCACAATATACAGGGTGACTGACAAAACCGTCCAAATTTTTTATACGCACTAAACATCATTTAAGGAACCCATTTTTGCAAAAAAAAATTGTATGTCAAATTTTCACCATAAAATATTTCATCCCAAGGAAAATATTTAGTAGCGCGGTCACTAATTCAATCGTACAAAATAGTCATATCGTGCAAATTTCGTACGTTAACCTGTTATTACCTGTCTCTGTCACTCCCGCGTAATATAATGAGTACTCGCTCGCACAGATGCAATGACCGCCGTCCTGGGCCACGTACTAGGTCATTGTACGAAATTCTTCAGTTTTTTGCGGTACCGATGGAGAGGTCATTGACACTTGCGCGCCGTAGTATATATAAATTGGGAGTTCTTGAGATAACTTTGTGATGCTGATTACTCAACATTTTTGTACTATGTGATACTAAACTAAAATACATGTTTCTCATAACTTTTACTAAAGATTCTTCTGTGTGAATTTGAACGGTGTTGTCAAAGTCTGTATAATAAAAAATACTTAAGAGGTTAAATTACTTTTTTTATGAAATTATGTTCTGTAATTTTTATCCGTGCAGGAACGGAGAAAGAATACTGACCTCTGCGGCCGGGATCGGCCTGTCATAAAAGCCGACAAAACAACCCACCCTAGCTACGTGGTAGGGCCCCAAGCCCGTCTGAATGACGACCACCTTTGGTCTTAAGTATATCGCCATAATAACCTTGTGTTGTATTCCGGCATTAGTGACCCAAGTTCCTGTACCCTTATGGGACAGCAGCGTGTTCGCGATGTCACTGGCATTGTTAACACCCATAGGTGACGGTAACTGCTAAATTCTAAGTGGGCCAGCAGCCTGTTAGCTGTTCTACAACAATAAAAAAAAACTTTTTTTATAAATAAATTCATATTATACATAAATTACCCAGATTCGGGTCGCATCTAACCCGTGACTTCCGTCTAACATTCGTTATCCATTGAGCTACTGAGGGAATCATTTTATTTTTAAGTTAATAATAGTTTTCTATTTGTATTTGAGTGAAATTTAAATCTTAATTGTTTAAATGTAAATGTTTATTAATATTTCCTATGTTATGTAGAATCAAGAAGTTAAAAAAATATGTATAAAAAGGTCATGGACTTTTCAATAAATATATGGAAATAGATTTAAATGACCAATTTGTTACACAACAATTGTCACCAATCAAGAACTCGTTCGGCTAATACGAAACATGTTCTATTGATGGCATTAAATAACATTAAAATCAATCTTTTATTTATTACTATTAGCTATTGCCATTCTAAATGAACACGCAGTTACTATATGAACTCGATTGAATTATTTGTTACGTCAATGAACAAAAACCAAAAAAACGATTAAGGGTATGTTCTAGTAAACGAATCCATGAATTATATTTATATTAATTTCCCTTTGCATTGTATTTAATGCTGTGAGACAGCAGTCAAACTGACGGCCCACTTAAGAGTCAGCAGTTACAGTCGCCTATGGATGTTTGCGACGCCAGGGACACCGTTAACACGCTGCCGTCTGTGAAGGGGTACGGGAACCTGGTCACTTATGCCGAAACAGAACACAAGGTTATTATGGCGATATACATATACACCAGGGGTGATTGCCATCAAGACAGGTTTGCAGTACTACCACCTAGCTAGGGTTGCTTTGTCACCCTTTACGATAGACCGATCCCGGCCGCAGGGGTCAGCCGCTCCGCCCCTGCACAGAGAAACTATTATGGATATAGTATCTATACAAATAAATAAAATTGGAGGGTCTGTTTGTAATATTAAAATAACTGCTTTTTACTAAATGCATTCGGACGTATACACGGTACATATATAACGTGACCATATTTTTTTCGTGTCAAAGCGGGACGCCTATGGAATTTCGTATATAAATAAATACATATATAGGATACGTCAGTGTAAGACGTATATTTAAGTGAAAAATAAAAATTATGGTTTAAAAGATGACTTGAAATAATTTATTATGGTATCTTACCCTCACTGACATCTTAATTCTTACACCAACTTACCCTAAAAATAATATTTATAAATAATTTCGCAACAAAAAGCTACTTTGCTACAGCAAAATTACAGTTATTTGGTATGTATTGTAATACAATAAGGAGTTGGAATAAGTAAGTATTCGGTAAGTTTCTAATAAACACATGCACAACAGATAAATGAACTATCATTTTTCGTCTACCCGTTCTCGCGTGTCAGTCGCTCGCTCTCGCTTGTTCCTGACTGTCAACCCGCGTCTACGCTGCGCTGCCGTTTTTCGCGATATTAATGTAGGCAAGTATGTAGTTAAATAGGTATAAAGGTTTATTCGTAAAAGCGGGACATTTTTGTTCTCGTTGGGGACAGCGGGACGGACAGCCTGAAAGCGGGACAATCCCGCCCAAAGCGGGACGTATGGTCACGTTATACATATACCAAAACAACAATTTTTACAATTTTTGCCAGTCCGTCTGTCTGTCTGTCTGTTTATTCCGGCTAATCTCTGAAACGGCTGGACCGATTTTGACGGGACTGTCACTGGCAGATAGCTGATGTAACAAGGAGTAACTTAGGCTACTTTTATTTTAGAAAAAAAAATGGTTTTAGTTAAAAGTGATCAGTTTCGGATTTTATTTAATCCAATTTAAGTTGACCTCAGATTTATATCATCAATCATATAAAATAGGGTTCAACTTAAGCTAGACTTTGTAGGTTCGAACGCTGTTTGTATATTTCATTTATTTTATTTTAGGGTTTATATGGTTTGTAATCCAAAACAAACCATAAGATATATCCAAAAAATGCTGCCCATTCCACGGACGGAGTCGCGGGCACAGCTAGTATTTAATAAAAACCATAAACATAACAAAATAAGAAGTAATTTTAAACAAATCTGAACTTAAAGTCAATTAGGCTTTTATAAAAATTTATTTAGTTAGGAAGTAAGAGATATAATACTACTATTCAAATAGCTTTTCCTACTCAATTATTTCCAGTTACAATCCAATCCTGCCTGAGAGTCATTGGGATTTTTTTCAACATTGTACGTCGGTGTACTTCTATAAAGTTTAGTTTTTTGTATAAAGAGGAACAAAAGCTTGAAATTTCTGCTATCCTTTAACAGTTTTCAAACAAAATTGGCGAGCCAGAGGCGTGTCATGGCAAACAGATTTCGTCATATGCCGCATTGCGTGTAACTACAATGAAGAATGACGCATTTCGTCTTTGCGCAGAGAAGCGTGGGTGAGTGGTGGCGCAGTCGGATAAGTTTAAAATCGCACAGAAGGCAAAATCAGATTTCAACTAAACATCATACATATATTCTTGTGATGGTAAACTTTTTAGGTGAAAATGGAAAATGATTCTTTGATTACCTGCCAACTGGTATAGCGAAGTAGAAGAAGGCGAGCATCTTGGAGCGTAGATTGCCCACAAAGAGATCGCTGATGATGGTGGGCGCTATCGTAGAGTACGATGCCTCGCCGATCCCCACCAGACCTCGGAAAAACACGAACGCGCTAAAGTGCTAGAAACAAAATATTATAATTTAAAATATAACATTAGTAACAATTAGGACATTTACATTTATAAATAAACAGACCTCTATGGTTTAGATGTGCAATTTCAATATAAAGGCCGCATATTTAATTAAATAATTAACTATAAATACTGGAATCATTATCATTTAAGTGTCACTTCCAGTTACAACTGAAACTTCCGCTTCGGTGCCCAGGAGATCCTGAAGCAGATGCTTTCAGACTATTTCTTTCCAACTTTGCACGGTCTTCAGCATCTTTGGTAGTCAATCAAATGGCAAGCATTTCACCCTTTATGACACCAGCACTTTTTGGGTCTAAACCACCTACCGGGGTCCGGCGGAGGTGGCATTATTAGACATTTGTTCCCCAGGTAAGTAGCCGGTTGCCGTAAAACATGATCATTGATCATATCTGCGAAGGCGAATCTTTTTTGTTTTTGTTTTATTGCTGTGGGACAGTAAACAGGCTGACGACCCGCTTAGAATTTAGCAGTTACCGTCGCCTGTGGGTGTTTGCAACACCAGTGACATCGCGAATACGCTGCTGTCCCATAAGGGTACAGGAACTTGGGTCACTAATGTCGGAACACAACACAAGGTTACTTACATACATACTTAAGAACAAAGGTGGTCGCCATCCCGATGGGCTTGAGGCCCTACCACGTAGCTATGGTGGGTTGTTTTGTCGCCTTTTACGACAGGCCGACCCCGGCCGCGGAGGTTATTATTCTTTCTCCGCCCCTGCACGGATAATCTCCTGAAATATGTCCGAAATGAGTTATGCCAAGTTAAAAGCGTGTTTACCTAAAATATAGTACCTATGTATTAAACTAAACTATGATATAAACTAAACTAAATATGTTTCATCATCACTAGGAGCGCATTTTAATATTTTCATACAAATATTCCACGCGCAAGTTAATGACTCTTACTTGAAGAATTACTCGTATATCTTTCGCATTTATCTACGGCTTATTGCCAATTCCTTTTGACCTTTGTTCAGACGACATCGCCATGTTTTATTTTACTGACATGAAAGTATATTTATGTTTATATAAAGTAGTAGTAAAAGTGGAGCTATTTATGATCGATTCCAACGCAAAATATCAAGTCACTATAATTTCTTGCTAATAATTAGAAGTTAGCAAAAAATTTAGGGCAGCCAAGGCTTTATCAATTCTACATACGGTTCGCCACTCATTTATATTATTTACATCTAGGACAATGATCAATGATTAGCCTACAATATTTCTTGATAGATCTAAAAGCAAACTAAACATGATGGAGGAATTTTAAAAAATCAAATACACCTATTGATCACAATAATTGGGGTAATGAATCGCTGTAGTAACCAAAATTACAAAACGAGTACGATTCTTCCTTGAGGCTAGAAAAGTTTTAAAGCCTCTATCAAATTCATCTATTTATTCAAATAAACTTTTACACGGATATATTAATGAACACTTTAACTGAGTTGTTAGATGAAAAAGCGATGAAAACATGACAATATTCTAATGTTACTTAAAAAAATACGACATAACAATTCCCAATAACTTTTGTTCGTAAATTATTTTAAACAATAGAACAAAGATTATTGTCAGTGGATAACTAAATCGAAATATTCAAACATATTAAATAATAAATATTTGCTTTTGTATCTATGTACTTGTACTAGAGTGGCTTTTTAAATTTATATGCGAATATATTCAGCTTCAACAAAAAATATATTAATATTCAAAGGAAGGAGGTCTCCAAGATACAGGTTGACTTAATTTGGGGACCAAATATTTATGTGATAATTGGTTGTAAATTTTTCGTCATAAATGTTTTTGTATTTTTGCATTTTTTAGGTATATGTATTGTAATATGCATATACTAATAAATCAATTATTTTCTTTCTATTGAATTATATGTGTATGTAGAACAAAGTAAAAAGACTGAATCATTATTCTAACTATATATTCATGGACTAAAATGCAAGAATTCTCTCTCTATTCCAGGGGTGAGCAACCTTTTTAATCAATGGGCCAAATTAAATTTAAATTTTTTTTGGCGGGCCGCACATAGATTAACTGTTATTAATAATTTACGAAACTTTGTTTATAATACATAAATATTAGAATAAAAAATATAAAACTAAATAAGTAAAGATTTCATATACAAATTTTAATGCAAGATAAAACCAAACAAGAAAAGAATAGAAAAACGAATTTACTTGAAATTTGGCACTGTTTTTTCTAATGAAAAATTGGCAAAAAATCGCAATTTTATTATAATATAATGATGGAAGAAAGTCGATAAAATAAATTCAATTTTAGAAATGCTTGGCGGGCCGCATAAACATGTTTAACGGGCCGCAAGCGGCCCGCGGGCCGCGTGTTGCTCATTCTTGCTCTATTCAATTGGTTCTTGAAAATGTTTTAATTTACAAAAGGCGTAATTAGTCTTAATGAATATAAATCTGGGTCATCTTTTTCAATCTGCTGGCAAATTCGTTATAGAACTTGTACAAATAAGTTCTTTCGTTTAATAAATGACTATACTTCAAATTTTTTTTGTTAATACTAACTACATAATTAAGATCACCTCTATGCTAATAATTATAATTAGATACATACTTAGGTTACTCCTTGATCGGGACTACAAAAATCTAGATAAACTAGAATTTGTCTAAATTATTAAAGTGATATTTAGGTTACTATATTGAAGAGACATTCGACTAATATGATATACATACTAAAATTATCTAGTGTTTGTTCTCCACTATTGAGGGTTTGGGAACCATGCTCAATAGTGGAACTTTGAAGTGATATCATCACTATATTAACTAAACTGGAATTCTAGTTTCAGACAAGATATAAAACTGAATTTATTGTATAATAAAAAGTGTTTCAAACTTGTACGGATGCAATAAGATACCTTCGATTTTTAACTTAGGACGCTTATAAGATTTAAGTAATCTAAAGTAATAACTGATATAGATCCTAACTTCAAGATAAATAGATTTGAAGTTGTTATGATAACAACTTTGGTCATGATGACCAAAGCAAATTAAAAGAAGTGCTCACCGCCAAGAACGATCCGAAGAGCGTGGTGAAACTCCACAAGGCCACTCCGAAAGCCATAATCATCCGTCTCGAATATCTGTCGCCGAGGTAACCAAACATCGGCGCGAACACCATATATGCGACCACGAAAACTGTCTGCAGGAAACCGGCGCTGTCATCCCCAATATTGAACTCTTTTTTAACATCTGTCAGAACTCCTGTAACAAATAATTGATTTATATCATATCGAGTCGAAACGTTGTGGTCTGAAAGAAGATGTAGTGACAAAAATTGAGAAAAGTATGCTGAGATGGTTTGGCCATGTCGAGAGAATGAATGAAGAACGATTGACGAAAAAAGTGTATAAGGCGAGTGTGAATGGAAGTGTTGGAAGTTGGAAATGCTGTTCCGCGGCCCCCCTCAACTCCTAGAGTTATTACAGGAGAGCGCCGGGGGGACGAAAGTCTGACCCCCTGGCGCCAACACTTAAGAAGGGGCCCGCCTTACGACAAAGGGCAGGCCGGCGCCGGCCCGGGCCACGAGATCGGCAGGCCATATATCAGTAGGCCCGGGCGTAGGCGATAGGAGAACAGCGGGGTTTTTTAGTGGGTAGTCGAAAAAATCCCGGAGTCCCACATATCCCTCGGTCCCCCCAGGCCGGGGGAACCCATCAAGAGTAGTTTTTCCCCCGAGACAAAAAAAGGCGGACGTTTCAAGACCAGATCAGGGACGTCTTGAAAAAAGGCCAGGTCAAGAGTACCCTAAACCGAAGGGCATGTATGAAGAGAATAATGAAAGTGGACGAAGCGAAACAAGTATGTAAGGATCGTAGCAAGTGGAAAGAAATGATCTCTGCCTACCCCTACGGGAAAGAGGCGTGATTATATGTATGTATGTATGTACAATATACATATGTATAATACACATGCAAATGAACATCTATTAAAGATCCATATAAAAAATTTGCATCTTCCTCCTGCCCTTATCCCACATTATGTGGGGTCGGCACAACATGTTCTCTCCGTCCACTCTGCTCTGTTAGCCGTCATGTCAACATTTACACCCTTTGTCACCATATTATTTTTTACGCAATTTTTTCTTTGCTCTACCTCTCCGCCTGATCCACTCTCATTTCCAGTCATTCGTTGTTATATGACAGTCATCCTTTCACATTAGATATAGAGACAATTTGAATCGCAATAAAATAATCATTCGTATTGATGAAGAAGTCTTTTAATTAGAAATGTAAATTAAAAAACAATATGACACTTGCATGGCTAATCAAAAAAATTAAAGTGCATTTTTTTTCACACGATGATTTTAAGTCTAAGTTAAGGAAAATAAGTAGTTTATAAGTACATGCAAGCAAACTTTTTACTTAAATCAATCAAAGCATTTAACCCTTGTATCTTTGACTCTTGGAAGTGTTTACTTCACGCTCGTTTTCACTTTCTCATTACCCGAATAATAATTTTTAGATTTCATAATTACATAATCAAACATGTTGTTGACAGACTTATCACTAAAAGTCATCCCCAAAATCTCGGTGGTTGTTTTGTACCAGGTTTTAGGTACCGGTAAATTTAATTAAAAATAATGATCGAAACTAATGGCCGTTGAAAATAACTCAAAGGGCAACGAAAGATTCAAAGTGATTACATAAATCAAAACTTACATAAGCCTTTATTGATCAACAATAACATTATAAATATACACTACATAACAATATTGTCATAAATAAGTTAATGAATCCATCGATGGCAATTGACTTAAGCGATGTCTTTTAGGCAACTTAAGGACCACTAAATTTATTTATTTTATTGTTGAGAAACAGCAAGTAGACTCACGGCCAAGTATTTACTGACGCCTATGTATGTTTGAAACGCTAGGGGAACCGCGAACATAACGGGCCACAAGGATATTATAGCGACATACTTATAGACCAAGGGTGATTGCCATCCAGACGGACTTAGGCCCTACTACGTAGAAAACTTTTTGTACCAATATACATAAATTTTACATTATCATGTAAAGAAATTTATTAACATATCACAGGCAATTTTAATATATTAAAATAAACCAGTGAATGTAATGACATAAGCACATGCATTCATTGAATTCATGTCGTTGAATTCTATTCAGAGAAACACAGCTATACATTTGAGTTGTAGGAATTGTAAACAATACTTAGAAGCCACACACATATTTTAGTCTTGAGGTTTATACATAGCATTATTTTATTTGGAATGACAAGTTTCGTTTTTAGAATTATTGTTTATATGTATTATTATACATGCAATTGGGACTAAAAGAATAAGAAAGATAAAAGATTGTATATAAAGCATTATAAATAAATATATGGATGTGCGTGCATGCGTCCATTACTTTTTAGACACAATTTTTAATGATTGAACAGAAAAAAGATCCCATTTATCTGTGAATTAACTTTGAATTTATAATTGCTGGACTACTTATTGCTTAACGCTTTTTTTTTGTCTCGGGGGAAACCCCTATTTTCTTAACGGGTTCCCCAGGCCCGTGGGGATCGAGGTATATGTGGGATTCCGAGAACGATGTTTGGCCATCCGACTACCTACTAAAAAACCCCGCTGTTCTCCTATCGGCTACGCCCGGGCCCACGGATATGTGGCCTGCCAAATGCTTGGTTATTTTCATGTCTATTAAATATTTTCATATTTAATACTGTGTACTGGAAAGGACCTTAAGACTTTTTTGAAGAAAAAACAGAAATTTAAGGAAAATTGGTTTAATTAAAAAATTGGTTTTAACAATAGACACAAACTTTATGCAAGGGTTTATTTATGTTTTAATAAAGTGTATTACCTCCACGTGCCCTTATTACGGATTCTAATCGGTTCCGCATAGATTTTATTAGGGTTATTAAAAGATCTTGCGGAATATTGTCCCATTCTTCTGAAAGTGCTGTTCTTAGTGCTGCCACTGTCGTGGGCAAAGGGTTTCTCGCATATATAGCTCTTTTTAAATTGTCCCAAACATGCTCAATGGGATTAAGATCCGGGCTGCGTGCTGGCCAATTCATTGTACGTATCCCAACCTCTTCGCAATATTGTCGAACTTGTGCAGCAGCGTGCGGCTGGGCATTATCCTGCATTAAAGTTAAATTTTCGCCTATGAATCCCATGTAAGGCACCACGTGATCTCTAAGATCTCTGTTATGTAGCGATGTGCAGTCAAGCCCCCTCTATTACCGTTTTGACGGACCATGTCTATGAACACAAGTTTTGTTCGCCCGTTCATCGATATACCACCCCAGACCATACACGAACCACCTCCAAAAGGAACACGCTCCTCAATGCAACTTTGAGCATATCGCTCCCCACGTCGACGATACTCTTTTGCGACCATCTGCACTATATAAACATGTCCTACACTCGTCCGTGAACAATACGGAGGCCCATTGCTTTCCTGTCCAATTCAGGTGATCACACGCAAATCTTAAGCTAGCTTGTCTGTGAGCTACAGACAACTTTGGACCATTTGCTGGTCTAAAAAGGGCGATATCCGCTTCCTTTAACCTTCTTCTTATTGTTCGTGCACTCACGTTTGCTCCACGCACTTCATTAAGTTCTGTTTTGATGTTAACTGACGTGAAGAAACGATTTCGCATAGGGAAGTTGTAACAATAAATCGGTCATCACGACCGGTGGTTGCTCGAGTCCTCCCTGTACCGCGTCTCCTTCTGTAAGAACCTGTCTCCACAAACCTTCTGTATATTCTAGAAACCGTAGACTGGTTTAAATTTAAATTTCTACCAATCGTTCGTTGATCCAAGCCCTCCCGCACCAATGTTACAATTTGAGCCGCTTGTTCGGACGAAGTATCCATATTATGGTTCAAAAACTCTCGATGAGTTAAAAAACTAACCCAACAATTCTGCTGGTTACAATAATTCAATTGACAAAAGAATAAAAAATCAATGAGAATCAATTTAAAACTTTGCTATAAATAACACTCAAATCTGATACTACGAGTAAATTTTCTTTTCCCGGCTATATACATTTGTTTTACTGCAGTTCAATTTTAAATTTTCCTTTTTTTTGAGATTAAGAGCCAGTCTCTCCCATATTTATATAATTTAATCTAAAAAGTTTGCATACTTATTAAAAAAACTATTTCAAAGTAATCCTGAACTTTGATGCAGTTTATGAGTTCGTCAGTTTATATATACAGGATGACTGACAAAACCGTCCAAATTTTTTTTACGCACTAAACATCATTTAAGGAACCTATTTTTGCAAAAAAATTGTATATTAAATTTTCACCATAAAATATTTCATTCCAAGGAAAATATGGTCACTAATTCAATCGTACAAAATAGTCATAAATGGTACAAATTTCGTACGTTAACCTGTTATTACCTGTCTGTCACTCCCGCGTAAATATCGTAAGTGAGTAGTGCGTATTCGCTCGCACAGATGCAATGACCGCCGTCCTCGGGTACTAGGTCATTGTTTTTTGCGGTACCGATGGAGAGGTCATTGGCACTTGTGCGCCGTATTATGTAAATTGCGAGTTCTTTATGACTGTGATGCTGATTACTCAACATTTTTGTACGATGTGATACTAAACTAAAATACATGTTTCTCATAACTTTTACTAAAGATTCTTCTGTGTGAATTTGGACGGTTTTGTCAAAGTCCTGGGGGGTTGGCACTGAAAACCAGCGCTATATCGGAACAATATCGATGCAGCAAATGCTAAGTGGCCAATCTCATTTGTAGAGGTTACGACATTAAAATCAATGATAAGTATTTATGATGATTGTAAGTATTATGTAATTGCATGTAATAATGTATACCTATGATTAGTGTCGTTTATCTTTGGCAACCTCTCAATATGATCGTCATTCGTCAATACTAATCTAATATTCATTAATAACTTAATAGACTTCATTAATAACTAAATAGAATCATATTAAATGCCGTAGTGTTTAGGTCTGACGTCATCTTTATTAGTAAAGAGGTTACAACAATAATAGGAATTACTTTCGCTTATACATTTTTTGAATAGTTGAGATTCAAATTACGTTTGTTTAAGCAAATAATTGCAATGTGTTACAAATAGTCATAAACGCACGTGTGAGTTAGCACGTGGTTATTATAGCAGACATAACATGTCTACTTAATATCGAAGCACCATCACTTACTGCTTATGGGGTGAAATTCCTCAGCTACGATGTAGATAACCATTGTGATTTCTTAAAATTCAATTATGAACCTCACATTTGAACCTTGAAATTTATTTTTAAATAGCTGATAAGCGCTGAGATGTCAAATTTAAACTATTCTCTTAACTGCTAGCTCTTAGCTGCTTAAATTCTAAACTGTTAGTCAAAGCATACAACCATAAACTCGCGGTTGAAACTCTAACACTAAATAGGATTCATTTATTCATCCTTAACGCTAATTGGGCACTGCTTCTTAAATAAGCAGGTGCTTATGTAAACACTCAGGTGTTTAGGTAAACACTCTTTAGAGTGTTCTCTTGTGTGTGATCGTGTGATCTTTAGATTAGGGATAACTGATCTGAAGGTTTTCTAATGAGGCAAATAAGACGAGTATTGTAAAAGTACTCTATCGTGGCACTGTCAAATATTGCAACTGACTCCCAAACTCTTCTTTTCTTTGCTGCATTTGAATTATTACAAAAGACACTATCGTCATCAATCCTAGCGTTGAATTTCAGCTGCAACCGAAAATTTCGCTACAGTACCCGGGGTCCGCTTTCCTACTTTTTCTTCTCCACTTCTCATGGTTTTGGCATCCCTGATAGTGGTATTGGCATGCATATCACCATTTATAACGTCAAGCCCGCACTTTTTGGATTATTGCAAAAGTAAAAAATTTACAAGGGCCTATCCTATAGAAGTAAACAATTTTCATTTTTTTAACAACGCCCTGGCAACAAGTTATTCTTACTATTGACCAAGACCGCACGGCGTATATTTATAAAAGGTAATAATTTACAAGACGTTTATTATTAAATAATTGGGAACAAACATATAATTAACATTATTACAATAACATTAATCGTGAGCATAAACACTCTAATTCGACCTTCTAAAGGTGAGTGCCTCGCAAAATGGATTCGAAAAGAGCCGGAACCGACATCTAACTAACCGCTTGGTTTTACCGTTAAATTTTAGAAAATTCTAGAAGCCAGGAATAAAAATATATCACTCTTTATCTTCAAAGAACCGCGAGTTGTTGCAAAAAAGGCGCGGCGGCATATTTCGCCTCGACCGATACCAATATTTATCAACAAACAAACTTTGATATGAAGTTTTTACCATATGTACTTCATAATATTCCGGTGCGGAATGTTACGGATAGCTATAAAAAGTTGGGATACGATGAGGGACTATCCATGTGAATTAACTCATTGACAAAAAATAGACACTTAAACAAAACGTATCGTAATTTTCTAGAACAATTTTTCAAACTTAAATAAATGCTTATTTTTGCAGCATAGTTGTTTACTTATTTAAGTAACAGCATCGTATATAATCTAAAAAACCGAGTGTGATCTACTCTCTGGCATGCATGTGTTTTGAAGTGAAGCTTTAACGGAAATAAATTTTTATTAATTTTTTTACGGATGAAACGCAATATTAGCGTCACGAAGATGTGAAACGTTTTTTTTGCTCCAGTAATACTAACCTTATTAATAATGGCTTAAGGTTTATTCTATAATGTAATTTTTAAATGATTGCATTACATACTTATACATATCTATTCGAATTGGACTTTATTGCAATAAAATACAATGTTACAGTTTTGTTTAATAAGATATAAAATAATAATATTTCATAAATTATCTTTTCTAAATTTATTAGAAGATTTAAAAATTAGTTTGCCAAAGAAGTTTCACTTATGACATGTGTACTTTGTACGCACGCACTTTTTTTAATGTTTTAGAACAGCAGACACGTTGAAGGCCCATTTAATAGTAAACAGTTACCACCGCCTATGACTGTTGGCGGCCCCAGGGGCACCGACAACAAGATACATTTCGCATAGGGGAACTGGAACTTGGGTCACTAATGCCGGGACACAGCACAAGGTTAGTATAATAATAATAATAATCTTTATTCAATTTTACAATAACAATACACTTCAACTGCAATGGTCGTCGTCTCTAAATAGGCCAGCTTATAGCCTGTGTTAAGGAACGACGGCCATTTAAATCCTACAAATAATGTAACGAAACATACAAATATGAATAATAAGCTCCACATCATTTCACACATGTATGGCGGCATATTTATCAAGGCTGGGGTTATTTTATCGCTTATGCGTCAACCAAGTCCAGCCGAAGGAGTCAGTATTCTTAGTACGCCTTGCACGGAGAAAATCTTTAACTTTATTACTTAAATTTTCTACTTTTTTCAACTTCGCTGTCGTAATATGAACTTAATTCATATAGCAATGGTAGTAAATATCGTCAGGTAACTTCCACATCAAACCGTTAACTGATATCTACTGGTCGGTAACCTGAAATGGCTCTTTGAATAAATTTAAATTGTTTATTTTCTTTATTTTGCTCTTTTGCATGACAAGGTTGCCGACCACTGTTCTGACTGCTTCAGTGCTTTCTACCTAAAAAATCCTAACAGTCCAGGTTCTCTGTTTAGACTTATCACTGAGTTTACTGCACACATCATTGTACTGCTGGCTCTCTTGACTAATCGTTTAATTCTTCACATTAGAAATGACGACCTCACGGGTGCTATTCCCGCCCGGAGTTTGCTTATAATATGTATTTATAAATTATTTATAAATAGATATTATAAATATTTATAATATGTATTTATAAATCGAATATACAATATATGGATTTCATAGGGAGATTGATTACCTACTAATTTCCATGCATACCATCGGGGCGCTGATGCCTTGTTGAATTACCGAAACGTAACCCTTTTCATTTCATCCTTTATATATACATAGTCAGGTCATAAGTATTGTCACACAGTAAAAACTTTTCTTTTAGAATGCTGGTCACAAAAAAGTTTATTGAATTCGAATTTCGAATTGTTCATGAAAATAAAAAAGGTATACTTTTAGAATTTTACTCATTTTTAAATATGGAGTGGACGCTTAAAGAAGACCGTGTTGCAGTTATTGCGTTGCATCGTTGCAGTTACGCGCCAATTCAAATTTTTAACATACTGAAAAATTTGAATATAACCAAAAGATTTGTTTATCGTACCATCAAACGATACAATGAAGACTCTAGTGTAGATGACAGGTCAAGAAGTGGTCGCCCTCGGTCTGTTAGGACTCCAGCAGTGATAAAAGCTGTGAAGGCACGAATTCAAAGAAATCCCAAACGTAAGCAGAAACTGTTGGCCCTTCAGATGGGGTTAAGCAGAACCACGGTGAAAAGGGTGTTAAATGAAGACTTAGGGCTTCGGGCATATCGAAGAAAAACAGGCATCGTTTGAATGCTCGTCTAATGGACCTGAGACTGAAGAGATGCCGCGCTTTGTTGAAGCGGTACGCGGGAAAAAAATATCGGGAAATTCTTTTTTCGGATGAAAAAATGTTTACCGTAGAAGAGAGCTACAACAAACATAATGATAAGGTGTACGCACACAGTAGTGAAGAAGCGAGCAACCGTATTCCGCGTGTCCAACGAGGTCATTTTCCATCCTCGCTCATGGTATGGTTGGGAGTTTCTTATTGGGGCTTAACAGAGGTACATTTTTGTGAGAAAGGTGTAAAAACGAATGCTGTTGTGTATCAAAATACAGTCCTGACGAACCTTGTGGAACCTGTTTCTCATACCATGTTCAATAACAGGCACTGGGTATTCCAACAAGATTCGGCGCCAGCTCATAGAGCGAAGAGCACACAAGACTGGCTGGCGGCGCGTGAAATCGACTTCATCCGGCACGAAGACTGGCCCTCCTCCAGTCCAGATTTGAATCCGTTAGATTACAAGATATGGCAACACTTGGAGGAAAAGGCGTGCTCAAAGCCTCATCCCAATTTGGAGTCACTCAAGACATCCTTGATTAAGGCAGCCGCCGATATTGACATGGACCTCGTTCGTGCTGCGATAGACGACTGGCCGCGCAGATTGAAGGCCTGTATTCAAAATCACGGAGGTCATTTTAAATAAACTTTAATGTCATAAGAATCTATGTTTTGTTAAGTTCATTTTGGTATATGAATGGTTACATAATGAATAAACTTGTTACAATTATTTTACATTAAACATGTGACAGAATTTATGACCTGACTAGGTACTTGCTATGATAGTTAAGTTTTAAAACCTAGTAAAAATATAAAAATACATATAAAGAAAATGCAAAATTGTAAAGATTATTATCACATATTTTATGTTGATATAATGTTCTCGTCTGCCGTATCATTGTGACAGTGCAATAGATCATTCCTTTTATAACTCTGCCCCTATTGTTTGCGCCGTTTATTTGTTGAAACCCCCATCGTATATACGTAGTCTATGTTTAAGCGCTTTTTATTTTTTTAACGTCTGGCTTTTTTCGGGTGAATTGGTATAACGTCAGTTTTGGTTATGTAGACAGTGTTGTCATATAAAAAATATACATGTTGCTTCATCACCACAGAATTAAATTTTTACATACCTATTTGCGTCTGTATCCGTTTATGATAGTTTTAGAGCAGAGAAACAAGAAAATATAAGATAGAAATCTGCGACAATTCACACAGTGCTATCTAAAGTCGCGCCCAGACGCCCAAAGTCAAAAGCACAGAGCTTGTCTTATGGGTACTAGACAAATTATATAATTTTATAAATAAATACATATCAATTATAATAAAGACAAAAACAAGACTCGCGACATGATCCATGATCCTCGAAGGCGTCTCGGAAGTCAAGTTAAAGTATGAGGTCGAATTCTGTTTATCACATCATCATTTTAATGTTAAATAGCGGTTGCAACCTAATCTCCGCTTCGGTGCCTGGGGTCCGCTTTCCAACCTCAAATGCGGGAATTCCTAACGCGGTCATTTCGCGTCAGGCCACAGATCCACCGCAGCATATTCATCTCGGTGACACGCAGTCCTGCTTGTGTTGTACTATTTTTTTTATTGCGTAGGACAGCAGACAGGCTGACAGCCCGCTTAGAATTAAGCAGTTACCGTTGGCTATAGGTGTTTGCAACGTCAGTGGCATCGCGAACACGCTGCTGTCCCATAAGGGTACAGGAACTTGGGTCACTAATGCCGGAACACAACACAAGGTTACTATGGCGGCATACTTAAAACCAAAGGTGGTCGCCATCCAGACGGGCTTGAGGCCCTTCCACGTAGCTAGGGTGGGTTGTTTTGTCGCCTTTTACGACAGGCCGACCCCGGCCATAGAAGTTAGTATTCTTTATCCGCCCCTGCACAGATAACAAGCCCTACCACCAGCTACTTAGTTTTCACAGTCTATGGACTAGCAAAACGATCTTTTGAAGCCTTTTCTGGCTCGTTCAATGACGGGTTAGCTCTTTTCTTATTTCCGGCTGGGGTCACACGACAATGTGTCTTATTGAATATTATAGTGTAACATTGTATTTTGACGTCAGCATTTTGAAATGACATATTTAAATCGCTTTGTTCCTTCGAAAATACATTTTGTAATTATTCATTGTGTCCAATCGCATTGTATTATTATAAGTATTAGGCAATTCAAGTTTCGAATTACACTGTAGCTTCATACAATGTAATGCAACCCTTTAACAATGCTACTAATACTTTCCACGTAATCGTGGCAAGTACCTACAACTATTGAATTTAAACTTTTCATGTAACAACCATTTTTTAAAGAGAGTAACATCAAATTCACAGACATATACCAGAACACACAGTGGAAATCAATCCACACTTCAATACTAATAGGCATAGGCTACTTTTTGTCGCGAAAATTAAATTTGAAGGGAACGTAAGTTTTTTTTTATTTATATGACAGAACAACGTTTGCCGGGCCAGCTAGTATAATCATAGTCTAGAAAAATCATTGAATTTGATATCAATTTATTAAAACTTATGATGCTCTTACATAATGATTGAGTTTTTCAGTAATAATTATTTTGACAAAGGACGTTAGCTTATTCAGCTTCGACTGTGGATACAATTTTGCACGCCAAACAGGCATAAGCCAAGTGTTTTAGTTCCAATGTGCAGATGAATACATTATTATTAAACCATTCTAGACTAATTATCTAAACCGTATTGCCATTGATTCCGTTGTCCTAAAATCTCATATAATTGCGAAATTTAAATTGAAAAAAACATATCAGTAAAACTAGTAATAGAATAACAAAATTTATATTCATATTTAAAACACTAAGAAATGTTTGTCCCCCTAAGCTATTGTTCAGTATTTATTATGCCCTATGTCAGTCACTACTAAACTATGGAATATTATCTTGGGGTGGTACATCAAAAACCTCAATGTTAGTTATCGAAAGAGCTCAAAGATCTTTACTAAAAGTGATGACCTATAAAGGCTTCTTATATCCTACTACTTTGCTCTATAAAGAAAATAAAGTCTTGTCAGTGAGAAAAATGTTTATAAAATCAGTAATTTTGAATATCCACGTGAAACCACCTAATCTTATATTTAAGCGACGGCAAGACCTTGTTTATAACATTCCACGCTGCAAAACATCATTTGCGCAATAATTCGCGGATTATCTGGGCCCTAAATTATATAACGAAATTAGTAAAGTAATTAAATTAAATAAACTTTCCATTGGTAGGTGTAAGAAAGTTTTGAGTGATTATTTGTATGAGATGAATTATCAAGAGTCAGAAGAGACTATCAAAGCAATTATTTAAATATAATATTACATTTTACTTATATATAACTTACATAGATTATATTCACATACAATCATTGTTTCAGTTAATATATGTATCATATATATTTTTCTTTCCCTTCTTCTTTCATTAATATTTTATTTTAAATTATTATTTATTTTTACTATATCTCATTTAACTACTATATATTATTTAATTATTAATATAATGGTAATTATTATATATTAGTACTTATATTAAAAATACTGGCCCACTGAGATACAGTATTCACTAGGTCAGGGGCCAGTGTGATTTTCTCGAGTCAAATTAGTTGTTGTACATGAACTGCTGTGATATGTATCTTTTATTTTTAAAATTTGTATGTCATGTATAAATAATTAAATAAATTTTCTCCAATAAAAAAAAATTGAGTGATAATTTATAGTTGAAATATTACATGATATTTCAATACAGAAATCTTTCTTCAAGTTACAAAATGAATTTGTGATCGAAATTTAAAGCTACGCTAGCAAGTATTTATACTATATAATATATCGAAAATATGCGTTGAAAATACAACTATTTAAAAGAATTTTCAAAAGCAATTTTCGGATTGAATTAATAATTATAAGGAATAAATAGAAACGCTTGGACAAATAAAAATAGCACAAAAATATCAGAAATTAATAAACAGGAAACTGTAATATTTGCCTACGGGAAACACTTCGGAAAGTTTATTCATTTAATATGTATATACAGCGATTACCATGTTGCCGATGGCAACTAAAATTCATACTTTAAAATTAATTTATTGGCTCTTGTATGTAAAACTTTGTTTATGATAACTTCAACACAGCAGATAGGTGGATAACACTTGGTTCTGATCAGTTTAGTTGCCAACAGACGTTTGCAACATTGCTAAGTTGATGTTGATTTTGAATGAAACATTCATTCAAACGTGAAAATTAATTGCGGTGTCTACGAAATACTTGATTATTTTTGAGTTGAGACCTAATTTGGCCGTAGCCGTAGTGTACTTTTTTGCCATAATCGACAAGTGTCTAATTTACTATTATATTTCTTCTGTGATAGGGGTGGTCTTCAGTTGGCGGTTCGTCGCAGAGCAATGACCAAAAGTCAATCCTGTGACCCAACCCCTCTCAAAATGCTAAGGGTGGCGAGCGGGGTTTTAGTCGGTATGCCGTTGCGACCACCATAGGGTAAGAGCGGTAATACCGGCATACCCGCGACGTCATCAATTCTATGAATAACTTGTGATAGGTCGACCAAGAAGGTATGAAAATGCTGGAATAGATAAAATCATTTTATTTGTACAGGAGCGGTTGCCGTTTGAAATCCCAAACTCGAAGAAAAGAATCCCACCGCTGTCCTCCTTTTGCTATCTGTAAACTAGGCATCAGTTGCTAGTCACACATAGCACATATATCATGTAGAATACATAAAATCTCCGCCCCCAAGCGATTCGGAAAATTAATTAAGAAAATAATAGACAATTAAAGAATATCAATAATTTCCCGCGTAGCCTACGCGGGAAATTATTGATATTAACACTAACAAGGATGCCGAAGACCGTGCAAAATGGTGAAGAAAAAGCCGGAAAGTGGACCCAGGGCACCTAAGCGGAAGTTTGGGTTGCAACCGGGAATTTAACGCTCGGATGATGATGTATAATTTCCCGCCTATCACCTGATATTTTTATTAAACTAATTTATGAGACAGAAGTGGCGTGATGTGTGGCCATGATGACGCACATCAGCTTTCAGGGGCGGTTCAGGGTCATTAGGCTTACAATCAATATAGTAATTTCGAAACGTCAACGCATTATCTGTCATAGCCTGAAACAATTTACTAAGTATTTAAAAAACCCCTTATATATAATACTTGTGGGATGGAAAGAGAAACAGTGGTAGACAGGCACTGTCAAAGACAGGACCAAGTGGAAAGATGAGGCCTTTGTCACAGGCCTGTAAAAATAAAACAAGTTGCAGATTATATTACTTATATTAATGTAACACATCTAATTTTATTCGATATGTTACAATTAAAATTAGACTACATCACTAAAGGCTTATTTTTCTTTATTTATATATTAGCATATAAATAAGAAGAAAACAAACTTCTCTTTCATAAAATATTTTTAGCAGTTGGACAGAAGAAAATCCTTATTTCCAAGAAGGCGTGATGATAATGCGAAGAGAAAGGCGTCATGTAGCAAGGCTAGCAATAAGAGTGAATGAATGAATGAATGAATGAATGAATGAATGAATGAATGAATGAAAAACTCTTTATTGCATACAGAGTGGATGGATACAAGAGGAGAGGTAGTCCAAAGGAAAGATGGATGGATTGTGTAAAAGATGATATGGTTAAAAAGGTGTGAGTGAATGTTCAGATGACGGTTAATATTGGAGAGTGGAAGGAGAGAACATGTTGTGCCGACCCCACATAGTTTGGGATATGGGCAGGAAGAAGATATAATTAAAGAAAGCTCCTTCAAATCACTTCTATTTAGCTGCTCAGCAAGAAGCGGTATGAATTGACTAACAACGGGTCTAATTAATATTTAAATTTAACTAATATTAGCAATTGTACTTTCTCTGTTGTAAATAATTTTATCAAAAATCAAGACGAAAACCTAAACAAATCACAATGACTAATTAAATAAAGGTAATTTTAGAAGACTCCGTTTAAAATGTAAGTTTACCTCAAAATTACACGTTAATTAAAAACAATTTTATGTAAGTGAGGGTAGTTTAATATTTTATGCACAAATACTGATATCTGCCAGACATATTACATAACATTCATACTACTAAACAGGAATTAAGATACATGAATTAATATTATGTATATCAGTATCATGGAGTTTTTTGGTTTCAAAAACTAAGAAAACATTTACTTAAGTAATTAAACAAAATGACAAGCGCGTTAAATGTTAATATTTAACAACCTTGAAATGTATGCTGTGCATGTTAAAATTTTCAACGGGAGCACGATATCATTGGTGAAAGGCCAGTTAATGAAAGAAACCTTCCGCAGAGTTGGTGCTATAAAAATAATAACATGACAAAATACTTGATTGCTTTGGTCATGGTGAGTGAGAACCCATCTCTCAGATGGAAGAACTTAATTTTTTTAAAGTTATAAATAACTATATCAAGTATAAATTATTTGACAGTAGTTTTATTTTCCTCGTATTTATTGATAATTATAGGTCTATATAAAACAATTGTTTACATTTAATAAGAGCCATATTTAAATTACTCCATTGACGACATTTGTATTGTAAATGCTGTGCACTCCTATAATGGGTCCACACATCAGAACTTTTATATTAAATGATTTGTAATGTGACTTAATAATGTGTGTACTGTTGGTGTGCCATAAATAAATAAATAAATAAATTAGGACCTAAACAACAGAATTGATAGAATAGGTAAAAAAAATCAAAACACAAATTACTCATTGCCGTGGTTATCACGTGATTGTTTCAGTCATCCGTATCTACATAGATAAGGGTGACCTTCAATCTTCGATCAACAGTTACGATCGAAGCCTTCAATACAATGTGGGCGCATGGCGTGAGATAGATGATACCGAATCGAGACGCGGTGTGGCCGGCCGGTGTTCGCACGTCATCAAACATTAGGTGGCAGCACTGTTGAGAAGGCAACACGATAGGAGCGTACGCGCCGACTCGGCACATCACACCATTTGTACTAACCAATCAGAAACGTAAAATTTGTGACGCGAAACGTTGCACAGCGGCTCGTGACGGCGTGGTTGTAACACGCGGTATTTTCTCGGTCATGATATAATGACGAAACTCGGTTTAGGTTTAAAAATAAACTGTCGTTGACCTACGAGAAGCCTTTTACGTTATTCCAATTATATTCGGATTTATGATTTAAACTGACGACATCTCTGTTCGAGTAGTAAAAGCATCGGCAGTTTAAGCCGTTACTGTCTCAAGGTTCCGAATTTCCTGCATGTAAAAAACGAAATACGGAAAGACTTTTGTGTATTAACACTGGTCAGAGAAAAAGCTCAAAAAAATGTAAACAGCTAAGGTTATCTCGTCGCAGTACGATGAAAACCCCATTTTAAAAAAGAGGTTATAGAATTTATTAGAGGCCGGCAGCACATCTGATGTTGCAAACGTCCATTGGCAAGATTGCTATTGGGTGGACGGTTTGCCTGTCTGCTGAACTCAAGCTATAAAATAAAAAAACGGCTTCAAAAATTTACCTCCTCCATAAACAATCGTAATAGAAAAATATATAGTTTGGTTCTGTGTCTATTATTACTTGTACCAAAAATAAAAACGATTGCGAGGGCTGTTTGAAATAAAAAAAATAATAAAATGGCAGCCTCAGCAAGCAACGAAGTTGTGTAATGAGATTTCAACAGACGTAACCACTGGTGGAAAATACGATCAAACAACC
This sequence comes from Malacosoma neustria, assembly GCA_963693495.1. Classification (NCBI taxonomy): domain Eukaryota; kingdom Metazoa; phylum Arthropoda; class Insecta; order Lepidoptera; family Lasiocampidae; genus Malacosoma; species Malacosoma neustria. Next base: position 9,489,197 of record OY856386.1, read on the forward strand.
CATTTCCCATTTCCGGAGTCGTCGGATTGCATGGGGGAGACAGAGCCAAACATGGGAGGACAATATTACTATTAACCACCCCATGCTACATACATATGGTATATACATACAAATGTATGTATAGTAAATAATAATAAATATACAGGGGCAATTCACACAACGCCATCTAGTCTCAAAGTACCTTAGCATTTGTGTTATGGGTACTAGATAACTGATATACTAAATATATACTTTTTTAAGGTTAAAGTGCTTGGGTGTAAGTAAGTGAAACCACAGTTTAAACCAATAACGTGTCTTTTCGCGTATTATATACACAAAAGTAATTACAATCGCGTTCATTTATATATATAATTATACAAAATAGACTTGAAAATGAGGAGAGAGCGAGATCTGTGGATTATTACTATGCGCACGCGTTCGTTCGTGCTGCGACTTGCGACTTTGCGACTGACGACTTCCCGGTCGGTGGTGGCTACCTAAGATGACGGCGCCAACCCCATGTGTGCGTCCTGGTGGCGCCTTAAAACTGCGCTCCCATGGCGCGCGCACCACACTTTTATTTTGTAAATAAATACATATATTACACATAAACACCCAGCCGCGAGACAAGAATTGAACCCGTGGCCTCTGCAAGCTTACCGAAGTGCGTTAGCCGCTACGACACGGAGTTCGTCAATGTATTATATATATAAATACAACTCGTCTAAATACTGGCTAAATGACTCGTTATAAATTAAAATTAGTTTAATTTATAAAACATGTTCAATAAATGACATTAAATATGTACCTTTCCAGACTAATTACGAGGAAAAAACTACAATTATTACTTGCTATATTTCTTCGTGCAGGGTCAGAGTAAGAATACAACCCCGGCTACGTGGTAGGGCCCCAAGCCCGTCGGGATAGCAACCACCCTTGGTCTTCAGTATGCCGCCACAATAACCTTGTGTAGTGTTCCGGCATAAGTGACCTAGGTTCCTGTACCCTGTCCCCTGTGGGATAGCACCATGTTCGCGATGCCTCTGGCTTCGCAAACATTTTTGTGTGTCCCTCATAGTTAGATATATTTACTCATTAATATTTCACAAAAAACATGTCACAATGAAGTAACTTTCATCATAAAACTAACTGCCGAAAAAACGTAACCAAGCGAAAGAATAAAAATTAAGTGAAATGCGCGCACGGGTGTAGAATATGAAATTAAAAATGAACGACTTGTTATATGTATTATCATAAAATGCGACAGGTTATCATACAATTCTACTTTCTTATTAGCACCGAACATACATACATAACTTACATGCCGAAATATTATTAGATAATTTAGATTGAACAAGTATTCGTACAAATCGATCCAAAAATAGTTTTCTATCCTAATTTTCAATGTGAAAATCCTACTTACAAAGTCCGATAAAAAAGGGATCATGGCCGACATAAAAGCAGTAAGACTTGAAACATAAAAAGTTCGAAGGTTCCCGTCGCGAAATATTTTAAACCGACATACTGTTAAGTCTAGCCCGTAAGACAGTATTTATAGTTCTTAAATGTTTTCAGTGCCAGACATCGCAGCAACTGCCAAGTGGGTAAATAGAGTGCCTGGTAACGCATAACTACAGTTTATCGGTATAATGCAGACTACATACTTTATATTTTTATATCTTATATCACATATTGACATCTTGCAATATGTAAATATTACAAAATTGTGTTAACTTAGAAGGAATTTATGTTATGCAAGCGTATCAGAAAAACTGCCGACACATTTAATTTTTGAGCTAATGCCAAATTCCAAAGTGCTGTCCATTTAATCACATAACGCACTACATGTTTATAAATTTTATTTTTGTTCATATGTTATATGTATCGTCAAAATACATGGACTATATACATATATAGCTACTGACTGCGCAAATGATGAATTAAATGTAATTTATAATTTGCAAACACAATATAATGTTTATTCTTTTATTATATGTATTGTACAATACCTGTACAAGATTTGCATATTATACTTTTTTTAAATACCCTCAAATTTGTTTTCACAGTTTGAAAATTTGTTTCTCGAATACATTTTTACTTAAGGAAAAATCATTCGATCATCAACTTTCGAGAGAGAAAACATTACAAAAACGTTAACTACTTACAAAGTACATTAGTTATTGGGTATATTATCGTACAACGTATAAAAAAATTTTTAACGACGACACCATCAGAGAATAAATTTATATCCAAATAATTCAGCACCCACAGCGACAAGTACTGTGTCTAAATTGTGATGTGTTAATTTATACATATATACGACTTTCAACTGCCAAACACATCGGCATTGCTGCTTTAGAAACGACAAACATTTGTACAACCTATATAATTACGAGACGAAATATTTATTTTAGTTCGTTGTACTTGTGTTATCAATAACGGCATCAGATCACTACTTCTTTTTATTGCTGAGGAACAGCCGACAGGCTGACGGTCTACGTAATAGTAAGCAGTTACCGTCGCTGTCGCATAGGGGTACAGGAACCTGGGTCACTAATGCCGGAACACAACACAAGGCTATTATGGCGACATACTTATAGACCAAGGGTGGTTGCCATCGAGACGGGCTTGTGGTCCTACTACGGTAGCTAGGGTTGTTTTGTCGCCTTTTACTACAGGCCGACCCCGGCCGCAGAGGTTAGTATTCTTAATCCGCCCCTGCACGGGTAATAAGAAGTCTAGTCTATTCTCCTAGAGAAGAATATATCTCTGGAAAATTTTACAAATTTTAGTTGACTGGACATTGTAGGGCTGCCTAATTATAATTTCTAAAGAATTGGAGCCAAAGTAACTTGTGAAATATTTACACAAATCAGGTTAAGGCAACTACGCTCTATTGTTTACAGTTTATTCAACTTCGTGTCTGAACATCACTGATGTAACATCAGTAAATGAGGCAATTTTCAAAAATTTACTTGTATACTTGGCAAGTAAACTGTAGCATATAAGATGCTAATTATTTAACATCACTATAGGTATATTATCTACGTTGTGCTATAGGGAATATCTCTATCGAGGATTAATTTCCTCGCATTCGAAATTTATGAATAAGTTAATAGTAAGTAGTACATAATTTAAAATTTGTAAAAAAAATAGACTGAAAATAAAATCAATATTTTTGTACGCAGCTTAAAAATATTTCTGCACTCTTTATTTAGCCTTATCATATATTTATAGCACTGTGCCGTTTAAGCTAAAAAAAGCTACACAGAAATTTTGTAAGTTGCAAAAATGCTACTATTAATTTCAAACTCTATTAATTTATTAAAGGTATTATTACCTAATAATAATATATTTTTTAAGAATGTAAATCTATCCAAAATAGATTAATTTGCAAAAAAAACCACAGCAAAGAAGTTACCGTATGTACATGGGTTTAAGAATAAATTAATAAGATCTATTTTTATAGGAATAGATGCATCCCACTTAACGGTAATTAATACCGATCATAGGCTATACATAATGGCCACTTCAAAAGAAACTTGGTTGGTAGGGTCATTAACATCTCTGATATTTTCTTACAACAGCTTTGAAAAAGCAAACGAGAGACTTGCTTAAATAGACAGTCTCAGTAGTAAATCAACGGATGAAGATCTCAGTTTCATAAAAAAAAACTTGTACATTCAAATCTAAAAATATAATGCAACGAATGATAAAACTCAATGCATCCAGTTAAATTGTACTTTTATAGCCCTTTCAACAAAGTGCTTCCGGAGACGTGATGTTTAGATATAATAAAAAGAAGTGAAATTGTGAGTTTGGAGATTGTCGCTGCATTTGAAAGTCTTTTATAGATACATGCAAGCTTAATTGGTACTGCACACAGATACGTTGAACATTTTCATGTTGAAATGGATTTGTTTCTCTCCCTGGGTTCAGGATTCCTTTCGTGTAAGTATATATTAAGATGTGTCTAATTAAAATATTCGCGAAGATATAAAAAAATTTACTAGGTAGTAGGCCCAAGCCCGTCTGGATGGAAACCATTCCTGGTCTATTAGTATGCCACCATAATATCCATAATAAGTGTCCCAGGTTCCAATATCCCTTTGCGGACAGCAGCGTGTTCGCGGTGCCCCTAACAGCGCAAACATCCATAGGCGAAGGTAACTGCTTACTATTACGTTGACCGTCAGCTAGTCTGCTGTTCCTCAACAATTAAAAAAAATGTGGAAATTTATTTATCTACTTATCCCCTATAATTTTCCTTCGTAATATAATATATAAAATTCCTTTAATAGTTATGTTTAATGAAAATAAAGGTTCGCGGAGAACTAAAGCAGGTATTAAACAAGATTAAAACAGAAATCGAATCAAGATCAAAACAGTCACAGTTTTTCGTCAAATAAAAAAAACCATCCTTCAGTAGATATCGTTTACTACAAAATATATTATCAATAGACTACGATGTTTGAACAAGCCGCAAATGGGGTAAGCACCCCTCTGGGAAGGGTGATAATGTCAACATGTTATCATATTCCCACGACATATTCTGGGAGGTGAAACAGCAGTTTGCTTTCACTATAATACACATTATATATCAACCGTTTTTAATTACTAAGGTGTTGGTATACAGATTCAATCAATATCTTTTAGAAGGTTTTAACCAACATGGTCAAGAAACTCAATTTTAACGTGATATATTGTACTAAAATTGATTTATATGCGCGTAAGGATTTTTATTTTATTTTATAAGACCTGCCTTATTATTTTAAGTTAGGCCACACATTGAGTGAGTAAGTACTACTGTTTATAATTGCGGGTTGGGCCACGCTTAACAGTTGACAATCGTACATATTAACGAACGGGCTGGACTAACAAGCCTTCGATGTGATCCTGTTTTCGTTGTTTAGCGTCTGTACAGCGGGGAATTCAGTGAAACTTAGAATGGTGCCTTCGTTCTCATTCTGCCACAACAATCTTTCACAGTTCTAGGACCTTGTCGTCTTTTTTCTTTATTATAACGAACTTCTGGGTGAAGCTATTAAAATAGAAATATTAGACCTAGTTGACCCAGCAAACGTTGTTCTGCCATATGAATTAAAAAAGGAGCCTATGTCTTTCTCCAAGGTCCAATGTATGACTATACCGAAATTCATCAAAATTGGTTCAGCCGTTTTGGCGTGAAAGCGTAACAAATAAACAAACTCACTTTCACATTTATAATATCAGGAGGGATTAATGTATTTATTTTGATATAAGGATCAATTTGTTACTACCAAATGTGCATTAGAAATAAATTATCAATTTTTATTGTATTTATGGTTCACATTTTGGCGATAATGGCTTACCATACTACAAAAGCAAGCAGCCATACACACATCAATCATACTCCACAAAGTTCTAGGGGATACAGTTTTTCTTTGCAACATAAATGACACACAGGAGCCACCAAAACAAAAAACGATTCCGCACCTACCGAACCCACAAATTCTAAAAGAAACACCTGAGAGCCACATAACATCACACACACACAACCAGCAAAAAGGGGCAGAGGGAGGGGGTAGAACACGAATCACACAACAACAGACAACCAATAACACCCAACCAAGATGCACACATACCAAACTCACACCAGGAAAGGAGTAGAGGGAGAGGTTGAGGGAGAGGGAGAGGTATATGGAGATGGAGAGGGAGAGGTATAGGGAGAGGGAGAGGTATAGGGAGAGGGAGAGGGAGACGGAGACGGATAGGGAGAGGGAGAGGGAGAGGGAGAGCGAGAGGGAGAGCGAGATGGAGAGGGAGAGGGAGAGGGAGAAGAACGCAATACACTCACTCATCGTGCTCAATATTTAGGGGGGACATGAATATCACTCTTCCCCTGGGCTACGGGACGGGATATTCATGAAAAACCGGCATAAGTCGAGATAAAGTATGATTATATTATGTATTAGTACATACGTCTAGCTCTAACGGTTTTTGCAGCGCACGTGAGAATAGCTAGCAGATGGCAGAATTTTTTCCTACTTACTTTACACTTATCGTTATATTTTGGACAATTCACACAACGTCTTTTTAAATTATAACCTATGTGTTATTCTGATGTAATCTATATTATTGTAAAGTTTCATTAAAATCCATTCAGTAGTTTTTGCGTGAAAGAGTAACAAACATCGACACATATAAACGTTCACGTATAAGTAAGAATTTGTCATATTGACGACGCCCAAATTGCAATACCACGAATCACATCTCATATAGATAGTTTCGAAAAACTTGCCGTTAATTTTATACCCCTATGGGATAGCAGCGTGTCGTACGTCATGTGTTGTGTGTCGGTGACATCGCAAACATCCATAGGCGACGGTAACACTTAATATTAAGTGAGCAGTCAGCCATAAAAAAATATAAGCTTGGATAAAATGAAACCGTTTGTCTCTGTGATAACTGAGTAGGCGAGAGCGTCGACCTTACCCCGATTGTCACACACGGCGACACTCGGTATAATCAAATAAATTGAAGTATTTATTATCACAATTAGCTGTAATGCATTTCTAGAGGTTTATCCACTTCACTTGAGACGTTGACACAGTTCGCCATGTAACCGCCACAAGTTAACTTATCTATGATGTTTTTGCAGGCAAAACTCCAACAGATAACGTCGATGCCAGTTCCATATTATAATTCTACCGTTAACCTATCTACATATAGGCAAAAAAAATCTCGTGCATATTTTAATCTTTGATACTATTGATAGAACTGATTTGTTGTTAGAAACCATCTTTTAAGCATTCTGAGCTAAAGCTTGTATATTGTTTTATTATATTTTCTTGTTACTCAGAAAAGCAAGATAAAGAGCACAGATACAAATATATATACGTGCATAAGTTTAGTAGCAATAGTGCACGGTGAATTTTGAGCTCTAAATGCTAAATTTCAGGTCCAACCAGATTGAAATACTGGTAAATCTTTTTAGCTGTGTTCTTTGTATAGCAGTAGAAATACTAAACAATATAATATCATTAATACAATTTAGTTTTAGGCTAATTTATATCATAAAAATATTTAGGCAATATATAGGAATTGTTACATCTACAATTTAAATATAATATTAATTATATCGAGGTGTGAAAGATTAATTGTTTTAGGCGATATTTTTAAACTTTACAGGAGAGTCGAGTAGATTTTTGCAGAAACAATCGCCGATTTCGAATATGTTTAATACTCAATATCGCCCAAAATGTTGCATAAAACAACAAGTCTTCCACCGCTCGATACGGTGTTTAGGTAAATGCAAAATTAGATTGGGTTTGGATTCATTGCGGACGAGAATTTCTTCCTGCCGCAGCTTCACTTTATTGTAAGTGCATTTGAGAACCATAAATATCGTATTATTATTTCTTTTGATAATTCACACAGCGCCATCTAGTCCCAAACTAAGTAGCATAGCACTTGTGTTATGAGTACTAAACAACTGATATACTACATATATACTTTTTTTAAATAAATAAATACACGATACACCCAGACACTAGACGGGAACCCGAGACATCCGCAAGCGCATCGAAGTGCGTTATCCGTTACGCCACAGAGGTCGTTATTCTAACGAATTGAGACTTAAGGTCTATCGAAATTAAATTGGAAAGTTTTATACATCATCTTCAAGTTGGTTTTATTCATAGCGCAATAAAACACGCATTTGATTCAAATTATTACCCATTACAGTCATTGCTATCAGCCGATAAATAAAACCGTTCAACATAATCACTTTGATTTTATCAGTATAGTATTTTAACTGCTTTTTAATGATATGCCTCGCATTTTTCTTGTCCATTATTAAGGCCTAACACTCTTTAAGTGACATAGACGATATTTTCCTAAAGTTTTTTTGTGCTTCTAGTCAAACACAAAAATGGTCTTTTGACTTTAACGGGAGCAACTACCACCCGACTTCTTAATCTTTAAGGAAACTGATAGCCTTTGCTACATGTTACCTAGCAAGAGTAATCCAGTCGCCTTTTACTACTCTGTTAGAATCATATAAGCTAGGAGCAGCAGGCCCACTTATAATTTAGCAGTTACCATCGCCTACGGGCGTTTGCAACACCAGTGGCATCGCGAACACGCTAGTGTGCCATAAGGGTACAGGAACTTGGGTCACTAATGGCGGAACACAACACAGGTTACGAGTATTATGGCGGCATACTTAAGACCATAGGTGGTCACCATCCAGACGGGCTTGGGGCCCTACCACGTAACTAGGGTGGGTTGTTTTGTCGCCTTTTACAACTGGCCGACCCCGGCCGCAGAGATCAGTATTCTTTCACCGCTCCTGCACGAATACCTCGGGCATCGAACGCTTGAGATTACTTATTGAAAGATAGAATTTACCTCCAAACGAAGGAACTGAGTACAGTCTACACTGAAAAACAATACAATGAAATAAAAATTTCAATAATAATTAATTTAGTTTAAGATCATATGTCATACATACATATAATCACGCCTCTTTCCCGTAGGGGTAGGCAGATACCATTTCTTTCCACTTACATACTTGTTTCGCTTTGTCCACTTTCATTATTCCCTTCATACATGCCCTTCGGTTTAGGGTACTCTTGACCTGGCCTTTTTTCAAGAAGTCCCTGATCTGGTCTTGAAACGTCCGCCTAGGTCTACCCCTTCCAACACTTCCATTCACACTCGCCTTATAAACTTTTTTCGTCAATCGTTCTTCATTCATTCTCTCGACATGGCCAAACCATCTCAGCATACCTTTCTCAATTATTGTCACTACATCTTCTTTCAGACGACAACGTTTCCTTATCTCACTATTTCTTATCCTGTCACTCAGTTTGACTCCTATCATACTTCTTAACGCTCTCATCTCAACTGTATTTATTCTTATTTTATTTATGTATGTATATGTCATACACATATATAATTACATTACATAGCAAGTATTTCAAATCTGCTGCCGTTACTTTCTTGCTACTTACAATCATTCTCAAATAGAAAGTGATCAATTACATTCGGCATGAATTATTTCAAACATTTTAGTTTGATTGAATGAGCAATTAGAATCAAACAGAGGGCAGCACTTGATTTATCTCAAAAGGCGGAACTAATTGAATCCAAGTGGTGTTTGGACGAGTATGTACTTCATTCAATACTCTCATGGGGGTCTGGAGATTTAACTGCAATCGTATATACAGGTTGCAAATCAAAAACAGTTAAAGTTCACTTTTACAACGCAAATAAATATACTAGGCCAACTGACACGGCGCCATCTAGTCCCAAAGTAAACTTCAGAGCGCATTTGTTATGGGTAGGTACTACTTATATACATCCTTTTTTGTATCGTATTATATTGTTCTGTCATATAAATTAAAATACATAAATGTAGTGGACCGAATAATGGAATCCAATTGAACACATACAAAAATGTCAACAAAATCGGTCCAGCAGTTTAGGAGGAGTTCAGTCACATGCACACGGACACGGACAGAAGAATATATATAGATAAAATATTTATACCTCGATTCGACCCCGAACCTTTAAACCTACAGGCGTTCCGACGTGTGAAAGCCACTACGCCACGGAAGTCGTCAAATAAGAGTATTCGTCATTCAGCTTTAACATTATCTATACATGTAAAGAAATCATTTAAAAATAAGTACACAATTCATATATGTACAATATGTCGTAACCGGACCACCCGCGAGTGAAGAAGATTTTTATAGTTGAACTCAAGACGCGGTCGATAAATAGAGAAAGAATTTAAAGCCAGTCATGGTGGTTTTATGATAACATCGCGTTCGAGTGTCCTGAGAAATCAATTTCAAAACACGCCACGTCAAATGAACGCACCTGATGCGCAGGATTACCGAGTAACCGCTCCAAAAAGGATTTAAGTCTTGTACTATTTTAAAATTAATCCCTTTTGATCGTTTGGGGTAACGTTGTGTAACATTAAGCCCGATTAATTAATGTGGGTAGAGGGTGAGCAAAGCGATTTAAGTTTATAAACGTATATATACATTAATAAATTATATTTTATAGGGGTAGGTAGACGCTATTTTATCGTTCGCGGGTTAAATGGGATAAAAACTTTTCACATTTGAGAATAATAGGTTTAAAAAGCTTATATATAATATATATATTTTTTTATTTTTAACTAAGGATAATAATATTACTATCCTTAAATAACTGGCAGAGACCATAGAATGCAACTGCTATTTTAGATAAATTTCTGGAGTAATACTTATTTATAACAACAAATACGAGTAATATATTAAAAAAATACCCGTCTTATCTTTTAGTACTTTGAGGCGAATGTTTTTGTTTATAGAAATAATTTAATTATGATAATAAATTAAATAGTACGTACTTACTGAATACTTTTGTTATTTTAAGACCTTAGTGACATTGACAAGATTAAATCGAAAATGCGCACTAACTTCGACTTCAGCCATGATTGTGAGGGGCTCAACTATAAAACGCCACATCAAATGTTCATCTCCTGTACGTGTTCGTTGGAATCGGATAATTTACTGGACAACATCAAAGCGCGGGAATTCCCCGACTGTTAGATTAAAGCCAGTCTATCTTTTGTCACGAGAAATCCGATCGTAATCTTTACGATTTTTCACTGCAATTGCTTTTAAGACTTTAAAAGGATCATTCCGTTTTCCCTGTGACAAGTTATTTACAAAACTACAAAAGGGAAATTAAGTATAAAATCTTCTATGTCATTTCAATTAGTTATAAATAGAAAGTACCGTACATTACGCAACTTTAACTTTATTTTGTCCTGTTCGGAGAATAATTTAAATTAGGTTTAACATTAGGCAATAATTTTAACTAATAGAAGGATAACTTTAGGATTACTCTTTGATTATAGCTACAGTTTTCCAAGATACATATTTTTTCTAGTTTGGCTAGTATAGTATTATAATATATTGTCACTTTTATCTAAATTGTTTTCTAATTCGTGCTGTATTTTATACTGTAAATATTCTGTTGTTCTTGAATAAATATTATTATTATTAATAATATTGATTAAAAATTAAATAATTCATGTATATTGCGAATGTGTATTTTGTCTTGTACCGCTGTTTTCTCAAACAGGCAAGTTTAGCCACATTCGTTCGTTTTTACTTTGATCAAAAAACGAGGTTTCATGGAAAGACACTGAAATAAAACGGCACAGTATAAGTTTTATCTCTGACTATTGTAAAGTCGATGTACAACAGATCCTAAAGTTTCGAAGTGAAAGCTTATTAAGACACTGTAATGAAATGCTTAAAAAAATGTGTTTGTAAAATTCACACACGGTAGAAGCGAAACTTCTGAAAAGTACCCTACAAGAGAACACTGTATTCTAGCTCATTCTCTCGCAAGCTAAATCCTGTTTATGAATTCGTGTCTCTTTTTAGTGTCGATTTTTCGTTTTTTTATTTCGATTTTTCAAATCACAACGGTGGTAAAGAAGTTTCACTTCCAAAAACAAACGTGAAAAAATTAACTAAAATCGCAAAGTTGTACTCTAAAAATGTATTTAATGAAATACAAAAGAGCAAAGTAAAATAATATTTTGTATACGGAACCGTAACATAATGTGGCACTAGACAAATTATATTTTTAACCCCCCCAGTGAACGCGACAAAACCAACGCCACATGACCATTCACATATTTTATTCATTAAACGATGTGCACACACCCGGCACCCATAATAATTTACAACACATAAAATAGGGATATTGAGCATCCCTTTTAAAATATTAGTTCACGAAAATGGATTTTTACGAGTGTTTGTAATTTCAGTAGATTTGTAGTCGGCCGTAAATCGAACTATACACCTGATACAGAATTATTTCAAACGAAGCGGATCAATATGAAAAAATATCATATTATTATAAAAAGATAAATTATCAAAAATAAACTGCAGATTCAGTTTAGTAAGACATTTGAAAATGTGTTACAAAGCTACATAAATTATTAACTGTAGGGTCAGAAACAAGGAGAATATTCAGAAAGGTGATGAAAATTCAGAAATAATGATAAAAATTGGATGAATTACATAAGTGACCCAGGTTTCAGTTCCCCTACGCGGTCATAACCGTCCATAGACGGCGATAACTGCTTACTTTAAAGCGGACTTCAGCCCGCTCGTTGTTCGCTGAAAAAAAGAAAAAAAATCTCTATTCTCTCTATTTATTGGACTTCTTTGCGGAAGGAAGACGTCAGCGCAAAAAGGCGCTGAACATCGCCATGAGACAATAAATGATAAATCATACAATGTAACCAGTGCCTTTTCTTAAATTTATGAAGACATTTTCCTGATATTATAGACAAAAAAATCTTTACAATAACGAGATATTTACAAAAGATGTAATGGGTAATTATCAACAATTAAGTCTTCACCTTCAACTCTCTTAATAATTTAAAATAACAACGTAATTAAATAATATTCATCGGTTAACGTTTCGTCTGTACAAAGTATATATTTAACAATTTTAATAAAAATTATAACTTTCAGATACATATATCGAAACTTAGTGAGTAAAATATTATGAGTAATCATTAAATAAATCATTGAATAAAGTGGCCACCGTGAGCCTAATGTGGGGAGTTCCATGATTCTCATTACTCTACGACCTTCCGAATTACCTGAACCTAACTTAGCTTAATGCTGGCTTTAAAAACACGCACCGTACTTCAATGAAACGCTTTAATCATGTTGCGTACAGTAATGAGGAATTAATGCGGAACAAAAGTTTAGAATTTCAAAAAAATTCGATATGTTTGTTTAGTCTATGACTAAGAAATAGATAACCAAACAACGCACAGTTTACTATTATGGCTATATCACAAAAGACGGAGTGCAGAAGTTAACTTTATGCATATACTTCATTGTTATACCTACCCTAGACATACATACACGAAGACTGTAAACTTCAGTGCGTGAAAAATAAGTACACAATAGAATAAATCGTAATATGTATTATAAATATACTCAAACAATTCACTTGGTTAATGACATTTACGTTACATTTAAGTATTTCATTGACATACTTTTGTATATCTGGTATATCATACTTAGGTATTCTACTGCTCACCGTCTTCTGTGACTATAGCGTATTTGTTCTATGCGAATTACCATTACTAAAATGTGACGCAAGCGCATCTAATCAATGAGTCACATTACGTGACCTATGTCAAACAAAACGTCACACCAAAGTTTACGACTACAATAAGTTATAATATAATGAATATAACAATACAAAAAAAAAACAATAGACTGATAATGTTATCAGATTATTATCAAGGATTCTGGACAGGAAGGATTTCTCAAATAGCTTTGATTCTAGATGATTTATTCTATTTTTAAAACTGTGTTACGTGGAGGTCGTTCGTTTTTTATTTCATCGGAATACCTTCATGGCACTGAACATTTTATTTGAGTCATAAAAATGTAAAATCATTTAGCAACTTGTTTTGATCGACATTTAGTAAATTACTTCCCTATAAATTCTTAGTTGGTACAAAGTATATTGGCTCGTGTACTTTAAACTAAGGAAATTATTAACAACATATACAAGCATTGTATAAGATATCGTGTGATTGAATCTATAGACAAGAAAAAACCTCAGCCAGCTGTTGATATGTTAGTGTTGATTGCTTTTGATTTTCATTTAGATAACAACGATCTGAGGGTTTCTGTGCAATATGTCTGTACTTTGCACGCTAACCCTAGTCCCTAAGGGCCTATACGAACGTGATCGTAATCAAAGATTGTCACGAATCTATGATGGAGATTTTTCTTGCGCGTTTTTTTTATATTATACAACAATACTACCAAGAGTTTGTGTACTGTTTTTACATTTTATTCCATTAAAAAACTAATTAACTGTACTTTCTTAGACGGGCGCCAAACTCCCGTATCACTTGTAGTAGAATGCAATAAACTGTAATATTTATTTGCAGCAATATTTTTGATGTTTCTGACCAATCAATCAACACTGTCAGCGGTTATCAACGCAGTACCTTCTTAAAACAGAAAATACTTTCACTACAGCTCTCTAATCACTTCAATACGAAGCAAGAATATATGATTTAAAAGGTCTTTTAAATTGTATACGCTGACGAGCTATTCATTTACAAATTATACAGATTTTAATACATATTCACACGCACATAATCCTGACAAACAATACCACGACTTACAGCGTATCCCGTTTAAAAGAGGTACATTGTATTCATTGAAGAATGAGTGCGCCCACGCACGTGAGCAGACATTGGAGATTAGTTCTCTGATTACGTGACACCGACCCTCCTTGGGTGTTCAAAATTCATTACGTATTTATTAGGGTAGTCAAATATAGTTGCGCGCTTTGAATGCTATATAAAAGTTCTTACATATACATACATATTTGAGTGATTTGTTTTGAAAAACAATTTTTGAAGTGCATACTTCTTATGGGAGGGTAAACCGCTTCGTTACGTAACGCGTTACGGCGCCGGTCTGTCTGGGTTGCCTTTCTCTTACGCATACGGCAGAGGTAGGCAGGCTCCTCCTCTCTCTCTCTCTCTAATCCACAGCGCTAGATCTATTCGAATTGAGACTTTAATACAATGAAATACAGTTGAGTTTTTTTTTCACTCTCGCAGCAAAATTTCATTTTATATGCTGAAAAAAAGATCCTATTCAAAGCGGAGCTCTTAATTATTTGCGTACTTTTTTTTAAATGTACTTGACTTGTAGGAAATTTAATTAACGGACTTTTACGATATACGCTATGTGCGTGCTATATAGATTCATGTAAATCACTGAGTCCAGTTCATTGATTACGATGCATAACGAAAATTGTAGCCAAAACTTCCCAGCCCATTAAGGCATTGTGGTGTTAGGAATTTTAAAAGTGTGTCCATGTTTACAGTTGAAAGCGAACGACTGGACAAGTTATCAATGCATTCCCAATATTTCTAGTCCTACCCATTTAACAGAAGTCAACGACACCGCGGCTTAAGTATTATAGGAATGTAAACATTATCTAGGACCTTATAGTGTTTCATAACATCTATCCTCCGGAAAGTTACGTAATATGGCCTAATGGCCGTAAGATAAGTGACGATCCGGTAATCTCCATTAAGCTGTGATTAAACTCTTTCGTAAGGGTACCTTCGAGTTACAACATACAGGGATTAAATGACTTATGTTGATTTTAAGTATGACGCAAAAGATACGAAACTTAAAATATGAAAAATTTTATATAATAAATGTAAAAGTAACACTCGGTCTGTTCCGTTTTCACCCTTAAACCGCTCAACTAATTTCGATGAATTTTGGTATAGAGATCTATTGGGCCGTGGAGAAGTACATAGGCTATTTTTTGTCGTGAAAATGAAACTTGAAGGGGGTGAAATAGGGGAGCACGTAATTAAGTTCTATTTTTTTATATATTTATATGGCAGAACAACGTTTGCCGGGACAGCTAGTAGTGAGAAAAATTCACAAATATAATTCAGGCCAAAAATCATGTACATATGAATGAATGAATGAATGAATGAAAACTCTTTATTGCATACAGATACTTAAAACTAACTTAAAATATGTATACAAAAATATAATGCTGTATGACAATGGGCGGCCTTATCGCTTAAAGCGATCTCTTCCAGGCAACCCGAATAATATCATATGTATAAATGGATAAAATAAAAAATAAATATATAAGGGGAGGTTTGAAAATAGCGCCAGTAATTTAGAAGCTGGCCATATACGGCAGGAAAAAGAATGTCGTAACAAGGAAATGCTAGAAATTAGTGTTTGACAAAAGGAAGGACATTTGACAAACAAGGTATCAAAGTTGAAATAACGACTAATAAAGGAGAGTGGAAGAATATTGTGCCGGCTAAACATAGTTTGGCATAAAATAAATAAATAAATATGTTGGGACATTTCTCACAACGCCATCTAGTCCCAAACTAAGTTGCATAGCACTTGCATCATGGGTACTAGACAAGTGATATACTACATATATACTTTTCTTTTGTAAATAAATACATATTATACATAAACAGCCAGACCCTGGACGGGAATGGAACCCGTGACCTCCGCGAACGTACCGATGTGCGTTATTCGTTACGCCAGGAGATCGTCAATAAGGACAAGAAGAAGATAGGTATATATGTATAAATTGCATGCTTCTCTTTTTTAAGTTGATAACGTTCTGTGTAGAAAGACGACTTACTTCGTAATGTATGTTATACTATAATATACATTAACTTAGAATAGCGGTGTCGTGCCTAAAACGTATTAATGCGTACCAGAATTTATACACGTGTCTTTCTTTCTAACATATGAATTACGATTACATGAACGTATATACGCTTGGTAAAAATAAATTCAAAATGATGGGCTAAAGTAATTTATTCCAAAAATAAATCATAACATTTTTGGTAATTCAGTTTTGGTTCTACTTATCTTCAACCCAACACCTTCCAACCTCTCCTGCCATTTAGCCAATATGCTCTGAACATCGTGAGCATTTTCTCCAACCAGCACAATATCATTGGCAAAGAACATACACAAAGGTGCCTCCTCCTGTATTCCTAGCGTTAATGCATCTACCACCAAGAGGAACAAATAAGGGCTAAGAGCCGATCCTTGGTGTAAACATGAATGCAACACTGAACTTGTCTGTGACGCCAGCTAGGGACCGGACTTACTTACCATATCGTACATCACACGAATAAGATGCAAGTACTTCACAGGCACTCCTTTTGCTTTCATGGCCCACCACAAAACCTTTCTAGGAACCCGATCATTGCCTTTTCTAGATCAACGAATACTGTGCGCAGGTTCTTATGTGCACTTCTCTATTTCTCGCACAATTGGCGAAGTGCGAATATGGCATCTGTAGTCCCACACCCGAGCGTGAAACCAAATTGGTTCTCCCTTATTTCGCTCTCCTATCGTAGTCGCCTTGCAATTATTTTCTCCCAAATCTTCATGCTTTGCGACATGAGCTTTTTCCTCTTTAATTGTTCCTCTATAATTGTTACAAACCTGTGCATGCCCCTTGTTCTTAAAAATGGGCACTAGCGTACTATTACACCATTCATCAGGGATCATTTAGTCTTGTAACAGCTTATTGAAGAACAAAATTAACCACTTCCATCCATCTGCTTTCAAAAACTACCATACTTCCACAGGTATTTCATCCGTTCCTACAGACTTGCCATTTTGCATGCTATCTAAGCACTTCTTTTACAACGCCCATATTGAAGAGTGCGTTCTCTAACATTCCACTCGACATTCTCTTCATTCATCAATTGAAACAAATAATTTTTCCATCTGCTTTTTCCTTCCACTATCATCTTTTATACATTTCACATGGGTTATATATCCTTTGCTCTCTATCTATCATTCACCATTCTATAAAGATGTTTCTGACCACCAGAGCTTCCTAAAAACTCATACAGCTTGGCATGTTCTCTGGCCTTGGAGACAGCAACAGCTCTTTTTGCTCTGTTCTTACATTCTACATATTCTTTCCTCTTATCATAACATTTTCTTCATCCACACTTTTCCATTCTTTAAAAGCATTTTTCTTTTCTTACAGAATCACTTCTTTATTTAATTCTACATTCCACCACTAATATTCTTTCTCAATTTTACCTTTTCCTTTCGTTTTTCCAAAACCTTCCTTTGCCACACCTCTAATGCAATCTGCTATTTTATTCCAACATACATTTACATATTTTCTAACCATAAAATATCATCTCTACCATTTTGGATTTACCGCTCTTTGTTTAAATTTACTTGCATACTCTTCCTTTTCCAGAAAATACCATTAAATTTTGGGAACCCCGATGCAAGACAATAGATAATAGATATTAAACACAATTCTTTAGTTTAAAGCACCTAACCAAATCCTAACTTACTTTAAGTTAGGATTACCTCATAAAGAATAGAATATGCATTATTGTAGTTAAAATCACCAACATATAAAAAAATACCATGGGAGGTCGTATCGCCTAAAAGTATATCTTATAGGATATCTATAATAAATATCGTTAGTAATAAGACTTCCAATGTTATTGAGAAATGGAAGGATTATTTAAGAAAAGACACTGAACCCTAAATTACTCAAGCTTTCTGGAAGCTAATAATTAAAATAGTTTAAACATAACTCCAGTGGTGTTCTTATTATAGATAAACAAATACAAAGCTGCATGTACAGATAAGCGTTTATCTTTGAAAAGCAAACATTTTTTAAACTTTTTTCTGTCCTATCTCTATTTATTGTATTATTTTAGAGCAGAGAAAGATTGGATCCTAAATAGGATTCTTTTTTGCTGAAGAAAATTAGTACCATAATTATTTGTTTCTTCTAAGCAAATAGCACTAAATAGTCAAATGTCAAAATTGATTCAAATTTAGAACACATTCAGTCATACAAGTGTTACATACATATCAAGGATTTAGACCAATACCATGAGCATCGATTTATTGCTTGGAAGATAGCAGCCAAACTACCCACTGGGTATTAAATAAAATTTTAGGACTTAATTAGTACCAACTGAACCTAAATTAATGCAGTCATAGTGGATGATAGCTGGCTCACAGTCAATTATTACACAAAGTTTATTATGTAAATTACTCATTAGAATCAATTTATAAAAATCAATAAATAGGATAATTTTAAATTACACCATCTGGGTTTTGGGATCAAAAAGCAGTACTTGTATGGGAGTACTTCTTTTTTTTTTACGAAATCTAAAAATGTCTTATCAGTATTTATAAAATTTGGACTTTGGGCTCAAAGTATAGATAGTAATTTACCAAGGGAGATTTAGTAACACATATTATATAAAAAAAATACATAATTTACTTAAATTATATGAAACTATGCATGTAAACATCTCATTTTACCCATTTAAATCTTGTCATGTAACATTATTGACCAGAACAAAACCATAATTTTTGCTTCTTGTAAATAAGAAGAAAATAGTTATGTAAAAGTGTAATATTTTGTATATAATAATTAAATATTTTAAAGTTACCATATGACAAACTATTCTTTCCTCCCCTTTCTTTCCATGCTCAAATCTATTAAATGAACTTTTAATAATGTTTTAGAATTACTCATAAAATGCAGTACATATAAAAAATATAAAAGTCAAGAACTTTGTGAATACATCATTTTATTTAGGTGTTATACTACCTCCACACTGATTTTGCAATATGAATCTTATCTATATTAAGATTCCATAGTCATCATTCTGAATGAATCATATATTTTATTTAGAAATTCAAGTAATAATTATTATCTTAATACTTATATACTAATGAGATTATTTACGTTCTCTTCCTACCCTTATCCCAGACTATGTGGGGTCGGCACAACATATTCTCTCCTTCCACTCTCCTCTATTAGCCATAATCTGAACATTCACAATTTTTTAACCATATCATCTTTTACACAATCCATTCATCTTTGCTTTGGTCTACCTCTCCTCTTGTATCCATCCACTCTCATTTCTAGCATCCTCCTTGTTACATGATGCTCCTCTCTTCACATTATATGGCCACAGCAGGCTAACCTATTACTTTTCAGCTTGTCAATCACTGGCGCTGCTTTCAAACTTACCCTAATGTACTCATTTCTAATTTTATCCATTTTTGTAACTAGAATCATTATTAATCCAATTGTTAATTACTGTTTTTTTTTTCTCTCCAGGGAAGTATTTTTTCTGGTCCATAATTATTTATAATAATTCATTCTATTTTAGAGACTTACATTTTAGTCTCTTATAACAGCTTATAACAGCTTGCAAAAGCTATAAAATATATATAATATATGTAAAAATATATTAAATGAAGAGCAAATATATATAGTATTGACAAACAAATTCTAATATGAATTCTAGTAATATATTATATTTAATAAGAACCCCTATGTAGCAGCATGTTTGCGGTATCCCTGGCATCACAAACATCCATAGGCAACGGTAACTGCTTACTATTAAGTGGACCGCCAGCCTGTCTAATGTTCCTTGGCTGTAATAAAATTAAACAAAAACTAATCGAAACATAAAAATTTGGTATCTTTTAAAAAATCTCATAAAACGGAAATTAATGGAAAGCAAACCAATATCATACCAAGGACTCTTGCTTTATTTTAGACTGATAATATATTTATTTTGATTAAAAATATCTAGTAATTGATTAATTAGATAACGTTATCTGTTATCTATGCAAATTAAGTAGGTGCTAAACATAACAACAAATATTTTAATTGTATAATATACCATAATATTCTCACTTTCTGTCCTAATTTCATATCAATTTTCAATATTTTTATCTTCCAATATTACAATATACTGCCAAAAGTTACTATAGAGTGCAGATACTTTTTTACAGCTAGATTAATAATAGAATATTATTATTAATTAGAACATATTGTAATAGACTAGTAAATATTTCTAATAAGAATATAGAGTACATAGGCCTATATTTACAATAATTGTATTCATTTCCAGGCAGCTGATATGTATACAAACAAATCAATAATGTATATTATGAAACTTTCACTCACCAGCCAGGGTAAAGCGATCCATGTAGTTGATGAGATTGACGAAACACAGAACTCCCACAGTCATGTATTCTCTGAAGGTAACATTACTAAGATTATCACGTCTTCTACTCTGCTTGTCGTGCAGCAGGGCCGCGGCAGATTCGTTGTCACCGTTTATAACTAGCTGCTGGTTAGAGGTATTCGGAGTAATTCCACTCTGTTCCATGGTGTCTACAAAACCGTTACACTTTTAAAGTTCTCCGTCAAAACAATAACTCAAGTACCACTTTAAAAATTTTGAAGCCGGGACCTTTAAACTTAACTGGCAATTTATAGGACTTATTGCTGAACTTAAAAATCAAAATTATATTAAAAAATAAATAAGAGAAATGCAATAAACAATATTATAAAAAGATAATATTTATGTAACGAGTAAAACTATTTCCGGAACTCGTTGCATGACGTCCTAACACCCAGGAGTTATGACAACTATTGACAACTCGACGTCTGGCTTGTGACGTGACATGACAGATAGCATGTGTTAGTGACATTGAGAGTATATTAGTTGTCACATATTCTGCATTGATATAAATAAGCCATGTTTGGCTTTCGCTATAATTGCAATAGGACGGAAAAATTCTCACACGTGTTAAACCTGAAATAAATTCAAACCCTCTGAATGTCCATCTTTAGTCTAGAAGTAATATAAATTACATTAATGATTATTATCTCTTTCAAATAATTCATAAATTGCTTTTTAAAGATTATAATGCCAAGAAGAAAATTCCATCACGATGTGAACTTTATGGAAAAAAATTGCTCAAACCCAATTCTTAAAATGTTTAGTAGCAAAACCACTAGTTTGAAAAAATGAAAACTATAAAATAATATCTAGGCTGTATGGACCAAGTCCTTTGCCTGCCAGATTGGCAAATTAAAACAACAACATATCTATGATAAAATATAACCTTTAAAACAATATCTGTATTACGAATTAATTTTATAAATAACAGTGAACAGAATTTAATATTGTGTACTGTATAGTTTAAAAAAAAATTGCAATTTAAATATGGCTAAAGTTTTGTATATTGTGCTATTTCTATGTTTAAATAATGTTTATTCCAAAAAATGTCAGGATGGAGAAAAACCGTCTTGGGCCAAAAAAGATATCAGAGATTTCTCAGATGCAGATATGGAAAGGTAAAGATAACACAGTCCTTATATCAATTTTGACTAAGTTACATTTTCTATTAATTGCTTATAATATGTAGCTATATATTCCAGGTTATTTGATCAATGGGAAGAAGATGAAGAGCCCTTGCCGGAAGATGAATTACCTGAGCACCTTCGTAAGCCCCCGGCTATAGATTTAACTAAAATGGATATGTCAAATCCGGAATCAGTTTTACAAGCTACAAAAAAAGGCCAAACGCTGATGATGTTTGTAACAGTAGCTAATAAGCCATCTCGTGCAAGGACTGAAGAATTAACAAAGATATGGCAAACTAGTCTATGGAGTAATCATATTCAAGCTGAAAGGCAAGTGCTTTTATTATCATTTTAATTTGGATGCACAATTTTCTGTATTCATTGCTGAGGAATGTCAGGCAGGCTGATGGCCCACGTAATAGTAAGCAGTTACTGT
Source organism: Malacosoma neustria (assembly GCA_963693495.1). Taxonomy (NCBI): domain Eukaryota; kingdom Metazoa; phylum Arthropoda; class Insecta; order Lepidoptera; family Lasiocampidae; genus Malacosoma; species Malacosoma neustria. The sequence continues at coordinate 9,511,404 of OY856386.1, forward strand.
CTCCTATGATTATTTGCATTTCTCAGTGTGCTGTGAACTTACTGCTGAGTTCTGGGACACCCTGTATAATTACGAGATGAAATATTTATTTTAGTTCGTTGTGTTATCAATAACGGTATCAGATCACTACTTCTTTTTATTGCTGAGGAACAGCCGACAGGCTGACGGTCTACGTAATAGTAAGCAGTTACCGTCGATGTCCCATAGGGGTTCTGGAAACTGGGTCACTAATGCCAGAAAACAACACAAGGTTATTATGGCAGCACACTTATAAAGCAAAAGTGATTGCCATTCAGATGGGCTACCCTGTGCATCAATGAGGAAATTAGTAATGTTAATGGGATTTTTATATGATTTATTTTATAAAAAGTCATTATAACTAAGTTGTGGTGATCATAAGGTTGTATTTAAAAAGACTAGTTCAAATCAAATTGCAGGCACTTAAGTGTGTTAATTATAGAAATCTAAGAGTAAATAAAATCATTGTGCTGTAATAACTAGCTAATCTTCCTAGGAGAAACATGGCAGGTATACCATTATTTTCTCTAAAAGGTGATCAGATTGGTAAGAAAACTACTACTTTCAAGCTTTCATTCCAATTACATAAATTTCTAAGCAGAGAGACTGTGAGGACAAAACTTCTTAATGTAAAACTTTTGTAACAGTGCCCTTTTATTGCACTAAGCATTTTATGTTAAAAGGTAAAGTCCTGTCTGGTCCCTCATGCCTCCTGTTAATGAAATAAAAAGTAATTCCTTAATCTTTTTACATCCTCATCCCTTAATATTAAATGGGTCAACTATTAGTTATGTTAATTGATAGATTATAATTGTTCTTTTTATTGTTGGTTAGGGACCTCTTGACAATTAAATTTATATATAGCAAAATTTTATTTCATCAGATGTATCACCACTATATTGAATTATGTTATAATAACACATACATAGAATAGACAGCCTTACTGGTCTTGGCCAAAATTGATTGGTTTGGGGTTACACATTGGTACCACTGTAAAACCACTAATCTGTGTTCTTTCTTTATGAGGATTTCCTTCTTAGTCTAAAAACACCCATAACCTTTGATAACTTAGCTTATGCAAGTATGTCATAATCATTGCCTTGTCCCAATCATTTGGGGTCAGCACAATGTCTTTTTTTCTATTTTATTCTATCTTCGCATTCTTCATCTGTCACTTCACAAATCCTAATTTTTAGGTCTACCTCTATCCTTGTACCCATATATTTTTAGGTTCAACATTCTTCTAGTCATGTGGTCAGCATTATATACTCGTTTCTCACCTTATCCATTCTCGTCACTTCACACACTCATCTCAACATTCTTATCTCAGCTGAACGGAGATGCCTCTGGTCTTCTAATTTAGTGACCCAAAATTCGGCACCGTGTAACATGACTGGCCTTATGACAGATTTATAAATTTGCCCTTTTAATTTAAGTGGAGACTATTAAACATACAAAAACTTCGTCCGAGATCGCCCAGTCATTAGGGATTGTTAATTATTGTCAAAATTCCGTCAAAATTATCAAAATTCTAGTGGAAATTTATTTATTATTATATAAAATTTACAGATGAATAAGAAGTAAATCTAAATAAAAATGACGTGCTTTTATCCTAAAGACTGCGAACAATTTGCAGTATGTATAATGTTAGTGGCCCCTTGTACAAAAACGTGCTATGAAGATCCACCTATATGCTATCCCAGCTTGCCACGATGTCCTTTGCCGAAGGTTATGTATTATTGTGAAAAAGCTGCGTGTTTCAAGGCCTCTAACTTTCTAAGAGGAAGATTGCTGTGATCCACCACTAAATTATAAGAAGATTGTGCGCAAGCACCTGCGCAAGCTGCCTGTTTCTGCATTCAAGCGCAATGAAATGCAGGACTAAGAGCAATCGAAGACGCTTGACACTGCGAATTTCCTATTTAGAAGCTCTCATGACATAGTTGTTGAATGTGATTGTGCACGGACCCCGTAATAGTCGGCGACCCAGCAAAAATGTCACCCTGCACATCCAAACCGACACTCGGATGTTGTTTGTTCAAGAAGAAACCAATAAAAGTGTAGCTTGAGGATATGTTAGATGACTAACAACGAAATTTCGTTTCCTACTTTCAATGTGAAACCAGAAAATAATTTAAATAAAAAGGATGACTGATTTTTTTTTCCCCCAAAAAGGGCTTAACGTCAGGCAAGCGGGCGGTTGTAAAAACTAAGCCATAACTATTGCAACATGCAACATGTTGTGCTGACCCTATATAATGTAGGATAAGGGCAGGAGGAAGAAGATTTTCATAAATGGAGATCAGCAGATCTTATCTTTATGCTATATATAAAAATAGCGCATCGTTTACTACTTATTTTAATAATTATGTGTGTGATTGAACGTTTGAAATCTGAAAATATAACCCATTTCAAGACTATACTACAATTTAGATAAGTTATTATAAAACATACTCCATTAATAATAGTGTTTATAAAGATAATACAAATCAACTGTCATTATCATGTATTATAATGGATCATTATCGTTTATTTTAGTTTATTGGAATTTTTATTGGTGTCGCTCATATATATGTGTAGAGTTTAAAAATAGTTGTGTGAAATTGGAATACTTTGTAAACTATGTTGTAGTTGCCCATTAATTACTACCTTTTATTGTCACTGTTGTAGTGTGTGGTGTCGCACCAGAATAGCACCACCCCATCTCCTCCCTTGGGTGTCGTAAGAGACGACTAAGGGATAGAAAGAACGGAGGATGGGCAGCAGCATCTTTCCGTGAGAGCATCACCAACTGCGAATACTGCGATCGCCAACCCGCCTGCCAAGCGTGGCGATTATGGCAAAACCCCCCCCCTAAAATGACAGATACACACAGGCCCCGGCCCCTAGTCCCCGGCGGCCCCGTTCGTGGTGGTCACGGTAGCAGCCACATAAGCGACGGGGCAGGGGGTGCGAAGAATCCCCGGGTTCGGATTCGCTACCAAGAACGACGACCTTTGGCCCTGGCAACATACAATGTCAAGACACTGCGGACCAACGAGAAGTTGGAGGAACTGGAGGAAGTTTTGAGCAGACTGCGATGGGATGTTGTGGGGTTATCTGAAGTCCGAAGACAGGGAGAGGACTCAATAATCCTAAATTCCGGAAATCTGCTCTACTTCCGGGAGGGCGACCAACTGTCCCAAGGTGGTGTCGGGTTTCTCGTTCACAAGTCTCTTGTGAACAACGTTACTGAGGTGGGGAGTGTTTCGACTAGGGTAGCGTACCTAATACTCAAAATTACCAAACGGTATTCGTTGAAGGTCATTCAGGTTTACGCTCCGACTTCGACACATCCTGACGAAGAGGTGGAAGCCATGTATGAGGACATCTCAACAGCCATCCACACTTCTAAAACCCACTTTAACGTTGTCATGGGAGACTTCAACGCAAAATTGGGGAAACGTAGCGGCGATGAGTTGAGAGTGGGGCAATTTGGGTTCGGAAATCGGAACACCCGAGGCCAGATGCTGGCCGACTTCATGGAGAAGGAGGACCTGTATATGATGAACTCCTTCTTCATGAAGCCAGAACAACGCAAATGGACTTGGATTAGTCCCGATGGTGCCACCAAAAATGAGATTGACTTCATTATGTCGACCAAAAGACAGATATTCAATGATGTCTCTGTGATCAATTCGGTGAAAACTGGGAGTGATCACCGCTTAGTAAGAGGCACATTGAATATCAATCCAAAATTGGAGAGGTCTCGACTGGTGAAGTCTACGCTCCGACCTGCACCCATACAGATCCAAAACCCGGTAAACTTTCAACTCGAATTGCAAAACCGCTTCGAATGCCTCGGTGACTGCGTTGACGTGGACGAGTATAATAACAGGTTCGTGGAAGCTGTTCAAACGGCCGGGTCTAAATTCTTCAAGGCCAGCCGTTCAAAAAGAACCGGAAAAATCTCAGATTCTACTCTCAAATTGATGGATGTGAGACGTCAAATGACCCTTCAGTCCCCGGACGATGCTTCCCAGTATAGGCAGCTAAATAGACAGATCTCCAAGTCCTTGACTCGCGATATCCGCCGCCATAACACAGACTGTGTAAAGGCGGCTATAGAGCGTAACAAGGGCTCTAAAGTATTCGCACGAGACTTGTCTATTGGGCAGAGCCAACTGACGAAGCTGAAGACCGACGACGGCAGGATCGTTTCGTCTAAACCCGAACTTTTGAGGGAAGTCGAGAAGTTCTACGGACAGCTATACACGACCACACGGGCACCTGTTAACAACAAGGCTAAAGACCCAAGAGCCAAATTAACCCGACACTACACCGTAGATATCCCAGACGTCAGTCTGTACGAGATTAGTGTGGCCCTTAAACAGCTTAAAAACAACAAGGCGCCGGGTGATGATGGAATTACAGCCGAGCTTCTGAGAGCTGGTGGTACTCCTGTGCTTAAAATCCTCCAGAAGCTATTTAATTCCGTCATCCTCGATGGCAAAACGCCGCAGGCCTGGCACGGAAGTATAGTGGTGCTGTTCTTCAAAAAGGGCGACAAAACCCTTTTGAAGAACTTTAGACCGATATCACTTCTGAGCCATGTTTACAAGCTGTTTTCAAGGGTCATCACGAATCGTCTCGCGCGCAGATTTGACGACTTCCAGCCTCCCGAACAAGCCGGATTCCGAAAAGGTTTTAGCACCATAGACCACATACATACGCTGCGGCAGGTTATACAGAAGACGGAGGAGTATAACCAGCCACTATGCTTGGCGTTCGTGGACTATGAGAAAGCCTTTGATTCGATCGAGACCTGGGCGGTGCTTCAGTCTCTCCAGAGGTGCCACATTGATTATCGATACATCAAAGCGTTGAAGTGTTTGTATGAAAACGCCACCATGTCAGTCCGTCTCCAGGATCAGAACTCGAAGCCTATCCGACTGCAGCGGGGAGTCAGACAAGGCGATGTCATATCGCCGATGCTGTTCACTGCTGCGTTGGAAGATGTCTTCAAGCTTCTGGACTGGAACGGACTGGGCATCAACATTAACGGTGAGTACATCACTCACCTTAGATTCGCAGATGATATCGTAATCATGGCTGAAACCATGGAAGACTTAAGCCATATGCTTGATGGCCTCAATACAGCTTCCCAAGGAGTAGGTCTCAAAATGAACATGGACAAGACGAAAATCATGTCTAATGTCCATGTCGCACCTACCCCCGTAACAGTTGGGAACTGTACTTTCGAAATTGTTGACGAATACGTCTACTTGGGTCAAACGATCCAGTTAGGCAGGTCCAATTTCGCGAAAGAGGTCACTCGTCGAATCCAACTCGGATGGGCAGCGTTCGGGAAGCTCCGTAAAATCTTTTCGTCCCAAATACCGCAGTGTCTCAAGACGAAGGTTTTTAACCAATGTGTGTTGCCAGTGATGACATACGGAACGCAGACGTGGTCGCTAACTATGGGCCTTATGAGAAAGCTCATGGTCGCTCAGAGAGCAATGGAGAGGGCTATGCTCGGAGTTTCCCTGCGAGATCGAATCAGAAATGAGGAGATTCGCAGGAGAACCAAAGTAACCGACATAGCCCGGATGATTGCAAAACTGAAGTGGCAGTGGGCTGGGCACATAGCTCGAAGGACTGATGGCCGTTGGGGCAGAAAAGTCCTCGAATGGCGACCGCGTACCGGAAGACGCAGTGTTGGTAGGCCCCCCACAAGATGGACCGATGATCTGGTCAAGATCGCCGGGATAGGTTGGATGAGGGCAGCGCAGGACCGATCATCGTGGAGATCTTTGGGGGAGGCCTTTGTCCAGCAGTGGGCGTCTTCCGGCTGAAATGATGATGATTTAAGTGGTGTATATTTATCACAAGTTACACCAGTCTCCATTTCAACCATCCTGTATTTATTCTTCTAACACCTTTCCCTATTACTCCATCACTCTACAGCAAGGAAACAAGGTACCTGAATTCAGAACTAGTTGGTACAGGGGATGAGTCAAAAGTCAAGGGTGTCACACATGAAATTCCACCAAAATCACAGAACACTCTGTTTTGGATCTACTTATCTTTTATCCAGCCTTCTCTAGAGCCTACCTTCACTTCTCCAATCCATCCTCGTCCGCAAGAACAATATCATGTGTGTTAGCATTAATTATGTTCTTTAATTTTAGATATCTCGTAGATGATGATAGAGCAATATTTATGTTCAAAGATGGATCTCAAGCATGGACTGCAAAAGAATTCTTATTAGAACAAGATGAGCTCAAAGAAGTTCAATTAGAAAGTCAGACATATCCTGGGAAGAAGCCAGATATCAGAAATAAAGTGTTAAGGGATGAGTTGTGAAGATCTGATGTAATTTAATTTTATGGACACATTCCTATGTATATTGCTATGCTCAGTAATTTTCAGTCAAGATGTTTTTGAATACTTATACTTCAGATTTATTCAATATATAAAGAATTCTCTTGGAGCTTGCCTGTATGTGAAACCACAAAATGGGAGGCAGATAATATGTGGTGTTGGAATATTGTTTAACAACACTGTAATGGCTTTGTACAGAATAAACTATGTATGAAGAAAGTCAAAACTGCCAGTATTTGTATACAACCAGTCTGTCTCCTGTATAAGAAAATTTCCAGCCTTTGCAGTTATTTTCAGGCTTACAAATACAACATGATACAATTTGTTTAATCTTTCCAAATTATATTATTTACCTTTGAATATGCAGAATTTGTCAAATATACATATTTTTGTAATAAATTTTTGAAATAAAACAATTGTTTTTTGGAAAAATAGTTTTATGATTAAATTTAAAAATATCTGGAGCAGTTAGAAAGCATCAGTGGCTCTGAAATGTTCTTCATCTATGGTAGAATATATATGGCCTTCTCCACACATCCACTCCAAAATATTCCTGCAAACAATTACAATGAAACCTTTCAAACAAACTTGATTAATGAAGCAAAAATTTTAAAAATCAATCATAAATTGTGTTTTTGTTGTCACTTATAGATATTCTTGTAGAGTGCAGTGCAACCAGATCGTAGGTAAAATAAACTCCCACCCTAATACTCTGCGCACCACATAAAAGAACAACGGTGTATGCCCAGAAGTGTAAGCAATTAATAATGATGTGGCTGCACTGGTAGCATGGTGAATATAAAGCTGTAATGTCCTCCTATCCCAAAATGGGGTGCAGAATTTTTGTTATTTTTTTTCATATATTTTGTATTGCACCAATTGATAGAAAATGGATGGAATGACCACCAGAGATGCCGAAGATCGTGCGAAGTGGAGAAGAAAAAGTCAGACAGCAGACCCTGGACGCCGAAGCGAGAGTTTGGCGACCGGGATTCAACACTAAGATGATGATAATAAAAAATAGATATTTTGTAAAGAATAATACATTCATCTTTATCCCAAATATTTATAAGCATTTTCAGGTTTACTTTTAAAAATTTGCAGTTTAAGAAACAAATTTTAGAAATTTAATAAGAGAACAGTTTGATTCAGAAGTTTTTCATAAGAAAATACATTAGAAGAAACTTACTCAAATTCTTTTTCTGACATTCGATCCTTCAATGATGAATACATATCCTGCTTGCTAATTCCCTGCTCAAGTGTGGAGGCACGTATGAGGTTGAACACCATCATTTGGCGTGCATTTAAACCATTTACTGATCCAGTTTCATTCATGCCCACCATTGAGTTTGCTGGCAGTCCAGGGTTAAAGCCTGCTGTGGAAGCCGCTGTTTTCTCCTGAAATAGTAAAACAAGGAAATTCAGTGTAACCATATAGCCTCCATATCTGTGACATAGACAAACTGCCTACGCTGTTTTGGTCACGTTTTACTGCAACGGATTACTTATGTGGGGGTAGAAAATGTCTAACTATGCCACCTCCACCGACCTGGTAGAAGAAATATATCCAGTGTTTGACGTCGTAAGCGATAACATGTAAACAAATGGAGTCACTGCCAAAGTCAAAAAGCAGGCATTCATTGAAGTAGGAGGTATGATTGCAGCCTGGATTTTACACTAGATTTTTTTATTGCTTTAGGACAGCAGACAGGCTGACGGCCCACATAGAATTTAGCAGTTACCTTCGCCTATGGTTGTTTGCAACGGTAGTGGCATCTCGAATACGCTGCTGTCCTATAACGGTACAGGAACTTGGGTCACTAATGCCGGAACACACCACAAAGTTATTAAAGCTGCATATTTAAGACCATAGGTGGTTATTGCGGCCCTTCGGCTTAGCTAGGGTGGGTTGTTTTGTCGCTTTTTACGACAGGCCGACCCCTGGCCACAGAGGTCAGTATTCTTTCTCTGCCCCTGCAGAGATAAAAAAATTATGATAAAATTAAAGAAAAAAAAACAATAACTCCAGGTGTAATCATAAGGAGACATGCCATAAATAGCACAGGGTTGTATTAAAAATACCTCCCACTAGATCAGAAATGTGAAATAATATTTAAATAAGCATACTGCTGAATCATTAAACATTTCAAAACTATGCATAAGCTTATGCCCGAAGAACACACAGTAAACAGCATAACTGGTAGTGTTAGCTTGATATTGTGAATAAGTTCAATACCACAGATTCATACAGGGCCGAAGTATGAACACTAACCTCTGTGGCCGCAATTGGCGTAAAAGGCACATCAATTCTAACTAGGTGGTAGGATCCCAAGTCCATCTCATGACAACCACCCCGGGGTCTATATGTATGCTTCTATAATAAACTTGTATTGTGTTCTGGCATTAGTGACCCATGTTCCAGTACCACTATGCAACAGCAGGGTATACACTGGGCACTGTAGCATCGCAAACATCCATAGGCAGCAGTCACTGCTTACTATTAAGTGGAGTAGAAAAAGTCAGAAAGTGGACCCCGGGCACCGAAGCGCAAGTTTGGGTTGCAACCGGGATGAACGCTGAGATGATGATGACTGCTTACTATTAAGTGGGTTGTCTGCCTGTCTGCTATTCCTCAGCAATAAAAAAGACTGATAATGCAAAGAGCAGACCCCCGCATTAAAATAAAGTTTGGTTAAAAAGTGGGACATTACACAAGGACAAGTGGGATACTGTTGAGATGAGAGTGTTAAGAAGTATGATAGGAATCAAACTGAGTGACAGGATAAGAAATAGTGAGATAAGGAAACGTTGTGGTCTGAAAGAAGATGTAGTGACAAAAATTGTGAAAGGTATGCTGAGATTGATGAAAAAAGTGTATAAGGCGAGTGTGAATGGAAGTGTTGGAAGGGGTAGACCTAGGCAGACGTTTCGAGACCAGATCAGGGACGTCTTGAAAAAAGGCCAGATCAAGAGTATCCTAAACCGAAGGGCATGTATGAAGGGAATAATGAAAGTGGACGAAGCGAAACAAGTATGTAAGGATCGTAGCAAGTGGGAAGAAGTGGTCTCTGCCTACCCCTACGGGAAAGAGGCGTGATTATATGTATGTATGTAAGTGGGATACTAAGACAAATCATGACTATTAATAGTATTGTTAAGGAAACACATTACCTTCTTTGAATCAGCTTCCATTTTAACCTTATTATGAATACATTGCAAATAATGAAATGTGATGGCATTAACATCTGTGATTGGTGTAATTTTGAATATCATGATGACTTTATTTCCTTTGTTTGTTTTCACATTTCCATGTATTTGTACATAATCATTCACATTTATATTAGGTGTTGTTTTATCCTAAAAAACAAGAAATAAATATATAAAATTAAATTCCATGTCCATATTTTACTTTGCGACAATTTTTCCTAAGTCCTTAGAAATTTATGTAGAAAATGAAACAAAGTTTTTTCGGTGATCATGAGCAAAATACATAATATATTGAAAACTAATCTAATAAAAAATATAGCTCTGTACAGTTAATGTAACTAGTTATCAAAACTTTATTTTATTATCAAAAAATAAATTTCACAATAGCTGCAGTTGTAATTAACCTTCAGTTCCTTTTTTGGTTAAATTCCACAATTCTCTGTGGATTACACAATTAAGAATGTAACAATTGTGGAGAATAAGAATGTAAAATTTGTGGAGTAACACTATTGTTGCTACCCAATTTTAAATTACATGTGTTTGTCTTCCTATACTGAGGAGCCCATTTGCATCTTAGTATTTTTATGTAATTAATAGAAAATATAAATGTTAATTAATTATTCAATTCATATTTATTTAAAAAAAATTATAACATTTACTTGCTGGAAATGGTTTTTTTGGCAACTAAACTTTTATTTCTCATGTTAAAAATCCATAGTAACTTACATCTTCATCCATACTCTCTTGGTCCAGCCAGAGTACAGCAGTCATCCTCCCTGTAATATCCTGAATTGTGTAAGTTACTTTTGTACTTTGCATCCTTATGTTCCTTACACGAGCTACAACTGAAACTATTTGAATTTCACTTCCCCATATTTTCACCCCTTCATCACCACTATGAAGGGCTTGCCTAATCACAATAGGTGCTGTACGGGATGCCCTTCTAGCCTAAAACAAAACAAAAAATGAGTGACAATCTTATAAGAATATCTCATTAGTATAATATGACTAGCTGACCCGGCAAATGTTGTTCTGCCATATAAATAATTAAAAAAATATAAATTAATTATGTTCACCCCTATTTCACTCCCATTTAAGTTTCATTTTTGCTACAAAAAGTAACATATGTCCTTCTATAAGGGGCCTTCCATAAATTACGTCACACAAAGTTTAGATATTTTTAGCCCCTCTCATCCTTGTCACAGATTGTCACATTGTAAACCCCCTTCCCCTGATGTGACATCACACATTTTTCAATTTTAGGCAACTTTGGATGCCTTCAAGTTGTTGCATTCACAATTACAGAAAAAGAAAACTGGTTTTTAGGTTTTTCCATGCAATTTTTCTCTCCATAAAACCTTCCTTCTGAGGAAGGAACAAATAGTGCAAAGCACCCTCGACAATGTTGCAAATTTTGTCAGCAAACAGATCAAACTGTTCGGAATTAATTTAAATTGTTCCACATTTTCAAGATGTTGGAATGTAAGGTTGTAATTTGTTCAGGATTAAAGCTATTGGACAGTTACAGTTGCAAATTAAACAACAGTTGTTTTTTAATAAAACATAGTATAAATTTAATAGAATTACAGTAGATGGTAAATGGATTATTTGCTTATTTCAAAAGTGTTGTAAGTAAGATATGCGCTAAAAATGCAAGAAAAAGCCAGGAATATCAATTGTCCATGGTACTTAGAGGATTTCCTCCTCCCGATTGGTGTGTTTCCCGCGCGTTTGAAGTAGTTGTGGGCAGTTAACACCACTGCCCATCATCAAGGACATAAGGAAAACTAAGTTGGAGCCTGGAGGATGTTTTTAGTGGAAATTCGGTATGAAGCTTGAAAATGTGGAGGTGCGTGAGTTTCCAGCCGGAAGACGCACACAAAGCTGCCGTGATCTTGGGCAGTAGGTCTTTTATGTGAACAGTTTTGTTTACTATTGCCCACAAAATTTTAATTTTTTTAATATCATTAAAACCTTCCGTGTATCTTAAAATACGAAAAGATAAATTATCCGAATTGGTCGAGCCATTCTCGCGTTTTGCGCTTAGAAACATTCATTTTATTTATATATAAATAGATTAAGTGACAGTACATAAATACTTACAGTTTTCTGAGGTTGATTAGGTGTATTGGCATTTCCGAATTGGTTTGGAGAGTTAAAGAATCCACCGCCTACTGCAGACTGGTCTACAAAGTTACAAGAAACAAAAATTAATATAAATAAATATACGATTCAGTTTCCGTCATTAGTTCAAGCAATTACCTACCGTTCCACATTTTATTGTTTACGTTTATCAAAATTATATAATTCCAGTAAAAAACAAGTTTGTTTATACCAGTTAATAACAATATTTTGGCACTATCAAAGCAAATGTGTTTTTAACAAATTTTTTGACTTGAATTGAAACTCTTGAAAGTTGAACGATTAGGTATTTTTCAAAGCGCGCGTTAGTTTGACAGTTAATACAGTGTTGCCATGTCAAAACCCAGAACGACGGTGATTCCATTGAAAAAAAAAACGGTAGGTTATCACTGTTTTCAGAAATTACGGTAATTGTGCCAGGAGGAATACGGTGTAAAATACGGTGCATTAATATTTAACAAAACAATTTCACCATATAATTCATTAATTATTGGGAAAACTACAATATTATTATACTTTATGAATATTATTAAAATTTAGAACACTTAGATATTATTTATTACACATATGACATATCGGATCGTACTCACTTATCTTGTCCTTTCTTAGCCAATCGCGAAACTCTGGTTTCAATAACCAGTTTTCTTGGAACTTCTGTTTGTATTGCTTTCTTTTTTTTTCTTTGGCATTTCCATCTCATGTTGAGTAATAAAGTCACTTCCACTCATTTTCTTTAGTTTTTATGCGAAAAAGTGAATTATATATATTATATATATATTAATTATTAACAATAACTTAAAGAATAATTAAAAATAAATTAAAAAAAATAAAAGATGGAAGTTGAGTTTCGAGAAGACTGGTTATTGAAACCAGAGTTTAGCGATTAGCTAAGAAAGGACAAGAAAATTTAGTATGTTGCGGTATGTCATATGTGTAATAAATAATATCTAAGTGTTCTTAATTTTAATAATATTCTTATAGTATAATAATATTGTAGCTTTCCCAATAAATTGTGAATTTTCTGCTGAAATTGTTGTTTTATTAAAAATGAATGCACCGTATTTGACACCATATTCCTCTTGGCACAATTACCGTAATTTCTGAGAACCTACCGTTTTTTTCAATGGATTCACCATCGTCCTAAGTTTTGAGGTTTTGACATGGCAACACTGACATTAAAGATAGCTTGATCTCTGTGACAGCTGTCAGTAAAATCATGCATATGAAGTCCTCAATTTCTTTAACATACATTAGGTACATATATAGTACCGGTTAATGTTATACTTTATGGGCATGCCGACCTACTTAGTGATGTACGACGAATCATCGTGACCACAGCCTATAAATTATCGAAATTTTAAATAAAACTTAACTTATCTTTTAATTTTATTGTATATTTTAATATCATAATATTATTTACATGTGTACATACTTACTTGATCTAAAATAATAGTGAGTAAATAAAATCCCATTTCTCTACAATTTCTCGCCGCCGCGCCATATTGTTTAGGAACCTTTATGCTAGGTAAACTACCTTATAAAATAGACTACAACTAGGAACAGTACTTATGCTCAAATTGTTACTTATATCGTACCGGATAGAAGTTGATATTTTTGTCGTGGGGGACAAAATCCCAAATATATAAAAATTCTGGTGCTATATTTGGCGTTAGTGTGCAACTGTGCAAATAAAAAACATCTGTCAGTTGAGACTGGTTCCTGATAAATTACTATATGGTAGTGTAATACGGGACATGGGCCCAAGGCGGGCCCATGTCCCGTATTACTATTGCAAGAAGTACTACGTACGGGTCATGGTCGTCCATACGTAGTACTTCTTAGTAGTCTGTGCTCAGTACAAGTGCCGAAGCCTTGTATACGCTGTTTTACGTTTGTTATACGTGTTTTCCGTTCTCATTACTTTGTTTTGTTACTATTGCTGTTAATTTGTTGAGTTTTGTTATCTTTTGTTATTATTGTTAGTTTCTTGTTAGCATAATGCCAAAGAGAACGAATAAAACTGTTTTGAACAGTCAAAGTCGTGAGTTTGTGATTCGCTTACGTGAATATTTTGAGTAAGAGAACCAATATGGCGGGTCGCAAATGCTCTTGACATTTGGACATGCGACAGTAATTCGCATCAGCAAAGAAAAGTATGGTGTGAATCTTCAATCACAGCATTGACTGAAGACGAGGATAAAGAACTTGCAACGCCAAATAAAAAAAAGGAAGAAGGCTGCTCCTGTCACAAACATATCCTGCAGCCCTAGGAATGTCAGTTTGACATATGTCGCATCAAGCAAGCTGATCAAGCTATCTTTTATGAACATTAGATGTTTTGTTTTGATTTTGTGTTTTGGAAAAGATCAAGTTTAGCTTTGGAATGCTTCTTGGTTGATGGTTTAATTTAAATATATCCAATATGGCTTGTAAAAATTTCCATAAAGGCAAATACTATATTACTTTTAAAAGAGGATTTGAAGACAGTAAAAAAGATATTACCGTTTCTTTAGACAAAGTTTTTGAATGCGATATTTTGGTAAGTTTTGAATTGAGTCATTATATTATTAACATATATTGAGTATAATACGTTCCAAAGTTCCAATGTAAAATTTACTTTTTTTAATTTAACCAAAAATGTAAATAATGCCAGTTAATTGTGTAAATTATAAGGTTAATGTTTCAAATTAAAATTAAATTTCCTTAGGTATTGTGTTTTGTTCAATAGTTACGTTTTTACTCATAGTAAGAAATTGTTAAATGTTAGAAACAAAGATGTAAAACATAAACATGTAAAAAAAAGTTTATTCAGTATCTAATGTTTCCTCCCCGGGCTCTTATCACTGCTTCCATGCGGTTCTTCATGGAATGGATAAGCGTCACAATCTTGTGTTGTGGGATGTTTCCCTCTCTTTTTGTATACCAGTTTTATGCTGGCTAAGCGTGTCTAGTAGGTGTATTTGATTTTTGCAGTAAGTCTTAATGAATACTCTTCATTGAAAATTATACTCCTTTCAGAAAATCACATTATCTGATGATGAAGATCCCACATTTTTATGTGTGTTAAGTATTTCAAGAATTGATTATGAAGACTTGAAGAAACAGCAGGGTCTGTTAGTGGATTTTGATAACTTTCCAGCACAATTTGTAAGACTGCTACAACAATGTGCATCTAATAATATGTAAGCATGGAAAAGTTTTTTATAATTTCATGTATTAAAATTACACAAATAAAATTATATAAATGGAAGGGGTATATTATATATTGATTAGTTAATTTATAACTAATAACAACCCTTTAAGTGTCACTGCTGGAATTGGGCCTCCCCCTTTACTTGTTATGAGTTGGAAAATGCTTCATGCAAGCCAAGACTTACAAGGATATAATATCAGAAAACTGATAAATATCATTTTTTTTTTTCTAATTTATCTGCAATCAGCTAGTAGCCATAATCAGATCTTCTCTGGGATAATTTAGGGTGGGTGCAGTTCCATTAAACAGCACCATATATATCTACAAGAACCTATTGATTAGTTTCTCTGGTCTAAATTTAGAATTTGCCATCTTTATAAGTGTGTTATTTTCTCGAGTCTTGTGGGTTCAGAGCCAATTCATTGGTAAGTCCAACAAAGGACCGGGCGGTCTGGCTGACTTTGGTCGGACTCTCCGTCTGTTGGCAGGATTGGGTATGTGCTTGTTATCCCAGCTATATTTGGACTTCAAACAAGAAATGCATACTTACATATACTCCCCATTTTTACCCAAGGCAGGTTGCCAGGCTACATGTACAAGTGATTGCAGATTTCCTCACAATATGTTCATTCTCCACCCATACAAGATAATGATTTAATAATATGTACATTATATGAGAAAAATTGCCTAAGTAATTCATGCTATTGTTGTATTAAAACCCATAACTTCAAGGTTGGTCTCAGAGCATTACTTGGATAATGTGTAACAATTTAATATAATTTTAGTATTGTGTTCAGATGTCAAAACGTGGTCTTTAGTTTACACTTAATGCATTTTTGTATAGACTTTTAACTTTCATCTTTTTATCCATGCAGAGGCGGAGAAATAATACTAACCTATGCGGCGTGGGTCGGCCTGTCGTAAAAGGCGACGAAATAACCCACCCACCCTAGCTACGTGGTAGGGCCCCAAGCACATCTGGATGGCGACCATCTTAATTATGCCGCCATAATAACCTTGGGTTGTGTTCCGGCATTGATAACCAAGTTCCTGTACCTTTATGCGACAGCAGCGTGTTTGCGATGCCATTGGCGTTGCAAAAACCCATAGGCGACAGTAACTACTAAATTCTAAGCGGGCCGTCAGCCTGTCTGCTGTCCTACAGGAATAAAAAAATACTGATAATTTTTTTATAGTCCTCAGTATAGACTAAGAATCTTACAAATCAACCCAGCTACTCTGTTATGTGCTTACATGCATACTCAACTGGCTAAGCTTCAAAATCACAACCTCGAACATAAGGCGACTGCTTAAGCCACCAAATACTCTTAATTAATAGGTAAAAAATATGTACATAATTTTAATGTTGCAGGTTTTTGATATTGCAGCAAACAAACCCTGTTCTATACTATCTTGAAGTTATTGAACATAATGAATTTAAAAGGCTTGTCCACTTGTCATTAAAAACAGGACCAGCCACGGATGCTGATATTAAAAAACACATGTCAGACACCATCATTACTTTGAAGGTATGTTTTTTAATTTTAAGAGCATGATCACGCCGGGGAGAGGGGGGGGGGGGCGTCCACTTGATTATGAAAATTAAGTCTATCTATGTATTTTTTATACTTAAGTGAAACAATGAATAATTAATCCGCTAAAGATTTTTCAATTAAATATGTCTCAAATCAACCATTAAAGGTAAATTAATATAATAATTAAAATATTAATAGCTAGAAACTAAAACTTTAATAAAACAGGACTTCTTTGATAATGGCTTTGTTGATAGATTTGATTGATAGATTTCAACAACGTAACAAAAACAAGGTACTTGTTTTTGAATTTGCAATTTTTCATTAGTATAAAAATTATTTTGTAGGTACCAGTATGAAAATCTAATACTTTTTATCGGGGTTTAGTCATAACTGCCATGACTTTTGGTCTGCTGTCGGTTCGATTAATTCGTTACTAGTAGTTAGTTATATGCCATGTGTATAGCTAAATTGTTTTGCATCATATTTTTTTTTTAATTGCTGTAAAACAGCAGACACACTGACGGCCCACTTAGTATTTAGCAGTTACAGTCGCCTATGGGTGTTTGCAACGTCAGTGGCATCACGAACGCGCTGCTGTCCCATAAGGGTACAGGAACATGGGTCACTAATGTCGGAACACAACACAAAGTTATTATGGCGGCATACATAGGACCAAAGGTGGTCGCCATCCAGACGGGCTTGGGGCCCTACCACGTAGGGTGGGTTGTTTTGTTGCCTTTTATGACAGGCCGACCCCGGCCGCAGGGGTTAGTATTCTTTCTTTGCCCTTGAACAATTCTTCAAATAAGGGTTATATTTATAAAGTTTAACAGGATTTCTAGTTTTTTAAATTAGGAGTATAATGTGAATTTTTTTGTTTAAAACTAATTATATGTCAACTAATTGTAATATATAATAGTTAAGAATTAATAGATTTTTGCTATTACAGAAGTCCTTGTCAGCATTAAAAAGTTCTTCATCAAGTACGGAAACATTATTGAATGATAAATGTATGAACATGGAGAGGAAAATTCATGACTTGTCACATGTTATTACCAAAATGGAGGAAGATAAACTAAGAAGAGACCATGAGTATCATGATTCTATTAAACAGGAGAGAGAAAGATTAGCACAGGTATGCTGATTTATGTTCATAAATATTGCAATCATAAAATTGCCTAGCCTTGTTGATTTAGTGTTCTAAAAACTTCTGCAGCCGGGGGTTGCGTGTCATGAAAGCAAAACATGGCAATCACTTATGATTTCTAAATATTAGAAAGAAAGAAAGAAGAAGAAAATATACTAATTAAATATCAGTACTCGTACATTAGTATCAGTACTATAAACCCATTGGTTGTAAATGGCCACTTATGTAGACATTGAGTTATGCTTGTTATTGGCGGTTTAATTTATTCTACTTTTTTAATATGGAAATAATATAAATTAATATGGTACTGCTAGGAGCGGCTCCAATGGCAGAAAAATGCAGATGTAAACTTGAAAACTCAGCTTGCGACAACGCAAGAGAGTTTGAATAGAAAAGACAGACAAATTGAAGAAATTAACACAACATGTCAACAGCTACGAGAGAAGATAATGCAACTAGAAAATCAAATCAGGTAACATTGAAATTCAATATTCATTTTGTATAAATAAATATACTGTAATACTTTAAGGGCGCTGTGGTGGTTATCACGTCGAAAATTTTTCGAATCTTGATAATAGTTATTGTATTAAGCTAGAAATATTACAGCCTCTATATGATAAATTTTTCATTGCAGCGAAAAATCTCAACGCCTCAACGTATTGGAGAAAGAGGTCCAAAAGTCCCACATAGAAGTGGCAACATTAAAAGCCAAAAATGCATCTCTCGAAAGGGATTTATCGGAAAAAGACAAGCAATGTAACCAACAAAGCAATACTTGTACATATTTAGAAAAAGTTTTAAAAGAAAATGCAGAAACTATAAAAGAACTAAATAATTCGCTTCAGATTATTAAAAAAGAAAAGGTATATAATACTTGTATTGT